>CP136889.1:13255008-13855008 GCA_033000465.1 Sciaenops ocellatus
CAGTGAAAAAGCAAAGAGGGACTAAAAGCAAAATGCTCATCAGTATTTTATCACCACCTGTGGAGAAACAAGAGTAAAATGAGAAAAGGAAGTGATCACAGCAGGAAGTCTGCTTTTGAGAAAGGCTGCAGATGCTTGCCCGTGTACCCATGTACTTTTAGTGTGTGTGTGTGTGTGTGTTTTGGCTGTTTCTTTTACATTTGTGTGCTTGTGTGTGAAAGGGAGAGGTGAGAGAGACCTGGACAAGGGCACGGTAATAATCATTGATCTGAGGTAAAACTAAGGAGAGGCCCGGTAACCAGCACTGCAGAACTCAGGAAGACACACGTACACACGCTCTCTCCTCTGATAGTGAAGAAGGATGGGGAAACAGTGCCACCCTGTGGCTGAATCCATGTTCATATATTGAGTATTGAACTGTGAAAACCTACAGGATGTCAATTGCTAAGGCAGCACAGTGTGTTAAAATTAAATATGTGTGTGTGTGTGGGCATGTGTGTCTTTGTATGGCAAGGCCCTATGGCAGTCTCTTGTCTCTCAGTCAGAAGTTTGGCAGCGATAGCAGCTCGTGGGTCAAGGTCAAACACACACACACCTAAACACTGACACACAAGTGGACACACACAGACCATCTGCTCAGAAACAGTTCAGGGGCTTGGCCTTGTTGTGCAGAACTGTGTGTCACTGCAATGTGTGTACTGTGTGTGTTTGTGTGTGTGTGTGTGCGCGTGTATATTGACTGCGCCCTCAACCTTGTCACTCCATTGATCACCTCTCATTGTCCTGTGCGTCCACCTCTCTCTCCCTGTCTCTCTCTCTCGCTCTCCCCCTCTATGCTGATTTCTTGACAGAAGCAGATAAAGGTGATGTTGTTGTTGAGTCTTTTATCTTGAAAGGACCAGAAGCCACAATAGTTCCCAAGAAAACACAACAGCAAAACTTTGTGTTGCCTGGCAACAGTCCACTCCGGCTTACGGAGACAGTAAGGACTTATTTTGCTTGGAAACAGATTTAGTAACCTTAAATACAGATCTAAAATAATTAGCTTTCCCTGAGATTTGAAATCTAAACACATATTTGCTGCACAGCCAGATTAGCAAGTGACCTTAAAGCTTTTAAAAAATGTTTTAATATTGGAACTATTTGTTATGACTATATTTTCTTTTACCTTTCATCAAGTTCCACTCTGCTCTTTCACATGTCCTAATGATGCATTAGTGTTGATTGGTTCTCTGTTGATCGGTTAATCATTAACTAATCATTTCAGATCAGGTAAGCTCAGACTGGCTTAAGATCATGATGCTGAGGACTAGAACAATCTCCAGTGGTTGCCAAAACATACGACTATTAGATCATCAAAACCTGACTGAATTCGCACTGGCTCTACATATCACAGACATGTTTTGCACAACAATGTGTGTGTGCACAAGGATGTCTTACACCAACGCTAAATGTAAATAAATGTGCACCTGTTTGTCTGTGTACGTAATCTTCTATGTCTGGAGCAGCAGCGTTTTATGGTATGTTTTTTTTTTCCAGATGTACACTGAGACATGACAAACTCATAACGCGCACTCACTAACACAAACACACATACGGTGGAGCTCCGAGCTGCCCAGTGACCCGTGCAGGCAGGTTGCGGGGCTGTCATAACATCCCTAGCTAACTCGCAAGCCCCTTAGCCTGTAGCTAGGCTAAACACCAGTCTGACAGGCTCACTATGGCGATGCCCCGGAGTTCAGCCCATTGCACCCACCTGTCTGCTACTGGAAATTACTACCGTGTGTAGGTGTACACGTGTGAATTGTACAAGAGCCTTGTGTACAGTGTGTTTTCCCGAAGTGTACCGCCTCAGCCTCTGTGTGTCTCTAAGATCCAGTGTGTGCGCATTGGGAAATAAATTGTCTTTGTGTGTGTGTGTGTGCGTGCGTGTGTGTGTGTGTGTGTGTGTTCAGGTGACAGGCTGGTGTGTCTACAGAGAATGTGGTAATAAGTACAGTTGACGGCCGTGTCAGGAGGTAGTGGGTGTCAACAGATAAAACTGTTTGTATTTAGGCCTGGCTTCGGTACACTGTCACTTCGCTCGGCTTCTGTCTCCCTTGCTGTCACCTTGTGTCTCTCTCTTTATCTCTCTCTTCCTCCTCTCTCAGTCCCTTTTTCTTCATTTTTTGCTCTGTCTTTTTTTTTTTTTATTCTCCCTGCTACCATCCAACCACCTGCACCTCCTCTGCTGAATTGTTATTCTCTCTCTTCCCTTCCTACAGCCCCTCCCTTCCTCTGCTCCTGTTTTCTGTGTGTGCATGCGCAAGATGCAGTATGATGAGACTGGTCTTTGCTGATGAAGCCTGTCTGTCTGTCTGTCTGTCTGTCCGTCCACGCTGCTGTGTGTGGTGTGTGTTTATGATGACACTGATCTTTGCTGATGAAGCCAGTGAGACTGTGTGTATGTCTGTGTGTGTGTTTGTTGTGCGTTTGGCAGCATGATGGGACTGGTCTTTGCTGATGAAGCTTTAGCCTCAGTGTCTCTGCAGACCTTTCCTCATTACCAGAGGAGAGACAATTGCACTGCTTTGGAGGGAGGGGAGGGAGACATTCTTTAGAGAGAGACAGAAGGGAGCAGGAAGACGAATTGACTGAGACTACATTCACACTAAGCTGGCTCATTTTGTTTAACAACATGCATACTAGCATTTTCCTTATTTCCATTTTTAAACTAGGCAGCGTTTACATTAACTACATTTTCATACTACGTTTTAGAACGTATCGAAGCGGAACAATAAACATCTCAATCACCGTTTTAGAAACCCTGTTAAATCTGCACTTATGGATGGTCAGGTCATGGTTGCCAGTTGTCATAGTAACACAACAGGCTTCCCGGGAAGACAAGTTTTACCACTGTAAACAAAGCTCAAAGAAAGCTACTTGACACTCTCCTTTACATGAAGAGTGGAAGCAAGCTGCCCCACGCCTGAATGCCTCATCTTCAGAGTCAGAGAAAATCACTGTGAAAAGGTGCTGTGGTTTAAAAGTTTTAGACCTAGTGGTCAAGAACAGATCCGTAACAGCAACAGAGATAAAGTGATGCACTTTCAAATAAAGTGTGGATGTACTTTTTAGTCATTTAAAAGGTCTGTTGTTGGTGTCAGTAGCCTTGGTATCTGTTACTGCAGCAACAAGTCTCTCATCCTTTCTCCTGCTCCTCCTCCTTCCTCTCCTCATCTCTCCTCCACAAACTAATGTGTTGTTGCAAACACGCTGACAGAGGCAGCCTGTAATGGCCTTAATATTGTACACACTGGAAATGAGGGGGAATGAATTGTGCTGATTCTTCTCTTTCACTTGCTTTTCTTCTCTCTTTATCTTTGTCTTTTTGTTCTCGCTCTCCCTTTTTCTCTCTCACTCTCACTGTGCTATTGACATATATATCTGTCTGTCCTCTGCTGCATCCATGCATCATAAATTTACTTAATATTCTTTGTATATGAGGAAAGGAAGTAGGGCGGCTAATTAAAATTTAATAGAAAGCGCACCGTGGAGGTTTGTTGACGCGGACACACACACACACACACACACACACACACACACACACGCTGATTACTAAAGCAGTGCTCTTATAGATGGGCCTTGTGGCAGAAGCAGGTGAAAATTGGTAAAATTAGTTTGTGTGTGTGTGTGTGTGTGTGTGTGTGTGTGTGTGTGTGTGTGTGTGTGTGTGTGTGTGTGTGTGTGTGTGTGTGTGTTTAGAAAAAAGGTGGAGACTTAAATTGAGAAAGACTTAAAGGAAGAAAGCAAACAACAATTCACTTTGGTTTTGTGAGGGGGGGAAAAAACAAATGCAGGTTTCATTACCTACATTTAACAGATAAAAAGTGTGTGTGTGTGTGTTAGCCTGTGTGTGTGTGTCACTGGGGGTTCTTTCTTGATGGTGGGGTGCTGAGAGATTTTAATCTTATTAACAGCCTTTACACTGTTTGGCAAATGGCTTTCCAACTGCTTGGGTAATGAACTGTTTGAAAGTGTTTTCAGCACACGCTAACATACATCACTCAGACACATGCATAGATACACACACACACACAGACACACATACCCTTTACATTTTCTCTTTCTGAACCAGCCTCCTCCCCTTTGTACTGAACAGAGGCCAGATTGCCAGCTGCCCCCACAACTCACACACACACACATACTAATAACCAGCTGACAGTCTAACACACAGTTGTCCTGTGGATGCACCTTTTCTGTTTTGATATTAGATGCTACAATAAGAAACTGCACAGTGGATTTAGTACTCTGTCATCAGTTATAAATGAGCATCAGTAGACAAATCCTGTGTGGGATTTGTCCTAAATGCATCGCTGCCAAGTGAATTGTACTTGCTATTGTACTGTAGTTAAGCCTTGTTTTATAGCAGTTTATAGAGGTTTTTTTTGTTTGTTTTCACTTGCCGGTTGCTGCATCAACAGATGGATTCCAAAGCTTTCCAGCTAGTTTTACTATTTTAGCAGACAAAATGCTCTTTTACACCAGAGAAAAATATCCAAATAGAATTTTGTGCCTGTCAAAGTGGTGTCACAGTCATAATTACAGTTTTCAGACAGGATGTTTGTGCTTAATTTTTTCCAGTATGCAGAACTTACTAGTGTACCAGAAGGTTTGTCTTAATTGAAAGAGGGAGCCGAGCCTATAAACTCGTCAGTCAGTCAGCCCACACACATCTAACAACAAGAGCTTGGAGAGAATTTTGTACTGGCAGCAGTTACTTTTTTAGGTTTTAAGTCACTACTTATACATAACATCCACAGTCTGTCCCAGCTCACTCTGGGTGACAAGCGAATGCACCTTGGACAGATTGGAAATCTGTCACAGAGGCAAGAGGCAATTTAGACTCTCCAATCATATCATAGCATGGCAAACAAACTAAACGTATACTTTATACACACCTACTGCTCAGATAATTATGCCTGTTTGAGAGTTAGAACGAATCACTCAGGTGCAGTTCTCCTGTGTTTTGCTCTATTCAAAAACAACAGTTACTTTACTCTGCTAATCTATTTCCCATTGAGAGCTGAGGATGGATATTTGAAAGAGGTGAAGCCTTCTGTTCAACGCCTCTTCTCTCAACAAACCAAATTTCTGTTTTCTTTTTGGTTATACGTGTTTCTCCCATTAGATCATATAACGAGGTGATTTGCCTCAAGCCTGAAGGTAATCACCGGGACTCTGGAATGAAATGGTAATGCTTTCGAGCTGGTGTTTTGCTGCTGTGAAGTAAATGTGTCAACACTTAAACACAAACTCTGCAGGTACAAATGGATACAAAACATTTTCAATGGCGCAAACATTTAGACATAAATGAGACAAATACACAAAGCACATTTCATTATCAGATAAAAACCACATGTGGTATCTTCTCTCTTGCCCTCGGTTAAAGAGTGAACCAGTGTGACCCTCATCAATATTGACAAACTTTTTCATAAAATGAGCTCAGAGATGGAAAAATGAACAAGACCTTGGAGAGAAAATGAGAGCAAGACAGAATGCAAATGCTTCAATGGCCAAGGGCAATACTTGTAAGGAGAAGGCCAAAAAACAGAAATTATGCACGTCTGTTCCTCACTCATCTCTTCAGCCATCACTCTTTTCCCCTCTCCTTGTATCTCTCCATCTCCATCTCATTCATTGCACACCTCATCTTGTTCTACTGTTGAATCTTCAAAATGACAGCACATAAAGCACCTTAAAACAGAAGCTCCCTGAATGCTCATCAACGCCTCGTTAGCATCGAAAATGATCTCAAGAAGGGAATGGGTCTTGGATGGGTGAAGGAGCTCAACAGATGAGATAAAAATATCTTTTCTCATCTCAAAGTGTCTTTTTACTGTTGCCCTATCAGAAATCACTAAAGATTTGAATCCATTTACTTTCATCTTCCTCTGGCACAATAGAGAGCTCAAATCTCTTTCTCTTTTGATGTCCATAATTATAAATCTATTTCTCTGCTGTCAGACAAAGACTAGGAAACAGGTGGACCCAACATTTATTTTTTTCCCAAACACAACACCGCCAAGGCCTTTCTTCAGCCTAACAATATCAGAGCTACAATTATCTCTCTTCATTGAACGGCTGCACTCACAAAGCAGCAGGAGCCGCCGCTGTTGAGTGACTGGCATGTGCCCTTGGCCAAGGTGTGCAATATATTCTAATGAAAAAAGCTTCTTTTGCCTGAAAGTTGAAACTATTTTAGAGGATATTCAGTGTCACACAGAGACAAGCTCATTAGAATATTGATTCTCTTGTTTCACGGGGAGCCATAACACCATGAGGTGTAGCAGCATGTCCTGTCTGAACAACTTCAATTTTAAAACTCACACCAAAGTGAAGGGAAGAAGTATAACACTGGTGGTTTTACACTGTTTAACTATTCCTGCCACTTTAACTTACATCCATTTCCAACTGAAGAGCAGTTAACTGAATTGCCTCGCAACAACAATGTAATATTCACAAAAATGGCTTGATCTTCACTGCGATGAATCACACAGAAGTTTCAAGAGTCACCTTATTGATTTTCATATCACACAGAAATTAATGGAAACTTATAGTCGCTGAGTACAGTAGGAAAATACGTTGAAAAATCTAGTAAGTGAACAGCATGCATTCCAAAATCAGCAAAAATGTTTAAAAAAAAAACAAAAAACATTGTGATATGATCAAAACCTCCTTTAAAAGACACTGAGATTGTTCATAAATGAAATTAGACATAAGTGTTGTGCAAACTGCAGTGTTTTATGTCCTAGTTTCTTTAATGTTCTCCCACAAATGTTCTCATTTAAACATAAAGTGCATGATATAGTACAGTATATATGTAGCTCACCTCTTGTCCTCTTGTTCTGACTGTATCTACAACCACTGTATGGAAGTGTAACATTTCATGTATCTTTAGAGAATAGGATTTGTCCTATAGCCAGGGGCAGATAGCGGTGAAATATATTCTAGTGCGTGCCTGTGTTTTGCTGTTCCTGTGTGTGTGTGTGTTTAAGTGCATAGTTGTCTTGCCAACACAATCCCCCTCACACACACACACACACACACACACACACACACATCTGGCAAGATATTTGACCTGTTTTACCCCCAAAGAAAAATTGTCCGCCCTGCATCCCAACGCTCTCCTGTGCATTACCTAACCTCCAGCAGTGCTTTCTGCACAGTAATGTGTAAACTGTGTTTATGACAAGTTATCTTCCTGCTAGAATCCATATTTATGGACAAATATTGGCTCCTCTGCTGTTAATTGGTTCTAATGAGTATTACATCCTTATGCTCACACACGCACACACAGTAGGTCAGACAACTAATTCACACAGTTTCTCCTCACATCTGTTTGCCACATTAAACTTTTTTGTCTGATATTTTAGTCACCAGTTGGAAGTGTGTGTGTGTGTGTGTTATTCTCACTCTCCCTTCATGCTCCATCTTTGTCAGTATGTTCTTCATGGTCTTTTTCAAATGGCCCATTGTGGCATTAGGCTCTGGTTAAAACGCTATTAATTCTACACACACCTCCTTCCTCTTTTGGCTCTGTCAACAGTGTTTCATTAGAACGGTCTCAGTAGTTTATAGCCAGTGAATGTTTTCCCTCTACCTTCAGCTCCCGGTGGCAGCAGGGTGAGGTCCTTGAAGTCCTTTTTAAGGAAATTGGGCTTGACAGCAACAGCAGTTAGTTTAGCTTTTGTGTTTTCCCCTTTGTTGTTGTTACTCCTTTTGATTCTGCACTAGAAAAATGCAAAACAGAGGAATATAAAGTGTTACTAACTTTTTTCCTTTTCTCTCCCCTGCTTCCTCTCCATTTTCTGTAATTTTCTTTAATTTATTTCTTTCTAATCCCTATAACTTCTCATTATTTTCTCATTCTCACTTCATTACTCATTTCTCTCCATTCAGGCAGTACTACGAGATGCTGTACAACACTGCAGATGAGCTACTGAATCTGGTGGTGGACCAGGGCGTTCGCTACACGGAGCTGGAGTACATTAATGCCCTGTCCTTACTCCATCGCAGCCAGACGGGTGTAGGAGACCTGAGCACCCAAAACATCCGACTGCAGAGGCTGAAGGAGATCATCTGTGAGCAGGCGGCCATCAAACAGGCCACCAAAGACAAGAAGATCACTACAGTGTAATGATAATAGCGGTGTGTTTCCCAATCACCAATATGTCCGACACATTTTTGTTTCAAATCCCTCAGATCTGTCTAGCAGGAACATGTGCAGGAAATAAATGGGTCATCTGTTCCATAGTAAACTTGCAGTACAAGAAATATTTAAGAATTGGGTTAGAAAACACTGAAATAGAGACTCACTCTAGACCTTAATCATAATGTGTGTGAGATCTGTTGATGGAGAGTGTGTCTTCTCTATTTCATCTTGCCTGATGTGATGAAACTCATTGTAGTCAAGGGGTTGACACAGATATACTTTCTTCCAAGTCTGGGCATGTAGATTATATATATATATATATATATATATATATATATATATATATATATATATATATATATATATATATATATATATCAGTGTATGTAACATGAGTCACTCTAATTGGGAAGCGAGGTGACAACCAACAGACTTTGCTAGTCTACTTCCTCATGTATCTATGTCATAAGGTAACCTATATTGTCAATTTACACTTTTTAAAAGAGACAACAAACGCAGCACAAGCGCTCCGACTGCAACAGTCACTCACCATGACTCCAGCTCCAGATAAAAGGCGATTGTCTTGGACACTCACCCAAACTTAGGCCGCATCTCATCTCATTTTCCTATTAGATCTAAACTGCTGCTCTCAATTACACCTATATCTCTCCTCTCCTGGCAGCCTCATGGGCCCACTGATTCTGTCTGCAATAACAGATGCCAGATTAGACTGTCTGAATGAGGCCACATCTTCCGCCTGCTGCCAATTTGGGATAGTCCCCAAAGAGTTCCCTAGCTGAGAATTGTATCATATCCGTGGCTGTTAAAAATCTGTTTATCTGTCTTTTTTTCTCATAGTTTGTACCCGTAAACTTGTGTGGCTAGTGGGAAAAGTTGCGAGTTGAGTTGTTGTTTTTTTACAAATTGGACAAAAGAGACTTGGTAATGAAGATATTTTTGCTGAATTCCATTTTATCCTACTGTAAACCAAGGTTTGTTTCGAACCTTATATTTCAAGTCCAGCACACCACAGCGGAATGACTTGCACTTTTTGTGTTAAGTAGTATGTTTGGGAATACATTTCATCAGCCATAGCTCTATAAACGGAAATTATGCAATGTTGAGTCTTTACTTTGTCGTCCCCACTGCATGTGCTCAAGTCTTTTAAAGTGAACTGAACATATAAACTCGAGAGACGATCACAAATCATTCCCCTCCCTGCAACCCTCCGTGTTTTTAGTTCATTAACTTGGGAGAGAAGTACTTAACAAGAGGAGGAGAGGGGAATGGGAGCCTTGTCAATACAGCGGGCTCTGTGCTGGTCTCCCTGAAGCCCACAGAGCAATCCATCATAATGACACATAGGCTGGGATCGATGGGAAAACAACCATGGAGCTGCTGAGGGGTTCGCCTACCACTCTGAAACGTACACTTAGTGTAAAATCTAAAATCTGCTCATTCAGCTGTTCACTTCAAAGCTACTTTTGTAATGTTATACATGGGAAACTTTAATACAATGTTAAGTGACTGTGTCGTTACGCACAGATACTGTTACCCCAGTGTGCACATATAACCCATAAAAGTCAAGAAGGTTTATATATTGGGCATACTTCATACATGTAAATTCAACCCACTCCTGCTGTCCATGATTTTTATTCATGAATTAAATATTCAAATGGAATAAATTTTTACATTTTACTTGTAGGCCAAACTTTGCTCATCTGCTTTTCCATTTTATGTTTCTTTTTCTTTGCAATGGATCTTTATTTTGCACATCTGTTCGATTTCTGCTTCAAGTAAGAATGTATTGAATTCTAAATGTTAGACTTGAACAAGTTTAAACCTCTTAATTGTTCCAGCAGATGCTCTAAAGCTACTCTAAATCAAGCACATGATTTGTCATTGCGTACACTAATAAACTGAAAAAATAAATTCTTCAAATTCCCATCTGTTTTTGTGTATTTTATACGGTGTTTCTCCTTGCGTGAATACACAACTGTGATGTTTTCCATCAGGGGGAAGCGCAGCTGACAAGAGTTCATGTGCACAGTAACACTTCTTCCACACATGATAGCACAGTCCATCACTGTTTTGATGCACCTGGGATGTTCCCACCTTGTATCATATGAGACGGATCCAAAACTAACACTAGAGCATGTACTTTACCTGACAGGTGTGATGTGTGGTGTGACATTGTTTGAAGCATGAAGTGCAGCACATAGGAATCAGAAAAATAAACACAGACAACATACCACCTGAAGACCTGTGCTGTTGACATAAATCCATATCTGTTGGACTCTTTTAGGCAGTGTGCTGTTTGTAAAGTCTGACAGTATTACTGTAGTGTCTCCTGTCATGGAGTCCTGAACAAAAGGGGTGACTCAGTAGCTGGAATTTAAAATACAGCATTGGAATCTGATTATTATACAATACATTTTAAATAAAATTATGTATTATGTATTTATGTATTATTTTACATTTATGTGTCACTCCTAAATTGAATAGAATAGAAAGAATAGATATAAGTTTTTTTTCACATGCATTTTTACCCAAGATACAACCACACACACACACACAAAGGGCTCATAGACATGCAAATGTGGAGAAAGAAGGTGGAGTGATGGGCAGCCACACAGAGCGGCACCCTGGGAGCAATAGCTTGCTCAAGGGCACCTCAGCAGTGCACAGAAGGTGACCTGGCACCTCTCCAGCTACCAGTACATCCTCCATCCAATACATGGTCCATACAATATAATGAATTTAATAATAAATTGGTCAAATCATACAAGGTTTCTAAGTTTCATTTAGTAAACCGTAGTAGTCATCACTAATCTAAGTGATGAATACACTTTGATTTTGTGCATGGTGTTGCTTTTAAGGATGCATGTCAGGTAAGTGGTAGGCTCTTGTTATCCATCAATGATTTTCAATTTTCTCTTTATTGTCTCACCCCCTGTAAGTAAAGGCTGTTAACAACACTTACAGCTATGTCAGGTATTGGATTTGTTTTCCTCTCACTTTCCATAGCTTTAAATGTCCCCTTCTCCTCAAATACTCCTGTAAACAAAGACAAACAGTGCCATTTTCTCTTTTGGGAGCAAGAAAACAACATCACCCACAATTCCTTTCACCTCTCACTTATCTTAGCGTTGCCTAGCGACGACAGTGTACGCTTCATGTGGACTGCTAACTCACTAGCTAGCTGGAGCATGGATTTAGACTTTTGTTTAAACACACAGTGGCCACTTTTACAACGTGTCAGTCTGTAGCTCTTCGTCGCCGAGTTTTCATCATGATATAATGACGGAAACAACGAGTGAACAGTTTGCTCCCCCGTCGCTTAGCTCCTGCCCCCCAGGGTCCCGAAATGACGCTGAGGCTCCCGGCTACGACGAGCTAGAAGAAAGCAGAGAGATGGAGGTAAGGAGTGTGATGTCTTAGCTGGTAAAACTTTGTAAGCTACATGTACTGTCTTCATACTTCTTAGAAATAAACTTTGTTTTAGTTTCTTTCATTTTATTGTTTTCATCATGACAAAAATGTAAGTCATAATACTAATTAAATAATTAAAGCAAGAGTGAGTGCATATTAATGGAGCAGTTCGAATAAACCTCTATATTTGTTCCGTTATGCAACAGGTAAAGCAGGTAACCTTGCGCAAGAGGTCTGGGGAAGTAAAACAACACAACAGCAAGGTCAAATGGTTTATTATTTTCAAATTGCGATAGCCGCATTAGGAACAGTTAGACTACTGTGCATCCTTTGTAAGCTAATGTGTGTGTGCTGCATAAATATGTGCATGTGTGCTGTGGGGTCTTTAAATTCTGTACCTGTGTTGTCATTGCAGGGATCCCTAATAGTTCACTGCTAGCTTTACTATTGTAATAAAATGCTGACTTTTTTATGTTTACAGAAGGATGGGTTTTTAACTGCTGAGATGGTGTCTAGCTGTGGGTCCAACCTACGGCGCATTGGTACTGGGCTGCAACACTTGTCTCTCCCTGTAAGACACATACATACATAGACAGCATTTGTAAATGATATTATATGGCTTTCATGTTGATTTGTCAAGACAAAGCATTCCCTGACAAATCAGTTTACCCTCCAATCACTGTGTCATGTTGTTGTTATGCTGACATATTTCTGCAGTTTTAACCAAGGTTGTATTTTTCTCTACTCTAGAGTCACAATCTCAGTGACATCTCTGTTTTATCCAGTTATGTCCACCTTCAAAAGCTGGAGCTGCCACACAACAAAATTAAAGGTGACTTTTTGTTATTAGATTTATTTAAGACACTTTTGAATAGTTTACTTTTCTCAATCAATTTCTCTCTTCAACTGCTAGATTTATCATGTGTGAGCCACATGCCACACCTCGTCATCCTGGACGCTTCTCATAATGAAATCTCCAACTTCTTTGGATTCCAGCCACCCAAGAATCTAAAGGTAACGCAGGACCTTGAACTGACAGGATAAGACCACGTTTGATTGTTGGCTTGGGCTTCTCTCTCTTGTACTACTCCCTCAAGATAGGCCTGGATTTCCATCTGTAGTCAATTTGAATATGCTTACAAGGCATTAACTGCCCTTGAATGACAGTGAACTGTAGTAGATTGAAAATTCTCTCCTATGCTCTATGGATTTCGTCAAATAATTTCTTCAGTGAGATGTACTGAAGAATTTCATGGCTTTTGTTAATATTGTGCTGCTTTTTTTTCAGGAGGTCAATTTCTCCCATAACCGTATGACAAAAATGGAAGATTTGTCGGCCTATTCATCTCTGAGTAAAATGGATCTGGGATGTATCCTTACAGAGAGACGTTTGCATTCATCTGCATGTGTGAGAGTTCACGCACACATTTCTTTTATTTGTCTTTGCCTCTGTCTCTGTCAGTCACACCTCATAGCTTATTTCTATACATATATACGGTAATATATATGAAAATACACACAAACGCAGTATATTCAACTGCATTTTTCCTGTGTATATTATTCCTAACATGTCCACTCTCAGACAACAGTTTCACTGAGATCAGTGGTCTTGAGCAGTGTTGCAATCTCAGACATCTCAGCCTGGCACACAACAAGATCTCGAGGATCAGCAGCCTGGGGAGTCTTCCCCTCACACACCTCTGCCTTGTAGGTACCACTCTATTAGAAGAAATATGTTACACAGCATACACGTTCACACACACAAACACACACAATCATTTGTACACAGAGTACATTAAAGCACATGCTTACAAACATGAATTTTAAGCAGATATGTCATTTGTCTTTCTTTGACATTGCTTGGCAACATTTCCATGCATGGCATTGCTTCACAGGAGGTTGTTTCTCTCCATGTGTTGTCTGGTATCCACACACACACACACACACACACAGCAGGAGTTATTTCTGAGTTTTTTCTCTGTGGGTGTATTTTACCTCATGTATGCTAAATGTTACCTATTTCTGTTTGTCTCTCTATTTTCTCTCCTCTGTCTTTCACTTTA
This sequence comes from Sciaenops ocellatus, assembly GCA_033000465.1. Lineage (NCBI taxonomy): Eukaryota > Metazoa > Chordata > Actinopteri > Sciaenidae > Sciaenops > Sciaenops ocellatus. The sequence goes on from CP136889.1 coordinate 13,268,698, forward strand.
TATCTTTGTTTTTGGCTGCATTTTTATATTCAGTAAAACCTTGGCCCCCTGTTCGAGAATCACCATATGGTCCAACAGCAGGCCTTTTCTCTCTCTCTCTCTCTCTCTCTCTTTCTGCTTGTATGTGTGTGTACGTGTGCACACATGCGCGTTCTGTGCTTTATCAGTGTTTCCTCATTGTCAGCAGCCATCGGTCTGGCTGTGTCTGCCCCTGTCTAGTTTTGCTTTGGGACCAGCTGCTGGTGTTTGAGTGAGCCTGGACCAAGTTCAGCACACACACACACGCGCACACATACACACACTCAGACCTTGTCCATCCAGCATCCATCTAATCCCATCCCTGACCCCTCTTCCTCACATGCCGCCTCCCTAAACAGCACAGCCCTGTCAGCCAGCCTGTTTCACAGCCCATCACAGCACCGACCTAGAGCTTCAGGGGACCAGCGCAGTCACCCACCCCCACTGACAGCCGCCCTCTGCCAGGCAACATGCTTGGCAAGAGCAGGGTGAGGTGTGGCCAGACGGCTAGATAACAACTTTAGTTGGTGGATTGGAGTGAGAAGCAGGCTGGGGACCCTGACAAGGGAGGAGTGCCCAGGTCTGGTTCTCTAGTTGGTTAGCGTGCTGCGCTAGCACCTTGCCAGCTGTTTGGCTGTCAGTCCTCACCTGTCAAGATTTAGCAAAGAGAGGCAGACCTGCCACTCAACTCAGTACTGAGGGGAAAGAAGGTTCAGACACCCCACAGAGCGACCATGGCATGTCCTTAATATTTATTAGTAGGAATCATTTACTGTATGTGAAGTGGAACTGTGGGTTGGAAGCCACTTATGTATGCAGCCATATTCATGAATATCACGTAGTTGCCTCTTTAAATGTGTCCTCTTTCCTGTCTGTGTCCAGAGGGGGAACCAGCTGGAGAGGATTGAAGGGTTGGAGAATCTGAAGAGTCTGCAGGTTCTTGACTTGTCTCTGAACAGCATCAACAGTCTTTCTGGCCTCCAGAATCTTCACCTGCTGGGCTCCATCAATCTGGAGAAAAACCTGGTATTGATATGTGACATTGAGAAAGAATTAGTTAACACCACAAATATGTCAGCCTACATCTTGCATGCAATTAATTTCTGAGATTAAAACTCAAAAATGATTGGTGTTGTTTAGCTCAGTTGGTAGAGCAACCGCCCAATGTACAAAGGCTCAGTCCTTGCCGCAGCGGCCCAGGGTTCGAATCCGACCTGCAGCCATCACTCTCCCCCCACATTCCTGCCACTCTTCAGCTGTCTCTATACAATAATGCTTGAAAAGGGGGCAAAAAATATTTAAAAAAACGAAACAAAAAAAAAACTCAAAAATGAATGTAGATTTGCACCACAAATTTACAGAGAACCCTACCCTGAGAATAAACAAAGTAGATGTACTGTACCATATAGGTAATATATAGTGCTGTAAATTCTCTTTGTATATATTGTCACAATGCATCAGAAGGTAATTCAGTGTTGTTAGGATCAAAACCTGTCACCATTTTAGGTCTCCCTGCCATGTATTTCTGTAGACCGGCCAGCTTGGAAGTCCTGGTCGAGGTGACTAAGTGTTTTAAGAGATTTTAAAATGTCCACAAAATGATGAGCAGTCTTCAATACGAGGACACTCAACTAAATTCTAGTTTGACACAATAGATGACACAGACAAACAAGAAATTGTCTTTCACGCTCAGTGTTCTAACTTTGATAACTGCAAATAAATCATTACACAGGGATTTCACAGTAAGAATTTGTGGTTTTGTTTCAGATTAGCGAAATTCAGGAGTACAAACACATTCATGATCTTTTCCTGCTGAGAGACATCAACGTGCTGGGAAACCCTGTACAGGTAATCCAACCCTTAACTGACCATACGTTCTACTCTGACAAGTAACACTTAGTTAATGTGTATCATAGAGGTCCACTTTCCTGCATCTCTTACCTACTGTAGGCACCTCTGTTTACTATATTCATTTTAACAACACCTGAAAAGTCTGTGATTGAAGATTCATTACTATGTTTTTCTAATATATACCATGTGATTGTAATTGCTAGGAGCAACCCGATTACAGATTGGCAGTCATTTTCCTCCTCCAACATCTAACGGTACTGGACCAGGAGAAAGTCACTGCTGAAGAAAAGGTACGAGTAAACATTTTACACTTATCATGAGTGTGGGATTGCTTTCAGTATGTGACACTTGAATACTAACTTTAAATCCCAGGTGTCATCAGTAAATAAGTATGACCCTCCTTTGGATGTGATGGCAGCAAGGGATCACATGACCCACTTGGTGTATCAGCTGATGCAGCCCCAGGTGCTCTATTACAGGTTGGTGCAAATAAACAATGTTATTTATTTATTATTTATTGTTTAAGAACTTCTTAATGGTCATCTGTTCCTGAATGTTAACAACCCAGTGGATTGGGTTCATTTTATATTAAATATAATATTCCTTTAATATCATATTAAGGGAAAATGTTAACAGATGTTGACAGGAAGCATTGAAACGCTGGTTAGGAAGTGTGCTCTGAATGTGAAACTTTCCAGTCAAATGTGTTGTTAGTCATCATCATAAAAATCTTGCAAAATCAACTATTAAGAAAGTTGTTTTTGAACATGCAGTATTTTATCTGCAGTGTTTCTGTATTGCTCATATTATCTACTCTCTAAAAGAAGAAAATGAGTTCATGCATCAGCACATTTTTGAAAACATCCATCATCAGCAAATAAAATGCTGCAGCTACAGTCAATTTACCATTCTCCTCTGTGCTTCCTAGAAAGAGCACATCCATATTGCCCACAAGGCTCCCGTTTATATTGACTGTAGGAGCGGCTTTCACGACTGAAGAAGTTTGTGCTCTAGCTTCAAGGTTTAATAAACTTAAGTCTTGCTTGTCGTTTTTTAGCGGGAATGTACCTGTAAAGTTTATCAGAAACCCTGTGTGTGTGTGTGTGTGTGTGTGTGTGTGTGTGTGTGTGTGTCTCCAAGCAGTACTTTGCCCAGTGCAGACTCTCCATATCCTATGCTGGTTCTGACTGGTCCTCAAGGCTGCGGAAAGAGAGAGCTGGCCCACAGGCTGTGTCAGGATTTCAGCGAATATTTTGCCTATGGGTCAGTCTCAAATCACATATCAGTCATTCGATAACTCTTTCAACATGCAATGCAGCAGTATGCAAGTCAAACCTATATCTTAAGGTAATGACATATACCTGGCAATCACCTAGTGTCTGAAGCATTCTAGAAACCCATGGGTCTTTTCCCAGTTCAAAGCCACCTGACTGGTCCTCTCTAGTGGTTGTAGGTCTGAGATTTTTCACATACTTAGATCTCATAAATTACATAGCTGAATATGTTACATGAACTCTCCAGACTGTTTTCTTCTACTATACCATGTGTGCATGTGTCTGTATGTTTCCACAGAATCTGTCACACCACAAGGGGGCCATACTTTGGAGAGGAGAATGGAATTGATTACCATTATGTCAGTGAGGAAGATTTTCAGAACATGATTCACATGGTGAGTAAGCGTGCCATTAAGCTTTTTTTTTACCCTTGTAGTGACTACATGGGAACAAAGTACATCTTTCAAGATTATTTTGAGCTCTGAGCACAACATAATATGCACTCAGTGACATAGATTGTGTAAACAGATTCATGTTCAGTTAATTAAATATATACTGGATTTTTTCTTAGTGCCGTTGATTCACATAACACCTTGAGCAAGTTTCAGATTGAATTCACTCATTGGCAATAATAAGCTGAGTTGTTGAGATAATTAGTTTTACTTGGATGAAGAGATTTTACTTTTACTGGATGATATTTCATTTCACAAAGATACACTTAGTTAAACTGAGCTTTTTTGATAAGGTGTAATGGCTGTATTAATTAAATTTTATTTAAGGATGACTTATCACAGCGTCTCCTACAACGCTTTCCGTGCAAGTGATGATTATTAGTCTGAGACAGCTGACAAGGACACAGAGAGCTAATGTGTTTTAATATCATCAGTATGCAGACATTGGCCAGAATAGCATAAAATACACCTCTTTTTTCAGAGGGTCAGCCAGTGTCGGGCTCTGATTTTATTAGCATGATCAGGTTGTATTTGTGTTAATCAACAACAACTGGATCTCATTCATTACAATATCCATGTGCTTATATGCTTTGAAGATAACAAAATCGTCAAATGAATGGACTTTGTTGGAGTCAGATAAATAGGTGCTGAGGTCAGAGGGCTTGGACACATTTGTTTTCCATCTCGTCCCTCGAGTCAAGCTGCCTGTTATGTAAGAATGGTGGGGGTTGATGGATGGAGGTCTTGGCCATGTAGTGATTTAAACAGCAAGGGCTTTGATGCTGGAATTTATGCCTTTTGTCTCCAGAGAAAGTGGATCAGGTTAACTTTACAGTCTATCCCTCGCTCTACTTGATGTTTCCAATCTCCATTCTTCTGCTGCCAGCTACTTTTTAACAGCAGTCCTGCCCTCCTTTTCTTACTCTATATGCTCCTGCCTTTGCTGTGTCAGTGTGCCCTCTTCCTCTTCACTTCTTTCTCCCTTGGAGGTGCTTTTCAGTAACTATGCAATCATAACCTCTTGAGCCCACTTCTTGCGGCTGTTCTTATACAAAATTAACCCTAATCAGCAGCCCTTGGCACTTATACTCCTCACTGTGTGGTAAACACAGGGAACACCTGATGTGCAATTTTGTCTGAATAACATCCTCGTCTGACTCCGGTAGTATGGAAGGACAAGTATCATGTTTGTAATTGAGTGGTTGAATGCTTGTCAGTGACCTATTTTGGAAGGTTCAGGGACACGAAAAATGTTAAAGGGAGCTTATATTCCTGTTTGACTTCAGGAGACAAATCTTATGTAAAATATCAGTGAAATATTACTAAATTGAACATGTAGTGACTCATGGGTTTTGTTTTATGCTATTATAATCACATCATGTAGGTCTTAATGCTGTATGCTGTTCTAAAAAGGCAGAAGGTTGAGACTATTTTTATTAGACTATCAGTTTCTTGTTCTCACTGTTTACTGCCGCTGGCTCCACATGTAGCCATTTAATTGACAGGCCAGGTTCAGTCTTAATGTTACAAAGTCTGTGCTCTCTGTAATTGCTTTGAATTTAAATATAGCAAACCACATAGAGTCAAAATAAGCCTCAGTAAAATGATTACATTTGCACAAACAGCTACAAAAAAAATAGCTTCTAAAATACAGTATACATATAGTTTATGCAAGTACAACTTTTTCTTTGGAATCATAACAAATTATTTCAGTTTTATTCATATGCTTGGATTCTCTCTTGCTACCACAAACCAAAGAACAAGAATTACTTTTAGTGAGCTGTATTGGATTTGGCCATAAGCTTGTTGGGAGTTAGAAATCATGCTGTTCAAATAAAACAGCCCTAAAAGCCTGCAGACAAAAAGGTCAGGGGTCTGAGATTTTTTACACTGACCACCAGGTCAAAAGTTCAGTTCACAGGTGGGCAAATTACTTCAGGTTGTTAATCTTGACAGAACATGTCGGGGTTGTGTATGCATGGCAAGTATTATGTCCACTTTAGAAGATAAATGCTGTTCATAACTGGTATTGTGATGATTAGTGGGGCAATAAAGTTGTGCACTAAAATGCTCTCTCATTCTTTCCCCTCATAATTGGAAATTCCCTTTTAGGGTAAGTTTGTCCAGACAATGCAGTACGGTGGTCACAGGTATGGTCTGACCAGAGACGCCATAGAGGATGTAGCCAGAGAAGGACTAGCCTGCTGTGTGCATATGGAGCTAGAGGTGTGTATGGAAAACTCTTGTCTGAGAATACATCCAGCAGGCTAATACCATATGTGGACAGTCAAGCCAGTAGTTTGCAGATCTACCAGTACATATCACACACATCAGTGATGTTTTGTTTTAAACCCATGGGACAGAGAGCTTCTTTCTCTGCACTAGTGTGATTTATTGGAATAAAAGCTAATAAATAATATTTTCATGATTCAGGATCAGTCAGTGTTGATTCATATTAAATTGCTTTTACTGGATGTTTGGGGTAGTCAGTAACTTGATAGTCAGTTTTCATTTCCAAAGTCTCTACAGCACAGTGTGAATCAGATCAAACAGCTCAGATACAATTCAGTGTTGCAATAAACAGAATATCAAACCCTCATTTTAGGAAAATTGTCACAAAACTGTTTGTCTATACTCACAGGGAGTGTTCAGTCTGAAGAACAGCTACTTTGAGCCTCGATACATCCTGGTCATCCCCACCCAGGTGGAGCGGTACACGGGCCACCTGAAAAGCCGTGATCTCTATACCCCAGCGCAGATTGACATGGCGGTGTCACGTATAGAGCTGTATGCCAATACCAGCAGACAACGACCAGGATTCTTCGATAACATTATCCCCTGTGGTACAGCAAAAAAAGCACTTTGTCACTGAAGAATTTTATTATGACATGGAATTTTGTTTGATGATGTACTTGTTGATTTAAATGTGCTTTACAGAGTACAATAATGGTAATTTAATATCCTCTAGTGGCCTCTAGATCCATTTTACTATTAGTTAATGACAGTTTAATTGTACTACAAAGTGTAATTATAAATAGTCGCAATTCATTTTCAACAAATATCTATTTTAAGCTAAGAAAACAATTAATAGATTCCCAGAGGAGACATTTTTTTCTTTCTACTTATTCAACCTTCGGATATAATGTTAGTCAGAGAGGAATTTGGAAGTCTCCCCTGTGATTGCTTTGTTCGCAGGCAGTTTGTCATTGTAGTGCCTCACAGAGCGAAAAATACCCTGCCTTACCATTGGTATAGCCTTAGATAAATTAACACACTTCACTAAAATCCATACACTACACTTTCAATCCAATTACCACATGTATTAAGGGCACGTAGCCACAGAATAGCTGTGTTTATCATCCCCTCATGAAAGCACTCAGACATGTTAGCTGTTTTCTTAATGAGATGAACATACAGGGAGTGTGGAACCTCATCACTTTTATGCACTGCTAGCTAGTACCTCATTACACTAAGGTCATCATTCCCATATCTTTGATTCATTACTGTTTGATGGGAGATGCATTGGCTCTGTTAACAGCCAGATTTTTTTTTTTTTTTTTTTTGCGCAGTGCTGACTGTGTGTGTGTGTGTGTGTGCGGTGCGTTTGTGTCTTTGAGTAGATGATTGGGAGGAAGCCTATCAGACACTGAGGCAGGTGGTGAAGGAGTACTTGTTGTTAGAGGAGCAGGAAGAAGGAGAAAACAACAACAGAGCATCCCCTGACAACACCTCCACAGGTGTGTATTTGTTTGTTTGATCAGATCATCATTAGCAGATTTAAAGCGTCAGTGCGCTAATTTTTTTGAAGCGAGACACAGGGTTCAGTCAAGTGCACCATGCACAGTTTTACTCTTATCATTATTTTTTATTTTTTCAAAAGGGACAATTAAAAAAACATTTTAGATGTCAAAGTCAATTTACTAATGACAGATAATATTACTCAGCCTGTAAAAACAGATGTATCCTCTGTGACTCTGGATAAGCTTTGTTAAGTCTGTTTTATTACTGAAATCACTCAAGTGACATTACTTGAAGTTTAAATCATTTACCGGGAAGGGTCTAATGTAAAGAAAATGCTGTTGGTTGCATTATGGGATGTCTAAAATTCAAATGTTTTTTCAGTAATGCTAGGAACTTAAAGTCACGATTTTTCACGATCAGTTTTTCAGCAGTTTTCAGTCCAGGATTTTGTGGGCGGTCCTAAAGGGTGGCTCGATGACACGCTGAGGCCACCCTGATCGTACCCCTGCACCCCGAGCAGAGAGATAGAGATTAATTCATCTCGCTCAGAGTGTTTCAAAGTTAGTCATGACATTTTCTGAACTCATCTGACACGTTTCAGTCGCTTCAGAATGGCTGCTTGGCTGCTCCCACGAGTGGGCGTGGCTTTAGCACATTCAGCGGACACGCCCCCACAGTCCTGGAGCTGAGAATGCTGCTCATTTTACCTGATTTTGACACCTAATTTCATAAACTTGACAATATTTTTAATCATTCAAATTTGACTGGGTGGTTAATAACACATATTTATTCTTACTTTACACAGACTTTAATTTCTTTTTAATCCCTTCAACTTTATGGAAGTGCAATAGTAAATCACTGGCGTGCTCCTTTAATGTGACTAAAAATTTAGTCATGTCTAAATAGAAAAATAATGCCTGTAAATCTGTTTTCATGCGCTACATAGTGTATTACATAGTGTATTGCATGTATGTATGCTGTAACATTCTTATACAGTATAAAACAGTATTGATATACAGTGTCTGTCTCTCTCTCTCAGGTCACGAGCCAGAGGAAAAGCCACCTTCACCCCTGTCGAGATCAGGATCAGGCACATTGATGTCACAGTCTGCCACAGCTCTTGACCCCTCAGATCCGTCTTATAGAAATTATTTTACCAAGATCCAGGCTGAGCTCAGCCCTCAGAAAAGCCCTGCTGTGAGTTAAAAGATTCTTGATGAAAAATTTATTAGTAATAAGGCCTGTAAGTTGATGTCAAATAGACATCCTCAATCTTCTAACAAGATGCAGGCTTTCCTTCCTCCTCCCCCGCTTCTCCCCTCTTCAATCACCCTACTCATCAACTTCCCTCTCCTTTCTGTCTCCCCTTCCTCTCACCTTCCCACTTCTTTTAAACCACTCCTCCTCCTTCTCTCCATCTCTGTCCTCTGCAGGAGCTAGCTTCCATCAGGAGGCGTGAGCAGCTAGTGAGAGAGGCTATTGTCGGGAAGAGTCCAGGGGTCTACGGCCAGCTCTTCAAAAGGTTCATAATAAGTCGCACACACTCCACTGCACTCAAATGATTAATTTCAAGTGGGCACTCTCATTTGGACCAAATTGGTTTAATAGGTGCACTTGTCCTAACTGCGTTTTGATGGTTTGTTTTGGGTTATTGTTTGACCTTGAGGTTGAAGTGGCAGGTGCCCAAATTATTTAAATCAAACTGTTTGTGAATATGATGTGCTTGTGTAGTGGCTCTCTCTTCTCAGTTAATCTAAAATATACCTGCCACCAGTTATAACTACACCAAATCTGAATCTGAAATTGCATTTCCATATGATTTATACTGGTGAAGAACTAATATTGAATATTTGTTTACCTCAGGCCTGCTCAAACAGCGTCAACATCTCTGCAGAATCATGATCCTGGTAGCAATTTCAGTGAGGACAGCAGGTGAGAATACATACACACAAATACACAATGCATAATAATAATAAACTTTATTTGAATACTGCTTTTCTTAGCAATGTTACAGGTGCTCACACACAATGCAGTCAAATGTCACAAGTAATGCCAGATGCTGCTGTATGAGAATAACAGATTTATATACATACTTCAAAGCTGTGTAAGATTTCATTCTGTGTAGTTTCTAAATAACATTTACAGTGAAGATGGGGTGACAGAATCCAGAGGAAGTCTTGTGGTTTCATAAAAAAACAATCTGGAGCTGAAGATTTAGGAGCAGGAAACTGCTTTTGTAGTGTTCTTTACTCCCCAGGCTTGTTTTTACAGCATATGTTCACTTTTATAGAGCTCACTCTACTGGTACAATCCACGTGGGGACAAATGTGATCACACATCCCACACACACACTTGCTTACACATAAATGCACTCACTCATAAATTTTGATTTTATAGCTTTTGCTGCTTTTTGACCCCCCCCTGTGTGTACACTAACGCCCAATAAACAGACTCACTGCACAAATATGGATTTAATCAGTCAGACATCGACATAGTATGTGTGGTTATGTGTGTGTGCTGTGCATGAAACGGCACACACGGGTTTCTCTCACCTGTACAAATTACCATCAATTTATTTAATTACTTTTTCTCAGTAGAAGACATTTGAGATACACGCAGAGATACAGTGCATGTTCAGTCAAATTTAATTTGTTGCTGCATGCTGTACATGTTCTGAGTGGGCAAGTTTCGCCAAACTTGTTGAAAATCTACAAGTTCTGTCAACGCGGTCAGAGCGATAAATGCCCCCAGTATGTGCTGTTAGCATTACTCAGCCCTTCAGTATTTCTATAGAAGATTCCAGACAGCTGTCTTCACCTCTCGTAATAGGGATGTGTCTTAACTTGTGTGTGTCAATCTCACATATTGTAACAGAGGATCCTTTTGTATTCCTCTGATAAGACTTTTGCATGGTCTTGCATGTGTTTGTTTTAATCTATACTTGCGTGTGTATGCATTTAGCATCATGGACTAGTCTATGGCAGTAATTTAAATAACAAAATTCCATATCTGTTTGTTTATTGAGGAAGAATCATGTCCAAATGTCACAGTATAGATATCATGCCATGGTGTCAAAGTACTGGCAATATCTCCAGCTAAGTTTTCTTTGCCGAAACCCTTCTCTTCCTTTCTTTATGATTTTTCACTTTTGTCATTGGTCTCTTCAGCCACCTAGTATTTGTTTCACTGCACACGTTCATTAAATGAACTTCTTCCTCCCCTTCCTCTCCTTGTCTGTCTCTTTTTCCCGTCACCCTCTGCGATTTGTCTTTTCCCCCATTCACAAGCAGCTCGGATGAGTCTCGAGCTAGTTCGGCGCTGTCTGTGCCCAGTTCAGCCGGGGCCTTGTCTGGCTTAGTGGAGCCACTAGATATCTCTGTCCTGGGACATGCCTTGGAATCAGGTTATTATTGTCTTTATCTTTTTAGCACTTTATGGCACTTTTATGTTGTTATGTACAGAAAGTAAAGAGAGGAGAGATTTTCGAGTGGCGAGAAGCCAAGACAAGTTAAAAAGTAATTTGTTGTACACTAAGTTTTAACACTATTCCAAACTATATTCTACATGTGTTCTTCCTTCTTTAGTTTAGTTCACTGTCTGTAAATCACCACAACAGTACATTTGATTATAAGATAATCAAGCTGATTACACTAAGGTCTAAAGATGTGTCAATGTGTTTCTATATCTCTGACTGCATCAAGTAAAATATTCCCATTTCATACCACATGGCATAAGGCCAGGCGCCTGAAGCCGCCCATCCAGGCACAGATCAGCAACCTGTGGCCGTGTCTCCCTCCTCTGAAAGACGTCCTGGATCCAACGTCAAGACCATCCTGCCACCAATCCCCACTGGGCGCAGGACCCCTGTAGTGCCCAACCCGGCTCCTTCACCCAGGCCCAGCCAAGACCCATTGACTGAAGAAGGGGGAGATGCAGAGGGATAGCTTTTAAGGTTTTAAGGTGACATCTAACAAAGCTGTAAATGTTCACAGTAACCGCTTTTTCTTACATTAGAAGACATATAACTTAAAATATAAGCTTGGCCTGTTCAATTAAAATAACATCAAAACATCTGTAGCTGCAAAAGTCAACAGTCAACCGCAAAACCACACGTTTGTTGATATCTTATCGCAAACTATACACAGACTGTGATGTGATACGCCCGGGCCAAACACTTGAGGTTAGATTTCACTGTCAGCACTTGCCTTTTCCTGTGATCTGTTAACCGTGCCTTAACACGTCTGGATCTTTTACACTTGCTATATACTGTATCGTTGACAAATGATGGCGGTAATGACTATATATAAGGTAACTACAGTATAATTATAGGCTTTTTTTCCTTTTTTTTTCCTGTTTGTAGAATGACTGGCTTACAGGCCTGAAGGTATGAAGTGTTGACATATATTATGATTCAGGCTCACATACAGATGGACAAGCATGTCAGATATGACAAATACCACAGTGCTGTGATAGTGAAATAGATCTTTTTGTCTTGTCATATTATGATGTTCAGATTCATGACTAAAAGAGGTATCTCCTCATCCTGGAAAAGTTCATGTCTCCAAAGTATGTGGTACACGTCATGTTTTATGAATGTTGCATTTATTTTCCTGACAGCGAAGTGGCATTATATTTCCTACTGTTCAGTAACCTCATCAAATAGGATTTGTCATTGACATCTAAATACTGGTCTTTTATGTGCAGTGTGGTGCTCTTGTCATTGGATGATAAATGCATCATTAATCTTTATCTCTTCTGATGGGATTATTAATTCAACTGGAAACACATTCATATGGAAGTTGTTGACAGGTATTAAACAGTGAGCCATCGCAAACAAGTTAGTGTGTTTTTTGTCAGTCTGTGTGTGTGCTGCACGTTAGTGCACACGTATGTTGAAATGTATGAATTTTGCAGAGTTTGTTTTTGATGCGTTGTAAATTAAAATTGTCATCTGTAATAGATGTATGCATTGCTTATTTAACAGCCAGTCTGCCTGCATGCACATACACTATGCCTATTCTGTTTCCTGGGCTGTACATATGAATGCAGGGCTTTCACACACACACACACACACACACACACACATGCACACACACACACACACACACACACAAAACACACCTGGCCATCCATCAGTGTCTGTCTTCTTCTCAGGCAGCAGATGTTGCAACCCTGTCATAATTCTTTAGCAGTTTGAAAGCAGACAGTGTCTTTAGGGCCCCTGGGGTCTAACCTACTTACACTGCAGTCTGTACCCCTTACCCGAGCTTATCGTGGACCAACATGTTGTCTTTGTGTGCATTACGATTCCACTGGATGCAGCTATGCGTGATAAGTCTGTTTAAAGAGAGCAAACTTTGCTTCTTGTCTTTCTGAATGTGTAATCATATTTACCCTCTGACATTCTTCACTTAACACAAGCGGTTGTTTCTGCTTGTCACTCTATTTTTAATGCATCTGTTACTGTCTGTCTTTGTATTTGTGCCTACCTGTTTGCAATACAAGATTGCACGACTACAGCAGCTACTGCAGCTTATTATTTCACAAATGTTTTACTGGATAAAACAACAAACAGCTGTATTTCTCTCTCTCTGCTGGTTTCTATGCATCATAAACCATTGCAAAACATCATTCATAACAGAGAAAGTTTAAACAGCATACAGTATGCGTGTACAACGCACCACACTGTCTACTTCCTTCACTTCAACAGCTGCTGAAAAATAAACATGTCACACGCCTTCATCTAGACATAACTCCTCAAGAGTTTTCAGCAAAGCGAAAAGGAGAGCACGTTTTCTGGGGGAAATGAAGACTTTCTTGCATTGAAGATTTATGTCTGTCGGAAAGAGTTGCTATGGTACATACACAGAAGTATATTATCAATTTTGTGTGCCCAAAGTTATGGATTAATTTTGTATGATATGTGTAAGACCTGAGCCACAGAAGCAAAGAGCGCTGATCTTTTTCATTCCAGAGAAGATGTTGCAAGATATAAACACAAAATGCTAAGAAATAACAGAAAAATTGGAAGCAGCACTACGTCAGTTTGACTGATTGAGCAGAAATCACATTTGGTTTTCATATTGCATTGTGGTCGTGAATAGTTATGTTATTACAGAATCAAAGGAGGATGGAAGAAGTAACACTGCAAGACTCAGAGGTGTACTTTCCATCAAGGAAATGTGAAAAAACATGTATTAGTCTTTTTGAAGTTTCATAGCGTGTGATTTTAAAACTATACTATATCATACTAAACTATACTATACTATACTATTACTGCTCAGTAATATGACATTTCACATATTGTGAACACATACTGTACTCCTAAGAGCATATTATAAACAAAATATTGAGTGAAGGAATATTAAATATATGTAATTTGTTTACATACAACTAAAACAATTAAAAAAAGAAACTTAAGTATACTAAGTGAGAGTGATTTTAAAGTAGCCTTTCAAAATAAATGCTAGTTTGTACTGTGAGAAATGGTCTTTAGAGAGCTAATGTGTTCAGACATGTTCAGCAGTTGGCTTCAGTTTAATCTAATGATACTCTTACATTGCCAGAGCTATTTCCACACTCCATTTCACTGCTTAAAACCAATCACAATTGTCAATAAACTGTGCTGTGCTCGCAGGTACTCTGTTTAAATATAGTACAGATCTACTTGGAGCTTTATTCCTCCATTCTTTCTTCTTCACTTTGACAAAGATCCTGCTATTTTTCACACAACCTTGGATGGACAAACCATCATTGAGCTGCCACGGTCTTTCAAACAGCTTCCATTTATACCCCTGTTTTACAGCGACAATGATTCGTTACTAGATACAGGGCCAGCAGTTACAGCTAGTTTCCCTTACTGTGGGTTTTCCTTTAAAATGTCTTGTGAAAAGACGAGAGGAGAGAGGGAGAGTTATGAGGCTGAGAATGGACTTGAAAAATAGTCTATGAAAGTACAATAATATGTTACAGATGCAGCTGTAAACTTGGTGACTAACCTTCGCACATGTGTGAGTGTAAGGGAGGAACAGGGACACACCTACTCATCATTGATGCTGTTCATCAACAACAGTGGTTGTTCTTTTTCCCCCTTGTTCATTTAAAATGCCTGTTTTTTTCTGTGTGAGGAAAGCAAAATTGGTTTGAAGAACATGTACAGTGAATCGATAGCACATGAAATTGGGAACTGGTATTATTTGTAAGCTTGCAACAATAACTCTTTTAGTGCATATCTCCTTTGACAGTTTCTTGAACAGACAGATTGGTTAGGTGAGAACAGACAGGTCCCATGTGTTTTGGATTTGTGCTGAACGTGCTGTTTTGATTACTGGAGATTTGCTTTTAGAGGCAGCATGGAACTGTAATGACACCTTTTCCAGTGTTGTTTCGCCTCCCTTGTGTGTCTATATCTTTTTGTTTGTGTTGTGTGTGTGCTGCTTGGCATAGCCACTAGTTCTCACTCTCACCTGCCTAATCACCACAACACCCGTTTCCCATCATCCAATCAACCTGCACAAGATAAAAGTTTGGTTAAACTCTGCCAAATCGCTGTCCCCTTAGTTGAAATCTTTTCAATAGCATAGATAGAATAGAATTTTATACCCTTTCCTCTATATCTAACAGCTATAATCACTTGTTACTTAACCTTTAAACAGATATACATATGATGCAAAATTGTAGGCAAGGGACCAAGATTTTGACACTAGCATGGTTTCCATTTGTAGTCTAAGTAGTATTGACCAATCAAGTTTGAGTTGTCTTTGATTGCAACAGTCCATGTGGAGAATAAAGGTGGAACGAAATGTAATGTCAGAACAAATTGGCTATCATCTGATGATGCTTTTTACTAGCTTACTAGTAATTTATGTTGATAAAAAATGAGCAGATACATGTCTTTCTCCTCATTCCCGTGTATCAAGTTGCTAAATCAGGCTGCAGAGGAAGTCCGGATATCTGTTCTACGGTCATCTCTGGGGTACAGAAACAGTGCCCGTCACCCCCAGAGTTTAAATCTTCGCCAGATGATAGACTGATTAAATGTTAATTCATCTGTTATAGGCGGTATAGTAGTGCAGCAGTTAGCAATGTCGCCTCACAGCAAGGAAGTCCTGGGGAGTTTGTGGCTTGGGCTTGGACCTTTCTGTTTGAAGTTTACATGTTCTCCACATCTCTGCGTGGGTACTCCGGCTTCCTCCCACAGTTCAAAGACAAGCAGGTTAATTGGTGACTTGGTGCTCGTAGGTGTGAATGTGGGCATGAATGGTTGTTTGTCTCCTTGTGTCAGCCCTGTGATGAACGGGCGACCTGTTTGGGGTATGCACAATGTTAGCTGGAATCAGCTCCAGCCACCCATGACCCTGGTGAGGCTAAGCTGTTGTGGAAATGAATTAATTCATCAGTTCAGTGTCATATTGCTACTTTTACTCAAATAAAGGATTTGAATACTTCTTCCATCTCGACTTTTAACTACATATATATCCATTAGTTGATATTTCTACACAGACAGGCACTAGCCAGTATTCATGGCGTGGTGAACCCTTCATAACCAACCAAAGAAACACTTTCTTTAGACCTTGACTGAAAGCTTATCTTTCCTGACCACATATTTTCCTTTAGTATGTCATCACTCACCATATGCATAAAAGATGCTTCAGCTGAAGGGTGAGAGCTAAAGATTAGAAGCTGTTACCAACAGCAAAGACTTTGCTGTTTCAACAGGATTTATCTCTGCAACCTTTCTCCCCCTGTGCTTGTGTAGAGGATGTTGGAATAGGTCAGGGTGGTGATATAATGAAAGCTTAAATAAGACACACACACACACAACACACACCTCTGCATTAACTCTGCCGCATGATGTGGCGCCACACTCAGTAACTATGGCAACGGCACTCTGCACTGCACCTCCCTATGTATATGTGTGTGTGTTTGAGTGTGTGCGTGTGTGTGTGTGTTTGTGTATAACTCCTCACTGTGTTCCCTGCGGACAGATTAATTCCCTGCCAGATTCATTCCTTGTCAACTTGCTGAAACAAAAAGTTTCTGTTTTAATTAGTTCGGTGCAGTGTCTCGCTTCATCTATCTGTATGGTGTCTCTCTCACGCTCACTGTCTCTCTCTCCTCCTTCACTCTTCCTCTTACTCTCTAGTGTAATTAAAGACAGTCAGTGCGGATAATAGAACCGTAATAGTGTGTAATTGCAATAATCAATACACAGTGCATACTAAGGAACTTGCCATTCATCAATATACAGATATGCAGAGAGGAGGCAGGATGTCTCATAGAGCATTCATTTACATGTTATTTATGCTGTTCATATGTAGCTCATATTGTGTGTGTCAATCATACAATCAAAAATATATACATGTACTGAGGCTTTTATGTACTTGTGGAGTATGTAGCAGTTGCTACATATCTAGCATATGTTAGCCTTAAGTGTTAGCTTAGCATAACTGCTGAACAGAAGGAAAAAAGACAGCCTGGTTCTGCCTAAATGGATTAAACAAACAAAATGTAACATATTCATTAGTGAGCTTTAGAGACGCTGGTGGGCAGATTTTGTTACCAGTGACAGGTTAGCTGTTTCCACATGTTTCCAGTCTTCATGCTAGGCTAAGCTAACTGGTTGCTAGCTGCAAATGACAAACTATTTCTTTAACACTGTGGGTTTTTTGGTACGGCGGGTAATGTTTCCATAGCAAGAACCAAAAACTGGCATTAGATATCTGCTCAGATTCTTAATTGTACTTAACATATTCTTTGATCATTGACACTGTTGCCCATAAAGTTGGAATAATTAAAAAGGCTTTTTTAGAAGTCCAGTATTTTACTTGATTGTTGTTTCTGAGACGATACTCATCTATTTTCTCTAGCATATTAATCTGATTTGAATGTTGCCTTGTGAATGTTTAACATTGTTATTCAATTGACTTGGGGTTGCAAGACAACCACGCTGTAAACAGTTATTATTATGCATGTGCGCACATTCATAAAAATACACGCATCCATGAGTGCATGAGTTTGCTTTGGTCTTGTTTACTTGTGATTTTCATATTTTATAAATATAGAAAAAGTGGCGCGCACATAGTAACAGTTGTCATCCTCATCTTGGGTATTTAGTAGAGATTAATGCAACATTTTCACATCCACAAAACAGTAACTAAGAACTTAAACAAGAGTGCTCAGATGTCTATCCACTGCGGATTCAAATAAGCGGTATAATTATAACTTCCTTCTGTATTTACTTAACTAGTCTATTCATCATTTTATCCATCAATCCCACATGGAATGAAATATGTTTTATGCATAGAGTATCAGAGATCTGCTTCAAAATACATCACAAATTATTTAATTAATTATTTCTCCAGTATGTTGAGAGTATTTCATTTTGAAATGTAGACACCCTCTATAGGATTTCTTCTTTCAAGAGCTCAACCAATAATTTTTGACACTATCACATTCATAATTGGTTTTACTTAACTTAATGATTTTAGGCTTAACTTTTAACTGATTTATTTTTACTACATCAAAACACTGGCCTACAGATGAAACAAACATTTCAGACTGTTTCTTTCATAAGCAAACAAACTAAGCTGCAAAGTTACGTAACACAGACCCTTTGGTGCTGAAAACTTTCAGCTGTTAGCCAACCTGTAAACACTGAAGGTGACAAGCCAGCACAGCAGTAATGTCCAAAAAAATCAAAAATATAGAAGACTTGTATGAACAGAGGGAAAAGAAACACACACACACACACACGCATATAAATATATATATGACTCTATCTTTCTCACCCTGTCATGCCACATCTGGCTTGTCCCCTCAGGCTTTGGGTCAGGTGGAGGGAGATATCAGTAGGAGGAGGTGAACATGCCCAGACAAATACCCTTACTGGAACAATACTGCCCCCTCCAGGGTGGGCTGACCTCACCTGGGAGCCAGGGAATGGTTGCCTCAGGCAGCGGGGAGCTCCAGCTGGGTTGAGGAAGGGAAGGGAAATCAGATAGTTTGAGTTTGCGAGTTTGTAGTCATGTAGGATTTCACAGTCCTTGCATGTATGAGGGTGAGAAAGAGAAAGTGTGGATGGGTGAATGTGTGCACTTATTTGATCTTTCCTTTGATTTTTTAAAGGTTTTGACCCTTGATCATACATTTGACCTTTGCTTTGACATTGGCTCCCCAAGATGATGACAACAGTTTCTGTACCCCTTTTTATGTCATCTAACACCACCCACCCCCATCTCTCTCTTTCTCCTATCATATCATCTCTGAGGCTGCCTCACCTATTACTTTCGTCCTGCATGTCCATGTGTTTCTCTCTTTCTGCAGATGTTACTCTCTTCAGTCTGCTGCACCTCCTCCTCTACATGTTGTCTCCATCACTTCATTTCACCGCCTCCCACTCTCTCGTCTCCCGTGAGAAGTGCCGAACTATACGGTAATAGCCAGAAAGAAAGGCTGGACCATGCCGCAGACACACCATGTGTTAGCAATAACCTTATTTTTTTAAATTATACTATCTTTCTCCTCATTCCATGCTACATTTTCTCTCTGTTTAGGATCTTTAGATTTCATGCTGTCATTCACAAATCACTACTTGTCAGCTATTTTGCTCAAGCCTACTCCATTTCCGTTTCACTCCAGCCTCTCTATGCTTTTCTCATCACCCTCTCCCCCTCTTCTCTCACTGTATCTCCTGCTTTTACCTCCTCTTTTCCAGCCTCTCATTTCCCAAAAGTTGTACACCCACAGTCCACTCCCATCAAATCAAGTGATCCACTGAATATTTCCTCTTCATGGCATCCCCAGAAACGAAGTCAGAGGAAGAGCCTCTGACTATGAAACAAATTACCGTCCTTGTCCACCCGACTGTGCCATGCATAATAAATGAGATCAAAAAGGGACATTTCAAAGGGCACATGATGGGGGAGTAGAGTCAGAAGAGACGATTACAGCAGAGGGAAGAGAGACACAGGTGGGATATCGGGACAAAGGTTATGTGACGGTTGTGAAAACCCCCAGGGGCCCCTGCTTTGAAATCCTTCACCCCACCATATGCTCAAGTTTTAATGAATTTGGGATCTTTTTATTCCTGGTAAATCAGAATTGGTGGAGTTCATTGAGCAGGATATGATGTAGAAACAGCCCACGCTGGTGGATGAGAGGGGGCATGTGTTTGTGTTTACCATAACTTTGTTTTTGTTTCCATAAAATCCGAATATTGTGAAGGTCAGTAAATGGCAACCCTACCTGCATTTAATGAAAACACACGGCAGGTCGTAGTCTAGATAATGCTCGGAATTACGCTGCCGTCTTTTTTTCTACATTGTTGAACCACATTTACCTCTCCATATCTCTTTTGGCTGTCATGTTTATATGCAAAAAACTAGTTTCCTGAATTTTTATGCAAACACTTAGTTTTGTATAATGCACATGAAGCAGCAGTTTTCATAGCATCAGTCCGCCCCCCCGGCCATTTTCCATTCCATTGAGTACTGCCGCAGAGCTCCAGTGACCTGCTCGCGGCAGACATACAGCAGACTTGTCTCTGCTTGTGGGCGTGTGTGTGTGTGTGTGTGTGTGTGTGTGTATGTGTGTCATCTCTCAGTCGCAGCCAATGTGCAATATTGTACAACACAAGAAGACACATTCCACTGAGTTCACTGCCTCACTGATGGAGGGAGTGCATTTATATTTACTCAGTCCTCAGAAATGAGCTCATAGGTCAAAGTCAGGAGCGGGTGAATCCCTGGTAAACTCTCTATTTTTAATATTAAACGAAAAACACGATCCAAGTCCGACTATATTATTTTCTTACAAATGCCATGAAAAGACAATCAGTGAATGTGCTCTGCAAGTACTGCCTGTGGAGTCACACCTCCATTTTTGTCTAAAACTATATCCCTCCATTATGATGAACACGAGCAGTGATTGATTTTGAGGTTAAACCCACAAACACCGTGCCACTGCTGTTAATTTTACTAGTGTATGTAGAAATGTGTATTAATCCACAGCTGAAAATAGTCCCAAACAAATGCACAATTTAATCTTGTTTGAGTAATGTTTGGTAAAAACTACAGTGCCCAGCTGTTTCAGGAAGTAATTTAGCCTTTTTGTAAAAAATGAAAGTGCATATTCATCAACTGTTCTTAAAAATTATGTGGGAAATACTGGGCTTGGGGCAGGCAGCTGCAGGGTAGGGAAGTCAGAAACAATAGAGTCTTTTCATAGGATTTTCTAAGAGTAACATAAATATAGAATCTTGAAGTCTTATCCTTCAAGACTAGCATAACTAGTGGTTTTGATAACCAGATTTTTAGATAATATTCTTCAGTGTACTGAAAACTATTGGTCCTCTTTCCAGTCAAAGTAAACACATTCTGAATGTGGGCTACTTTCATTGTAAAGTGATTCTATTCCAGTACTAATGTGGCTATACTGCACACCTGAATAAACTCTGAACCGTCCTTCACAGTCCTGCTCTGTTAACCCAGTTAATTCCAGTTCTGCTCTGCTCACTAAAGCTGGATTAGGTTTAGCTGTGCAGAATCATAAGTCTTGCAGCAAACCCATGACCAACCTGATAACCTTTAGGTGAACCGTCTTTGGTTTCAATAAATATTGCAAAGGATCAGTACGAACAGTTGACCTCTGGATTAGCCAGGCGGATTGCAAGATACAGAACTGCAAAACTTTTTTATGCTTATCTATATTTATCACCGTGAACATAAACGCTAAATTCAGAAACTGAGTTACCAGAAAAAAAACGTTTCTGTCATTTTCTACCAGATGGGTTGGACAGAGGTTGCCTGTTTTAAGCATTCACCTCAACACAGTCAATTCTGTCTACCCATCTACCCATCTCAAGTTTAATTGGCAGAATTTGATCTAAATTCCCATGCTTTTACCAGCAGTATCATTTCACAGCAAACACCTGGCTTTACAAGTCAGTAGCCTAACCCCTCTGTTGTTTGTGCTTTGCAGCCAAACGTTTGGAATGCTAAGTGAGAGGAGTCTGCACAAGTCTGTAGGATGGAGTGCATGCAGGAAGCAGGCACCCTGGCTGATAAATCATGCAAAATAACTAAACACTTAGATAAATGAATGGAGGTTCACACATAACACAGTACTGAAGGGATATGCACAGTTAAAATTCAGTCAAATCCTGCGTGATTGTTGGAATATGCAGACAGAGAGAGATGTCTGAAAGCAAAGCATGACTTCATGCAACTCGATTCTTAAAAATTCTTCCTCTGCATTGAGCTGTGAAGGTGATTACAACATTTCCATCAGCAGTAAACTTTTTCTGTCTGGGTTACAGACACACAGTGATGCAGACAGAAACATATGTCTACCCCTGATGAATTCAAAAAGTTCAATGTCCCATGTCTCCTCTTTTGACCTCATTCTCTGTCTCCCTCATCTCTGTCTCTGTGGTCTCTGAGAGGTCCAAAAGGCAACTGTGGACAGCTGCTGCCCTTTGACCTCCAGGGCCTGTCTAGTTCCTAACAATCCCACATGCATGTAAACTCTCTCTCTAGGTCAGACACATGCTCATCACTCCTGAGATACAAAGGGTCGTCTTTTGTTATCAACAAACACAATCTCTTAGATCTGCTTGAGCTATAGAGCATTGGTGATATAGAATTTAAAGTGTAGCTACAAGATATACAGACACAGACTGACTGCATGGTCTTTTAAGTCATAACTCCACCTGGCTATAATTAACATAATTGCTGCCTTACTTTTCAGTGTAATCTGTATAAACATGACATTATGTCCTACCACTAAATCACATACAATCTTTGTAATCTGATGTTGTTAATCACTGATTTTAATTTTCAATTTGCAAACATGAAAATAACCTAAATATAACCTAAATAACCTTTTTTGATATGTTAAGAAGTTTTGTTTCTTGTTTCTGTGGGATTATTGATTATTATTTTCTACATGTGTAGCTGTAGTTTTCTCCTTGTGTTAAATATCGGATTTGCTGTGACAATGTGTCTCCTTAAGCACAGTGAAAAGAGCTGGTTTTGTTCATTATTTTGATATCCTTTGTCAGCTTCAGAGTGGTAATTGGACACACACTCATGACTAATTCTTTCAGCCCAGACTTCTGCAGCATCTCAATTCTCTGCTCTGGTGGGGCTTGTCCCAACAAACCAGCCCTCATACTGCAACCGCTGTTTTCTTCTGTTGCCATGACAGCTCGTATCTCAGTTGGAGATGCGGAGTTGCATGGTTTATGAAATGAATTTATCATGACAAGAATTGTCTGCGAGACGCAAGCGTCAAGTGTATACGCACCAAGGTTATGGATGTATGTGAGCGTGTGCTTTTGTCTATTTCTATTTGGGCACACTGTGGCTTATCCTGTCTATGTGCATCTGTGTGTGTGTGTGCGTGTGTTGGTACGTATGTTTGTACTGCTAAAAGGCTTGGCACAGAGCAGACCTTTTGTAGTTGGCAGCAGTGGGCATCCCGCCCAGCTTGTATGGTTTATGGATGTCAGTCAGAACTGCATTAGCCTGCGGCCAGAGAAAGACTGCCCATCTTCCTGGTGTGAAACTCCAACAAATGTGCCAACACTGAAAACATTAAACAGACACTGATACAAGCATCAAATCTGACATGCGTGTCATGCTGTCAGTCTATCAATAGTGACATTGATGTCACGCAAAAGGAGGCAGGAGCGCAAATGAAATACCAGCATGGGAATACAAGCCTCCGAGGCTGATTTCACGCTACAGCAGCAGGTGACACGTCCTAATCCTGAAAGTTTAATTGTAAAATGTTCCAAAGTGTACATGGTCAAAGTTCAGCTCTGAGTTACTCATACCTTTCAGAGAAAAACACTCTACCATCTCTGTTTGAACTCAAGCTAATGATATTATTGTAATATACCCACCAATTATACGGAACACTGTATGAAAAATCAATTCTGAATTTCAGCCCAAAGTCTCAACTTTACATAATTAAAGTGCCATCACACAATTAACAGAGCGCCTTACAACCGGCAGCTAAAGTAATGTTTGATCCTCATAACCTCTGTGATGGAATCAGTGGAGCAAAAAAAAACAAAAAGGTGGTGGAGAAATTAAGATTTCAGAAATGCATTAAATCTGTATTTCATCAAATAGGAAGTAGAAGCTCCTTGAAAAGCTGCCACGAGGCATGAAGGGTGAATGACCAAGGCTATTCCAAAGAGGTAATTATGCTCACTTGTACCTGCGTACCTGCGTTGCGTACATCACCCGTGGCCTCGACAGTAACACAGTATTTATGGAATTGATATGACTTTTAAGGAAATGGAACTGTCACATAAAAGATGTCTGCATAGCTTTTTTTATTTTTACCTGCATGTTGGAAGGAGAAAAGATGGCAAAGAGACTTAAATTCCCACTTAGAGGAAGCTTTTGTATAACCAACGATGTAATTACTTGTGATTGATATTTTTATTGGACTGTCAGTAAAGTTGGCCAACCCATGAGATTCCTAATGACTGAGGACCACACATACCCACAGTAGCACACACATATATACAGTATATTTACACATTCCTTTTTGCACACATCTTTTTCTTCTTTTGCCTTCAATGTTTACTCCCAGTTCACCTGTTCAGCCGTAATAACCCGACTCACACACCCTTCCTTCTAATCTCCCGATGGCTTTGTTAATTTACAGTGCTTTTGCTTGTTTTCCCTGCCTCTTTTTCTTCCTTCCTTCTTATTTCTTTTCTTCTTTCTCTTGACTCCCAAATGCACATGATTGTTTTCTGGTTAGCCTACAGCATGAATTTAATCAATGCTCACTTTCGCGCCGGCACCTCTCGTGACTGGGGAGGATTTAGGCCCACTTGGAGAAGGAGCGCAATTAACTGAGACAAGGCTAGTTAATCTTCCCCATCTGAATACCCCCAACAGGTCCGCAACACCTTTTATTTCTAATCACACCTGCTGTTCAAAGACAGTTAGGCTCGTTCACCCATGATGTAATCGAGCCAGGGAAGCTACCAAGACTTATGTAATGTGGTGAATGTTTACAGTGTAAGGAGTTGGGGTGGTAAAGATTCATTAACGTTATGATCTCAAACTGCAGAGCGAGAAGACACTGATGTGCAGAGACATATAAGCACAGAGACACACTCACCTTTGACTGTTCAGTAAGAGTGGTCCTGATTGATGTGCCTTCCTGAACTTCCTCAACATGTGCTGAGGGTCAGCGGCAGGGCAGCACGTAGCTCAGACGGCCCTGAGGCCAAACCAGAATATCCTAACTTTTACTCTTAGTCAGTAAACCATATCTCACACAAATGGCCACATGCAGTTTAAATGAACAACCTTATGCTTTTCAGCTGCTCTGCACTGCTCTACTGTAGTAACAACTTTAGAAACATTCACAGTGAGTCACCATAATATCAAATAGGACAGATTCGGGAGATTTATGTGTGCCTGGCAAAAATAAAATGCCACTTTGCTGACACTGAGCCCTCAGTCTTACAATTTCATCCACCGACGACAGAAAAGTAAACTTTTAGAAAGGATATACTTCTGGGGTGTTCCATTTTAAATCATGCACCTTTGTAGGATGGTGATGTATTTCATGGCATCTGGGAATTATTCAGACATGAGTTTCTTATAGCTTTGAAGTTCAATCAGCCTGCTATGTCTCATTGCAAGAGGAGGGCGAAATACTGGTTCTCAGACATTCAGACATTCAATTTATTGCAGATGTATTAGAGGTTGCACGGTCAAGCTCATTTCTTTACCATTCACATGCTGGTTTAATTGGTGCAATGTGTTAGATGTGCATCCGTTAGAAGGTTTTTATGTTCTGTTCTGTGCATGCAAATACACTTTATCCAGATGCAGCTACAGCAGAAGCAGGAATCATTATCTTCATGTTTTTTCAGCATTTCTGAGAATCTGGTTGTGCTGATGCATTCACTGTAGAAAGATGAATGGAGATGGAGGCAGCTTAGGCAGCCACTGTGAGAGGTAGGAATGGATGCTCTTGAGTATATATTACAATAACATCATTGCATATATTGTTCCCTTCACATCCTTACACCATCTAGATCTGCATCTCTGCCACAGAGTGTGTGTGTGTTGAGTTATAGCTTGTCAAGACTGACAGCTGGCAAAACCCTAATAAAGTGGTCACCACATTCCTGGGGTCCGCCATTAAGGCGACCCGATGCCCCTTAACGTACACAAAACACACACACACAGACACACCAACTGAAAGGGGCTTGTAAAACATGACAGATTTATCCTCTTTCCTCTCCTTTCTGGTTTGAGAAGGTGTTTGCTCTACAAGCTATTTTGGTTGGGTTTATGTGTGAGTTGAATACTGAGGTATGTGGAGAATACAAGAACTCTTTTGACCTTGGCTGTGTTTGGTAGTTTGCCTATTTGATTTTTTTGTAATCTATTGTTAGGATGAATAGAATATTGTGCACAGGTAGGGTACAAATGTAGTTTAAATCAAACCAGGGATCTTTTTTTAAAATCAGAAAATATTTTATTGCCAAGTGAAACAGCCATAAATAAAACAAGCTGTTAAAGACTGGGTCGGTAAAGTGTGAAATCTTGAAAATTATTTGCTCCACGACTTGCAGAGGTCGTCCAGGGGTTCATTTCTGTCTGCAAGCATGTCTTTAGCCAAACAATCTTTAGTGGATTTTCACATTCATTACTCAAGGAAAATTCAGCCTACAGTATGATTGTGGGTAATGGCAGACTTAACCTCCAAGTCCTTAACATCATTTTACTGAACTGCTTATTTTGTTACCCTGAGGTTAAAGCTTGGCTGTCTGTGTCTACGCTTCCACACACTACACACATGCACATGCATGCACTGTAGAACAGTAGCGATGAATTCCTAGCAGGGTCAAAGCTCATCAATAACCCCCACCTCTCCCTGTCACTCTATCTGTCTTGCTCTTTGTCTGTTTCTCTGTCTGTCTCTCTCTCTCTCTCTCTCTCTCTCTCTCTCTCTCGCTCACTCGCTCTCCGCCAACAGGTTACAGCAGCCTCACCCCCGCCCCTCTTCCCAAACTTTTCTGTGCTTCAGCAAAGCAAGTCATTCATTCACTCTTACACACATTCAAACACACCTACCTCTTCTTTCATTCAGATACAGACACCAAGATACACACATTGATTCTCACGTACCATTCAGTCGATTATCTCAAATAACACACTCTGCAGGAATACCATATTAGTTTCAGACGTTGTTTTTCCCTGACTTGGATGACACTTTTTTGAGCATTTTAAGGAGGTATTTTTTCCCCTGTCGATCATCAAAAGGTCACCTGGATTGGGAAGATAATGATGATTCACTTGTCTGCAGTGGTAAGTGAGACTGTGGGCCCATTTTAGGGCCATAGTCAAAACCCATTACTTTAACTGCACTTTAATGTGGTGCTTTACAGAGTAGTTTTGAATTCTTAACTGCCCAGATACCCTTTGTTACAGGCTAAGTGTCTGGATTAAGGCCAATGCTACTTATACTGAGCCTTTACTGCTGCTCTTTACAGTCCAATTTCCCCTTAAACAGCATTACTTATCTGATATTAGTGCTTGCTGTTTGACTCTTTTCCTGTTGTCTAAGTTGCCTTTTTGTGATAAGGTACAGCAGTTGCCAGTAATGTAACTCCACTCCACAAACCATGCACTTACAAATATACATACTGTCCATGCAGTGCAAATGTCCTGCATGCACATGCATGTATTAAGTTGGCCAAAACAAGATGTCATGCGCTTTACACTCAGCTCTAGTGTATTCATGAATGACAAGAGCATTCCAGGTTGTTTGTGTCAGGAGATTAAACTATGTAGAAGTAATTGTGGATCTCTACCTCTCGTGCATAGACTTGTCTGTGTTGGCTGACTGCAAATGCAGAGTAATATTAAGCCCATATGCTGCAGCCTGTGAGCTGTGTACAAGTGCGTAAGCTTCTGTTTGTTAGTGTGTATGTTAGTTGTAGATCTGTATTTTATTGCACCAAAGACATCTGCTATCATACATCGTAGTTCGGAGCAGTGTGTGACTCTCTGTGTGTCTTTTCACTGTTACAAGTTTCCCCACCTACAGGGATAATCCATCCTGTGAAGTGGTGAGGTGGAAAATGCCATTATGTAGAAATAGCTGACATGCAGTTAGACTTGCAGGGCATATGATGTGTGAGTGAGTGTGTATGAGAAAGGAGATAGGGAACAGAGAGGGAGTATAAGGGCCAGAGACAGTGAAGTTCATTTTAAACACATTATTTAATCCTCCCAGGGCAGTGATAAACTAAAGGCCTCAGATACAATACATACACTGTCTCCTTAGTGAAGCTGGACAAAGCTTGTGATCCCAGTCTGGTGTGAGAGATGGATGCAGCCCTGTGCAAGTCTCTTTTGATGTTGTCTGAGTATCTGACTCAGGCTTATGATCTCAGACGCTGCAGGAATGTCTTGAGGTGTTGTTAAATAGATGATAGTATCTTTTCATCTCTTGGAATGTCCACCACTTTGGTCCAGCAACAACTATTGCATTTTTTGCCATGACATTTTGAATAGACTTTCATGATCCCAGTGGATGATTTGGATGATTTTAGCACATTTTAGCATGCTAACAGGCTATACTAAGATGAACATTGTACCTGCTAAACATCAGCATGTTAGCATTGTCACTGCAAGCATGTTGGCATGTTGATGTTAGCATTTACCTCAAACCACTGCTGTGCCTCTGCTTGCATGGCTTTAAATTCTTAGTCTGCAGGGGTGGATCATGTTTGAACTTCATTAAATCTTTTAAATCAGATTTGGATGCACTGAGAAACACATTTATGTCAAGCTAAAACATTTTATTTTCTGCTGTATATTTGCACACTGCTGAACATTAGCATTCACTGCCTGCTACAGGAAACTTCTGACACCTTTGGACTGTGATAACATGAAAAAGGAACTTTCAAAATTGTTTAATTAATTTGAAGCCATATTTTAAAAATACCACCGTAGGAAAGATACCAGACAGCGACTGTGTACTTCTGCACTTGCTGTCATTCATCAAAACACACACGTTTGTCCTCTCTGCACTTCAGTAATGAGGAGATACGTGCAGAGACAGATCTGCATTGGTATGTGAGGTGGAGAGTGTAGTTTTTTGGCTGTGTTATATTAGAGTTCAAGCCCTGCCAGATCTCACTTCTCTCTGCAGAGGTTGTAAACTAGTCAGCCTTGAGCCATTCTGGCTTTGCCAGGCCAGGTCAAATCACACCGAGGAACACTCTGGAATAAGATTCAGTTTCACATTGATCTGATTTATTTTTATGGCATTATCACATTAATTTATAGCTGTGTTATGTTCTCATGATAAAACACTGGAAGTGATGTATGTTAAATAGCTTGATGAATGGAATGTGACTCTTTAAAGCCAAAAGAAATGTGTTAGTTTTCATCTCATGTGTAGTAGTTGAGTGAAGGCAGAGCTCTCTTTGAAGTTAATCTTATGAATTTGCAAGAGCACATGTCCATACAGTACACACACACACACACAGACACACACACACACACAGACACTTAGGCCCACATACACACTTATGTGGAGACGTGTGGGGGTTAGCAATCTAATGTAAAACATAACAGCACGAACCATTTCCTAGATCACAGCTAATGCGTTGAACGTGTAGCTCTCTGATGGGGGTTCATTCACTTCAAATGGGATAATCCGTTACTGCTGCATGATTCCTTTTTGCAGTGTGTCATGTGCTGATTTAAGTGTTGGATTTACTCTACTTAGGCATTGATTATGTTCACTTAGCTGAATGTTGTTGTGGCTCTTTCTGCTGATACATTTCTGTGGTTCTCAGTATGCATTTAAGGGAAGGTTTTAACACTCACCACGATTTGGCTGCAGGATCCTTGAGCTGCATTCGAAGTGGACCATTGAGCAGCACAAATCTACAATAAGTTGCTATAATTGCGGCTTGCTTTTAAATATCACCTTCCAAAGTACAGTTTCAGTGGGAGATAATATGCCAGTAAAGCAGTTGCAACATTTCAAAGTGTTTCAAATTGCATCCTCTCAGTGTAATATGCCAAGTCAAAAGCGGCAGCCTTGGGGCCAATCTCTTTCATGCTAACCTGAAGTTTCCTCTGTCTGTCAAGTAAGAAAAAGAGGAGGATGTTCTGTATCCCAGAGCGTTACTGTACCTCCATTTACTCTCACGGGCAGCTCATAGTTTCCTTTCATCTAGATTGCTGCGAGGAGCAACTGTGCTTTCACCAGCGACACTCATCTAAATGGGTACCTGTCTTGCTGTCATTTCTTAGAAACACTACCAAAACCATCTCCATTCCCAAATCCACAACTAAACTTTGATAATGTCCATTTCCTAGGGATTGGTAAAAAGAAATCTAAAGTATAGTGAGTATCTTGTGCCTTGCAGCTTAGAAGGAAAAAACACGCTTCAAAAACAAGATCACAGTGAAGCAGAAATCTAAGACAGCCACATTTTGGATTACAGATACCGCAAATGTGTGTCATTGCATTTCATCCATCTCTCCCATTTGACCACATGCAAGCTGAGATAAGAATTTGAATTCACATGGTGCCTTTTTTTCCCCCACAAATTTGCTATGGTGCCACAGTGCCATGGTCAAACATGAAACACATACACAAAACATAACAGGCGGCAGGTGGAAACTGTAATTAGACACACACTTGTTCACCCTTGTTGAACGTTTTAGTAGATTTGCTATGGAGCTAAATTTTTTTGAGCAAGTGTAAGGCAGTATGCACACATAACATCGGAAGCCATTAGCCATGCTGTCTCGCTCTTAGCTCAGATAATCACCTCTGCAGTGTGAATTCTAGAGTATGACAGGCCCTCGGGGAGTTTGGGTAATCCTCAGTCTATGACAGGTGCACATGGTCCAGAGGTTTGACCAGTCCAAACATCTTTTGCACCTGTGGACTCATACAAGATCTTCCTTGAAGCTGTCACTCAGGACTGTGCATCTCTCCTCTTCAAGCTACTTTAACTGAAAACTTTCCAGTAACTTCTGTTTTGATTTGTATCTCATCTCAGCCATAAAAGTTTAACAAACTGATTAATCATATTCCGACATCTTTGTCTTCAGTCCAAAACATATTCTCGTTTTATTTCAACATAGTCAAAATCTATCTACTGTATGTAGGGTGACAGCCCATATGAACTGCCATAGTAATATATGATGAGACTAAAAACTCACAAGTTTAATATCTATATATGACACATCCCTATCAACAGCCATTTGTGCTGCCAAAATGGCCTAAAAGTGGATGTGGCATTGCTTCACTAAAACAAATAAGTAGCTGTAAAGTCCCTATAAACAAAGCCAAGGCAAGCCACCTTCAGTTTGAACAAATTTCAATTCAAGGGATGCCAAAAATATCAAAGACGAACTGGAAGAGCTATGTCAATAAAACTGTGGCACGCTTCCAGGTCAACCTGCAGGTTTAGTTTGGAAGAAATCCTGCCATGTAAGACATAATGTATTATTGTGGTAATAACTTTTAAGTTTAATGTACGATCATAATGTTTAGACTTCCCAATAACCGCTTTTAATAGCTGGGTTTCTATTAGACAGTTTAAAAGCCCTTTTGATGCTTTTATATCTGTGGTGACATTGGAATCTGTTATAAAACTATTTACAGGGAGGAGTCCTGTCTGCAAATGTACACTTACAAGGATAGGAGCATGTACAACATTAAGCTAACCTAATATATATTGGCTTAAATGATTACAATAACAACAAATAAACAAAAAATACTTGGATTTATTTAGTATAATCTCAGACGTTGGTGCAGGTGCTTGCCAAAACATCCAACACTGGAGGTAAAAACTCTTTGACTCTGCATAAGAGTCATGAGTCCTTTACAAATTTTAAAAAATGGCTGATTATGTTTCATCTTTAAGCGCCTCTAATGACTTTTATTCCCACTCTCTGTTCACTTGTATACTTTCAGATAAGAGCAAAGAAGAGTTGGAATTGATGATTCTCGAGTGGAATACAGGAAGGGGATTTGTAAAGAGAGGAACTGGGAGGAGGAGCAGGTGATCGAAGGAAGAAGAGGAGGAGAGAGAGTATGGGTCACTCCTCTGTGTGGATCTTTCTACTGTCCCTTTCCCTCTCCCATCAAAGTGTCACTGCACAAGCTGAAGGTAATGGTTGACATTCCTACACCCAAAGGACACACTCAACGACACTAATTTGCCTCTAGGTTCCTACTCTTTTCGATGTAGCACCATCAAGCTTTTTCTTTACTTAACTTTTCTCTCACTTATTCAGTCATTCATTTATTCAAACTCTCAGTCAGTGCCTTATGGTGCCATTGGTTGCTCAATTCTGAGTCAAAGCCATATGTCTGATTTCCAGCAATGTGCACAGATCTATGAATTGGATGACTTGGATGCGTAGGCCAAAGAAAGGGCAGGTGCTCAATGAACACAGTCTGTGCGAGTGCTCCATCATTAAATCTCCACACATGGGTTGGTACACGGAGCAGACACTAACCCATCTCCAGTTTCTCTCCAGACTGTGTCTAGTCAGGGAATTTAAACATCTGCTAGCCTCATGTACAGTACAGCACTCTGTCTGCCAGCCTGTCAAACCCGTCCCCTAGATACAGGTGCTATTGGAAGTCACCAAAAGGTCAATCAGCCAATCAAAAGTTAGATTTCCACCACCTGGAATGTGGTTGGCAGAAAGAAACTGAGTAAAGTTGTTGGGCAGAATTATGGAAGGATATAAATAGCCCAAGGCCATATTTGAATCTGCTTCTCCTTTGTACCATTGTTCAGCACCATCATATTAAATCATATGACTTCCTGTAGCAACTCTTAGGGCTTAATGTTTCATATTACACACAAGAAAGTGGATGTGGTCAAATTCCAATCAATAAGCCAGCTGATAAATTAAAGCACCATTAATCAATAGTTTTCTGTGAGGAACTCAGAGAATTATCATCCAACTTTACAGCCATATGGATATTTTTCTAAGGAATGCTAAGGATGCTCCACATCTTCTGGGTGTCTAAATACAATTGTTATTACATAGCTAACAGCTACATACATTTACTAACCGGTGGGGCTGGAGCCTATCCCAGCTGACTTTGGGCGAGAGGTGGGGTACACCTTGAACAAGTCGCTAGTTCATCACATGGCACTTAGAGACAAACAACCATTCACACTCACATTCACACCTACGGGCAATTTAGTGTCACCAATTAACCTTTTAAGTGCATGTCTTTGGACTGTGGGAGGAAGCTGGAGTACCCGGAGAGAACCCACGCACACCCATGGGGAGAACACGCAAACTCCACAGTTCACACCAGCAACAACCTTCTTGCTGTGAGGCGACAGTGCTAACCATTGCACCACTGTGCTACCCCCATATTAGCCATAAGAACTTAATTGTTTTTGGCACTCGGGGGCATCAGAACACAACACTGACATATTACCTTACAACCTTACGTGTTAGCAAACACGTCCAGCAGACATGAAGGAAGATTAATTTGCACTTCTGCCCACAATTTAAACCAAATGATCATTCTCTTCTTATCTATATTAAGGTCTCCACTAACTCCACTCTTTAGCAGCTAAATGCTCCACTATGTTCCAAGTTACCTTGTTAACTTTTTTTATTCAGCTGTTTGGTGCTGGGGAAATAGCCAAGACAGTCACAAAATTGCTCTGTAGATCTAAGATGGGGTTCAGAGTCAGGTGATAATTCTCTGTAGGTTTGTCACTACTAGTGACCCCTTTCACATTGCACACAGTCAATTATCCTGGTGTCTATCTAAAAGTATCAATTAGTGAGGCTTTAAGGTGATGTATCATGGAAAGTGGTTTAGCAGCTTGTCGTGGAGTTTGGCTTCTCCCAAGTAACAATCAACTCAAATCATTCCTCTGAAGAAAGTCCACATCAATGTGGTTATAAATGATATTATGTCTGTTGGTGACAAAAGTAAAAACTGTGCTGACCTCTTTGTTGAATGTAACTGTTTTTAATTGTGTTCTGTTGTTGTCTTCATGTTTGTTTTCTTGTTGATTATTTTTTGGGTGTATATATTCTGCTGTACTCTTGACATCATCAAAAATGAGGGCATGCACTCAATCATTTTTCAATATTTAAAATAAATTCAATGAAAAGTAAACAAAAAAAATGAATAGAGCTTTAAACTGATATTTTTATGATCTCACTAAATGCTTAATGTTGTCCCCACAATGGCTCATGGTTAAAGGTGCAAAGAGATCTAGTTAAATTATGTCATCCAATACAAACATTTTTTATACTACTCACTATAGTTAACAAAGGTTGGACTCAAAACAGGAAACACAGATGAAATTTGGAGCTATTAGTTTACCAACTTCAGAAAGTGGATAATTCTTGTTTCTCCGCTGTCATCAAGAGATTAGGAGGATAATCTGGGATCAGACTGTTAGCACTAACATTAGTGCTTTCACTGAGTTCGCATGGCTTACATCTATTGCTCCACACCTCTAGATTTGATTGATATGTGCTTTCAAGCTGCATCTGCTGTGGTATCCACAGCTTACAATCAAACTTTATATACAACTTTATATTAGGAGAGTGACACCCTTAAACTGTCACCGTCAACTTGCTAGTTTATGTTTTATAAGGAGTAATAATGCGAGACACATAAATCTAGAAAGGAGATGAATCAGAATCTGGCTTTTTTATTACTCAAAGTTCAAACATTATGTATTAAAACACTTCTGACAGTAACAATAAGGCTCTGAGGTGATGAGACAGTAGCAACAGAAACAACAACCGCTGGGGTAACTCGCTATCTCACCTTGTAGAGTGCCCACCCCACGCACTAAGGCTGAGTCCATACTAAGGCGACCCGGGTTCGTTTCCAGTGTATGCTAATGTTGTGCCTTCTCTTTCGTCACCTTTTCCTGTCACTCTTCAGCTGTCATTGTGAAAAATAAAGGCATAAATAGCCCCCAAAAC
Source organism: Sciaenops ocellatus (assembly GCA_033000465.1). NCBI lineage: Eukaryota > Metazoa > Chordata > Actinopteri > Sciaenidae > Sciaenops > Sciaenops ocellatus. Next base: position 13,303,048 of record CP136889.1, read on the forward strand.
ATACTAATAATAAAAAAAAGTAAATAAACAACAACCAAGTCAGAATCCCAGCTGTCAACTTGATTTCAGCCAGCTGATTAGTAATAGACTATACAGTTTTCAGCACTTGTTTCCAGCTACATAATGTACTGCATGAAATTCAAATCCGAACCACAACATTATGAGTTGAGAAGTACACTGACTGGCTTGTTTACATCCACTGGCTGTCCCAATGGGGTGGATACATGACACTGGAAACAGATCCTGTGGGATTAAGGAGTGTGAAAAATGTTGTCAATATTCAGTGTTTCTATCATTTAATATTTCTCTCCTACACTTTCCTGAAAATTACAGCAGTTTCTTCTTCTTATAGAGGAACTTTTACATTCATTTGTCTAGATAAAATTTGAACCTGATGGCCCATCGAGTTTCTCAGACATGTTGTCTCTAATGGTTTACATACTGTATTTTCTCTTGATCTTGTATGTAGTAGTAGTGCATCATTATTTCTACCACTACTTCTTTCGTGGCCACTGAGCTACATCTATTGCGTAAATCAATGGTGGTCTAACACAGAGGTGTACACAACCTTTGAGATATCAGCATAGATAACCTTCAAGAAAACCATTCCTAATCCCTCAGCATGTTTTGTCTCCTTTTCCTTGGCATGTGGTTCGCACCTGCCAGCCCAGACAGACGAACTTCTGGATAATTGATCTGGTTTTCCACTTCAGTCTGTGTCTGTCTGCCAGAGACCAGCCTCCAGTTGCTTTTTTACTCAATGTCTCCACCATGTTACAGAAGTCTGTGGAGTAGAAAATGTATCCCAATAAATGGAGCAGCCACATGTGTATACCAGGGTTGTTGGCTGCCTGCTGTACATGAGGCTCATCTCAGGGTGGAGACGATGAGCATTGTTGTATCCTGTCGATTTGCATCAGTGTTAAATCCCCTCAAATATGATTCTAAGGCTCCAGAATGTAGCACTCCAATATTGTATTACCAATGATATTTTGTTTCCTTGGTGTGTGGCCAAAGATGTATAGATGTGTGTGGGAGAACATAATCTTAGGTCGCCACAGGCTGGAGACATATGTCACCCCCAGTGAATCCTGGGATTGCAGCCAAAGGAAGAAGGGCGAGATAATAGAGGCAAGAAAGCTCTGTAATGAAATAGAGGATAGCAGAGAAGCTGAGTTATCACTTACAGAACAATCAGTGGTGCCTATCTCTTATTCACTAGCCTAATCAATGCTGTCGTCACTGTGGTTTATTGCATATGTAATGCCAGAATATTGACTCAGAGGGTGTTTGCACATGCAGCAGATTTCTGTGTCAAGTGTGTGTGTGTTTGTGTTTGCTGGTACAGTACTGTATATCTCTGTGGGAATGTGTGCAGTCGCGTGCATCTGAGACAGACAGCTAATGTATGTGTGAGCATGTGTGTGTGCCCATGTAGCCAATGCATCTCTTTTGTGCGTGCCTGGCTTTTTAACTCCACATTAAAACACATCTGAGTCCTGCCAAACGCAGCAGATCCGTATGTTAAATGCGATTGTTTGCTTGAGCAAGGGGACTGACCCTGATTTTGGGTGTGTTTACCTTATTATTCTAAGCGTTCCTCATCACAGTACTAAAGTTTTATTGCTGGAGTGCTCGGAATATTGATAGTCTCTTTGGCTCACTTGTGTCTCATTAAAAATTCATGGGGATTTGTGCGGTGTTCTGGCTGCATGACAGAAGTAAGGGAAAGAAAAAATCTCAACATGATGGAACAAGACTGCTATCTGGTGGTGGGCGTAGGAATAAAACATGAGGAATATGTCTTCATTACCAGTCTTTAAACTTTAAGCTTTGATTTTTTTCCAAATACATTTAATTATATAATTATTTTTTTCATTCTTCTTCATTCAGCATGCAGGACGGTGGTGGATGCAGACATAGTGTTTCTGGTGGATGAATCATGGAGTGTTGGCCAGACCAGCTTCTCCAATGTCAAGGACTTCATCTCAGCCATTGTCTCCTCCTTTGAGGGGAGTGTGGTGGGACCTGAGGGGGTCCGCTTTGGAGTCACAGTCTTTGGGGATATCCCGAGGTACAACTCAGATACAAACCCACAGCACAGATTAACCAATCACCATGAAGCCAGACTCATTTAAATTAACCCCAGATGTTTGTTACACCAGAAAAACTACCTTGTAATCCTTTATTTGCAGGATGCGGATTGCTTTGACAGACTACAGCTCACTGGAGGAGGTGCTCAGAGCCATCAGAGACCTCCCTTATGAGGGTGGATCCAGGAGGACTGGTGATGCCCTCCAGTTTCTGGTTGACTCTGTGTTCAGCCCTGCCATCAGTCGAGACCATGCCCCAAAGGTACAAAGCTTCAACTGGGGAGATGTGAAAATCCATGCAGGGTACCTGCATCTAGCACACCCACTAATTGGATCAAAGCTCAATGAAACAGTACTCTCAAAACAGTCTAAACAGTTCAAACTGGCTATGCATGTTGTAGGTTAATATCGAACAAGAGGAAAGGTAAGAGGGGTCACAATAAAGGTCCTTAAACTTCTTCCATGCACATTAAACCCTGAAGGGCTGAAATCTTGTTATACGTACAAAGTTTGGACACGCAAGCAAGCAACAACGAAATGATTGAATTAAGATTACAGCCCACACTCCAAACACTGCTGCTTCCAGCTGGCCACCAACACGCATATATTGTGTGTTCTGGCCTTGTGAGAAAGGAAATGACTAGTAAGGAGTCTGTATTTGAACTCCAAAGAACATTGTGGAAAAGACAAACAAAACAAAATGGTGTACTATTTTCTCTACACTGTGAATCTGATTAAATGGTCTTGCTTTATGCTTGGAATACAAAGGCATGAGAGTATATCTGATAGACAGTTACATCTGGCATCTCTGCTTTGCTTTGGTTTGTGGGAGAAAGAAAAGAAAAGGTGAAGACAGTAAATTTCGCCTGTGCCGTCGATTCAACATGCTCAATCGGCTGAATGGCTGTCGATAAGGGACGACTGGTGCCAACAGTGCCAGACACACCATAAAAAGTCCAGTTGATGCCATGAGCAGTTATGTATCAAATTGGTACTGGTCTTAACTTAAACCTAAATGTAATAGTCAGCAACTTTGCTGAACTTGTCTCTTAAGTGCCTTGTCAAATATCCAAATGCCACTCCAACAGCTCTGCATTTCTGGCTGCTACATTTCTCTGACAGTCTAACACTGTAGTGTAGTCTCAGTATAACACAGCTGGTTAGCATTCCAATCATCTCTCTATCTCTGAGTGTGCGTGTGAATCATCTTGCAGCAGCACACTTGATGTGGGAAGGCAGAGAATAGAGGATTAGGCTGATATATTGAATTGTACAGCCGGAGCTGCACATGCAGAAAAGCAACTACATTCTTGTATTGATGCTTTCCAGCCCCTTTTTCATTGACTGAGGGATGAACTTTGAATGAACCGGGTAAATTTTCCTTAATGGGCAAATTAACAGCCTCGGTTGCGAGCCAGCATCCTTGAATTCCACTTTGTTTGATTTATTTAATTATGTAATTAATTATGAGTTTAAACATGTCAAAATTCCATGGGGCCTTTCTGTGCATAATGTTGTTTACAGGGATGTTTGTGGATAAATCTCCACTGAGACTGAGCAAAGCCAACACATTTTCACAACACAACAAACTAGATCTATAATTATTAGTTACTGATCCTAATGTATGTGCATATAGCAGTGTGTGAGTAAGATATTATTATGCTTAATGATTTTGCATATGTGCTATTTTTTCTGTCTCACTGCTGTTCAGACTGCTGTAATCATCACAAACGGACGTTCAGACGACCAGGTCGATGCAGCAGCCAGAGCGGTAGCTGACAATGGGATTTCTCTCTTTGCAGTAGGTGAGTGTGGAACTTGGTATTGTGAATTCCTTCAACATCCCCACTGCAGTGGCCCCTCAGATTTTATCCAAGCTCTGCTGGCTTATCTGCAGTGTGTGCAGTTAGAAATTCATGTCCTGTACATTTGAATTCATTGGATTCAGTGTGTGTTTGTAGTGTAGTATTTGTAAGTGTGTGTGAGATTCTTGTTTCTGAGCTTCTGGGTGCAGTCATGCAGGTGTAGGCACTATAAATGGATGGGCAAACATGACAAAATCTACCAAATATGTATGTAAGAATAAAGTGAGTGATTAATTCAGTTCCTATATAAAAGTGCACTTTGATACTCAGCAAAGCTCCTCTATCCCACACCTTTCTGCCCTCTCATGAATACACACTGCTGAATACACACTGCTGTGTGCCCTCAAGTTTACTTACACATATCTTACCCTCTTTCTCCTACACGCATGCAGAAGCACACAAGCCCTCAACGTACTCCTCTCAGCTGGGAGCCGTGCAATAATTGCTGCTCATTAGCCGATGGTGTGCTAATCGCAGCCATTTTTCATTAGGCGATTCACTGTCCTCCCATCTGCACCTCTGACACTGAAGCCTGCTCCCCTCGTTCATCACTCTCGCAGAGAAGCTTCACATGCACCTCGTGTACTTGTGCAAAACCAATATGCCTGTAGGGCCTGTGTAACATTGATAACACAGATTATGTACAGATACATGCGTTGAAATGTTCTGCACATACAAACAACTAGTAAGAAAACAAATGCACATTTATCTTTTTAATGTGCCGATTTCAAGTAACTGTGAATTACATAGACTTACAACATTTGCATATGTTACATTTATTCATTTATAACATTAAAACAGACCTTTCTAGCCCAGGTTGGGTCTTTATCAGGTGTTTGTCAGGGACAAACACAATGCCATCATTTGAGATAGGTGCCAGAAAACCTTTGATTTAGTCTATATGTGTCTACAGTATGCATGTATATGAATATGTGCATCTTTTTATTATTTAAATAAATGATTAAAGATGTCACAGCTCCCCCTAGTTGAAATTATCTGGAGAAAATGCAAAGAAGAGAAGGAGAGGAATGACACCACATAATATTGCTCTGTAATTGGTATTCACTTTGTTTTTATTGTGCATTAGTCAAGCAAAATCCCACAGATATCAGACATCCTGTCATAAATATACAGCAGGTAATTCATTATGTTAATTGTTTTTTAATGTTGTTTTTATCTGCTTGGTAAATATCAGTGGGCCAAGAGCACTGATGCTGTATCTTCTCTGTCCCACACACTGTCCTGCGATCAGGTGTTAGGGGAGCTGATGAGTCAGAGCTGAGGAGGATTGTGTCAGAGCCACGTGAGGAGCATCTATTGCTGGGCACTGACTACTCTCTCCTTGAAACCATCCTTCCCAAACTGTCCCACAGAGTGTGTTTTACTGCCTCTGAACCACCACGTCCTGTGAAGACTTCCCAGCCTGGTGAGCATACACACACACACACACACACACACACATGCAGTATGAAAACACAGCTCTGCATAAAAAATTTAAATTTCCTTAAAAGCTTGCCCCCATCTGACAGCTTTTGCATTTTTATATTGATGAAGTCAATTTCAAACTAGGGCTTGAAAAGTATAATAAAAATGAATAATACTTTTCTCTTTCTTCAAGCTCCCCTGCAGCTTTCTCACTAAGATGGATTTATCTTTCAGACAAATTACACATCCAGATCAACTTGCATGTTTTATGTTTCTCTCCTCCTTTTCGCTCATTACTTTTTTTTCCCCAACTCATCTCTCTGTCTGCACTAATCCCAGTTGAAGAGCGTGTGGTGGGTCCAAGAGACCTGCAGGTTAGCGAGTTGGCCCACAGTTCCCTCAGACTGACATGGACCCAGGCCACGAGCGATGTCACTGGATATCGTCTCCTGGTTACTCCTCTCAGCTCAAAGGGACACCTCCTCTCCCTACAACAGAGACAGGTGAGGCCTTATGCTTGTGTATGACGATATTCATGTTGTTAACACTGTTGACAGTAGCTTACCTTATAGATATGACATAGAAGAATTTGGGAACAATGAGTTGTTGTACATCACAATCTGTTCCCTGCTGATGTTTTCTGAAGACTTTGATATAAAAAGAATCTTTCAGATCCTATAAAATAAACCTATGTTGTACAGATCAAGCTCAGAATCTTTCATGATATCCAAATTTTCAAGCATGATGGAGAAGGTCTGGCAGTGAGCTGAGGGGAAACAAGTGGGAATAATGACTGATGTGGAACTTATTAAAATAGTGGACACATGTATGAACCTCTCTATAGCAGGAGCAGGTTAACACCTACGTGAGCAGTGCACACTGTTGGTTAAAGTGCAGTGAGTCAGTAAGTTATTTGTGCAGTTCCATATGTGTAACTCTCCAAAGCTTGCAACAATACTGCATGTATATGTGTTTTCATGGTAATACTGCAGTCATACTCTTGACAGAGAGAGTGTCTGAATTATGTTATAAGGAACAACCTGACATTTGACTTGAATATAATAGAGAAGAGGGTATTGGACAGAAGTGTAAACAAAGCATAAGGATGCTGGTGGTTTATTGAAGTAGACACTTATATGAGAGTAGTTTATTCAAGTACACATTTCAGAAGTGTATCTCTATAATTGCACTGTCTCTGTGTATTTCTCTCTTCTGCTCTGAATTCAACACTTTCCTGATCAGTCATCTTTCTCTTTACTTCAGCCTCTCTAACTCTTTCTTGCTCACACACACTGAGCTTGTTCTGCTGTCTTCTGTGTATGTGACAGATTGATCTGAAGGCAGATGTGAGCACAACTTTAGTGACGGAGCTGAGTCCTAAAACCGACTATTCCCTCACTGTCTATGCCATCTACCCCAACCTCATAGGAGACTCTGCAACAATCACTGTCCAGACAAGTGGGTGTCACTTACGCCTTGTAGAAAATGCACAAATACTTCTGGTTTGGATTTAATTGTACTTACTGTAACTTCCCTGAGCAACAATATTCTGTCTTTTAGCCCCTTTGCCTCAGGTGTCAAACTTTCGTGTTATTGAGGAGGGTTTGTTCTCTCTGCGCCTGGGCTGGACGCCTCCTTTAGGGAAGCTCAACGGATTCAAGATCTTCATCCCAAGATGTATGCTAACACTACACCATGCACATATTAGTATTCAAATTAAATGAATGCATCAAGCATCGCATGAACAGGTTGTTTGGGATGCATATCTCATGGGTATTGATTCTTCTGTATTTACCCTGCAGCCAACCGACCAGGATTTACTTATGAGCACCTGCTTCCCAGAGACACATCTTCTCATGTGATTGACAGCCTGGAGGAGGATAAGAAATACATTATCAGTATTTATGCAGTGTACCCCCAGGGACCAAGTGAACCGGTTTCAATAGTGGGCAAGACACGTAAGTTTAATGACTTTGATTTAAACACCAGAATTATATTATAGCGTGGACAGCTGTAATCAATCCAGTAAAATGAAACAAGATATAAGACAAGGAAGCAAGCGTGAAGGTGTAGTACCTTAACCTCTCCACAGTAGGGTGATGTTGTTCTAGAAGAAAATACCAGCATTAGCTCTATGACATATAATAAAACTCTCATTTATCTCTATTTCATTTCATTACTTTCTCTTATTACTATGATTCTGCAGATCACTAAATAAACTAAAATGAAATGTGTGATTTTGAATTTGATGCGGGTGTGCTCCACAGTAAAGCTTGTACAAGTTCAGCAGTTCCTGGTCCAAAACGCCACCACAGACACTGTCCAGGCGAGGTGGGCCTCGGTTAAGGGTGCCACAGGATACCGTCTGACATGGGAATCCCCAGGTAAGAGGAAATAATCTTGGTCTGTGTAATAAAGTCAAAATGTGTGATATTAGAGTTACAGTAAAGACCAAACTAGTCACTTAGCCATTCATTGCCTCTCTGCCTCTCTTTCAGACGGCCACATAGAGAACATAAACCTTGGGGACAACTTTAACTTCTACATGATCCAGGGCCTCCACTCAGGCTCTGAGTACACCATCACCATCAACCCCATCTTTGGAGACACAGAGGGACCCATCACCACCACCAAAATCAAAACATGTAACCAGGATCTGTGCTAGAAAGTAGAAAAATTACAAGAATGAGTGGTTACAGCACTGTAGGCGTAGGAAAGACTAGATTAGATGATGCATAACAGCCCTCTCTGTCTTTCTCTCTGTGTCCCAGTGGAAAGCAGTGCAGTGCAAACTTTGAAGGTGTCTGCTGTGAGCACCAGTGCTGCTGTCGTCTCATGGAACAATGTCCCAGGAGCCACAGGATACAGACTGGCCTGGGGACCCACTCCAGGTGATTTACTCTCTTTTTATTCCTGTTTTGTTTATATTATAGGGTATGTCCGTACAATAATAACATTTGGTTCTACTAGTGATACATCTCTTCTCATATTGACTCATCTTCACTCTAGCATATAGAAAATGTCCATACATTCTTAAGAGACGCCATACAACCCGATGATGTCCTTCCACAGCAAATATCAGGTGGTGAAGGGCGTTCATTTTCGTATGCATGCGTGCCCAGACTTTCTCCTGATGTGGACTTGCTCCCTTTTTCCCAATGACTGACTCACTCTGACAAGAGCGTTTGAAACGCCACTGCGTTTACAATGGACACATCCATCCTGCATCCAGTGTGACAGGAGGATGTGACAGGTGGCATCGGGACTCACTTTGATGAAATACAAATGTTGTGGAGAAAAAGGGAGGAGGATGTTATTTTCCCAGAGGAAGGTGGTTCTGATGCTGTGCCAGAGTTGAGAGGAATACCAAGACAGTGAGGAACAATCATTTGAAAGAAAGAGTGATGTGACTGTACTGTCAATTTCAATATTATTCTCAGAGTTTGTTGGTCGAGATCGTCCCAGGCAGTTGGCTCTGAATGGCAGCACCACTGAGTACCAGCTGAAGAATGTAGCCCATGATACTGAGTATGTCCTGACTCTCTATGTGCTGTTTGGATCTGTGGTGGGTCCTGGTATCTCTGCTACCTTCAGAACTTGTGAGTACAATATCCTGAAGTACCACTGAGTATTTATCTTCATGTTCTTCCTGTGTAAAGTAATCTCATTCATTCAGAAAGTATCATGCCAAGTCAAAACATAATGAAGTTGTAGTGTTTCACATCTTCTTTGTTTGATTGACAAGTCATATGTCCATTTTAATCACCATGCCTGTAGTTGTCACTTGTAGTATGTGTCAAAGAGCACAAGTCAGCAGGGCTGCAAACTGAAGGCTTCACCAAAACTCCAAAGAATCCCAGTAAAAATGACCAAAGAGGATAATATTAAAAAAAAAAAAATCAGTTTAATTTGTCATGAATCTTTCTGTTGCATATTATAGATGAAATCATGTCACCAACGATGTGTTTACATAACAAATACTAATTAATGTTGCATCTTCCTCTTCCTAAGCTCCGTTGGGCTATGTGTCCAACTTCAAGGTGACATCCTACACCAGTACCTCTATAGATGTGGAGTGGAGTCCCATTGTTGGAGCTACTGAGTACAAACTCTCCTGGAAAACAGGTGATATGCCATATTTACCTATGTTTTTATCTGCTCCAGCTCAATATGGGGACTTTTTACTATGTTTTCACAAGTAAATCAAGCAATCTTTCCATCTGTGCACCTGTCAGGCAACGTGTTTGCTCATTTAAAGTCTTTATATGCACTTTGTGTAGTGAAAAGTGGATAGGAATTGTGGAATTCTGTATGCAATATTGTGTTACATGTGTCTGTGTATCTGCAGGTGATAGCAGCCCTCAGTCCCGTTACCTCGACCGCAAGGTTCTCTTCCATCGTATCGAAGACCTGAACCCACAGTCCACCTACACAATCACCATCTGTGCAGTGTACGGCAACTCAGAGGGGCCAGAAATCTCCTTATCTCAGCTCACAGGTACAGAACAGAAAAGAGGTCTCACAGTTTATTTTAAATGATCATGATTCATCTTTAGATCTAAATAGCTCTGCGCAGCTGTGCACCCCATTGTAATTAAATGGGTAGGGACAGCGAAGTTCCTCATCCCGTGCCGCAGCACCCTCGTGGTGCCTCCGTTTGACTGACATGTCATGTACTTTGGTCTTCCCGTTTTAACCACAGTTCCTGTCATTGTCACTTGTAGTATGTGTCACTGAGTCCATGTTAGCAGAGCTGCTATCATTTTATCACTGTCACTGTCAAAGTTAGTGTGTCACACCATGCTCCAAGTGCCAAGTTTATTACACAAATGATAGGGTTTGTGTGAATAAAGCCACACTTGATCATTCAACACACAGATTTTGGTTTCATTGTTTTTGTTGTGATTCTTTGAGAACACAGTGTTATGGTGTAACATTAGGATACTAATTATTACCCCGATGTGGTCATATGGTGTTATTTTTCAGCTGCTGTCTCAGATTCAGGGCCAATCCAGGCAGTGAGGGAGGTGAAGGTTTCAGACATTGGAGTCAACTCATTCACTCTGTCTTGGAGGAAAACACCAGGGGCATCTGGGTACAAAATCACCTGGATCCCCTTCCTGGGTGAGGAACCTCATGTACACTGAACCATTTGTGTTCACACTATATATGTATGCACACATGGGGACACACACATCTATCTATGTTCAAACAGATTCATGTACATTGGAAGAGTTTACTGCAAAGTGTAATCCCACACTCCGTTCTGATTAGTTTAAAGAGTTTAAAGCCAAAACCTGTTAAAACACCTATAACCATTTAACTGCTGCTAAGCAGTCACTTCATTCAGCTTCACACCAACAAATACATCCCTGGCCAATAACATAGCAATTTCATTGACTAAAAATATGAAATATTTCTTGGATATTTCTATCTTCATTTTGCATTTTTCATTTACAACACAATTGGTAATTACTCTCAGCTCTTAAAAATCACTGTTTGGACTCATTGCAATAGAACTTCAACTGTAAATCAGTACACAACAGTACTGTTTCACACTCTCAATATCTCCACATGCTGGAATTGTATTATTTCCTGCTCTAGGTGGCGATGAGAAGTCCCACGTGGTTTCTGCTGCTTCCACCACCTTCACCATCCACAACCTGCGGGAAAGCTCAGCTTATAAGATCCAGGTGTCCTCCATGGTGGGCAGTAGGGAGGGAAGCCCAGTCCTGGTCACTGCGCGCACCTGTGAGTCCTGTCTACTTAAAACAGTGAGGAACAGTATGAGATGTGCTTTCAATTAGATGACAATATATCAAGCAGTAGTATAGTATACAAGTTTCCATCCAGAGGATTCTCCAATGATGTCTTCACTGATTTTTCTCACCATCAGACTTCATTAACTTGACGTTTGTATATTAGCCAGACACAGCAGATCAAATTCAGTGTTTCCTAAATGTATTTGTTGGGTCGTTGTTTATCATCACAGCAATCCCTGCCTTCTTGTTATCTACTCAAAATGATGTTCCATGCAGTGTAGTAAACACATTTTATACTTGGAGAAAAAGAGAGCACTGGTATCAAATTGTAAAAATAATATCAGCAGAGATCCTGAGTTAAGATATCAGAGTCAGTATCAGGAGAAAGAAAGTTGGAACAGTGTATCCTCCTTGCTTTAAGCCTTTAACTGATTTGATTTCTTTTCTTAGACATACTTTATGACTGAGTAAATCCATTTTTTTTCTGTTTCAGTGGATCTTCCAAAAGTGAACGGCTTTGCTGCTCTGAACACCACAGACAGCAGCACTGTTCTAAACTGGACACGTGTGGCTGGCGTCTCTGGATATCTTCTCTCCTGGAGGCACATCTCAGGTCAGCGATGAAGCACAACAACGTTTCACCCTTAATTCAGCAGCACAATAACATTCATGGTATTTTCAGTCAATTAGTTAACCCAAAGACTGCATATAGTGCCCTGTCATAAAAGTGGCATTAGTTTAAAAAATCCATATTTAGCTGAATAAATTCCAAGTACAGTATGACTGTAACAGTTGGTCTCATAGCTGCATACGCACTGTTTTGTTGAAAAGGGAAATATTAAGAACCTCCACAAAAACTAAACCTTATGTTTTATCACACATGCATGCGATTCACAAGCTCACTTGACGGGAAAGACTAAAATGTATGTTAATAGGAAGGCATGTTTTCCTGGAAACTAAATCAAGTTCTTCTTGTGTGTTCTTTCAGTGTTGGAGACTAAAACAGACACTTTGGGCCCTGGTTTCAGCTCCTTTAAGATTGGTGATTTACTCTATGGAAGAACCTATATTTTTACCATTCGACCTCTGTATGGAGAAGTGGAGGGCCCTATAAGCACAGTGTATCAGAGAATATGTAAGACATTACTTTATTGGTTTGAGTCTCTGTTTGGCATACAATGACATTTTTCTCGTCTGCTCATTATCAATATATTCTGGTTTAATGCATTGATTGTATAGATGTTAAATGTTCTTTGCTCTATACTTAATGCAGGGCAAATGTCACTGCACTGCTTCCTGTGGGTTTAAATGCTGCAGCTCATGATACTATAGAGACTTCTTGACAGTATCACAGATGTTTCCCAGCAACTGATTTATACATTATAGTCTCAAGTTTTAACAGGACAAACAAAATTTATTAAATTACTACTTTATTTTACACACAAAGTTAAAGTGATGGATTTATTAAATGCTGGGGAAGCTTGATAAAATACATTGAGCCTTAAAGTTGTAAACCCACAGAGAGAAGTGCAGCTGCACTTCTCTCCCCTTAAAATTCCTACTACCCTAAAAATCACCTTTGCTGTATCCCATCTGTAGCAAACAGCATCCACTCTGTTCCCCTCCAGGGACCTGTAGAGTTTGATTTAGATTTTTTAATCAGTTATGTTATGGCTCTGTGCATCTCAGTGGGACCGGATCCTCCAGTGGCAACAGTCCAGTCTGTGCCAGCCACAGTCGCTCCTCATATCACGACTGCCTCCATCACCAACGCTACCATCACTCACACAGCCACCAGGACCACCCGGCACCCCATTGCTGTGCCACCGACTAAATCCATAACCACCAAGAAGCCTCCAGTTCAGCCAAGTGTCATTGAAGATGCAAAGGCAGGAGTAACCTCCCCTAAATTAACCACACTAACTGTCGAGACAACTGCTTCACCAAGAGCAGGTATTTTAGAGAGATGAGTTTTGAGTTTTTATTATACACATTAAAATGTGAATATGTATTCAAGCTTTTTGTTTTTGTGTTTTGTCAGTGTGTGGCAGGAGCAAAGCAGACATAGTATTCTTAGTGGATGAGTCTTCCAGCATCGGTGCTAACAACTTTATCAAGATGAAAGACTTTATATTCCGGGTGGCCACTTACTTCCCCACCATTGGTCCTCAGGCCACACAGGTCAGTCTCTTAGTAAAAACGTTCTTTGCTTTATCTTGTTCCAGATTGATATTTTGCTGATGATATGGCTTGTATTTGGTCTTTTTAGCTTTAGTTTGTTTATTGTGTTGGGATAAATACAGACTGCATAGCAGTGGATTTTAAATGATAATAGCTGCTTCAAGGTGGCAAACTGCTCCAGTGAGTCTCCTGTGCAGGCCAGTGCCATCAGCAGGAGCACAATGTGCAATTCTTCCACCAAGTGAGCAGAATCTGTCTCAAACATTGGCAGAAAGGATAAACAAGGCACAATGCCACATGGCATGTGATTGGCTAATTAAAGAGTGGCAGCCAAGGAAGAAACACCTGCCCATAAACATGCAAATATATGTATGTAAAGTATGTATGATTAGAATGAATGATAAATGAATTACCTTGACGTGGCATCACATTCAATTTAGCAAAGATAATGATGTTCTGATGATGTGTGTTTTCTCCATTAATCACGGCAGATAGCCGTGGTTCATTACAGCGACGAGCCTCGAATTGAATTCCGCCTAAATGACTTCAAAGACAGAAACTCCGTGCTCAGGGCGCTCAGAACTCTACGTTATGTCGGGGGCAACACCAGAACAGGTTAGAGACGTTCGGTCTCATACAAATGTGCACAGTTCTTTGCCTCTGTCTGCCACCTGTCATCAGATGGCAGATTAATCCTATAACACTGTGGACGTTGCTGTGGATGTCACAGCTAGTGGATGGCAAATATACTGTCTTGGTCTTGCTAACATAGAAATGTTTTAATGCTGACTGGTGACGCAGCTAGTGCCACAAAGAAGACATGTATCATGTAAGAAAACATGCACAAATAAAAGTTACATTTAAATGCAACTGTTTCAATAACATCACAGAGATTTATAGTTATATATATATATATAGTTGAACTTCACAATCACCTTTTAAATGTAAATTATTTGTCATCTGTAATGTGTTGTTATTATTGAAGGTGTGCATTGCCTACACTCCTCTATATGGTGAACGTCCATAGTAGTACCTCAAAACAGTACTGTTCAGACAAGTAATGTAATCCTAACACTTCTGTGTACACTCAGGAAAAGGCATCAGCTACGTCCTGCAGGAACTGTTCCAGGAATCTCTGGGAATGAGGCCGGATGTGGCCCACGTTCTGGTTCTCATTACAGATGGCAGGGCCCAGGATAATGTGGTGCCACCCTCCAGAATTGCACGTGCTCTGGGTCAGTTATTATAAAGCCTCCAAAATTGAGAAGTTTTACCATAACAAAATTTCATTGGATATGTGATTAACAAGACAGGTATATACCTGAAGGTTTCACTTGTCTTGTCATGTTTTGAATCTGGTTCTCTCCAGGTGTCAGTGTCCTGGCTGTTGGAGTCTATAATGCAGACACTGAGGAGCTGAATAAAATAGCAGCACCCACCACCTACAAAAATATCTTCTACTCACCGACCTTTGATGACTTCCCTTCCATAGAGAGAGAATTTATCAATAGCATCTGTAGTGAGGAACTCCTCTCTGAGTTCAAACTGCATGATGAGGCAAGACAAAAAACTTTATTATTTCATTTAGATATGTTATAGATCAATCAGACTTATTAAGACATTTAAAAAAAAAACATATATACTGTATGATTACATGCAATTTAAGTCTCTGAAAAGTCACTGAAAACACCTATAAGACACAAAGTGACCCTGTATTGCATAGATTCAGAATTCGTAAAGACACGCAAGAGGGAATGTTAGATTTACCACTTTAGTCTATATCATGTCAGTTGTCCATGATATCTTTGACCCGTCTGTAAGGAATACTTTTTCCTTGTTTCCATTTCAGTCTGCTCAGTTGGACACCCCAACTGAAGACCCAGAGGAGCTGGATAAACCTCAGGGTCCCTGCTCCTCCCAGTGTCTTAAGGTTGGTACTTCAGAGACAAAATCCTCCTTCTCTTTCCCCTAATACTTTGGCTTTCATTGTTGTCATCATCACTGTAATTATTATGTCATTATTAAGACACCTCACCACAAGACAAGACAATTCAACATAAATATGCATAAATAAAGTGTCTTTTCTCACATTAATGATGGTTTGATCAACAAGTTCCTCTCTTTATTAATCATGTTGTTGTTTATGCAGGGCCAGAAAGGGGAAAAGGTGAGTTAACTGAAATTTGTTAAAGATTAAATTAATTCAGAAATCTGTGCAAAAGCTGTGTTATTCATTTTCAGTATTCTTACTCTCATTCTTTCAGGGAGATGGTTTTGGTCTCGGAGGTTTGGTATGTTTTTATCAAGTTTTCTTGTCTACATTATAATAGCACTCGTTAAGTGATAATACGTACACTTTCCACAGTCCTCTCTCAGTAATTTAATTGTTAAATAACCAACAGTCTTTCTTTGTTCATGTAGAAATTTAGGCAAAGCCCTGGACAGTTTAATCCTTTCACTTCTTCCAAAGGAGAAACGGGCGAAAGAGTAAGAATCAACACACACACACTAACATCTGCTGCTGTCTGCTTGGTTGTTTCTGTCATACATTTGATTATAAATGCAGCAAGCATTGTTTATATTTGGGGCTCCAGCTCCACCATGACCCTGATGAGTGGTTACAGATAATGAATGGATGGATGGATATTTATATTTGGTCCTGCAATGTAAAAAATAGTAAAAGAACATTTTAAAAATAAGGGACATATCTTATTGAATTTCCCAAGCTTCTAGTGAGGTCATCAACAAGCAGTAGCCGTAATTACAAATCAAGGGAGACTTGAACAGTACGACCACATACATCACAGTCACTGACAGAATGCAACCCCGTATTACACAAAACAAAAATAAAATAAGATTGAGACGCACTAAGTCAATTTTTTAAATAATGAGTCCAGTGATTTCAGCTGGAGTTCAAAATAGCTTTATTTTTGTGTTGTTAGGCTTTAAAGCTAATGTTATTTTCTTTTTATTATTATTATTATAGTTATTTTTTTTAAAGTCATTCTGTTCATTTCAACATAAAAAACAGAAGAAATAAACAATTAACATCAGAATTGCCATATTAAAAACCTTGTTAAAATAATGGCACATGACAGCTGACAGTTGTAACTGGGGTTGCAATAAAAAAGACTTATATAACACATTTGGAAACTACTGCCTTAATCTGCAGAATGGAGCCATAAAGACACAAACTTTCTATAAAATGGAAGCAACCCAGGACAATAAAACACAAATCTCTACCTTGTGTTGGGTATCGAGAGATTACGTAGATGAATACATCTGGAGATCCACAACATCTGCTGTGTTTGTAAATAAATGCAGATTCATGAACTTTTCAGTGCATCAGATTTAGAGAGCAAATGCCCCAGATGTGCAGTGCTGAGCTGTTCAGGTATACAGGTGGCCAAACATCTACAGAAATATGTACCGATTGGTTAAAATAAGATGCGTGTTTACTCGTCCATTCCTTCCAAGAAATCAGTAATTGTTAACTCTACTGTTCTGCCCTCATGGCTCCACTATATCAAATCATTACTGCAATTACTTTTTCATTTCTTCTCATAACCCTGCTGTGACTGACTGTGTGGGTGAGTGTGGCTCTGCTCTGTATGTCTATTATTTCATCTTCCAGCACAGACCATAATGTTTTAATATGACAGGGACCTCCTGGAACAGATGGTATACCTGGGTTGCCAGGACGACCAGGAAGAACTGGACCCCCGGGTTCTGCCGGCCAACGGGTAACTGAATTCAGAATAAACGAAACCTCACACTGACTTGGTTAAAGCTTATATCATTTAGGTCAGACTCTGAAAATTATATTTGTTGTTTTTTTTTTTTTCAGGGTGCTCCAGGCGTTTCAGGTGATATGGTAAGATCGAAATGACGCACTACGTTACGTCAGCTGGTTTAAACTCAGATCATATATATATCAAGTCCTGTCCTTGAAAGTGTACACCTTTGTTGATGTATCACCTGTTCCACTGTGGTATTATTATTCTTTTATTTATCTTTTATTTTGTTTCATTAGGAAAGGCAATATCACATAACCTCTTTTGATATTTGTGCATAAAACTTTAGTCTTTGTGGGCCGTAACTCAGTCCTCAACTCTCAGCTCTCCATCTTCACTTCACGGTGTACATATCCATTTGTACCCTTCCACATATATATTTGTAACTTCATGCCTATGCATACTTCTACTTTAATCATTAATCAAACTACTTTTATTGTGTCCTTTAACGTCAGACAGGAAGTCTTTATATGTATTGTGTGTATGTATTCATCTAATAATCTCCCTCCATGGCAGGGTCTACCTGGGCTCCCTGGTCCAAAGGGGCAGAGAGGAGAGAGAGTAAGGCTAACGTGGATTTCATTCTGACTGATTGCTTTCTGCTGAGATTTGAGCTCATGATGCAGTTGTCTGTGTGTCACTCAGGGAGAGCCTGGATATGTTATAGCTGGCACGGACGCAAACTTTGTTCCTGGACGAAAAGGAGAGCCCGGATCTTCAGTGAGTCTTCAATAACAGTCTTTTGGAGTTTTTCCACAACACTGAACTTCAGGACAACTCGAATATTATTCACTACATGTTACAGGGTCCCCAAGGGCCTCCTGGTGTTCCAGGGGTCAATGGAGCTCCTGGCCTACCTGGCCAACCAGGACCATCAGGGTCACCAGGAATATCTGTTAAGGTAACATGAATCAGTGAAGCCTGTCATAGCATAATGATGTCTCACTATTTATCTGTAATGTTTAATGTCTAAGGTAACGCAGACATTTTGTTCATGGCAGAAATATCACAGTATCATCTTATATCATGTAATGTCAGACAAACCTACAGTATTCTATTTGAAGTGTCACAAAATGGTTAAACATGTTTTGAAAGTGACAAACAAACACAGTCAACCAGAGCTGTTTTTACCATTTGCACTTTGTAGGGAGATCCAGGGGAGCCGGGAGCCAAAGTAAGTATGAAGTCTGCTTTATCCCTTTATTTGTCTTTTTAAAATGTTTCGCTTGAAAATTTAATTTACAGCATAAATATCATGCATCATAAATCTTGTCTACTTCGAGTTGTGCCTCAGAATTCGTGTCTGATAATACTTTCATTATTTTTGAAAGGGTTTACGTGGGAAGCAGGGCGTGAAAGGATACAAAGGAGAGTCGGGAAGAGATGTAAGCGCATCTGTGATAAAATTATTAGAAGTGGCAAAAAAACATTGCACAACACAAATGAAAGATTCAGAGATGCCATCTGAAAAAATAATTTGCATAATTTGAAATGTTTTTTCTCTCTCTCTTCTTTCTTGCTGTCTCTCACTCACAAACTCTGATACACACACACACACATCTGCAAACTACTGTAGGGTATTGCAGGTTTGCCTGGTCCCATTGGCATTGATGGGGTTCCAGGTTTTCCAGGTCAGAAAGGAGAGAAGGTAAAAGTGTGATTAATCAAGTAACCAGTCTACAAATAATACATGAATATAAGACTGAGTAACCTGATAAATATTCCGTTGTTTTTGCAGGGTGAAGAAGGAATTGGCATACAAGGTATTCAAGGTCCTCGTGGACAGCCAGGAGAGAAGGTACATCACAATGAACTTAAGTTGAATTATAGTTCTTATATTAAAATTTCATTTCTAATTGTCTCATGGGGGACAGATCATTAAGAATCGCTCTCAATGCATTAATATAAAATCCAATTTTTGCTTCAGTGTTTGAACTCTTGTGTTGCAGGGAAATATTGGCTTAACAGGACCAGTTGGCCCAAAGGTAACAAACATGGCAAACACATTTGAACATAAAGTAGTCTGTTTATTCTGAATGTGACATGTTTTTGTTAAAATCAAAGGTTTGTAGAATAATATCTGTAATTTAATTTATCCTTTTAAGGGTGATCATGGAGAGCAGGGTATCCAAGGAGTCATCGGACCTCGGGTGTGCAATTCATCGTTATCTCCTTTTTAGTAGCTAGCCATGACTTCCTGCATATATTAACCTCAAATATATGAATTAACTTCAGCTTAGTGTAATGAGATGGAGCCAAACCTATTTAAGTAAGCTTGAATATTGTGTACGAACCATTGAAGGATTCAGAACCAGTGATTTATTTTACCTGCAGGGAAAGAAGGGATTCAAAGGGGAGCAAGGAGACAAGGTGAGTTCATCCCACACACACGTCCACTCTGTCTTCATTAGGCTGAGAATATTCACGTTATAATTAATATAATTAAGTGAACAAGTTAGTTTATTTCAGCCAAGAGTCAGGTTAATAGTATTAATAACATTTTTCAGTGTTAAGTTAACAAACGTTTTTGTCTTTCAAGGGAGAACAAGGAGAGGTGGGACCAGTAGGACCGCAAGGACCCACAGTGAGTGAGCATGATGTATAGGATGAAGTCTATTGACATTACTCAATCTGTATGCACTGTACATATTTAAGCTACTTCAAGTACTAAGACACATTGTTCCTTACGAATATTGAAATACATATATTTTTGAACACTGGAACATCATAATTTCCCTCTAAACCAACATAATCATAATTGCTTTCACTTACTCACCTGAGCATATTAAAATCTGTTTTCTAATTCATTTTTGATTACAAGAAAAGCCTGAGGCAGATGCAATATTTTTACTTGGGACCAACTCTGAAAATATCTGTTTTCTATTGTCTCCAAACAGACATTTAGATTGATAAACGATTGAATGAGGGAGACATTTTGTTCTGGGTTTTGAAGATTAGGGTCTATCAGAGATTGCTATGATTGCATATGACAATGAGCCAAATTGTCAAACCTCAGTGGGTATCTTTTGTAAATAGGCCATTTTGTCCTGCATCACTGATTTTTAATTTGAGACAGAAAACACGTCAGAATGAGGATCACTTTCCTGTTTTTTCTTTTTGTCTTCTACAGTTTGCATTTTTAAATTCCTAAAGTGTTCATAAGAGACACAACAATAAAGATGTCAGAAACATTTTTCCTTTACCTTTTTTCTCTTTTCCAGGGACTGACAGGACCGTTGGGGTTAAAAGGAGATGAGGGTCCAAGAGGAGTCCCTGGAGATCCTGCCAAGGGTGTAAGAAAACTATTTCACTCATGTAAACTTTAGAAACAGAAGCACTTGATACTCAGTACTCTTTTTTTTCTCATCACAACAGATAATTGGCCCAACTGGAAAAAAGGGTGCTAGGGTAAGTATCCTAGGCCAGCTATTTTTAATTTTTATTTATCCAGGAAAATGTTGCCATATTTTTACACACTTCTGAGCTGTGTAGTACATCAACATCCAACTACAGTTAACAGAAAGGCTACACTTAATGAGACACTTAATAATCTTTGGGTCCATCTTATTTCTGAGTTCAGGTGATATCTGTAGGCGATGCAGCAGTTTGAATTGTGATTCCTTTGCTCTGTTACATAAGTATGTTATTAGCATACTCCCATATATCTGTCTCTGTGGCTTCATCTATCACCCCCCCCCCCCCCAAGGTCTTGAGCCCATGTTGCAGGACTGCTTGACTTATAAAGGGCCACATAGAGTCATCTCATTATACTACTGTTATGTAATTTCTGAAGTAATTGCTCATTTGTTGACATTTCCAGAATACATTTATATCAGGTTTGACTCCCGATAAACCTTCTAACTTGTAGGAACCTAAAAAAACATGCTTGAGGTACCTTATATTTCAATCGTAGTTGATCAAATGACATAACACTGTCCCCTTCAAATTATATAACTAACTTTCAGATCTTTTCTCTTTGGAGTATTTGGAGATAAAACTTTAGTTATTTTCTCCCCATTTCTTAATTATATTAAGAGTATTTCATGTTTATTTGAAAATTAAATCATTGCTTCCAGGAGACTGGCTGCTGTTAATGGTTTACACAGATGCTTCAGTATCTAACTAAACAGAGCGTGGGTCATTTCGTACCCAGTCTACCAGATATGAAAAATGAGACGCTAGTTGTTTAGCTTAATGTTGGGGACTGTCTGATCTGATGGTAATTGCAATTTTGCTAATGGTGCTCATGGTCTTTTACAGTTTGAAATAAATGTCCTAAACCAAGCGTTCACTGTCTTAATAGTATTATTTAGTCAGATGGAAATATGTAGAGCAGCCTGAGCAAAATATTATAATCTGGGAGGCTCTTCCCACCATTGAGAGTAATAAAGATGTCCATCATGGATGTGTTACAGCAAATATACCTAGATAAACAAAACCTACAGAGCTGCAGTGACTCATTATCGCCTCTTGATGCATAAGAAGTACTACAAGAAAGTACAGGCTGAAGCTAGCTTGTTAGTGTGCTAAATTCAGTCGATGTTGAAATCTATTAGATGTTCACATTTCCATTTTTTAAGCAAAGTTTTCTTTCCCATGTTGGCTTCAAAGTTGAGTTACAAAGTTAACATATTAATTTTTTTTTAGAATTTGTTTCACTTGATTATCCACAATTATACTTAGGTTCTTTGTGTGCACAAACTTTTTGTCCCAGATTCCTGCAGGGCTCTCTGCAGCCCAGCCAGTTAGAACGATAATTCAAAATATATACTTGTACATTTCTACCGATCAAAATGTCCCCTAAGTAATCTCTGTTCCAGTCAGCTATGGGCTCTGATGTTTTTGCAACCAACTGCTGACGTTTGACTCCAGTGAGATTACTCATGCCTCCAGAGAAGCTGTGCCTCAAAGAAATATTTGTATAATTTAAACTTAAGTCTGCAGTGGTCTTCATCTCTGAGCTGCTCGACTACAGATTTGGACTTTCAGAAGTTGTTCTTGAGGAAAGTGTTACTCTCTGCTCTGGTTAGGTTTTCCTAATTAGTCCAAAGTCTTAAACTCTAAGTTGTTTGCTTGTATTTACCTTAACTGGTTTAAAATAAGACAGTCAGCCAGAGGGATTCTCTTAGTGTTTCAGTCTATCGAGACATTGTTAATTAATTGTTTAGGGTATTGTTGCAGACTTAGACTCAGTCCTCTGGGTCTGCATATCAAACACAATTAAGGTTTTCTCTCATTAGCTTTTGCAGTGGGAGTGAATGCTCTGTTAAATGGGGCCTCTGTAATCTCAGTCCACAGGGTACCAAGTGAAGAGTTTTGTTTTGAAACTGCTGACCAGAATCGTGTTGATTGATTCTATGTATGTGTGCACATATTTTCTTGTTTGTCAGGGAGACATTGGTCCGGTTGGCCCCACAGGACCCCAAGGAATAAAGGGTGAACAAGGAGACAAAGGAGATAAGGTTAATAATGTGAAATACTGTCTGATTTACTAATATACGACGAGAGCGAAAAGCTGTTAGTGTATATACGGATATGGGTATGGTTTGTTTTGATGTGTGCAGGGCAGTCCTGGTTTTGGGATTCCAGGACAGCGAGGACCAAAGGGGGAAAATGGCGAGCGGGTGAGTCACCTGAAAACATCTCTCATTTACCCTTATTGTCATCGTATAATACTGAAGCAGAGTGCAACAAGTGCTCATTGTGATTGTATTTATGTTCTATCCTTCTTGTTATTCACAGGGAAATGTTGGTTTGTCTGGAAAACCAGGACCAAAAGTAAGTGAAAACTGTTTCGATTTAAGTTCCTGTAATCAATATTGTGACATTATCAAATGGTCAAATGACTGTGTAATGTACACCCACAGAGACTTATCACCTGACTTTGAGTTTTTAGCATCTTTCAGCTCATTGTTTTGGTTTGCTTTTACCGCTGTCATTGACCTTGTTTCTAGTCACAGCAGCTGTTTTCAATTAAAAAAAAAATAAAAAGATTTAAAAATCCTATTCATTAAATTCATTAAAACAGAAGTTATGTGTTTGTTCAGGGGCACGACGGCTCTAAAGGTGACAAAGGAAATTTTGGGTTACCCGGCAATCCTGGGGAACCAGGACTTAGAGGTAAAGATGTAAGTAAATCTTGAGTGGCTGTTACAGCAATGACACAAAGTTGTTTGTACAGTACAACACAATTCAGATGTACTTTCTTTATGAGGGTTTATTTAGAAAACACTTTAAATGGAATATAGGAAAATTAAAGATTCAGCATGTCTCCTTTTAGAAGATATTTATACTCTATGTTTGCACAGTATTTTTATTGTAATATTTGTGACAATTACTGTTGACTTTGTGTATAGGGAGCACTTGGATCGAAAGGAGACCCAGGAATTAAGGTACAGTCTACAGTTTACATGATGCTTTTGTTTGTTCTGTTGGTCAGTGGTGTTGAGGTTAGCTAGCTCAATGAGGATTTATAATGAATACAATCATGTACTAACTTTATGTGATACTGTTGTCTTTCAAAGGGTGAACAAGGACCACCTGGAGAGCCTGGTGACAGAGGAATTAGGGTATTTATTTAGTGTTTTCCGAGACAGAAATATAATTAAAGTAAATATAATATACATCAACATACCAAACCCTAAAAACAACAACAAAGACAAAAGCTGTCTGAAAAAATATGTTCGAAAGTTATTTAACAGAAGTTCCCAAAATTGTGTTGAGTGCAATACAAGTCTGACTAAAGGACTGATTTCTTTTCTTTTCATCATCCGGATGATGCAGTGATCAAGTTTGAGTTTCCGTGTTCAAATTACATTTCTATTTCTCTTCATGTACAACCTCCAGTTTTAGGACTCTTGCGCTGAAAGGTGCCACTTTAAGTCTTTAGTTAACCCAAATTTCACAAGCTCTCCTGTATGCTCGGACTTCGACTGATCAAGTCACAGCAATTATATAATAATGATATCGCTTTCTCACAGCAGCATTTTATTTTACATGTTTGCATTTTATATCTACTGTAATGTCACTTGACGGCTGTTGATCTAACCAGCTGTATCTGTTTTTAATTCCTTTGTTAATATTGATCAGGGTCCACTTGGATTACCAGGGCGCCCAGGGGACCCAGGAGAGAAAGGAGATACTGGCAAGCCTGGCATAGTAAGTTGTTTAAATTTCATTAAAAGAAAATAACTACACCCTAAAATACATGTACTTAAACAATTTATGTTACTTTGTCCTCTGTGGAAGTCAGGTCTCAAACCTTTCTGTTCAGTTTATTTTGGAGAGTGGATGTAATAATTCAGCTTAAACATCAATGATTCAAGATAACCTGTGATTTTTTTTCTTTTTGAAGGGCGGTGATGGAAAGAAAGGTGACAAAGGGGAGCCGGTATGTTTGTATTCGCCACCATCTCTCTCTCTCATTGATGAACATGTTTATTGTTTCTCCTGCTTGACGCCTTCTGATCATTCTTCTGTGTCACTCACCATCTTCACAACCTGCTATCATCCTGTGACTTCATGATTTCTCTTTTGATATATTCAGTAATTAAGTTTGGCTTTTTGTCTGTGCCACCCATCACTGCGCCTACTATTTTTCCTTTGTGTTGCCAATAAGGATTGTGTTTAGCAGTGTGACATTTCAGATTTTAACTGTTGTTTTTTTTCTTGTGCTCTTCTTTTGATCATGCTGCTGTTGCCACAAAGGGAAAACCTGGACCTCCGGGAACACAAGTAAACAAACCACTATTATCATTTTTGACAGCTTCTCATCAGTTCAGCCATGTTTGACGTAACGAAGCTCGTAAAGAACAAAGAAAAAAACATCACTCTTCCATAAGATGCTGGAAAATGAATGTCTGTTCCCAATCAGATGAAATTTTGCATCAATTAGCAAGTTAACTACTTGATCTCTCATTTTGTCCCACTAGATTGTTGCAAACAACAACGTGCTGACCAGAGTGATTAAGGTAACTTGAAGAATAACATGCGGCATGGTTGATTTCATTCATTTCTTTTAGCTTTCATGAGGGAATTTAAATTTCCTCCTCTTCTTTCCTTCAGGGTGATCCAGGAGAGCCCGGTGAGCCTGGTTTGAGAGGAGAAACAGGTCTACCTGGACCAAGAGTGAGTATCTTAGGACTCACTTCACAACACTTATACTACACTGTCAGATGCACGCTGATCACAACTACCATCAATAGTCGTGCCATCCCACAAAGTATCACACAGAGCTGAAACGATTACTCTATTAACTGATTAGCTATAATAACATTTCTGCAATTTTTCATACAAGATGAAAAATTCCCAGCTTCTCAAATGTGACAATTTTCTGATATCCTCTGTTTAAACAATGTTGAATAACAATTGAATATCTTTTGGATTTGGACTGTTGGTCAAATAAAATAAGACATTAAGACAGTACCTAGAGCTATTTTTGACATTTCATAGACTAAACAATTAAATTATTATCTGTTTAATAGAGAAAACAATCTGCAGATAAATAAAACAGTCTTTAATTGACAATAGTTAACCCTGTTTGTACATCTGATTGGAGTTCAAACCTTTGTAGGAGAAATGAATAATTGTGCTTCCTGTTATCTCTCATTTGAATATTTGCCTCCACAGGGTCCAGATGGGAAACCTGGATTACCAGGAACATCTCTGGTACGTGTATACATAATTCCAAATTACATTTATTGTGGTTATATTTGTTAAAAGATGTGTACGTGTTAAAATATAAAACTGTTTTCTTTGCAGGGTGGTTCTGGACTTGATGGTTTACCCGGAAAACCAGGAATGAAGGTTATACAGACAGTTTGAACAGACTCTGTGCACATAGTTTTGCATTGCATTGAGCATTTACAGGATGAACTTACTCACAAGATGTCTCACATAACTGCAGGGTGACCAGGGACAGAAAGGAGAGCTTGGTCTGGTGAGTGCACCAATGTTTGTTTGTTTTCTACATTATTCTGTAGACAGTTATTCTGTTTGTACATAATTTTATTATTTGCTCAAACATCAGAAACAAAGATGTCTTATTTTGTTGTTTTACTTACTAATAGTTATAAATTACTAAGTTATTAATTTCATAAAATGATTAGCTGTTCATCACTCAAGAGCATCAGTAATTTATCACATGAATGGAAACTGTGGAGAAATAATTTGATTTACTTCAGTACAGTTCACTGAGACAGATATTATGACAACTCATCTGATCTCATTAAGCAGAATTTGTGACTCAAAAGCATGATACAGAAAAAAATCTGACACAAGTCAGTTTAGTTTACTTAAGTTCAGACAGGCAAGAGTCAAAACCAGCAGGAGGCAAACAAATCTGACAAGGAGCATGCAGGGGAATCAGAGGTCCAGGTAATCAGACAAAGGTCAGGCAAAACAGAAGACAGAGCTGGAAACCTACTCAACACACTCAACAATCAGGTGGAGAACGAATGAATAACACCAGTATAAATACTGAGGGACTAATGAAGGGATGAGCTGTGGGTGAGAGAGTAGATGGGGAAATCCCAGGTGAGGAAAATGAGTTGATCAGAAGGGCAGGAAGGAAGTGTCACAATGATATGATAAGAAAACAGAAAAATGACTGACAAAGCAACAGCTGGCAGGGGTCGTGACAGATTATGAAGTTGACAGAACATAAAAGCTTCTTCTTATGTAGTCATGTGAATTACAGAATATTATCTCACCTACACAGACACATTAATGAAATGAAACGATAAGGTGCTGTCATGGTCTTTGAATCTTTATGCATTTAATTCAGATTTTAATTCATTTTGAATTTCATTTTCATGCACCCATGCAGTGTTTTATGTTTTTGTTGTGATGCGTTTTGTCTGATGCTTTTCTCAACTTTATCCTCTGATTCTGAGCAAACCTTCATTTAACTACAATTTTTACAGTTGACACGGTTTATAAACTTGAAGCTTGAAATGTGTCGTCAAAAAACTGTCTCAAAGTAATATAGTTTCATATTTTATTGTTAACCCCCATTAAATCTTCTGATTAACAGATCGAGGTATTTTTTCACAGTTGTGTGCAGAAAGTAGAAAAATGCAGATGTAAATGCAGAAACTGGTGCTGCCTCATTGTATAAGACTGATGGGGATCTGCGGTGATGTCCTAAGTCTGACAATAAATACAAAGAATATTTACTGGCTAGGTCCCAGATGGATTATATATGTCTCTTATATATATGTCTCCTTAATTTTTATACATCGCCAGCATAAATTTTGCAAGACTCTGTTTTTTTTTTAGTTCTGGCTCACCAGAGATATGACTAATATAAAATGGATGAAACAAGGAGCAGAGCAGAGACTAAAAGCAAGACTAAAAAGCTTCATTAATCAAATAAATCAAATGACTTGTACACTTTCACTGAAAGCCATAGGCTGCTGTTTCCTTTAAAAATAAATAATAAATCAACTGCAAACAATGTTAGCATGCAGCTGGATAACACAATGGACTATTTAGCAGCTAAAGAGTCAGATATTTCTTCTCAGGAGCTGGTGGAGACAAACATTGCTAAATGCAGAGTGAATATTGGATTTGCCAGGTGGCCAGAAACATGATTCTGAAAAAAATGTTAATATTTCTTGATGTATGCCAGATCTGTAAATAAGCAACTGTTTGACGGTCCAAATTAAAACCACAATTACAATAAATATATATATGTTCACTTGTCACAGAAGCTCATATACACAAGGTTGTTTTACTCATACATACTTACTCAAATTACTCATAAATAAGATTTTTTTTTTTTTTTAAAGTCAAGAAGTCAGAAAGTCATGCCGACAGCTGTTGGTATGAAGGACCTGTGGTAGAGCTCCTTCTTACATGGTGGGAGTAGCAGTCTGTTGCTGAAGGAGCTATTTAAGGCGCCCACATTCTCATGCAGGGAATGAGAGGGAATAGAAGTCATAAAATAAAAGCCTCTTAGGGTACAGTCCAATAGTCAAAAAAAATTACCACCTAAGTCCTTTCCTAACCACTTTTCCCTCACCTCGATGGAAAACGTCATGAGGTCAAGGAAAGGAGTAAAGTAGGATTCATAAGGAGTGAGGACAAACGGTCGCGGTATCTGTTGTAAAACTACAAAGTCTTTAAAGTGAAATGACATTTGGTTTGAGTGTCGAGCTGAGCTTACTGAACTCAGTGCTCTGTCAGTCTCAATCATACCAGGATTGGAGTGGCCAATGTATTGGAAGTGAGCCAAACTTTTGTTGGTGGAAACTGTCCAGATGGTAGCCCAAATTATCCCAACCAGCACAAAACAATGTTTCACCCTCCTAATGGCATGAGAAGTAGCCAAACTCTCAGTCTGGCACTGATTGGAAAGTATGGTGTCTTGTTTACAATAAATCTAAAATCTGAACTGTTATGTTAAAATATTACATACATTGTTCATTCATGTCATGCCTGTAATTTAATGATTTGATACTACATTTTATTTTAAAGTTCCACAAAATAGTCTGTACGCTCAGTTTCTTTTGACACTATTTATTTGAACCAATGTTTGGACCTCACACTGTTGTTTTTGTATGTGGGCAGAAGGGAGATAAAGGAGACCAAGGCCGTGTTGGGATTGCTGGAATGCCTGGTTTACCGGGAACTCCAGTGAGTATCACTCTGAATTATGTTGCCTGTGGCTAAAACATTTCATATCCATCATTCATATGTTTCTAATGGTGACAGTCAGCACTGGAGTTTACACAAAAGCCTATTATGACAAAATATATTGTTGTGTCAGGTGTGTAATTAGCATGAGCCTCCTGGTTTTCTGCCATCATAATCCATCTGAAAAATTACTCCAGAGATTGTTTTATTTCCTCTGCTCTACAGGGGAGACCTGGCATTGATGGGAAGAGGGGCCTGCCAGCAAAAGATGTGAGGAACATTTTCATCTAACAATTACAGCACGATGCTGTGTGACACCAACTGGATTACTTCTATGTTTAACATCTTTGCTGTTTTGACATTTTTCAAAAACAGTTTTTCTAAATGTGCGCAAATCAGAAATGTATTTTCTTCTCACAGGGGGAAAAAGGACCAAAAGGAGATGATGGCGAAAAGGTTCTTAAAATTTATTGCAACTGACTAAAACATTTATGAAGTGTTACAAGTGTTAACTTTCCTCTCTTTCTAGGGGGAAAAGGGAGATCCAGGTGCAAATGTAAGCGGATTAAAGATACAAAATAATAAAGTTATCTTTGTGAGGTTGCAACTTTAGAGCGTCTTTCTTCCTTCACAGGGTAAAGATGGCAGCAAGGGGGAACCAGGACCTCCAGGTCTGCCTGGTAAGCAGGTGCTTGTCACTTCAGAGGTAAGAATAATCGCCTGCGTTGTCTGTGATTTATTAAATAGGGAAGCAGATTTCTAATTTTAAATCTCTTTCTGCACTTGGAAACTGGATTAAGCAGTGTATTCAGGGTTGTACCTATGATCATTATCATCATGTTTCAGAAAAACATTAAGCAGGTCTACCTAGAGTTGCCTGGCTGCTTAAATTTACAGATTTTTATGTGGATCTGTTCTCAGGGCGCCACCATTGACGAAATCCGACAAGCATTTCCAATCCCAATGGGTCCTCCAGGAGCTACTGTGAGTTTACCGCTTACACACAGCATGTTTCTATATATTTATAATTCATGAATAATCGCGCAATATTTCAGCTGTTGCATGGCATAGTTCTGCCTTCATGGCATCTGAGTCATCATTCAGCGATGACTATAGTGCTTTTATTGTGGGTTGTTCTGTGAACAGATATGGCAAGCTTGATGTCATGCATTGTAGATGCATGTTCCAATGTCTTGCTCCTCTGTTTCTGTGTGTTTAGGGTTCACCGGGAATGAAGGTAAGATGGTAATGGGGTTTATACTGAATCTCAGTCATAAAAAAACAGATATATTGGCTCTGTAGCTCATTTGTTGGGCTTTTTTTTTTTTTTTTTTTTGCAGGGTGATAAAGGAGAAACAGGTCTGAAAGGAGACAAGGTAGTTATCCTTCAAAAACATGTATATGAAAATGGAAATTACATTATTTTCACTGCACTTACTTCAATGTTTCCATAGGGTGATGCTGGAGCTCCTGGAAAATCTATCCAGATGAAGGTGAATGCACGATTTAGTAATTCCTCCTTTGGGATACATGTTCTCAGTGTGAACAATATGTAAAATATATAAAACATATTTCCCTCTTCTTTAGGACATTGAAATGATGTTTGAAGCCTATGGCATAAGGGTGAGCTTTGAGCATGACATTGTATACATTTTTAGGTTGATAGAATTTGTGATAGCATCCAAGTTTGACCTTCTCAATATTTATTTTTCCCAGCTGCCTTTGTTGAAGACTTTGATTGACAGGCTGCTACAGGAGGGAATAGAGGAGCTGCTTCATGTGCTGGGCACCTCCAAGAAAATAAAAGAAAACACAGAAACACACACCTCCAACATCATCACTGAGTACACAGTACGTAAACTCTAGGGGAGAAGTGGGTGATGGTTGTTGAGTCCATGAATGTTATCAAATGAATAACTGAATTGAATTTTCTTTATTATTTAACCAGCACAGCAGCTGGCAGGTTAATCCAGTGTATCCATCAACTCACTTGTCTCCTTTGTGTCATTAAACAAGACACAGGGCAGTAAACAAAATTTTCTATTTGTTTGAACAGAGTTCAGTGAAGTTTGACCTCACCAGCCAGCCGCTGTCAGAGTTGGACACCATTGAGGGCCGTGATTTAGATGGACGGCTTCCAGAGTCTTTGTCAGTCGTAAGTAACCAAAAAAATCTCCATCTTTAGATTTTATTTTCCTAAAACAAGGGGGAAAGAAATATTAAACATGTTTCCGAGGATATCCTCGAATCAAGAATCTCTAATTCATTTTATAACCTGCTGCATCTTGTCTTGTCTACCAGGAACAGGTAGAATTTTCTCACCCCTATCCTCAGATTTTCTTTCAGAAAAGTCCTGAAAGCTGAATATTTGTGTAAATTATCTTGTTTAATTATATTTTCACTCGCTGTGCACTGTATATTGTGACTAATAGATGCTACAGGTCCAACGCTGCATTTTTTTCTCACTTCCACTATGTCTGTTCTTTGATATAAAGGACCTTTTAAATGAAACGGCAGAGGGTCCTACTTTATGGTCTGTCACCACACTGAACGGAGAGCAGGAGCTGGACAGGATTGAGACCAAGTTAAAGGGATCCAGAGAGAAGGAGGTGGTAGATGGGGACAGTGACGGAGCATCTTCGCTCAAAATTAATCTGACTCTGGTCAATTCTACTTTCAATTATACTACGACCCAGGAGGTAAAGACATTTTACAGTGAAGTATGCCAATGTTAAATGTATAATTTCACTAACAACATGCTAAGTACATTAAACGACTAATTTATTGTTTACACAGAGTTGGTTTAAGACAATTTTTCCATAATATTTGAAATTGAAATAATATAAAACATTCATTTTAACGTTATTTTACATTATTGGTAACATTCAAACTCTTTACCATCATAAATACAGAATAATAATAAACAATGTTATCATCCTTAAAACCAAAGGTAATTACGTCGTGACAGGTTGTGGTTTGTGGTATCTAACCTGAGGCTAGTTTTCACTTAATGTGAGAAAATTTTCCGTTAGCCACGTGTTCAGTGAAAAACTGGAAGCATTGAAAATCTGACAAAACACTCATGCAGATGCAGTTTGTGTGTCTAGTGTTCATGTTTCTGCTGCTGTTCTACAAAACGATAAGAATAAAATTATGTGTGTCAGACGGTTTCAGGGTTACCAGAAACGGTCGTGGAGACTGTTCTCCTCAGTCAGGAGGACTCTCTGAAGAAGAGCTCAGGACAAAAGAAGAAGAACAAGGAACGTGTGAAGGTAAAGCTGCCATGGAGATGTTATTGATGACTGGATTTATCCCGACTGATAGAAAAAAAAAAAAAAAAAAGCATGAGTATTTCTTTTAATAAATTCAACACAAAATACATATTTTTAACCAGTGTAATTATGTTTGTCTTAAATTAAATGTATATTATTAAAGGAGCACACTAGTATTGGATGTTTTAGCTAAACCTTCCTACCTTCCAAGTATGTACTGATTTCAGTTAATGCCACTGCAGTGTGAAAATCAAACTACAGAGACGTGAAACTTGCTTTTCTTGTCGTTGTTTTTAACAAAGTTAAAGTATTGTTGTATGCTAATGTAGATGTGAGTAGAAATGCACAGACATTAGAAAGACACAGAGAAAGTGACAAAATGTTCATTCACCTCAAAAAAAGTCTTATTTCATTTATCATATTTACAGATAAAATTACCATTACCCAAAATCAGTGGCTACCTGGAAGGAAGGACATCAATATAGGCAAGGCAATATTATTTATAAAGCACATTTCTTTACAGGGAAACAAAATGTGCTTTACAGTAAAGTGCATTCAGCAACAGGAGTCAATGCAATGACTCCAAAAACCGTCATCAGTAATGTATTTTTAATAAATGAGCTAAAACATGTAATACTGCCAGTGTGCTCCCATACAAATAGGTCTAAACCATTTGATAACTTTAACACTAAGGGCTCCGAAACATCTTCATATAAAGGTATTGCATTCATTTTTGATATTCATTAACTACTTATTCCCCTCTTAAATATCTCCCTTAACTTACAGTACCAACTCATAGTTTCATACTTGATCATCAACGTCTGAAGCATGAGAAACCTTTATCTTTTTTCTCTCCGACTGTGAACTTCTTAACCAGGGCAAAGGAAATAAAGGACGACATAAGAGGCAGAGACAACGCCTGGTAAATGTCCTTGAAGGGGTCAAACTAAACATGAAATCTTAATTTTTGTCCCGACTAAACAAAAAGAAACTAACACAGCCATCTCACCCTGCAAAATTTAAACACAGGCTCTGACACTGGCTATTGCTAACATGATATTAACATTATTTATGTAGAAATAACAGCTTTAGAACTGAAATGTCATAAAATGATCATAATAAACTAACATTTTTAAATATAACAAACAGAATTAACAAATGATTGTGTTCGTGGTGTGGCTAGTAGAACTAAAAGCATGCATTTGTCTCAACGTCCATGTGCTTCTCATTACATTGATAACACGTTTGAACATTTTTGATTAATGGGTTGCTTTGTAATCGCTTGGCATTGTTGTCTTCCAGCCAATGACACAAATGATAAATTATGACGTGTAACAGTATCTTCCTGTAATTATTGCCATGTCTCCTTTATCTGAAGACAAACGAAGAGGACAGGCAAGACGAAGAGGAGTTTCATAACGGTGAAGAATACAGTTACGAATATGAGGTGGGCAGCTGCTGCAATGAATGACTAATTCATGAACTGTGGGAAACTTCAATTTAAAGTGATGATTGATGACGTGGGGTTGTTACAGATTTGGAGCGTTGTCGTAATGGGTGCCTTCTTATTAACAGACCTGTCAAACTCATAATCAAATTGCCTGCTTTTTCTCTTTTCTTTTTAGACAGCAGTGTCTCATCTGTGCCCACACTAAACGCTGGAGAGAGTTGATTAATGACACACCCACTACCTGAATTAATTATTAAAAATAAATTAGTTTGTCATCACAGCCCACTGCATCTGCTCTGCACATCATCAGCCGGAGTGTCTGTAGGTGTTTAAAAGTTATGATGATAATTATTTTCTTTTTTTTTCCAAACAGGAAGAACTTTACCCAGATGACCCCTCTGTCTCTCAGGAGAGGAGAAACAACAGACAGGTAAATTTGCGTCAGACAGCATGCTGTCATCTAATTCAGCTGGATTTGGTAATAACTTTGTTTTTTTATCATACGCAGCTTGAAGTCCAAACAGATGAATTCCCTCATCCAGTGGTTAAAAAGGTGAAAACAGAAACTCATTCACTGTTGCAAGACAATAGAAATGGAGCTGAGCACCTGAGTTCAGATATGTACTGCCCTGTTGTGCCTGAAGATTAATTATAATTTATGCTGTTTTTCATCTTTGTAGGAGGAACAATTACCCACACACATTCCTGCCCAGTTAGAAACCTCCAGTCATCGTCTAATGGCCTCCACAGGCAGAGAAACAGATACTACAGTTCATGTAATTACAAAATGAATCAAAGTTTTGGTTATTTTAGTGACAGATTAAAGATTATCTGACTACACCTACTGACAGTACAGGACAGTAAGACAAAGAAAAGAGGTGATATCCAGTGTCCATAGCAGCCATGGTGGAAATGACCATACAAGCAGAAGTTATTTGTACCCTGACCAAGTCTGTGGATTTCAAAAAAAACTGTACAGAAAGCCATACTCAGCTGCAGTCAAGTCAAAATCCCAGATCCTATCAAATGTACATGAGTCAGACAAAGATGTAATCAATAAACAGACTGTTTAAGTTTGATCTCATAATTCATGATGATACATACATATCTATGTCTATTTATATCTATCTCTCTACAATGTCTTGATAAGCCTCCCTTCTTGATTTTTCTTCCTCCAGGTTGTCTTGACAACCACACAGCCACCATCTCAACCCATGGGTGATACAGAAAAGGTATGGAGGGCGATCCGGCCTTGTTGCTCCTTATTCAAAGTGTAGCATATAGACTTTTACTTAACATTCGCTTTTGAAGTGGCGTTTTCACTGTCACATTCTTATCTATCTTTTATTGCTCTGATCAGGATGAAGAGTCGCTGCCTACGCCTCCCGTCACAATAGAAGAAGCAGACAAGGTAAAGTTTTGATCTTAATTGAATGTTTCTGAAGATCCTTGCATGCCTTGGAATGCAAATCTTTTTTTTATTTACTGTTAACACAAGAGGCCTGAAAGTGATGGGCAAGTGCTTGAATAAAATGAAGGATTGGCTTCTGATTCTCCCTGCCATAATGTATAGAAATACATAAATAAACCATTCTTTTAAGCACTTGGCGTCATATTTCCTTTTTCTTTAAGACCTTTCCTTCTTTCAACCCTTTATTAAAATTTCACCAGTGCAAAAAGGTGCACGTTTGTATAATTCACCAACATTACCAAAGCATGAGACAGGACAGCATTTTTGAGCAGCATGGTTTTAGCGACATTTCTCTAAAGCTTGTCTGAATGGGAATGAGCAGAAGTAATACCCTAGTCCGACTCTTCAGCAATGATTTACTGGCAAAGAAACAATTCCAGAGAGTTACTTTTAATACTTTCTCTCTCTCGTTTTTTTAAACAGGACATCTCTTAATTCCCAAGAGACTGTGACTATAGAGTGTTAAGCATTCATAAGAAAGCACACACCACATGGAGAGTGTGAATAAACTGTGAACTGTTTTGCTGGTGAGGAGCCCTGAACCTGACCAACGTTTCATGAGGGAGGACTTCTTTCCACACAGAGACGATGTCGCTCACCCAAACCTATGGCCAAACCAAAGTTCATATCTTGTTTCAGGGCTTTAAAGAGTATGTAGAGCTCTATAAACAATCAGGCACCGCTGTTAAAATATCAGAATTGTTTCCTTATGTTCAGATTATTTTCCATTCTTTACTTTGTTCCATGTAAACGCCAGATTAGCCTTTACATTACTCACTTTGTCTACAACTCCTAATTTATTTATTAAAACATATATTGTAACAAATAAATATCACATTAAATTAAACACAACACTTTTGTGCCTACAGTTTTAATACATTTCCTTTTGTCAAGTTATACTGACATTTTATTTATTGAAACATGGAAAATATCTTGTGTTATTACTTAATCAAACATCTTTGAACACCAATGATATTAATCAAAATGTATTGGTACTATAAGCTATTTTGTAGCCAGGTCAAACACTCTTTTCACTGGTGAAATTTTTCTCTGTTATTACAATGTTTTGTCTGTGTTTAACCTCTCTGTGCATGTATCCCTCAGTAAAAAAAAAAAAAAAAAGTTTAAATAACTCTCTAAGCAAGTCTGTGTCTTTCTTTCTTACATTTTTACCATCACATACATCAAAGCACACACATGACTGCAGCTGTTTGATAGGAAGCATCAAAATTACTGAAGCTAAATTTATATAAACTCATGGGAAGTTTTTTGGGGGGGCTTGACAGGTTCACCAATCCCGAATCAGGGTGAAGAAAAGCGCCCCCTGGCCTGATTCTATGGTAAGTGTCACTAGTTTTTTTTGTAACAGTGATTCCCAACCAGATGGTACGTAGAAAGATTGTAAATTAGCTCAACTAATTTGAAAAAAAAAAAGATTTGATTCAAAAAGTCAGTCATCTGTATCTATTAACTGGTTAATGGCAATTCTGAGATTTCTTTCAAAATACATTAAATATGTTGGAAAATAGTTGCTGAAAACATGTGAAAAGACTTTGAACGATATATTACTGAAATGTGGAGTTAGAGGTTAAAACAGTTTTTCACCAGTTTTCAGTCCAGGATTTTTTGGTCGGTCCTAAAGGGTGGCTCGATGACACGCTGAGGCCACCCTGAGCATACCCCTGCACCCCTAGCAGAGCGATAGAGATGAATTCATCTCGCTCAGAGTGTTTCAAAGTTAGTCATGTCATTTTCTGAACTCATCTGACACAGTTTCAGTCTCTTCAAAATTGCTGCCTGACTGCTCCCACAAGTGGGTGTGGCTTCAGCACATTCAATGGATACGAATACTGCTTATTTTTACCTGTTTTTGACACCTAATTTCATAAACTTGTTGATATTTTTAATCATTCAAATTTGACTGGGTGGTTAATAACACTTTCTTCATTGGTCTGACAAACTCAGAACACATTTATTCTTACTTTACACGGACTTTAAGGTAATGGATACACTTTTAAATGGATCAAGAAGTATATGGTTGAAACTTTTGCCCAAATTGAACTAAACATTGGCAGTTCAGCTGTATGAAAATATAACATCCACTATTCTATGCACTTTTATAAGTTAAATAATTTCCAGTTCAAAATGAATTCAAATCAAGACATTTGGAGCATAAATGATGGTGATGATGAAGGGGTACTGGGCAGTGGGGGTGGGCCTATGTCTTACAAAAATGGTTGGGAAGCACTGTTGTAGGAGTCAGATTAATAATAAAAATAATGGCAGTAGTGATGAGTTTTATATTTTAGGTGTTCATGCCAGGTGCACCAGGTGGAAGAAACCATTTCAAGGAGGCACAAAAAGTAATTTTTCACTCTATTTCCACTCTTTAAAAATTAAAACTTCATACATGTGCATTGAATAAAATATGAAAATGCAATTTCATGGTCACTGTCTGCAGAGCGTATATGAGATTGCCCCTTCATTTTAATTTCAGCATCTGTCCTCTGGAGCTCAAGGTTACAACAGCTGGAATGTAAGTCTGTTATCAGTGATACTAAGTATTAATCCAAAATTAAGGCGCAACTTATGAATATATTGGTTTGTGTTATGAAACCTGTTTCTCCAGAGGAAGAAGCAAGACAACCCTGACCTTCAAACACATACCATGAGGCAGAGGCAAGAAAGGAGGGAGAAAGAGCGATACAGTGATACAGAGAGAGAGATTCATACAGAAACACAAGATGGAGGAGAGGAGCCGACTAAAGCTGAAGAAGTGGAGGAGTGGGAAATGGAACAAGAGAAAGAAGTAGAGACAGATACAGGTCCTGATCCAGCCTATGGAGAGGAGGAGAGGAGTGGAGACTACGACTGGGAGACAGAGGAGGACGTCGATCGAGAGCGAGAAGGAGAGGAGGACGACCTGGAGAGGGAGAGAGAGAGGGAAAGGATGGAGATGGAGAGGGAGAGAGAGGAGCTGGAGACAGAGAGGGAGGCCGAGCTGGAGCTGGAGAGGGAAAAGATGGAGAGGGAGAGAGAGGAGCTAGAGAAAGAGAGGGAGGCTGAACTGGAGCTAGAGAGAGAAAAGATGGAGAGGGAGAGGATAAAGCAGGAGGGGGAGAGAGACTTGGAGAGGGAGAGAGAGGAGTGGGAGAGAAGGAGGGCGGAGATTGAGAGGGGGAGAGAAGGGGGTTATGATGAGGAGACTGGACAACCATACCCATACCCCCCAGAGTATTTTTACCTGAAGGTAAGGGCACAAAGTACTCGCCTCATGATCTTAACATCATTATGAACTTCGGCTATATCAGACATATTTCAAATAAATATTCCAGTTTAATTATCCAATGGTAATAATACATTATATATTTCTTATGCAACAGGGACAACAAGGTGAGAATGGAAACCCAGGACGAAAGGTGACTAGATATTTTAAACCTAAAAGAATATGTTCTATTAAACAGAGCTACCCATGCAAAGGCTCAACAAATCTGTCATATTTCACTTAAAAAACAAAAATAAAGTGATTAAATTTTGACAAATTGATCTCATTTACATGAATATCCTCACAAGATTTAATGGCAATCCATCCAAGACTGGACTGTCAGTAGTGGAGGAAGTATTCAGATCCTACACTTAAGAGAAAGTAGCAGTACCGCACTTTGAAAATACTCCACTTGAAGAAAAATTCCTGCTAACCTTACTTAGTAAAAGTATGTCTTATCAGCTACATTGTCTTGTACATACTCATTCTGCAGTAAAGTTGCTCCTGTCAGTGTTTCACTTTTACATATTGGATTAATATTACTGGTGCATTAATGTGTATGCTGTATTTTCTCAACCCATAAAGGAACATTTAATCATCCTTTTAACAGAAAAATTACAATTCAAAATCCCCAAATTTGGAGATTGATGCTTTTCAAATGTAGGAGAGTTAAAAGTACAATATTTTCCTTAGAAATGTAATGGAGTTGAAGTATACCATACATTTGCTTAATCTGCAACAAGTACCTCAAAATTAGATACTTGAGTAAATGTAGTTAGTTACATTCCACCCCTGCTGACTGACATTTCAATCCCCTGAATTATCGAGTTTGTTTGGGTGAATTAACCCTTTAAACTGAAACATACCCTTTGATTGTTGGCATTTACTGAGTCACTGATATCATCCCACTGATTACGATGATTTAAAGCATCGTTATCATCATCCTAAGATCACAGATCAAGAATGACAGTCGCCACACGAAATGTGCCACCAGTTCATAAAAATATCATCGCTGCTCTCCCCACCTACCCACAATGCATCAGTGAATGACATCAGAGCTCAGGGAGAACTTCTCTCCCGTCTCGCCTGTCAGTACAGCCAGTTGACTCCGGGCGTTTGATGTCCCCTCTGCTCTATTTCTGTGTGAGTGTGAGACAGTAGATTAAAGCAGACATTAATAATTCCCCTTGTTAACATGCTGACATTTTTTTTTTTTATATATTTCAAATTCCTCTGTGTTGGTTTATTTTGGCTCATGAAAAACAATGTGCTGAGGTGCACTGTGCTGATATGTGCTTTTTTGGTTCACACTCTTTCAGGGTGAAATTGGTGAAAAAGGACAAAAGGTGAATATAATGTTTATTCATAAGCTGTCATTTACGCAGTTCTTTTGGTTTGTGACAGTGAAGTCTGGGATTTGAGATTTTAATTGAAAGGAATGACAGTGAAACACTGTGTAAACATGTTTATTTTGTGGTTTTCAGGGAGAGCCAGGCATTGGCCACAGAGGTCCGGAAGGTCAGGCTGGTCCTCCAGGACAGAAGGTGAACTTTTCTTCCCTCCTCTCTCCTAAAAACTAAAAGATAACAAAGAAAAATACAAGCAACCTCTTATTTATAACGTCTCTTCTAAATCAATTAATCCCCACAGTCTTTTCCATCATGTTGACTTTGATTGACTTTGTTTCCTGTTGCGGTTTTAATTTAGGGAATTTAATTGGCTCAGTGACCCAGTCACTCATTTAAAATTGTGTTTGAGCATGTAAATTGATAAAGGAAAGAAGGACTTTATTTGAAAGCAATTATTCAAAAGTAATAAAAGAGCTGGATAATTACATACCATGA
This sequence comes from Sciaenops ocellatus, assembly GCA_033000465.1. NCBI lineage: Eukaryota > Metazoa > Chordata > Actinopteri > Sciaenidae > Sciaenops > Sciaenops ocellatus. Next base: position 13,343,107 of record CP136889.1, read on the forward strand.
CAGACGTGACCTTTAACTGTGTGTTTGTCATCCAAACACTTAATTGTCCCTATTTTTCCCTATTTTTATGCCTCAGGGTGAACCAGGTGAGTCAGGGCCTCCAGGTGCTCAAGGCATCCAGGGTATCCGTGGTAACGCAGGCACCCAGGGCACCCCAGGCCTTAGGGGTCCACCAGGGGACCCAGGAGAGCCGGGCAGAGAGGTACATCATCATATGTTAAAAGTTTTCATTTAGCTCACTCCGATCAGGAAAAATTAGACATAGAGACGGTTTGTGTGTTGGTGCAGGGTGACCGGGGTAAAAGGGGGAAGAACGGATCACCTGGAGCTCCTGGACTTCGAGGAGCGCTAGGGCCTCAGGTAAGAAAATACAAATATTTGAAATGATCTTTGCAAGTGCTGCCTCTGATTTGAGAGATTTTTCATGGACTATCTGCACTAAAAGAAATACCGGATGGCATTTTCTCTCTCAAATAAAGGGTCCACCTGGAGTACCTGGAGTAAAAGGAGAAAAGGTACAAATACCGTATATATGATATTTGAGTTGTATTTACTTTCATTATGTTTGATCCAAGAGCTTTCTATTTGTCGCAGCAGCAGCAGCAGCAGCAGCAGCAGCAGCAGCATACTGTTATTATCATTTTGATCCACAAGAAATTAATTAAAAGTTACTTTATCTTTTCCTCATCAGGGTGACAGTATTCCTGGAGAGCCTGGTGCTCGGGGTTTGGTTGGCTTCGCAGGCAGAAGGGTGAGTTTGTTTGTCTTCAGTTTATACATCAACAACATTTTAGACAGTTTTAGTCTGTGTTTAGGTTAGTTTGTGTGTCTTCTGACATATGGTATCTAGTATATTCCTTAAAATATCTTAAAATATTTCTTTTCAGGGTGAAAAAGGCACTTCAGGTATTAAAGGAGCTCCTGGGAATCTAGTAAGCAACATTTCTGAACTAAACAACCGAGTAGAACATTTCATTGAAGTCAGTGTAAAGGCTATTCTGAGATTTCTTTCAAAATACATTAAATATGTTGGAAAATAGTTGCTGAAAACATGTGAAAAGACTGAATGATATATTTCTGAAATGTGGAGTTAGAGGTTGAAACAGTTTTTCACCAGTTTTTAGTCCAGGATTTTGTGGGCAGTCCTTAAAGGGTGGCTCGATGACACACTGAGGCCACCCTGGGCATACCCCTGCACCCCTAGCAGAGAGATAGAGATGAATTCATCTCACTCAGAGTGTTTCAAAGTTAGTCATGTCATTTTCTGATGCACGTTTCGGGCGCTTCAAAATTGCTTGACTGCTCCCACGAGTGGACGTGGCTTCAGCACATTCAGCGGATCCGAATACTGCTAATTTTTACCTGATTTGAATACCTAATTTTATAAACTTACCAATATTTCAAATTCAATCATTCAAATTTGGCTGGGTGGTTACTAACACTTTCTTCTTTGGTCTGACAAACTCAGAACACATATTTATTCTTACTTTATACCATTTGAGTTTAATTTATGTTCATTTGGAGACTAAATGCATTACTTTTACTTTTTCTTTTTTTTTTTACCAGGGCCCAAAAGGGTTGCGTGGCATCAAAGGTGAAAAGGTGAGATGTTATGTCACATGATTTGTTGTAATTATGTTTGACACAATAAAGCTGCACTTTAAAAATCCCTTAATTCACACTAATACTGCTGCACTACTGTATGATGTTTAACACCGAGTTAGAGTCATTCCAGCAAACAAAACTTTATGTTATTAAAATTCCTTAAGTTTGATGATCAAATATATGTTGAAATCTACCTGCTCTTCCTCATCCAAAGACGCCCCTGTGAGACGTAAGAAGAGACTCTACAGGGTATTTGAGTAATATATATAATATAATAATAATAATATAGTTTTGAAAGTCTTGGAGAGACTGGTTTTGGCCCATCTGAGACCTCAGGTGACCACCTCCCTAGACCCGCTGCAGTTTGCCTACCGCCCCACGGTTGGTGTTGAGGACGCGATCATCTACCTGCTTCAATGGGCCCTCTCTCACCTGGATAGAGCTGGCAACACTGTGGGGATCATGTTCTTTGATTTCTCCAGTGCCTTCAACACGATCCAGCCTACACTGCTGAAGGAGAAGCTCCAGGTGATGCAGGTGGATACCTCCACAATCTCCTGGGTAACCGACTACCTGATGGACAGACCACAGTTTGTGAGGCTGAGGGGATGTGTGTCTGATCGAGTGGTTAGCAACACGGGAGCACCCCAGGGGAGTGTACTCTCACCTTCCCTCTTCACACTGTACATCTCAGACTTTCAGCACCACTCTGAGTCCTGTCATCTGCAGAAATTCTCAGATGACTCTGCAGTTGTGGGGTGTATCAGTGATGGGGGTGAGACTGAGTACAGGGATCTGGTTGATGCTATGTGGCATGGAGTAGTGGCTTGTCCTGAATGTGGCCAAAACGAAGGGGTATATAGTGTCTATCTATCTATCTATCTATCTATCTATCTATCTATCTATCTATCTATCTATCTATCTATCTATCTATCTATCTATCTATCTATCTATCTAATTTCTGCCATGTTGTCCTGTTGAAATTTAAGGAAGGAGACTGTAGCTCTGAAAGGATTTTGTCATCTGCAATGTTTTATTAAAGGATGCTTTTTACCAAGGGACCCAATGTCAAGTCAAAAATGTTTCCTAAACTGTTTCCTAAAAAGTGCAAGCCTGCGCTACAGGGAGGAAAGATGATAGATTTTTGTACCTAAGTGTCAGCGTGTTGTAATGGAAGCTATCTGATGAAGCAGGCGACATGCATACTTTTAAACATCCGTGCTGTTTTCTGACCTCTTTCACCACCAAAGTGTGTTCACCCAAAGGACTGCAGCTACCAACTCGATGTTTTTCTATTTGCAGTGCAATTTGTGTCAGATCTATACAACGTGATGCACAAAAAGCAGGAAGGTGCTGCAGTTCCTGAGATATCTGGAGCACCAGTGAACATCTTGACCTTGTCTGCCTGCATTTACGTCATCTTTATTTACACATGACTCACTCTTCTGACAGTTGTGAGGGAGGAATTGTGAAAGACGATGCCAGCATTGACATTTGACCCATTTCATTTCTAAAATAACAATTCATTTTGAAGTGTTCATGGGTCCAGGTTGTGAATGGAGGGATGTCAGTCTTCAGTCATACTGTTACCATATTTGTTTATTTCTTCTTCTTTCATCGCAGCTCATTCCTGTCAAACGCCACTAAACCTTGGTTCTGTTGTGTGCAACAACATTTTATCAAAGATATTAAAGATAAAAAAATAATCTTTTCTTTAAATTGTGAAGGATTTAATCATTCTCTGTTGCAACAGCAAAGCAGCAAGACATGTGAAGTATTATGCAGTTTTGTTGACACCTGATGTGAAATAATAATAGTTTGGAAAATCGCTAAAAACATCTTTCTTTGCAGGGGGACCGAGGGTTACCTGGAGTCAGAGGAGAAAGGGTACGATGACTTTCATGTTTCATGTATTCAGCTTTTGCACTGATTCATTACAGGTGACTTGGTGCAGAGTAAATTACAACAGGGCTTCACGTGCAGTTTGTTTGCTGAGAGTGCGTAAGACCAACGAAGGAGAGGTATATCTTTTCAACATATCTATAATCCTTTACTACAGGGGAGTGTTCTTCAAATTCAAGGACCTCGTGGATTTAAGGGTTCCAAAGGAGATGCGGTGAGATCCTCTTGAAGTTTAGGCTAATTATCATAAATTTACGCATGAGTAGAGGCAGTTTTTCAGAATATTTGCCATCTGGTTTCAGTTCAAAGCAAAAATGACAAATCCAACAAATATGTAGACTTAAATAAATGCTTTTGTAAATACTGTAAATATCCAAACATATATAAAAGCACACATAAAAACTGAGTTAAGGTGTTTTGTTTCAGGGTGAGCGAGGCCCACCAGGTTTTGATGGAGATAAAGGAGAAAAGGGCGAGGATGGTCCTCCTGGAGTTAAGGTAATACATCCTGATGTACACACAAAGAAGAAGAACAGAAGATATTTAGAGCTTAGCAATGCATAATGGTTATGATTAAGTATCTAATAGATGATAATCAGCTTGCTTCATAATTGAATTTATAATAAAATGGACTGCAAACAATCATAATTATAGAAAGTATTTTGCATTGTTCTTTAAAGGGCTTAAAGGGTGATGCAGGCACTAAAGGTGCATTGGGGCGTTTCGGAGCACGAGGACCAGTTGGCCAGAAGGTGAGCATGGGTTCATTTCAATATCTTGACATCGCAACATTAATTTAACTATTCAACACTTGTATGGTGGTACTGTATGTGAAACTGTCTTTCTTTCCCAACAGGGAGATCCAGGAGAGCCAGGACTCAATGGAGTGATGGTAGCTACATGGAGCTACAGTACAAACAAAAACAAACAAACATTCAGGAATTGTAAACATTAACTTCATACAGTAATACACATGATGTGATTTTAGGGTCGCAATGGGGATCATGGAGTTGATGGGGCCAAGGGAGACAAAGGAGATTTAGGACTGCAAGGCCAGAAGGGTAATCAGGTACACTGAAAATCAATATACAACCAATCATGATCTAATTTTTGGGGATTCAGAATTATTTTATGTTTAGTTTTGTTTGTTTGTTTTTTGTCATTTATTTATTTTGCATGTTTCTTTTTTCCACAGGGCGATCCAGGAGAACCAGGATTACCAGGAGACAAAGGGGAGAAGGGAGAGAAGGTGGTTAATATCTCTATGTTATAATTTATGTCTTGTGCAGTCATGTCCTGAAGTGTTACCTGTTGTTTTAGGGTTTCAGAGGTTTACCTGGACGCATCGGGAGTCCAGGCTTGGATGGAGAAAAGGTTAGGCCTCAGTTAGCACTTAATTAGACCAAAACAGAGTTATCCAACAATGTTATCTGCAGAAATCCTGTCACTACTCTAGATAATTCTGAGAATGCAACATGGTGTCTTTGCCAAACAGGGAGATACAGGATTCGCTGGCACCCCTGGTACACCAGGCTTGAATGGACTCACGGGACGAAAGGTAAACATTCAAGTGTGCACATCTTTCTCTTTCCCTCTACACCAAACATATGCGAACTCACTTTTTTCAACACTTTAGGGTGATAAGGGAGAAGGAGGCATCAATGGTGTTGATGGTGATCCAGGAGTGAAAGGAGTAAAGGTCAGTATATTCACATCAGTAGCTCATCACAGTTATATTTTCCAAGACAAACTACATAATGCATTTTCATACATGTAAGAGAATAATGTCCTTTTATCCTTGCTTGTGTTGATGTGATCATCTGTGTCCTCACATTGGTCCATGCAGGGTGCAGCAGGTTTCCCAGGTTTCCCGGGTTTTAAGGGCTCAGCAGGGATTCCAGGAAGGGATGGAGATCAAGGACCAGCAGGACTCCTCGGACTCCGTGGGGACCCAGGACCTAAGGTATAATACTCCTACTCCATCAGTGTTTTGGGAATATAGAATAATGACTTGACTAAAGCAAAAACGTGGGCTTGCTAATAACATTACAGATGAATTATCTCATTATATCAGGCTATCGAGCTGTTCTCTTCATCACAGCTTCACTTCAGATCCTCGTCACAGTAAAGTTGTTGATGAGTGATCTCTCCTGTCAAACCTGTCAGGCTGAGCTGACATGGATAGACTATGACAGAATGCATCCCTCATGATTTTATGGAAACAATGTTTGACAGGTCAAGAAAAGTATATAATTATTGCACATAATTATATATTATTATAATATAATTATAACTCACATTTAGTTGTTTTTTTTTTAGATATGGTTATATGACACGAACAATAAGTTGTTAGCACAGAATAATATGACCTGCTTCCACAGACTTTTCACTGGCTGGTGCACACACATGAATCACTACTTTAATGAAGTATACCCATCCAAGAACAAGCCTAATTACCTTTAACTTAATGATGCTGTCACAATACAGCCACTTCTTTAACTAACGCTGAGATATGGCAGCACTAAAAATCCATGGGGCTTAAATCAGAAGCTACTGTTAACATACTGTATTTCTCCTGTGGGTAAGATATATCCATGAGTCTTTAAAAAATACATTTCTGAGTTAGAAGGGAAGAAAGTGACCAGAAGGATGAGCTGAGCTTGATTACAGTCATCACCATGTCTGTGTCTTGAACAGAGAGACTGGCAGCATGTATACTGCAGCAGAGGATACAGAGACATGTCCTCAATTAACACACACACACATACACACACGCACATACACACAGGTCTATTTCCGTCTGCAGCTTTCAAGTAATATCTTACTCAATTAGCTCCTTTCAGCTACAATTACCAGACTTTCACTGTTGACAGAGAGTGGCTGGAAACCTCTAATGAGGATATTCCAAGGATGTACCTAATTGGTCTGTCTTTCACACTGCTTTTTTTCTTGTTAGCAGAGAGGTTTTGTGTGAAAGAATTTCCAAAACTCACAATGTGCTTTCTCTGTTCACACTTTGGTTTTTGTCAAACAGGGTGAGAGGGGCAGAAGGGGCAGATCGAAGCCATGTCAGAGGGGAGCACCCGGGACTCCAGGACTCAGAGGAGAGAGTGTGAGAGTCGTACTTGAACACGTTTCCAACGCATTAAATTTGTTGCATGTTCATTATCATGCTAAACCAGATGTAAACAATTCAAAAAGACAAGTTTGAATAGCTGCATTTAATTGTTTTAGTGTTAGCATTGGGTTTTATTTACATCAAACTTTCAGCACTTTTTTTGCACCATTTTGTTGATGCTTGTGCTGTGGTATTGTAGGCATCACAAACTTCACATAAATATCACCTTGTTTATAGAGCTATATAATTTTAAAGTACAAACAAAAACATCAAGAATCTATTTACAAAAGACAAATACAATGCGCCCCACTTTGGATCATTGGTAATACTAATACTAAAAGCACGCACTAGGATTACCCAAAATTATATATAAGATATATTTTCCTAATTTTTCGGTATACAAGAGGCTACTTTGCCGATTTTAGTAAATCATTCCTGAAAGGCCGGGCTCCCTGCCTGGTATCTTTAACCTCCTTATTAAAACCAGTCTATCCGCCGTGATGCAAGTCCAAATCCAGTCGGATGTACTACCATGAGCAACTTGTAGAGGATCACCCAGTGCATGCAGCCTTATTTTGAAATCAAAATTGTCCTCACAAATGTCATAAGTCAGTGGAATCTCTTCCAAAAGTCTCAGATCACTGAATAATCCAACAGGGCATGAAACAAAGTCTGTGGCCTGACACCTCGTGAAGTCCTTACTACCACTTTTTAATATATTTATGTGTCAGACATGAATGTTTTGTCACTTGGCTGTTTATATTTACAGTACAATACGACATATAACTTATGGAAGGGGGCTATGACTTCAATTCTTTATGCTGATTTTGGTCAAATTAAAATACACAAAAGCACAAACATTTTATTAATCTCATGCATTTGTAAATGTGTTTTTATTGTAGGGTACAGTGGGCACTGACGGAGGAAAAGGGGAGAAGGGGGAACCTGGACTCTCTGTACGTGCTGATCACACACAAACAAGCACAATCACACAAAAATACACTCACATTTAATATATAATACACACTGTATGCAGAGTTAGCAAAATGACTTTGAATCTTGTCGTTCCCTGTGTCAAGGCTGAAGAAGTGAAGGAGCTAGTCACCCAGGAGGTGGTAGAAAAGTGTGGTAAGATTGTGTGTGTGTGTCTGCGTGCATGTGTGTGTGTGTGTGTAGGTGTGTGGTTTTGGGAATGTCACGTTACTCACTTGTACATTTTGAACCCTCTGTGTGTGTTTGTACTTTTCTGCGCGTTTATCCAAAAGTGAAAAAGACACGTGCCTCTAGATCAGCCTACATATTGTGTGTGTGTGTGTGTGTGTGTGTGTGTGTGTTGTTGTAGAGCTCCCGTGGCAGCAGCATGGCACCCGTGTGTGTTGTGCCATCTGTTATGTTCTCTCAGAGGAACACACACCATGGTGCCTGCAACAGTAGAGCCATTCACAAACACAAGACTGCCATTAAGTGGGACGCCTCACCAAGAATCCACTACACACTAACAAAACACTTAAATGATAATTTGTCAACCTTTCTGCAACATTTCGACAGGTCACAGTAGGAGAAGCACAGGTGGAGATTATGAAACAGTCTCCCACAGATCAGCAAACTCTGCTGTTTGAAACTCAAGTATTTATTCTCAAATTGTTGTCCTGATTTGTTCTCATGCTTTAGCATCTGTTACATATGACTGATTTAAACATTTATTCATATTTTCACATTTTGTAACTATCAAGCACGGGTGCTTGTCAGGTTTTTATGCAGATATTCAAAATTAAATAATCTCTAGCAGATAATTCTCACATTTTACAACTATTTATTTTAGCTATGAGCCTTTGTCAAGGTTTGAATCTCTGCTACGTTTACCCCACACTTTTACCACGCACAAATACTTATAATTACCTTCAAGAAGTTGATGTGGAATTGCATTCATATTTGCAGAAAAAATATGTGATTTCACTACAGAATAAAGAGCATGAATTGTCTACTAACTGGATAATAAAACCACACATCTAATACCACAATATATTGGTAAAAAAAAGATGCATTTTTGTCACTTTTTTTGGTCTTAGACCAATGGCTGATTTGTGCCACTGAAAATCCAAAATTTTTAGTTATAAAAATATATAAAGTATGTTCATCATATAAGATATAAATATATATATACATTAAACCCAGTATCCTGACTTGGTGTGCATGCATGTTAAGTGTGTGTCATGTTTGTATCGCCACAGGGTTGGAATACAAGTTCATGGTAAAGTCTGTGGATCCCGATGGAACAACCTCAGTGGCAGAGAAGAAAAATACGTCAGATGATGTGTTGGTATCCCTCAACCGTGATCTCCAAGAGGACGAAGGTGAAGAATTGGAAGAATATGGAGACAAAGTGGGAGAAATTACCAGTCCCGCCCCTGTGATCTACGGGGAAAAAGGGATCCTGCCAAACCACACTGGTAATGATAATTATTTCAATATTACACATTGACACAAGTGACTGATTGCTGTTGGACTGTTGTCCAGGCCCATGGGCCAAACACACAGATGCCTCAGATATCATAATTTGCTAATTGCTTAGTTGTCGCACAACAAGTTTATAGCTGTGAAGTGTGTGTCACAGCTAAATGGTTAGGCTACATATGTCATGCTTATGTGTAACAGCTGTGATGTAGACAGTTTTCTTTCTTTCTCTGATGTAATATCAGGACATTATTATCACCGTATATTGTTTTCTTGTATTGGGACACATCATAGTATAATATCATGCTTCTGTCATTGTCATTTACTAAAGGAAAGAAGAGGTGGCGTCAAAATTCACTGAGTTGATTGTAATCATGTTGCTCTAGTCTGCCATAGTGTATAAAGATGTTATTTCAAAGCTAAGCTAAAGGTGGCGCTACTGAGCATGCGTAAATCTGGCACCTTAGGTCTAGCTGCAAATTTTTTTTTCTATGTCTTGCGTCACAAAGTCTGCAAATTCGTACTAAGCTGTGAAGATAAAGGGAACGCTGTGGGGTAATGCTCAATGTAGAAAAGTGTCACGGTGAATGTCAGTTTACTACTTTATGCCGTGGATGCAAGTTTAGCATAGGGAAACAGAGGAAAAGCGCTGTCTATTACTTACACTGCAAACTTACAAACATCACTGTTCACCTCCTGGACTGCTGATGTTACTGAAGACATCAGTGTCAAGACAAAAGGAGCTACCAGAAAGTTAAACAAAGGGTCACTGTGTGCCCTGAAATCACACAAATTTTCATGAAGCTCATTAGCGAATGCAGCCCCCAGGGCAAGAATAGCTCTCTGCGTCCCAATTTATTTTAATTCTTGCTTGAGGAGAACGAGAAAACTAATCAAAGAGTGAGCGTGTTATTGCCCGTTGTCAATGTCAGCATGTTTATTCATAAACTACAATCATTTGATGTAAGACATGTGACATTCAGCTCATTCTGTGTGCAAAATAATGAATGCACACATGAGCACAGCGGGCCACAGTTCAATATTTACACGTTAATTTGAAGCCGTTAAAAAGAATGAAATATAAATTTATACAAGAAATCTGTTGCTTTACGGCTTCAGAAAAGAAGAATGTTCCTTTAGTACACACTTTTAATTAACTAACCTCGATGAAATAATTAAAATAATCTTCTTTCTTCTGCTTGCTGTTCAAAACAGACCTTTGTTTCTATAAATTGTGAGTTTCATATATCATATGTAGTTCAATCAAGCTAATTAAGCACAGCACATTAGTTCAAGCAGAGCATTAGCTAGCATTAGCTGATTAGCATTAGCAGCAGCTGTGTCAAACATGATATTCATGCAGGTGTACAGCGCAGACGTTACAATCTGACAGTTGTCACTCTTTCCTTGCTGATATGCTCATGCCAATGCTGTTTTGATTTTTATCTTCCTTACTGAGGTTGAAAGGATGAAAAAGACAGAGATAAACACAGTGAACTTCACAGAACAAAGAAGCTTGCTGCTTTGTACCTGTAAACATGTTCTTTCCAGCTTTTTCAGTGGCTTATCACATTTTCATCCCGGTCCTTTTCACGTTAGCAGCATATAAACTGTGTGATTGTGTAACTGTCGTTCTTTAATGTTGCTGATTTACAGAAGGTTTGCACGAAGAGATCAAAAAGACTATCAATGAACACTCCATGTTGCACAACTACTTGAAGAAACGATTTCACATGAGTCAAAACACCGCTGGCATTCATTAATTTTTGGTCCAGTCAAAGTGGTTCCCTCTCTCGGTCCCTAATGACTGAATCCACCAACCTGTAAAACTCCTCATTGATGTTGTTTTCCTTCAGATTCTCTTGAGGGAGGGACTGCAGAGTGGGCACAGAGGAAGAAAAGAAGGGTATTTGGAGCAAACACTGCTGGTGAGTGGCCAAGACAACTGATTTTCTTCTTATCTTTCTGCCTCCTCTCTTTTTTCTCTTGTTTACTCCCGTTTTATCCCCCTTTTTCTCCTCATATTTACATAATCTGAGTCATAATATGAGTTTGTTTGAAATTGTTAAAAGCACAAGGTGGGAGGGAACGATAAGACCAAAACTCAATCCATGAATGTTTTACAGCCTGTGCTAGATTTCATGGGGCAATGTATGAATAAAAATATGCTGTGAAAAAGTCAAGAAGATAACAATAAATTGATAGCATCCAGCAACTCAGTCTAGTTATTCATTCATATTAAAGGGTGTTTCGCTGAGCTTAGCACAAAGACAGGAATTCTGCACAAATACAATGTATAACAGCTAAATAAGACAACTTTTTTACTATATGAATTGTAAGCCACTTTGTCCAAAGCATGTATTCTTTTTACACAAAAAACAGTTTTGATGCTACAGCAGGTTTTTGTTATGTATTGAAATCTTTCTAGATGTACTTTAATATCTCCTGGAGTCCTTATGGCCCCTCTTAATCATAGCATTTTGCACACTAGTGGCTTAAAGTGGTATCTATAAATATTTTATTTTCAGAGTGTGAAAGACTTCATCATGCAGGAATAATGTAGGTTAAAGTCAGTGAACATACTGGAACATTTTCTTCATTTTTGCAGCATATCCAGCAGCAGAAATGTAGGGAAAATATAGTGTTTTTAACCCATTTTAATCTGTTTTTCCACCTCTCATTGTCAACAGATCGTTGCCTGGAGCCGATGTTAGAGGGGTCCTGTTCAGAATATGTTCTGCTCTGGTACTTCCACCCTCACTCGGGGGAATGCAGGCCGTTTGTGTACGGGGGCTGCGATGGCAACGGAAACCGATTCACCTCAAGACAAGAGTGTGAGAGTTGGTGTGGGAAGGAGAGGAGTGGTAAAGAGTACCAGTCAGATCACAGATGAAAGAAAGATTGTAACAGCTAATCAGATAAGTCAGAAATTCTTCATTAAAGACAATATATTATTTTCACTGTCATCATAGTGCAGAAAAACATATTTACTCTTCCACAGACACTGACCTCTGGAGATAGTAACCCCATATGAGAAAATAATGTTTGTACATAACTGTGTAAAATGTTTTATAATGGATTTATTTATATAGTTTAACAGCTGTTTCTTCATTTGTGTTGTGAATGTTAAAAACTAACATTTTTGTATTGTTTTATATATGTTTTTGAAACACACAGACTTTCTGTTGAGATTACTACTGAAAAATTAAAACCACATTTCCTTTTGTGATCTGCCTTTCATGTCTTTTCTCGCTCCGTCTCTTGAGTCTCCTTATGTAACGTTCAGTCACCTTTCTTCTGTTTTGTCAATTGCCTGCATCCTGTGCGGTGTAAAAAATAAGAAGCTGGTGGCTGATTGCCTGCTGCCACCTCCACCACTACATATGCTCCTTTGGCAGGGGGTGTTAGGGGTCAGGCTGGGAGCCAGATGAGGGGCCAACAGGGGCCCAGTGAGGGAGATCACGCAGGGACTGTTTTAGAGGACTCTCCATCAGACCGACTCAGCAGTAGCAGGGGATTCCTGCGTGGGTGTTGATTGTGGGGGCAGCACGCACTCATGGTTTTTTCTTTTCTGGCAGCGACAATACACGACACAACTTAGAATCTCGGGTTGTCATTGGTTGATGTTTTAACGAGGATGCTGCAGTATGAATGTTGATGTCAACATTCAGTGCCTCAGTGCCACATCTTCAGAGCAACATGCTGCACCAGCTCCACCACCAGGTTTCTTAAATTGAACTCCTCAAGAGGTTGCTCATTGACAAGAGTCAGTATTTGAAGCAGAAATTTCATTCACCTCAAAGTGACAGATGAGTCTTTCATCAGCAAGCCTACAAAGGCTTTCGTCATATTAGTCACGATTCTGCACTGTAATGTACTCCCACATGCTAAGACGCTTTATCTGCAAGATGTGGTAACACAGTCTACGGAGACAGGCTATTTTACTTCAAAAGGATCTTCTTATGCTCGAAATTATATCGCTTATTTCCAAAGGAAATAAATAAATAATTTTCTGCAAGCATTTTCTTCAAAACGTGGTTTCAAATCTGCAAACGTGCCCTGTGGAGCTTTTTTTTTTTTTTTTTTTTTTAACAAACAAAAGTTCTGATTACATTCACCAGCACATTTGTGTGTATCCTTCAAGTCTAACAAATGTGTTGATTGCAGTTACTTCCTCATAAAATTTTAATTCGGCACGTGGGTGAAGTCTTCAGGGCTTTCTGCCAGAAAGCCTTTATGGAGTCAGGTGATGTAGCATACGTAGATGAATGTGTCAAACACAGGACTTTCAGGGGTCTCAAAAAAGCAAAAGTCAACACTGACTTCTTGTTGACTAAGTCGACTTATACATTTCAGTTTCTTTTATTATTTTCAGTTTTCATTCACGGTTTGGTTATGTTTAGGCAACAAAACTACTTGATTAGGTTATTGAAAAGCTCATGGTTTGGGTAAATGTTGACTTTTGGTTTCACCTGGAACACGGACAGCTGTCACCTGGGTGAAAGTTTCTGGCAGAAAGCCCTGAAGCTGCTGAAACTGCTTTAAATTGTGCCTACAATGTCTTCTTCACTGTCTTTGTTCTTTGATGTGTTACCGTTACCAACTATTGATCGGCGTATTACTGTGAAACCAACAGCATCCTCATGTGTGTTTATACATTTATTTGCATATGTACACAATGTAAATAGATTCCCATACATACAGGCGTACTTACACATACTGTGGTATACACATAGATTTAAAGTAAACAGTACATCTATTAAAAGCGATGAAAAGGCTGCTACAAAATAAAGATGTGCACATAAAAACAAAATCATGAAAACTTTGTGACTTTGAAAGACTTTGTGGTTGCTTGAGAAACTTTGATTCGTGGACTGAGCTCTGCCCACTAAGAAAAACGAGGAAAAAAGACACCAATGACATCTGTCGTGTGAAATTACAAAGCTTGTTTTAACTTTGGCAGAGCACTTTCTGTTCTGATTGAAGAAATTGCTTTTCTATGCTCGTGATAGTGTCTTAAAATTCACTTGTGTCATGACAATTCACACTTACAAAGAAAGTGGGACATTATCATCAAAAGAGCCTATTGTTAGATATTCTTTCACTTGTTAAAATAGGATGTTAAAAAAGGCCTTGATGGAGAACAATGGCAACAACAACAATGCAATCCATAGTAATGAAAGTGTGATTTTTTTTCCATTGCAGCTAAAGAAGAGCGAGTAATTCCATTTCAGAGCGGAAGCAAGAGTGGGAGGACATCTTATTGCACAGTGTGTCACAGACTGTGATTACTCCAGCTGTGAAGACTTACAGTCATATTAATCTCACAATGAAGTTGCTCGTTATAGCTTGACCCAACGCCCTTTGATCGTCTCATTCCTTCCATGCTGTCTTTTCGTTTTGACATGGCAATGCACATCACTGCAGGTGGTTCCCATGGTGTGTTGCATGTACACTTTTTTAATTAAAACACAATTTTCTCCAGAGCTCAGAGTCTTCTTCTCAAATGAAGTAGCCATATATACAGCATGCAACTCATACATGCTGGGAAGTATTGTCAAAGACAGTTTACGCTGAATCATTCTCTCATCTGAGTCCATAAATTGAAGTTGAATTTTGCACCTTTTATGTCATCTTATGGTGCATTAAAGGGAACTAAACTTGGGGTTATTACAAAGAAAGATTTCTAAATAATTTATACATTTTTAACCTATAAGCTGTACCTTTATAATGCGTTATAAGTTGAAGCTAATGACTTTATTTATGTTAGATAGATGATTTCTTGCCCTCCATAGAGGAACTTGACACATGCATGACACACAAAACAAGAGAGTCCATGATGATTATAGGCTGTGTGTGTTTTTAAGGAGTTTGTTTCAGTTGATGACCATGAGCATGGTGACGTGAATGATGCAGGAGGAGCAGGAGGGGTGTGACTGAGAGTGTGCTGTGTTTCTGGATGGCAGGGAGCCTCATTTGGCAGTGTTCATAAATTGGTTGTTGGTCTAGTGATGCTCAAAACTGAGTTTATTGTCAACAAGGGCGATTCCAAGATACTTGAAGCAACATCTCAAATGACTCACTGTTGATGGAGGTGTAGCAGTCAAGGATACTGGTTTCATTGCAGTTTCAATAAGAGAGCCAATTTTTTTCAGGCTGTAATTTATTCTTCTCCAGCATCACACTTGCTATATCTTTTGAGCTACTTCTTTAGTTCATCAAAACTCCTCCACGTCTCACTTGACCATCTCTGGGCATCTGGAGCAAAATCCATTTATTCTCAACTTTTTCAACATTTACAGCTGCAGACCTGCTTGATTATTACTGGACAGTGAGATACCTATAAACATTTATTGACTTAATGCATGTTGTTGGAGACTTGATGACTTATTACAAAGTGAAACTAGATAACAAAAACAAAGCAATAGCCTACACCAGCCAAATCCAATCAATCCAGATTTTTTTATTATATTAATCAAAGATTAATTAACCATTAATGAAGACCAGTCTTATAGAGAGTGGTAGCAAATTGGACAGAAAGTGACAACTATTTTCATTATTGATCAATTTGATGATTATTTCATTAAATATCTAATAATTGTCAGAAAATGTACATTGTAATCTCACACATCTTAAGTGGATGTATTCACATTGCTTGTTTTGTTCGACCATCATCCTTTATTGATTATCAAAACAGCTGCAGACTAATTGATTCATTAACTAATGCAACTAAGTTTGCACATAAGTGTGAAAATGTAAAACATTTTATTATTAACATTTTTATCCAGTGTCATACTGAAGTCACTGGATAAAAATGAAGAGTTTTATGTTTTTTACGCTTTAAATTCAAGAAATTAAAAGATGGAGCTGTCTTTGGTGCTGAATTAAAGATCTGTCCATGGTCCTGAAGAAACAGTCTAACAGATCTGCTCTTAAAGAAGTCTTTAATTGGGTGGTAAAGTTAATTTAAGGCGCTCTACAGTGAAACCCATCATGTGAAGGGTAAAATTTGAAGTGTTTCTTTGTGTCTGTGGTCGTGATGTCTCATGTCTACCGACGGGAGGTCACATTTAACAACTTTTTTTTTTTTAAATGTACCACTACATCACTGCATCACAACCAATGGGATACTTCACAGCGCACCAAAATGTCATCGAGATGACGTTGTTGCTGGCGTAGGGCTGCAGTTTGATGGCTCCTACTAAATGAATGCAGTGGGAATGGACGAGCAAGACACACTGCTGGTCAGACAGTGCGCACTGCTGACCTCCGCACACATTATCAGTTCATCAGGATTTCTCACCAAATTTTGACTTTGAGGATTTCTGTTTGTTTGTTTTTGGTTTTTTTATTTACTTTGCAGAGATACGTGTTGGTTGACCTTTCTAGCTGTTTTCTTATTATTATAATTATAGGACACGAGTGGTAAGTTGCGCGAAAATAATTGCATACATTTTTGTGACCAAGTTGCATTTAAACCATTGACTTGCGGTCCAATATAGACATGAAATGTACTTCTGCAAAGGATTTAAGACTTTTCCGAAGACACAAGCTGTGCTGCCGATCTCAAAACAAAATCTTAGAGTCCTAAAACTATATTTTTAATAAGAGAAGACTTAATTTCCTTCGATTTCAAGGTAAATTAACATGCTTAGTTGACTTAATTGGAAAGACAGTACTTGTGAGAGCAGTATTAAGACTAAATACACCTTATTTTAAGATCCACTCCACTCTCAGCCATTTCTCTCCCTTAAAAATTAAATATCTTGTTCAAATGGACAGTGAGTGTTGTTAAAATGTTAAAGACTAAATGGCATGTAGTAAACTTTTTCTTCCATTTCCCTCTTCACCTGTGTTGGTCTCCAGAGGACACAGCATGCTGTCGTCCCTGAAGACCCTGCTGCTGCTCTCGGTCCTGTGCACGCCGACCTCCAGCCTGTGCCTCCGCCTCTACCAGTCCCGCTCCGATCTCCTGTGCGACGATCAGATGGCAGTCGGGGTCCGGAGCGACGAAGACGAGCCAGGTTACTCGCCCGTAGACGGCTGGGGGTCCCTCCTGCAGTCCGCGGAGTATCTCGCCTCCTCTTCCTCCTCTTCTTCCTCCTCCTCCGCTTCTTCCTCTTCTTCTGCCGAATCCAGCCGGGAGAAAAGGACTTCAAGTCCCGCAAACTATCGCTTCATGAGCCGAACGAAGCTCAGAGGGCAGATGCTCCGCAACAGCAGCAAAGGGGATCGGAGGAGCAGGCTGACCCTGTCCCTGGACGTCCCGACCAACATCATGAACGTCCTCTTTGATGTGGCCAAGGCCAAAAACCTGCGCGCAAAGGCGGCGGAGAACGCGCGTCTGCTGGCTCAGATTGGACGGAGAAAGTGAACATGTTGGACAACTTTAACAGACAGCCATGACCAGTGTTGGCCTCCTCGCCACTCAAGTGTAATGAATCACTTCTTATTCACTTTTAAAGTAATGATGTTGATTTGTTTCTCCAGGAGAAGGGTGTTTTTTCATTTCATTTCAATATCATTTAGTTGCTCTCATGTGAAAAGTTCTTGGAAAGTGTCTCATGATAATATTTTTCCTTCAATGAAAACACTGGAGAAATGTGAACTAATGAAACTTTGTGACTAAAGTTGGGTGATGATCCTTCAAACATTTGGCTGATAAATCTAGTAAAACTGAGACAGGAGATGCTCTTATGTTACAGGTAAAGTCTTTGTGGTGTGTTTCTTATCAGTTATTTTGTAGCAAGTGTCACTAGACAGAATAAAGTCAAGAGCAATAAGGACGAATTAATTTGACTTGTAACAAGATGATTGGTGAGACATATTTTGCATTAGGAACAGATGAAATTGTCTCAGTTTTCAAATCTACAAAGACAATTTTTATTTTTTTTCTTTCAACACAGACATGTTGCAGTAAAGTAGGGCTTCCTTGAGTAACGACAAGCCCTTAGATTTTCTTTTTCAGTGAGATTAATGTTTAATGTGCTTAGTTTGCCCCAGAGTCATCAAATTTTAAATCTTGGACTAAAACAAGAGGACAAGAAGAAAGCAGTTGTGATTATTAATTCTTCCATCCTTCAGCAAATGTTTAGTAATTCTGTTGGATAATCATAACATTAGATTTAATATCATGTTGGGTTTTTTTCTCTCTCTTTGCTGCTTTATTTATTTATTTATCTTTTAAGAGGTTTGCTGTTCAGAAGTTCACATGGGAGCCGGCATTGATTCTAGTGTGAAACATCGACACAACACTGACACTGAAATACTGTACAAACCAACTGCAAGATCAGTAAAATGCAAATGCATGGGAATGTATGTGTTCATCAGATGTCTGTTATTTTTATACTCAAAATAAAGGATTATTTTTCCTCAAATAAAGCAGATGTAACTAACTACATTTGCCTTTTTTATATACAGAAATTTGAACAACAGGATCTATGAGATTTTTATATTGTTTATTTTATTCCTTTACTAGTTTATTATCTTTAAGGCTAATATGTCCACTATTATTGGTCAGTTTAAGCTCATATAGGCACAGGTGTATATGTTGGCTTTTAGATAACAAGAAATTAGAGTACAGAAATGTTAAAGAAGAAACAAAACAATATATCAAATATCAATATAACGACAACAAATGCCAAAAATATTGACACAGTGTTAAAAGTCACATATATTGGTTATAATCTGTTTGATTAGAACTTGTACTACGTAGTCGGTTGAAATGTCACCAATCAAATGCTATCTAATTTTGTTAGTGGATGAGAAATTCACCGAACTAAACACTTCAGCAGCTCTTAGGTTTTTTTTTCTGGGGTCACCAACCTAAAATGAGACACGAGACACAGAGCAATGGCGACATCTGGTGGCCATTTGACCTAAAAACACCCCCAGTATCCCCCAGTTTGTGAGTCAGCTCTGCAGGTGATCATCCCACACACAGGTCAGTCTGCTGATAAATGTCCTTTTTCATACATTTAGAGATTGTTGCTTCCATATTGGACCACTTTCAGTGTTTTTTGTCCTCCGGTACATTCCCATACCCAGCCTGCACCCCACAGGGTTGAATTACCAATCTGCAGTGATGAAAAGTTTACTTAAGTGCAGTTTTAGGTTCTTATAAATGATATTTCCATTTAATACTACTTTATACTGCAGCATATAGTGTGCAGTATATATTGTAGTTTGTACTCCACTTCATTTATTTAAGACTTTGCAGATTCAGATTAAAAATACAAAATATAATCAACAAATAAATTATGATGTATTATTATGGATAAAGATAAGCATTTATTGATCCCTTGGTAAAAAATGCATATGTACATTATTTTAATGTTTGTATACATTATACATAAGTACATGCTAACACTTTCATACTTTTATTGTATTTTTAAATATAAAAACGAAAATGTAGATGCTTATTTCTAAATAAATTATTATACTCAGATAAGATTAGATTACATTAGATTAGATTAGAAGATTAGATTACATTTAACTTTATTGTCACTGCATAAAGTACAAGAGGTTTAGTATCCAACCAGAAGTGCAAAAGCAGTAAACTGCAGAGTAATGTACATATGAACAGTATATAAATAACAGTGCAGATATAAATATGAATATGTTATAAGGTGTATAGTGTGAAATTAACTAACATATATACAGCTTGGCAGCAGCAGCAACTGCAGATATAAATGTAATTACATGGTGAATATATAGTGCGTGTGTAAATACAAGTTTTTAAAAATAAAAACTTATGTATGTATAGACAAGGATAAAAAAAAATCTTTACACTGAATATGAATGGGAATGTGCAGTGAAATGGTGCGATGGAGCATAGTTAATATTTAATATTTAATTAATATTTTAATAATAATAATAATAGTTGATAGTAGTTGTTACCAGTCCTAATAAAGTCTTCACTGACTTGTTTATTTATGTGTAGCAGACTTGTAGTCTGTCAGCAGCGCCCCCTGCCGGTCGTGACGCACAGTGCTTCAGACGTGTGTTCCGTTGACGTGGACGTTGCAACCGGAAGTGAGTTTTCATTTTGGCTACGTGGAAGTAGCTTCTGCTCTGACCGAGGCGGAGAGCATCCACTGCCCGCGTCCGTCAGCTTCATTCCGGCACAATGATTAAAAAGTTTGATAAGAAGGACGAGGAGTCTGGTGAGAATGGAGAGTTTTTACTTCGTGTCGTGGCGCCGTGTGGAAGATGTTGTCGGCCGCTTTGGAAGCTAACGCAGGGCTAGCCTGTTACAGTTAGCCGCTTAGCTAAAGTTAGCGATGAACCTGGCCGTTAACTATGTCTTATATACTATGTATATTTATACAACAGACATTGAAGCTGTTGCATTGACGTTGTTGCATTTTTAACCGCTTTTATTCGATGTTACAATATTACGAACTACAGCTGTGCGCTTAGTGTAGCGTTAGCATTGCTGGCTAGGCTAGTGTCAGCTGGATGTGGTGATAGTTTTGCTCTTTAGCAGACGTGTCCTCTCTGAACACGAGCTTAAAATGTATACATGTAATGTAAATAACATTATGTTGGAGATCTGTCTGCAAGTTTACGTATTTAGGTCCTTTATTGATTGTATTGCATATATGTAGCATAAGCTGGCATCAGCTGTGCGTCCTTTCTGTGTGTTGGTTCTGTATAAGGCTCCATAAAGTGACACGACAAGGTTTAATGTCCCAGTCTGACTCTGCTGTTTTTGATATTTAGGAAGTGGGTCGAACCCTTTCCAGCATCTGGAGAAGAGTGCAGTGCTGCAGGAGGTAAAGTCTGCTATTAAAACACGTTGTATGTTCCAAAGAAACCATTTCCTAACAGCTGAAGTGAGTTTTCCCTTCTTGTTCACAGGCACGTATCTTCAACGAGACTCCTATCAACCCGAGAAGATGCCTCCACATTCTCACCAAGATTATCTACCTCCTCAACCAGGTAAGTTGTTTGGCAAGCATGTAAAGTAGCTCTTTATTGGTGTGTGTGTTCATCTTAACAGCGTAACTCTCTCTCACACTCATGTCTTTGTTCATATAGGGAGAGCACTTTGGGACCACGGAGGCCACGGAGGCCTTCTTTGCGATGACCAGGCTCTTCCAGTCCAATGATGTAAGATATCATTCATTCACTAGTTAATGAGTTGGATACTATATTATATTTAAGCGGTTTATAGAACATGTTATAGAGTTAAATATTTGATATTGTAAGTTTATGAGTTCCTCATCTTCCAGCAAACCCTGAGGAGGATGTGCTACCTGACCATCAAAGAGATGGCCAACATCTCTGAGGATGTCATCATTGTCACTAGCAGGTTTGTACCATGATGTTAAATGTTAAATCCCTATGAGTATTACCTGTATGCAAATATTGACATCTGCCCTAGGAGAGGTGTCTTTGCTTGGATGAGTCGAAGTACCTGTGAAGCAGTTTACCCAGAGTTTGTTTGCATTTGTTGTTTTACTTCCACTGTTCATCACCCAGTAACACCAGGATAATTAAAGTGACAGATATGGACTTACAGAATTAGTTTTGTCTCATCTCTTTGTAACTGTTCTTTTTTTTTTCTGGCCACAGTGTCTTTAATGAATCCTTGTGTCGTACTTTACAGCCTGACCAAAGACATGACAGGGAAGGAAGATGTGTACCGCGGACCCGCCATCAGAGCCCTCTGCAGGATTACAGATGTGAGTGCTGCTTCGTTTTCCTCGTTTATCGCGTGAATTTAACTGAATTCTGATAAGAATTAATTAAAAAACGAAATTTTCTCTGCCTCCTTCACAGACCACCATGCTGCAGGCCATAGAGAGATACATGAAGCAGGCTATTGTTGACAAAGTGCCCAGTGTGTCCAGTTCAGCCCTGGTCTCCTCACTGGTAAATAAATGGCACACATTCATATTTTAATTATAAAACCAGAAAGATCTTTTTATGTTGCATAACTGTATATCTGGTGTGTAATGAAGTCCTTTCTGTTTGTGTGTCTTCAGCACATGGTGAAGATGAGCTACGATGTGGTGAAGCGTTGGGTGAATGAAGCCCAGGAGGCAGCTTCCAGTGACAACATCATGGTCCAGGTGGGTCGTACAGACATGCATAAATACTTCAGGATTCATGTTATTTTGAACCTTCTGTTCTGTCTGTAGAGGGCAGAGTTTAATTTCAAAGCCGCTGTTTGTGTGTCTCTCGTCTTCCAGTACCACGCCCTGGGCCTGTTGTATCACCTCAGGAAGAACGACCGCCTTGCCGTCACCAAGATGCTGAACAAGTTCACAAAGTCTGGTCTCAAGTCTCCCTTCGCCTACTGCATGCTCATCAGGATCGCCAGCAAACTGCTGGACGAGACAGAGGGAGGGTGAGTAGACCTGCAGTAATCTGATGCTCCTGTAGAGACACACAAGGACATCTGGGCACTTAAAGTTAAACTGATTCCCCAGTGATACATTATCTATCGTCATCTGTGGTGCCTCAGGTTGTTTACAGCATTGTATTCTGTCTTGTTCTCAGTCACGACAGCCCCCTGTTTGACTTCATTGAGAGCTGCCTGAGGAACAAGAATGAGATGGTGGTGTATGAGGCTGCCTCTGCCATCGTCCACATGCCCAACTGTACAGCCAGGGAGCTGGCCCCTGCTGTGTCTGGTCAGTACTTTACTCACACTTCATTCATTTTTCATTTCTATCTGTTCACTGTCAGCATGAGTCTCATTGTGAATGTATTTCTGTCTTTCTGCAGTGCTGCAGCTCTTCTGCAGTTCTCCCAAAGCAGCCTTGAGATACGCTGCAGTCAGGACCCTCAACAAGGTACAGCTTCACTCGACGTCCCTCCTTCACGTGGCTTGTTTTATTATGTATAAGCATAGCTCACATTAATTAGTCAAGTTATATTGCTGCTTGATACACACTTAAATGTAAGGTCAAACCAGATGGTAATAGTGAATGAACCGCACTGGCATGTTCCTTTCTGCCCACCAGGTGGCCATGAAGCATCCATCAGCCGTGACCGCCTGCAACCTGGACTTGGAGAATCTGATCACCGACTCGAACCGCAGCATCGCCACGCTGGCCATCACCACTCTGCTCAAGACCGGCAGTGAGAGCAGCGTGGACCGTCTCATGAAACAGATCTCCTCGTTTGTTTCTGAGATCTCAGACGAGTTCAAGGTCGGACACTTTGTAGTTTCATCCATACGTATAGAATATCCAGGTGTTATAACATCATACCATCACATTTAGAAGTTGCTGAAATATCCTTGAATAGGACATTAAAGCCCTGCGATTGTATTTATCATCTGACCTCCACAGAGAAAGATAGGGAAAAATAGATTTCTGTCCACGGATGATCAGTTCATCTTGCTTTAAATCATAAAAAAACATAACATACTCTTTGGAAATGAAGGCTAGGAAGAAAAAACATTGTCCTATGTCCGAATGTTGCATTGGCATTATAACAAAGTGTGAGAATGTATCATGATGAGTTGTTTTTCACTTTTCATTTCAGCTTCTGTGGCCAAAAAAGATTAAATTTCCAATCTGAGATTCACAGCTTTGCCTCCCTTTTTAATCCTGTTATTTTCTCTTGTCCTAAATCTGAATATTTACTCCAGGTGGTGGTGGTCCAGGCCATCAGCGCTCTGTGCCAGAAGTATCCCAGGAAGCACAGCGTCATGATGAACTTCTTATCCAACATGCTCAGAGATGACGTAAGTTGATGATTAACAAATGGCAGACGACCCTTCACACTTTGGTCTTTGCCTTACGGGAGGAGCGTCTTCTTCACTGATATCTTTACCTCTACAGAGAGATTAATGTTGTAATCACAGCTGGCAGTTGGAGAGCATGCACGTTTTTCTATGTTTATAGGTATTCAGATTAAATTTGGTTTATACAAGCTGTATACGCACAGATGTGTTTTATAACATCAATGTTGAGTATTTGTCACAAATGTTTAAACAACAAAATTGAGTGAAGTCCAACAGTGTTTGTTGCAGTTGTATTTATGTTCAAGACTCACAGTGACCATGTTTCCCTGCAGGGTGGGTTTGAGTACAAGCGGGCCATCGTGGACTGCATCATCAGCATCATTGAGGAGAACCCAGAGAGCAAAGAGACGGGCTTGGCCCACCTCTGCGAGTTCATCGAGGACTGCGAGCACACGGTGCTGGCCACAAAGATCCTGCACCTGCTGGGCAAAGAGGGCCCGCGCACCCCGCAGCCCTCCAAATACATCCGCTTCATCTTCAACCGAGTGGTGCTGGAGAGCGAGGCTGTTCGTGCAGGTGAGGGAAAGTGCGATACTTACTCAGCCCCCAACGCCTCCACGGACTGATTCTCCAACATCCAAGCCAAGCATTTATATCAGCACTACTTTAACTTCAGCTATTTTCATGCCATTTTCTAACCAGTTCAAACATTTTTTTTCCCACCCTCAGCTGCAGTCAGCGCTTTGGCTAAATTTGGAGCTCAGAACGATGATCTGCTGCCAAGCGTCCTGGTACTCATGCAGAGGTACTCATTTACACTTCATCTTTCTAAATCTAAAGAAAAACACTGGTTAAATTATTTGTAATATGATTGTGAGACTCCATAAATGTAATATATACTCATAAACATGACTTAAATGCGTGTCTGTTCTCACAGGTGCATGATGGACAGTGATGATGAAGTGCGCGACAGAGCTACTTTCTACATGAACGTGCTGCAGCAGAAGCAGAAGGCTCTGAACGCTGCCTACATCTTCAACGGTAAAGACACACACACAGACACACACACAGAGCGTACACTGTCAGTGATTTTGACAAGTGAGTCAGTGTGTGTTTGTGGTCAAGTCTTAACGTCTCCTCTTCTGTCTGGTGCTCTCAGGTCTGTCTGTTTCCATTCCCGGCCTGGAGAAGTCCCTCCACCAGTACACTTTGGAGCCCTCGGAGAAGCCTTTCGACATGAAGTCTGTCCCCCTGGCCACCACTCCTATCACAGAACAGAAAACAGGTACAGTCACATAGCTATTTATTAATCTGCACAGAGTTTCTGTTGATTTTTATACTTGACTGTCTCAGTCAGGAATAGTTAGTGTCTGCTTTTTTCTTCCCAGAAATCGCCCCCATTGCCACCAGCAAACTGCCAGAAAAGTTGGCCCCATCACGCCAGGACATTTATCAGGGTAAGACTGTCATCAGGTTCAAGATGAATACGATGCCATTAGACACTGATGTCATTAGTTAAATGCCGGTCTTGTCTTTCCTTTTGTTTTTGTTGACAGAACAACTGGCAGCCGTCCCAGAGTTCCAAGGTCTTGGCCCGCTCTTCAAGTCGTCCGACCCGGTGCAGCTGACGGAGGCTGAGACAGAATACGTGGTGCGCTGCGTCAAACACACCTTCGCGAGGCACATGGTGTTCCAGTTTGACTGTACAAACACTCTGAATGACCAGCTCCTGCAGAAGGTATCAGCTGAGAGGCAGTAGTATTTAATTCAAGTAATACAAGGGAACAAATTTGATATGAATGTATCATGTTGGTGTTGCTCAGGTCGTAGTACAGATGGAGCCATCAGAGGCCTATGAGGTGATACATTACATCCCGGCTCCAAGCCTCCCGTACAGTCAGCCCGGTTCCTGCTACACTCTGGTTCGCCTGCCCGATGACGACCCAACAGCTGGTATGAACACTGGGAGGGGAGTTCATAATGTTTAGATTGTCATGCAGCAAACATGCAAACAATAAAATACATGTATAAGGTCCAATATAATAGCCTTTGAGTCGCAAATTCTGCGAGAGAGCGTTAAACATCCACGGTATACCATAAATATATTCAAGGAAATTGTTTCCCATCTGTCCACAGTGTCTTGTACGTTCAGTTGTACCATGAAGTACCTGGTCAGAGACTGCGACCCCAACACAGGAGAGCCTGACGATGATGGTTACGATGATGAATACGTGGTACGTGATCACAGCACCTCTACAGACTACTAACAAGGAGAATGGGCTGTGTATTGTCATCAGTGTAAATAATCGTTTGTTTGCTTTCAACTCTTCTCTCCTCATCCTTCGATCTTTCCTGTTTTTCTGGTCCTCTTCTTCTTTAGTTGGAAGACCTGGAGGTGACGGTTGCCGACCACATCCAGAAGGTTTTGAAACCAAACTTTGCAGCGGCGTGGGAAGAAGTGGGAGACGACTTTGAGAAAGAAGAGACTTTTGCCCTGTCGTCTGTACGAACCTTAGACGGTACGCACAACTCTTGAGTGCACTTACTTGACATTTAAAGATCAAGGTGAAAATACAGAGTTGGCATTCACACATTTTACCCAACCATGAAGTTTCACTGCTTGTTTTCAAGTAAATAACTGCTCTGAGAGATTTACACAATATGTTAAGCAATGTTTAGGTTATGCAACAACTGACACCTAGTGTTATGTGACTAATCTGTGGTTTTCTTGTACAGAGGCGGTCGGTAACATCATCAGCTTCCTGGGAATGCAGCCATGTGAGCGCTCGGATAAAGTTCCTGAAAACAAGAACTCGCATGTCCTCTTCCTCGCTGGTGGGTGTTGGATGTCAGGACGGTTGGCGGTCACTATTTAGTCCTTTTTTAAAGAGTTGTTTTTATACAGATAAAATGTCTCTTGTGTAACTTTAGATACCTCTTTTTCTATAAAACACGATTCTCTCAGGCACATACATAAATTGTCATTGTTAATTAACATGCCTGGTGAGTTAAGTTGTAATTTAATTGGCTCTCCCTCCCCCTTCTCTCCTCTCAGGTGTGTTTCGGGGAGGTCATGACGTGCTGGTTCGTGCTCGCCTGGCGCTGGCTGATGGCGTCACCATGCAGGTGACGGTTCGCAGCAGTGAAGAGACAGTTGTTGATGTCATCCTGGCGTCCGTGGGTTAAACTGAAGCTTCGTGCCAACGCAACCACAAAAACTTTCATCTGTCTGAGACATCATCTAGTTCCACAGCTCTAATATTTTAATGGATAATGATATTGCGATGATTATGCTGACGGCCAACCCGAAAAAACAACAAATGTTTTATTACTCGAGTATATTGACTAAAAAGTGTTTGTTCAGTTTCTTTATACTGACTGCTCATGTTTTCTTTGCAGTATATCCTTCTGTCAAATCAATAAAGTCTGTCTGTCTATCAAAGTACATCACGTTTCATTAATTCACTTTTTTTTTTTATTACAAAACTAGTTTTATTTGAAGAAAAGTTGAGTTTTTTCATTGACATCAAGAGAAATGTAGAAAATCATATCAAAATTCATTCAGAGTGCAGCTGATCGCAGGACTCAACCAACAGAAAATGGAGGGAATCAAAACGTGTGTCCCACACATAAATTCATAATCACACAATCAAACATAACTTCAATATCATGCGTCATCCGAGGGTTCATAAATTAACACTGTCATCATCAGATTAGTCAGTTAGTTGCATTAAGTACAATCAAGTTTCTAGCTCACATTTGATCTTTGAATGTCAATAATTGACATTTTAGGGGTTGTTGCTGGTAAATTAGCCCGTCTTTTCTCCTGCTTACAATCATAAGGAAAGGTCATGTATCACTGAAGTGCTGCAAAAGTACCAAACAGCTTGATTTCATTCTTGAACGCAGGCATTGCATTTTGGTTCCTCTTCAGAAAGAGTGAATGAAATTGAAGTATGCGTTGAGGAAGCCGGTGGGATCTTCCAGCTGAGGGTAGTGACTGATGTGTTCATCCAAAATGGTGACTGTCGACCTCTGGACCAGCTGCCTGCAGGAACAAGATACATATTGACATAAATGACATCATTACAAAATAAAGGCACAGAAGCACTGCTGAGTGTTCAGACATAAAGAAAGAAATTTTCATTTTAGACAGTCTTCCAGACAGTCAGCCTTTTGTTGCAGGTCCATCTTAAATTTAAGTGAGGAATTATGTTGCAAGACTGCCAAAACTCCCATTTTATTGTGGTGGATATAAACTTATGTACTGCAGCATTATTTTCATTTAAACAAATAGAAAACACAAGATATCTTTTTGACTAACTGATTCTATGAGTTTAGGATCTAGATCTCGAGTGCAATCATCATTGGCACCTCTCCTCCTTTTTTTTCAGTTTGTCCTCATGAATGTTCACTGCAGGATTTGAACCCTCAGATCCTGTTTTCCAACCACTACCTCTTCACATCTAGGATCTACATATAGATGTGACATCCTTTTGACAGGAAAGAGGTAAGATGGGGGACCAAAGGAAAAAAAAAAGGTCACATTCACGTCTGTAAAACTACCCTTTTCTCCTTTTTATTGCAATTTGTCCTCATTCAGATTCGGCGAGTGGCTGAACGAAGGTCTGCCAGGAGATGAGTGTATTACCGATAATCTTTAACAGGGTTTAAGAATCAGAGGCGGTGGCACTCACTGGTAAAGACGGATGAACTGGGGGTGAGGGTTGACTGGGTCCAGGGGTCCGTAGATCATGTGCACTGAAAGACATAGAGCGATGGAAAGATGGAGGGAGGAACATAAATGGGTGAGTGATACAAAAGGGAGGATGGCTCATTTTAAAATGAGATGTTCACCAGCTAGCCGCAAACTTTGTCTGTTGTTTGGCGTTGAGCAGGTAGCGTACAGTGTAGAGTTTTTAGAGCTTAAGAGTGACCAAAACATTAAACAACGAGCTAAAAGACGCTATAAAGCTCCATTTAGCTGATAGGGACTGCAGACCGTTGGTGGGTCACCACTAACATTGCTAATCTAAACATACTATTTCAAAGAGCTTTAAGTACTCCGTTGTTTTTTTCCTCATTTTGGTCATAATTTAGCAGACTTTGTACCTTTTGTTTGAAGTTATCAGTTATATTTTCTCTTTTTCCTTTTCCACAAACACGCATACGTAATATAGTAAGAATGCAAACAACTATACAATGTAAACAATAAGTAAACAACTAATCTACAGCCACGCTGTTCAGCAGTTGCAATGTTTAACATCTTGACCATTGTACAAGGGATGTCAGTTTTGAAGGTATTTGGTCATATTTGACTTAATGGTTTTTGAGGAAAGATTAAGAGATAATCACCAACGTCTTGAGGATTCATCCTCTTGGCACCATGAGTATACAAATTACACAATTTAGTGTCAATCCATCCAATAGCTGTGAAGATATTTCCGTCTAGACCAACCAGTTTTTGGTGCTGATATAATTTTATATCCTGCAGCATGTCACATTCAGCCTTTCACATTTATTCAGTGATTCGATCTCTCAGAAGAACCAACTCTGACTAAATCCTTATTGCTGCATTTTACATCAGGTCTGTGTCAGTGGCACACACATCCCTACCCCCACTTGCCCCTCCTGAGCTCAGGACCACAGATGGACTACGAGGCTTCTCCTCACAGGCTAAGCAGCTTAGCATCAGCGACTCTCCAGCCAAAGCTGCTGGGTTAATACAACTTGAGGTGTAGTGAAGCGTGTGTGGCATACACAGAAAAGCTTCCTCTCTGATTTATTAACATGCACATCACAATGCCTGATGCAACTGTGAACTCACGTGGGACGAAGGTGGAAGTGAGCGTGCCCACCCATCGCTCTCTGTGTTTTAGTCTCTGGTTGATGTACTGCAGAATACTGAGAGAGAGGGAGAAGACATCAGAAATGAGTGTACAGGTAGAAGCAGCAGTAGAGATAATATAACACAAAGCATACACACACACACACACACACACACACACACACACACACACACACACACACACACCTGTCCATAACTAAGTTGCCATCGTTGTAGCGTATACCGGTCCACATGTCCCAAAACTCGGCGTCTGTGGGCTGCGTGTACGGACCAAAGACGTCTCCAATCCTACCAGAAAACAAGAAACAATCATACATTGTACATTCTGGTACATATATTTCTCTGGTCTGGTTCTCTTACCCCTTTTGAAAGATCATAAAGTTGGTGAGACGTGTCAGAAATGGAGCCAGAAAACTGGAGTCCTTCAGTATCTTTTGGAGACAAAACAACCAAATCTCATTAGCGTTTTTAAAGTCTTACACCGTACATTAAATTACATGAGCTGAAACGTAGGACGAAGAAAACAAAGGTGACTCACCGTCTGCAGGAGCCGTGGGTAATGTGTTTCCGGGAATAATCCTGTAGGAACAAAAGTGTCACCCATGACTGTGACTTACGTAACAGAGTACAATCATATTTCAGTGTACGGTTGCAACAAATGATTCGCAGGACACAAGAAGAAGAACAAATATGTTGAATTTATAATGATATAAAAGGAACTAAAGCAGAAAATCATCACAATTTAGAAGCTACATCCAGAAAATGTTAACAACATGACTGCACTGTACCTCCGTTAGAAAGACACAGGCTGTTAAAGGTCAGGTGACCTGTGCGATTTTGGTCACTCCTGGAGAAACAACACAGAGACAGAGAAACAATTGTTTTTTTCAATTCGACCAACACACTGGCGCACACACACACACACACACACACACACAGTTACCTGTAAAGCAGCTCCAGGGCCACGGTGTCTCCATAGTCGTGGGAAATCAGATTCACTCGCTGGTTGCTCAGACCCAAGTGAGCCACCAGAGCCTCCACCACACTGGCCTGCTCGAAGATGGAGTATCTGTGGGGTCGCTGGGGAGGAGAAAAATGAAAGAGAGCATCACGTAAGAAAGACGGGAAGCATTTAGAAACACAATTCTCCTAGAGGTCATTTAAATTTGACCCACAGGCTTCTCACTGAAGCCAAAACCCAGGAAGTCCAGAGCAATGACTCGATGGAAACGCTGGGTGAGCGGGTCCCAGATCTGCATGGACATAAAAAAAACACAATTTTAGTCTTGAAAAAAGACCTGACATTTTATAAATGTGTGTTAATCAGCTACTGAGCGCGTGCAGTGGGTACCTTGTTCCAGTCGTAGCTGGAGGTGGGGAAGCCGTGGAGAAGAATGACGACATCGGAGCTTCCCAAAGCACCGTAGGAGTCTGGTTTAAGGAGGAAAGATGTATGATACACACGGAAGCAAGTACATGACTGCTGGAGTAAATGATGAAAGATGCGTGGTGTAAGGATGAAAAAACATGATTAACATGAAACAGGATGATTAGGCAATTAATCAGTTAGTCACTGTGACAAATAATTGACAAGATGTATTTATTTAGTAGCTGTTCTTGAGCGTTCAGTCACATCACATGATCTTCGTTATGTGTTGGCGAGAAGTCCTTACAAAGCTCAGAAAACAAATGGAAATCTGAACATTTAAATCCATAACAACTGGGCATCTGCTGATGAAGACCGTGTGATGTGACAGAAAGCTCCAGGACAGCTGCAAAATGGATCATCCAGCCCTTCATTTGTTTCATGGATGGTGGACTCTCTGTCACCTCTGTAGAAGATCTCCCTGCCCCTGAAGTGGAACACCTCCCCGGCACTGTGCCACTTCTGCAGGGCAGCCGACAGCTGAGGGGGCGGGATGTGCAGGTAGACGGCTACCAGCGGGATGCAGATCAGACCCACATGAATCCACCACTCTCTCATGTTGAGCTCAGCGGTGGGGGGAGTCTCATTCCTGCCCCTGAGAGGGGAAACAAGGGGGGCAGGTGAGACATCATGCATGGAGGCGTGTTGAGACAGTAGACAGTAATACATTACTACACAATGCGAGGAGCTGAGGTGCATTTGTCATGATGTCAGTCATTCATACACGTTGGAGGAAGTTAACGTTAGCTTCAAATGGTCCACTTCAAGGTAACAGGCGACAGCTAACGACAGCTAAACACCTCCAACCCTCCATTACACTAATTAAACCGCCAGTTATGTGTATTTTATTACACTCACAGAGTAATAGATTACAGTACTTACAGAAACGTTACGACCTGTCACTAGCAGACCTTCGCCCAGTGTTTAGTGTCCAACATTCCTGCGGAGCGGAAAGCAACGACGGTTGGTACAGAGGAGGAAAAACCTGACGACGTCTCACTCTGCTCTACTTACGGGCTCCCCAAACGGTCACACCGAGAAGTCCTCACATTGCAGCCTGGTGATAGTTGTAGTCACCCGTCAGGAAGACAAAACAGAGTGAGTCATCTTCTGTATACACACTCTTTGGACACACGCACAATCTTTGTATGCGGAGGTCAAGAGAGAAGTTTACCGCCCTCTGCAGGCCTGGATGTGCAACTACACACACTCTACTCAATGCACTGTTGCCTATAGAGTTGGAATAATTTTGTTTTTATATTTTTTTATTCCTATTTATACACATCAGCTTAATTGTGGTTTCATTTCCACTGTGATACGTCTGTAAGAAAAACTGATCAATAAAGTTTTGAGACGATACACTTTATCAAGAATGAATCACATTGTCACAATCATTTCACGAGAAGACTTTATGGGCAACATTGTACATTACACCTAGAAATAAGTTCTAATTATATTCATTAATTCCTAATAATTTTATTAATCTATTCATTTTTTTAAATTCTAGAATTATATTATATATAAAGAGTAATTTTAAAGCCACTGCAAACTTTTTTTGAAATCTAGTTTTTCTATATTATATATTAATTATTCATGATTAAATAAGCAGCAATCAAAATCTATAAATAAATAATAAAGAAACTTCTGGATTTTTTATTCAAAGTTTGATTGAGACGGCGCCTCCTCAGTTTGTGTTGTGCCTTGTTTATAATGGGATGGGGTGGGATGGGGGGTCGGGGGTGGGTAATTGGGGTTCGGCAGTGGGTGTTGGGGCGGGGGGCACTTTGTGTTACATGTATTGTATGCAAAGTGCTATACAAATAAAGTCTGATTGATTGAAGAGCGCTGCCATCGTCAGTCAAACACACCCACAAACGTCATCACGTACTGATTAAACATAACTCATTTCATAAATACTGCACGGTAAATGAAAAACATGGCCCTGCAGTTAGGCTAAATACATTTTTTATTTTTAAAAACCATACACATTACTCGACAAGTTTCAAATGTAAATCCAATCACGATATCCATTTAAAATGCTCAAGAAACAGACATGAAGTACTTTTATTTCCAAATGTTAAAAGATAAAAAAATAATAATCCATAAAACAGATGGAAAAACATTCATTCCCATTACAGGAAGAAGCTACAGAACAAACTCCTCATATGGATTCCGCTTGTCTTTTCAATTCCTCACTTTGTATGCGATCCTAGCTGCTATTTTGTCATCTGTAAAACATGGAAAACAAACTATTTCCTCAGAGATTGTTGTGACTTAACATCTCCACTTCCTTTTCCTGTCCACGGCCCTTCAGGTGAAGACGGCCAGAAGGCTGCAGGAAGAATCTGCAGCCTGCTGCCCGATTCATCCCGTGCGGTTGACAAGCACCGTCCCAAACATTGAATTAAGTGTGGTAATACACAAACTAAAAGAGGCCTGTTCTCTTTCACACCATTTGCACCCTGAGATGAATATTCCAGAACAACACACATTTTAGTGGCCAAAACCCTCCCCATATAATGTGATTGGTGTCAAATCATCCAAAATTGGTTTAGTACGATGAAAGGTATCATCAGTATTGTCATAAAAATACAAAGGTACATTTTTTTAATTATGCTTTGTATCAAAATTATTTTTCCCCAAGGAACGCTATGAAATAAAGTACCCTGTGCAGATAGATACCAGTGTATGCCTAGTCTTTATTCTTGAAAAATGCACATGTCCAATTCTTTAGCGTTTCCAGTACAACAGGTGTCAAAAATATTTTACAAACAAATCAAATGCAGCAACATTTACTCATGGTCTTATGGACAGGGTTGAAGAAAAAAGAAAGAAGAAGAAAAAAAAAAAGCCTTTCACCCACCTCCCCCCTCTGTTTTTTTTAAAAAATGACAACAAACAAGAACTCAGAGGAGTAAAATTAAGTTTTTCCTAAAGCCGGATCTTAAAGACTGAATGAAATCTGAACATAATTCACTTGTTTTTTTTTGACCAAGACGATGGTTTAACTACCTAAATACACGAAGTCTGAAGTTAAAAGGTTCTTTCTTTATAGATTCCTTTTAAATTAAATACTTTTTTTCTATGCCTGAGTAAACAAATGGTAATATTGTACATTGGCAGGGGGCTAATGTTTTGCTGAGAAAAACAAAAAGAAATTAAAATGCACCAACTTTTTTTTTTTTTGAATTTTATTTTTTAAAACAAACGATGACCAGGATCCATATTTATCAAGCATCCAGGGAGAGAAACTCAGTCATAACTGATCCAGGATCATCAGAAATTGGTCCTACGTTTAGCTGTAGGAGTAACAGTGACCTGCCGGAGGCGAGTGGTGGGACAAAGCATCGTCTAAATCATTATTGTAGCCAAGGCACATTCATGTTTTGTCTACATGATCTAATTAGTGAAAAATAAATAGGCGCTCTGGCTGAATAGTGTATAGTGGTCGTAAAAAGAGAGAAAAAAGGCTGTAAGTCATTTTAGTGCTTTTATGTGTTTTGGCAAAAACAAATTTTTAGCCTTAATGTGCATAAATTAATTTGTCGTAAGCCACGAGTGAAGGGATTTTCTTTTTCCCACATTAAATAATCTGGATCAGTCTCTCTTGAATGTAACTAATAATCACTACAAGTTTTCATTTCACGGTCCAAAGTGTCGCAAAACCACAAAAAAATCTAAAGAGGAGAACTACTTCCTGCTGAAAGTGACCGCAGGAGGCTTCTTAAGGACCCCACGTCCGACTCTGAGGTAAGACTTTGTTTCCTAGTCCATCTTTCAGCACGATTCTAGGCGTCATCCTGAGATGCTTGCTAAATACGGGCCCAGATATATACTTAACTCTGTTTTAATGAGTGAACCTTTCAACATGTGGAAATCCTTGAACACAACATAACGAATGAAAAGAGAATCCAGAAGGTTTTGTGCACATGAAAACTATCGAAGAAATGGAAGAAGTAAATATTTATAGCAATGTTAGTGGACAGAGGCCCTAATTGTCTTTCCCCTCCCGCCTCCTGTGAAAACACCTCGCCCCGTGGACCTCTTTTCTATACAAGCCTTAGTGTTTATCGGTTTGGCTAGAAGGTTCTACATTTATCTACAAATATATAACAAATAAAACTTGCAGGCAAAAATAGTTAAGTTTCAATAGAAACACCCTTTTTTTTCCTGAAAATACAGCAGTATCTGAAATAATCCTCTCATTCATTTCTTATTCTGTCCCAGTTTTCTGCATCATACATCAGGAAGCTCTTTTGCCTACAAACAGAAAAAAAGTATCTACAAACTTTGTAAACAGACCTGCTTTTTCCAAAAACATAAATAACTCAAAATATTAACAGCCAATGGAGCAGAAATAAGTTTTGAATGAGCAAGGGCCAAAGAGATAAATATACAACACCATTCAGATAAAAGAGAAGCTAAAGGTTCTTTCATAATTCTTACAGACGATCTTCAAGCCAGGAGGAGGACCTCCCCTTCTCAATTAAAATAATAATATTAATAATAATAATAACAATAGAATAATAAAAACAGGTCACTTTCAATCTGAGTTTATAATTACCCCTTGTTTACCGAGAAAAACAAGTTACCAAGGAGGGAGGGGTGGAGACACAGTCCTTGTGTTGCAGAGGGTTATTAATAAGAACCAAAAATAAAAGAAGACCAAAGCATCCACACCAAGCCGTACATTCCTCTGAATGTTTGCTGTTCTTTAAGTCCAGCCCGAGCCAAGCTCACACAAGACTCCGCTCTCCTTCAAGTGTTCGTTCGTTTTTTTTTTTCGTCCCAAGTTGAGCTCCTTGGTGGCGGGCAGAAAAGTGGTGGTGACGTGTGGAGCTGGGGTCAGATCAAAGGGAGGTCTCCAGGCTGTGTAGGGGGCTTCCCGGGGCCGAGGGGGTTCCTGATTTAGGGGCCTCTGGGAGGAGGTGGTTACTGCTCTCCACAGCGTTATTGTTCTGGTTTGGGGAGGGAGAGACCGGCGCGGGGGTCACGGCGGGGGCGGCGGGATCAGTGGGGGGTTCGGTGGCGCCGGGTGTGGGTGAGGGCGGCGTGGGTGTTGAGTTGCGGGGGCTTGAGGAGTTGCGCTTGGTGGGAGCGTCATCCTCCGCGTCGGTGTCGTCTATGAGGGGAATATGGGGTTCAGAGTCCTCTATCCGGAATTCAGGGTGGGTCATGAAGTTGTGGATCGATGATCGCGACTCGGGCTTCTCCAGCCCCTCATAGAGGGAGATGGAGCTGCGGAATGCATTCACCACCCGGATCTGGAGGGAGGGAGAAGGGACAGGGGGCGGGAGAGGCATTTAGTCACATTCAGTAATGACACATGTGCGTTTTGAATTGTAACACCTGGATAACACCACAGATAAAAACCGAGGTTTTATTGGGTCAATAATAGGTGAGTTTTAGGGGCAAAAAATTATCAGTGAGGGGGGAAACTCTCAGAGACACGTGCAGGTGAGCAGTTATGTCGAGTTTTAAACAACTTGCACAAGTTGTCCTTACCCATCATCTAGACTGCATTAGCCTGAGAACCAACTTGAGTTCATACTAGCTTAAAAGTGTAAACAGGAGTGACCAATAGTCACTTAAATTCATTTGCGTGTGTCACTTTCTGTTTATCTTGGCCACACGGTCACTGAATTTAAAGCCTATTTCATGGGATCTGATTATGATCATGTAAATCCCTGCAAGTAAAAGCAGGAGACAGACTTCAAAAAGTCAGTTCAGTTCGCAGTG
Source organism: Sciaenops ocellatus (assembly GCA_033000465.1). Classification (NCBI taxonomy): domain Eukaryota; kingdom Metazoa; phylum Chordata; class Actinopteri; family Sciaenidae; genus Sciaenops; species Sciaenops ocellatus. The sequence goes on from CP136889.1 coordinate 13,379,903, forward strand.
TGCATTAAAATAAGAGAAAAAAGTAGATGCACCTGGTGGAGACAAACCTGACACTCGACTCTGCTTGTAGAGAAACTATTCTTAAAAATTCACCTCAAGAATCAGCCAGTGTCTCAGGAAGGATACAAACCAGTGTCAAACCTGATGCAATGTGTGTTTGTTTTGGTGTTTTCTGTTTGTTTTTTGTCAGTACAGTAGTAGTATTACACAAAACACTTGGTAGAGGCCTGTGTCTGATTAATCAAAATGCAAAAAAAGGAAACCAAGAGACAAGAGGAATGCTGTTCTTAGACAAGAACACATCCAAAAAAGGACAGAGGCTGGACACAAGAGTTTACTGTTGTTGGACATGCTTAGGAAAGAGTGAGGAGAGAGAAAGACGAGACAGAGAGAGAGAGAGAGAGAGAGAAAGAGAGAGAGACAGTGAGAGGGAGAGAAAGACAGAAAGATAAAAAAGACAGACAGAAAGGGGGTGGTCAGTTATAGATTATGTTTGTGGAGTAAAAACAAAAAAAAGCTGCGGCAGCCAAGCATGTCTACAAGCTGGTATACATGTCAAAAACAGCACAAGAGGAAAAAACTCACAAACGAGACCAGAGACTTTGAACCCATGCAGAGCGCGGCGCTACCTTGTGTTCAATGGTAGTAAACCTTTGAGTATAGCCCATGACACATTTCACAGAATCTAAAGAAGAATATGTGGGGAGTCAGTGGTATTCATTCTTTTCAGGCAACACATTGCCAAGGTGGACACATTCTGCCAACAAACAAATATTCACAGAGAAAAAACAAAAACTCTTCTCCAGAGCACCTGAAAGGAAAAGTTCAGAGATTAGAAGGGAAGCACCTGCTGGCTCAGAAATGTCACGTCCCACCTGAGACAGACACCTAAACAATCACTGTAGCATTGCATAAGTTTTCAATATGTCAGGGAAAAGCATTGCATCTGCTGTTAATGTGTTTGGGAAAGTCTCACATGTTTACATTCAAGAACACAGTTTATTCCATTAAGCTCTTTTCTATTGACATCTGTTAGACATTCAAAACAAATCCACTGCTGGTCAGACGGCGTTTCGCCTGCGAAGATCTGAAAGAGAAACAGAGTCGTCATCAAGAGCCACCGCGGTGTCTCGTGAGGGCGCGGGGCAAGAGGGAGGCCTTTGGACGTCACACGTTGTGATCTTCCGTCGCCGAATGGACAACATGCTGTTAAGGCTGCACAACCTCGCATCCAAACACACCAACAAACCGTGTCATACCAGCTGCAGTTGCTATGTCCGCTACAGGGTGCTACTGGAGCCTCTACCATGCCACCCACTCTCTTAACACACAGCCACAGCTGGAGAAGAAAAGGTCATTATTTCACCACCGACTGACAAGACATCCACTGACACTCTGATTGATTTTTCCTCACCGTGGTTTGTCTCTATTGTTTTTAGACCGTGATCATGGGCGTATACTCAAAACATTTACCCGACTAGAGAGCTGCGACACAGACCCATGGGTGCTAGAGGGGCACAGAGCAGACTGAGGCAGCTGCGGACAAACCTGGTGACTGTCGATCCAGAATGTAATTTTGGTCAAATAGTAAATACACATCACCCCCCCCCGCCCTTTCCTGAGATAAGAGTAAAACCTTTTCAATTTCTGAGACCAAAGCAGAAGCAGAACAGAAAACATGATGACACAGAGAAAACACCTTGACACTAGAAGCGACCTGGTTACAGGGTACATATATATACAGCAGTGTTATCGAAGCAATATGGAAGATGTAGTATTTTTGGTATCTTTTTTTTTTTTTTTTTTTTTGAAGTAACAGGGGTGGAGGGAACATTAGGAGGAAGCATGAGAGAGTAAAAGTGTCAACGTTAGGTGAGAAGAAGAGTGGAGGAGGAAGATGTTAGAAGAACAGAAGAAATAAAAGTCTCATGCACTAGAGGAGAACACGCACTCACACCCCACAGTGGCAGAAGCGGTGTTGGCGGCAGTGGCAGTAGTGGTAGTAGTAGAAAAGGCTACATGTGTAGGGCTAGAAACATTGGTTACATCGTGCTGTTGTTGGCTGGAGTTGGAGGCCTGCCGCCTTAGAGCCCCCTGAAAGGAAGTTCCACTCTGGAACGCACTCACTACATCCATCTGCAAAGAATCAGACAGCGTGACAGGAGAAAGCCCAGAGGAAATAAAACACAACACAGCCAGAGGAGAGAGAAAAGAGAGAAAAAATAAAGAAAAGGCACCAGTAACCATAGAAAAAATGTCACTTGGAAATTGGATTTAGGTATTATAGTTAAGAGAGGAAAAAAGGGGATGGTTGGGGTTTAAAGGCACTGATTGCAGGGAGCTCGGACTCCACAATCTGACCTCACTTTCACTCTTTTCTCTGCAGAATCCTTCCATACTTCCAGCTATAGCCATGCCAATAGTCTTTGAACATTCAGCTGTTCTAGCATGCTTTCCATCCAATCCAATTCACTTGCTTGTCATCAGTACCTTCAAACTGGTCGCGTTTTAGCAGATAGATTCAGACCGAGTCAGAAATAGGCATAGGAACCCGCTTTGGCTCAGAAGCAGAACAGAAAAATTAGAGGGAAGGGTTTTTGTTTTTAGGGCACAAGCCATTCTTTAAGAATGCCGAGAGAAAGAACAAAACATACATTTTTAAGCTGGAAGAGCAATAGAGAGTTAAAGGGTTTATGGCTTTTGATTCCCTTGGTGTCGGATGTGGTGTTTGGTGGTGCGCGGGAAGGTCTGTAGGTTGTTACCTGAGTCTGGATGCGATTGAGGCCTCGGAACCAGAGGATCTGGCCACGGCGAAGCTCCCGTTCAGCGTGGTCAATCTCATCCATGTCATCCAGCTCCTCCAGCTCCTCGTCTGGGATCTCCTCTTTCTGGGTGCCGTGTCCCGCTGTTTTCAAGAATTTTAAGCGGCTGGTGGGTATCGAGGAGATTACCTGGAAGACAGATGACATATGTTAATGTTACCCTCCTCCGTGTGGTGAAGTGACATTTCACTAAGGTAGAACAAGCCACATTTCTGGGTACATCATGGACATCAAACAGCCCGTGACCCTGGTAATTAGCTGCCCTGACAAAGGTGACACAGTCAGTTTGACGTCATGCGGTTCACTTAGTGTCTCAGAGCCCATCCCACAGTGAAGTCCACACTTAATGGAGCAGAACGGAGTTATTTAAAGCTATTGCTGATGATTAAAGCAAAGCTAACAAATATTTCATCAAGTTCACATATACCGACGTGCTACAGGACTATTTTATGATAAGATATTAATGCTGTCCTCCTTATACCAACTTGTTTTCCATCACAATAATACATCAAATTAGAACAAAAACAATTAGTAAATTGTTAATTAGCCAATCAACAAAAAATTGATCTGTCATCTAATAATTTTAGTCACTTTTCAAGCAAAGATGACAAACGTTGCTTTTATGTGTTACCACTGATTGTAAACTGAGAAGATTTTAGTTTTGGACAAATGAAAATAACAAGCAATATGAAGTTGCCACCTTATCCTCTAGGTAATCTGAATAACCCCTCCACACTTCAGTTTCTGACATTTTATAGACAAATCAATAATGGTATTAAATGAGAAAATAATTAGATTAATCGAAAACAAAAAAACATCCTCTTATTTCAAGGAAACAACTGCAGAGAAGTCGATTGTAACAAGGTAAATTAAATTTAAATAAATGTTACTCAGAATGGCTGACCTTAACTTGCTAACTTATTACACACAGTGCAGTTACATAACCCATGTACAATTTCTGTATCCATCCTATCTTATCTAAAAGCAGAGGGCAGCAACAGCTCTCCTTCTAAGGACAGCACCTCAGACCTTTTTTTGGAGCATCTCTGGTTCGGAACCACTCATCTCAGTCCTTCTACAACATCTCAGCTCTACAACTGTCACCTGTTTGAACTTACAAGCTCTCAGGGCAGCCCTGTTTGTGTGCGTCTTGTCAGAAAATGTTGGTGACGTCAGTCTTTTTGAATTGAGAAAGGATAATGACATACTATGTGCTCTGTGCTGCAGGATGAGTGTGGGCAGTGAGAGCAAACTAGAATCACTTCAACCATTCACTGTGACTTTGTCAGTATCAGTGGTGAGGAACCCTCAATCTCTCGCTGTCAAAAATGAGAATTAGTTATCAATTTGTAACTATAATATGGCCAACAAACTCCAATCGACTCCTCAGTAGTCAACTCGAAGGACATTAAATTAAAGATTAAAACTGACTGAATATTCATTTTGAGTCTGGGAGTTCATCCATCTCTTCACAGCAGTAGAACAGACTGTACTGTTCCAACTTCTTTGCCACTATTAGACACCCACTAAACCAACTCCAACACAGGGGGGCAGTGTCCTACCATTTTTTTTTCTCAATCTGGCTAAGTGAAGGTGAAGCTCAGCTGTATAGTCACATCATACCTGTCCCCATAGTAGAGAGCCGAAGCCTAAGAAAGTGCACCATAGCCACTGGTCGATGGTCAGAGCCACACAGCTGAATGGCTTCCCTCCAAACTGCACGATCACGAACTAGAGGAGCGGGAAGAGAGGCGGAATTAATTAGAGGGAAAACTTTTAGATTTAACATTTGCAGGACTGCAAGTCTTGTGGGATTTTTTTCCATGTATGAATCACCAAGCATTTTTTTAAAAAAAACAATAAGTTAGTTGCAGAAGCCTCCAGTCTACTTTACCTGGATAATGAAGGTACCAAAGACAATACTACAGAAGATAAGGTTGTTGAAGATGCCTTCAAAGACATTCCTTTCACCGTGGATCTTTCGGGCATTGATCTCGTTGAAAAGCTGCATCAATACAAAAGTGTTGAAGACAATGGTGTAGTGTTCAGAAGGTGGAGCGTGGAGGGGTGTGTTCCTGCCGCTGTCAATGTCAAACAATTTCTCTCCTGCAGAAAAAGTTGCAGAGAATTTGTTAAACACACAAAAAGTCCACTGGCTCCGTGCATGTGAAGAATTACATCCAGTTTTAGCTTCTTACCGGCAAAGAGCAAAGTAAAGATGATGATTAGCTGATACACTCCCTGGCCCAGGATGTTCTTCATCATAGTGCGCGAGATGAGAGGCTTGTTGCGGCCATATGGCTTCCTTAGCAGCAGGGATTCTGTGGGGGGCTCTGTGGCCAGAGCTAGTGAAGCAAAGGTGTCCATGATGAGGTTGACCCACAACATCTGTACTGCTTTTAGTGGAGAGTCCTGGAGGTAGGGAGAGAAGAGAGGTAACCAAATTAGGATGGGAAGAGAAAAAATAACCCAGACACACGATTTGCATTACTGTCACACGTACTGTAATATCTCAGACATCAAGGAAGTTCTTATTAGAGATCTTTCAGCTGACAGGAACCAAATTGCATGTGGAAAACAATTCATTTGGGGGTCTGCAGCATAACTGAGTGTTCGTTTAAAACCTGTGCACTGACTGATAGGTAGGGGGAAAAGAATTATGGATACAGGACATTTTTTTTTATGGAAATCAAAACAATTAAATGAGAAATGTAGGAATATTTACAATCTGCAGAGGTACAACAGAAGACACTTAAATTATTGCCTTAGGCTACAGAACACAGCTCAAGTAGACTACAAAAGATTCAAATTAAAAAGCCATTAAGGAATTTCACAGGTGCTTATAATTTTTAATGCATGAGGAAATTCTGTGAAAAGACCTCTTTAGAAACAGAATACAGCAAATGAGCCGGTATGAAGGTGCACAGCACATATTTCCCCCCCGGATTTTACCGCTGGATCGCCACAAAGATACGGTGAACTTAAAACTTCACACAGATTTGAGATAAAGCTTTAGTTATTTCAGTCTGTTGCTGCCAGCTGCACCAATTCCATTCTAGTGAGTCAAAGTGACTCTACTAGGGAATAAAACTTGTGAACAAGACTGCTGGTGCTAACCTGTGTGATGCAGGCTCCCGAGAATGCTACAATGACAGCCACCACGTTGACAGTGAGCTGGAACTGGAGAAACTTCGAGATGCTGTCGTAGACGTTGCGTCCCCACATGACGGCTTTGACGATGCTGGAAAAATTGTCGTCGGTCAGGATGATGTCAGACGCCTCCTTGGCTACGTCTGTGCCAGCAATACCCTGGAAACAAAAGCGATGATGATCAAGAATCTGTCTGCAACTGATCAAAACATATTTAATTTAAAAAAAAACAAAACAACAAGAGCAAAAAGTGGAGAAAAACTCACCATAGCAAAGCCAACATCAGCTTTCTTCAAGGCGGGGCCATCATTGGTTCCATCGCCTGTCACTGCTACTACTTGTCTCTGTTCTATCACTGTGCTGTCAATAATACCTAGAAAAGTAAATCATGAATATTTAAAGTGAAACTGCCTGAAACAACAAACTCGTGACAACAAAACATTTTTCACACAACTGGAAAAACAGAAGTACCTTTCACTAAGGTGTGTTTGTCTGTGGGGGAAGAGCGAGCCAGTACTCGTAGTTTGGGCCAAATCTTGTCAATGCGTTCTTGTTCAATCTAGAAACACGAGACAACCCCTATAAGAATCCCAATAATACATTTTAAACAGTCCCTGAGGTACAGTATTTTGCTGTGCATGCTCACCTCTCCTTTTTCATTGCGTATCCTTCTGTTGAATTCTTTGCCCTCCAAGCAGATGAAGTCATCTCCAGGCTGTAAGATGCCACACTTTGAGGCAATGGCTCGAGCTGTGTTGATGTTGTCCCCGGTCACCATCCGCACCGTGATGCCGGCACGCTGGCATTTCCTGATGGCGTCTGGGACCTGAAGGAAAGCGGAAACACAATGAAGGGAGCGCTTGTTATTTTGCATGTCACGGGGGATATTAAAATTAAAGTGTGGTTGTGTTTCAATTCTAAATCAAATCCGTCACTGTTTTGTGAAGTGAGTTCTTGGTTAGGCTGAACTTTTGTGTCTTTATTTTTTTAGGTTCAGATTTATACAGAGACTGTACGGTGGAGTCTCACTGCTCTTGTCAAGTCCCTTCCCAAACATGTTTCCAGCAAACAAGTAGAATGTGTGCTACTGCCCACAGCAAAATGGCAGAAAGCCAAAATAAATGAAAGACTGAAGAAGAAAGTTGCTAATGACGCAGTCCTATGTCAAAACACATAACAGCCCCAGTATCATAACTCCTGTACTGGTTGATTATGATCTCCTGTCATTCAATTTTCTTGCTTTACATGGCCACCATGCTTCTTCAGAACTGTTTGTCTGATTAGTAGTATTAATAGTTTAGAATGCTCTTCCACCTACACCTTTCCGCTGTTGGAATGGGGAGGGCTGTGTATGAACATTTCTGGAACTTGCTGAAGCCCAAACTCTGACATTCACACCAATTTCACACGTTTCTGACCATCTGTGCCGAGGTGAGAAAGGAGTCAGGGTTGCTTTCTATTTTCATTCTTGACACAACTATCTCTCTCACACTATGACTTTCTTCCAGGAGAAACAATCTGAAAATCTGGCTCACCCTGCTTTCGAGTGTGTGTGGCTTTGAGCATAACCTGACTCTTGGGCTGCGGATGCTAGTACAACACGTGAAGCTGACAAAGAGAACAGCACAGGCCCAAAATTTTGTAGCTAAAAAAAGTTGTCGATTCCATCATGACTAAGCAGTTTGTCCCCCTCGTGGGATTTATCTTTAGCGTCGTCTCCCAGCCGCTGGCATCTGTGAAAACCAAATCCTGACATTCACACACTTTATGTGAACCCACAAGACACTACAACTTCATGCTGATGAGTGTCGGCGCATGTGTAACCACTAACCTCGGGTCTCACGGGGTCTTCAATGCCCACCACGCAGATGCAGGTGAGTCCGGTGAGGATATCGTTTTCATTATCCCAGTCAGGCTCGCCCTCAGAAGTAGGGAAATCTCTGTATGCAATGCAGATGGTCCTCAGGCCCTCTGAGGCCATGGGCTCAATCACTTTCTTAACCATGTCATCTCTGTCCCGTGGGCGAAACACCTTGGACTCACCATTTGCCGTCAGAATTTTATAGCACCTGGTGAGGTGAAAAGGACATATATTAATATTTATTTAAGAAGCAGAGAAGAAGATAGAAAAGGGGAAATATCCAGAGGAAGAGAGTCACTTAGTTAAGGAAGAAAAGAAAGGGGTTAAGGGCAGAAGAGAAGACAAAGTGTTTGAATGGTGAGCTGCAGTAGTAAGAAGTCGCACTAAGCCCTCCGTGGGTTAAAAAGAAGCCTGCTTGGTTAAGAGGCTTACAGAGTTGTTACCGGCTCATTTTCTCAGTGCCAGTTTTTAAGTCGCAAAGTAAGGGGCTTGGGTGGGATGCACTTGAACTTCTTAGCTGCTTAAGTCATTACACATATCATTTACTGCAAAGTCTGTCCAGCTGGAACGTGTGAAAAAAAATCTACAAAATATTATTATTATTGGGTGGAATAATTTATGTGGACGAAACTGATATAAAGGCATGTCTCGTTAGCATTAAATTCTAAGAGGAATACAGATATAAACATAATCAATCCAATCCAACATTTAAAAAAAAACAGTTTTCTTACTTTTTTAGGAGAATTTCTGAGGCCCCTTTGCTGAACATGCGGTAGCTGCCATCGGCCATCTTCAACACAGTACTCATAGACTTGCGGACTGAGTTGAAGGTGTAGACTTTGTAAAGTTTCTCTTCTGGGATCTCAGTGCGAATAGCCTGATAGTCGCGCTTCAGATCATTAGAAAAGCCAAGCAAGGCACATTCGGTCTTGTTCCCCACCTGCCGTGGCAGGCCCCCTTCTTTCTCGGGAGGCTGAAAAAAAAGGTGGGAAAACAGTGAGTAAGACAATATTCATGGTGATAGATAATGTATTTTAAAGCCACGTTGCTTTTCTCTGGCTTACCATGATCTTAGTAGTGTAGGCACAGTTGACTGCAATGCCCAGAATCAGGACGTCTAAAATGGAGGCGGGGATGTTCTCAGGTTCAGGGACTTTCTTGTAGTGCTTTTCAGCAATGTAGACTTGCACCACGGTCATGCGGTTCATGGTGAGTGTACCAGTCTTGTCAGAGCAGATGGCGGTAGCGTTGCCCATAGTCTCACAGGCATCCAAGTGACGCACCAAGTTGTTGTCTTTCATCATTTTCTGTAGGAGGATAAAATATATCAGTTGATTAAAAACAAACTAACCAGGCTACATTCCTGCCAGTTTTTTGTGCTCAACACAATTTAACTTGTGGCCTAAATACATGTGTTTAAAGTCTTCATTGAAATTAATAGCTCTTTGATTGGATAAAGCCCTCTGTTGGGTAACAACTTCAGCACAGGGGATCATAGCTTGGCTTTAGGGTATCAGTTAGCCAAGCTAGTTTTAATAGGCTAACCTTTAAGCTGGGCACAGGTCACTTGGCTAGGAGGACTTTACCTTAACGGAGTATGCCAGGGAGATTGTTACAGCAAGTGGCAGGCCTTCGGGAACAGCCACCACCAGAACGGTCACACCAATGATGAAGAATTTCACAAAGAACTGAATGTAAATAGGCGTGCAGTCCTTGACCCAGGGCAGATTCTGGATCCAGAAAGTGTCTACTACAAACAGCACCACCAGGATAATGACAGTGATGGCTGACATGACCAGTCCTGAGGGGGGAACGAGAGGAGAAGCACATGAAATTAGCAAGTTTCTTCAAAATACAGTTTCTGCAGTGTGACAATCAAATGTCTGACTCACCTGCTTTGCCAATCTGTACAGCTAGTTTGGTCAGTTTGCCCTGGAGAACAGACTTCTCTTTCTTTGGCAGGTTGGCTTTCTTCTTCTCCTCTGCATCAGCTCCCTCGTCACTGTTCAGAGGCTGCATTTCCATTGCAGCACCATCCTGTGCTTTAGCTGCAGCAAAAAGGACAAGAAAAAAACGTTGCTAAATCAAATAACCTGACAGTTACACTGAAGTATCGGCTATTGCATTTTTGTGGTGTCAAGTGATGAAATTTAATGTACATCCCTCTCTCTTGGAGATTTTTATACAAAAGCAAAGAACAGAGCATGTATCTGAAATAAAGATTTCTCATCAAACCAGTTCAGCAGGTGCCACAAATCAGCATAACCCAAAGAACACAACAAGAGCTGCATTCTTCAATCAGGCACCGGACAAAGCTTATTTAGATGAGCCTATTTGCTTACATTTGCAAGACCTGATGTAAAAAAACGTTGCAGTCACACCAGTGAATGACTACTGAATGAAACTGTATGCTGTCATTTTGTAGCAAATAAAAATATTTAATTTTTATTTCATCCCATTATTGTTTCTATTAAGGAGAACAAGTACAACAACTTCAATCAACAAGAAGTTTGGCGTACATTATACACTGAAGTTATTTGATTATCTGATCCAGCAGGTAACAAGTCACAGCAAGTTGCCTGAGAACAGCAACACAACATTACTTCACTACAAGTGTAAGATAATAGAATGAATTAAATGAAAAGTGACTTCCAGGAAGAGGTGTCAAATCACTCAAAATGTTGCTTCTCTTTTATCAATGGAACTTGGGAAATGTCACTGTAATTATGTTTGCAGTGATCTGACTGCACAGTAATTAGCTGAAAGATTTGGAGGTGTAATTACCATACTCCCACCTAGAGATTTAAAGAACAGGTTAAACTAGCTAGCAGCATTGGGATCTGTCTGAGGAATCACCTCCTCCTCCGTCAGCGGTTGTCGCCAGTTAAAATTCCCATAAATCTCTTTCATCTCTTCCTCAACATCCCTCAGGACCACCCTCCCTTGCGTGCAGTACTGACGGGAATCCCAGACCCACATCTAACCAGGTAACCTTGGAGACGCAAGGCCTCTGATGGCAAAGGAGGGAGGCGAGGCGGCTAGGCTGGCCAGCAGGGGCTGGTCTCTGCCGTGTCACTCGCCACGATAAAATCATTAACTCTGCCGGGCACTGACTCCACTGCTGCTGCTGCTGCTGCCACAGGACAAGTGACACATCTTTGCCATCTCTCACTTACTGTCATTTTTGCAGATATAATTACCTTGTACTATTTGGGTATTTGGTAATTTCTGCAGCCTTGCTTTCCAGTAGCACAGCACAAGCTTTTCATGTCCAGCTCTAAGTATTTAATACTGTATGGACAGTAGTGTTGTATTTTGTGTGAATGTATGTAGCAGGAAGAGGAGGGGCGTTGACACTGGGCTACTGCAGCTGCTGTGGACTGTGGCTTGTTCTGCACTTACATGGCCCGTGTAATCTCAGTCTAAAGGATTACTGTTGATTCCTGGCTGGCAGAGGGAATCTGTGCACCAGGGACTAGCGTTGTGGTCACAGACCCAAGCACTACTGATCACAGTGTCCCAGCAGGACTTCAAGCCTGGCTAGCTGGCTGAATTACCACTAAACAGCCTCATTATCATTGTTGTCAGTCTGAAATTGCACCAGTGCAAGTCTTACAGTTTGACTCTGAATAGTTCAGATTGGGACATCAATAGAAATCAAATTCTGGGGGCCTGAAGGGAGAGTCAGAGAGAGAGAGATGGGTGGGAAAGCAGATGTTCTGGCCCCAGAATTGTTGCATGGCTTTAATCTCCTCACCACTAATCGCTATAACTGGATTCAGTAGCACCTGCTGCTCAAAGCACAATGTGCCAGCGAAGGACGAGAAAAGAGGAGATAGAGACAGAAGGGAGGGCCAGACAGTACAATGGGTAAGCAAGAACAGCCAGTACTAAGTATACACTGACACAGGGTCACGCAAAAATATTCAACTCCTCATTACTTGCATAAAACCACTGCAGGCAATTATTAACAATTTGAGGCTTTAACCTCCATCCAGTGCTGTTAAATGAGGAGGGAGATGCTGATACAGCTAAAGGCTAATATAAAGGTAGGCAGCTAAGCTGTAAGGCAATTATATATTCTTGCGTGTATGTGTGTGTGTGTGTGTGTGTGTGTGTGTGTGTGTGTGCGTGTGCGTGTGCGTGCAAACAACTTACCTTTCTTACGATTTTCCACAGATCCATCCTGCTTCTTGTCTGTGGAAAAATACACCATGAAGTCAGCAGTACTCCATGTAGTAGTGAGAAATACACAGCAACTGTACTATTAACCGCTAAAAATATTCATGTATGTAATGGATATATAGAAGGTACATTAATTCACCTTTGTACAAGTTTTAAGTGTTTCAAATTTCAAATCTAAAGAAGCAGAAGAGAGTTACTGTGTCTATAAATAGAGCTGCAATGACCAGTTGATGCTATTTTGATATTAAAATGATTACTTAAGACCATTTTAAGCAACATTTGCCTCTCACACTGATGCTTTTCTTTGCCTTCTGTGATTGTCAACTTCGGCTTTTAGACTGTCAATCCGACAAAACAGGATACGTAGGAAACTGTAAAAGCTATTTATGATTTCTGACATTTTATAGGCGAAAAGATTGAGCTATAAAATGTTCTGCAGTATTAATTCATAATGAAAAGTCTATACATAAGTAACTGCAGAATCTCCGACAGCTCAGCCCTGAGCTCATAAAGAGGCACCTCTCACTTGCATAAATAGTCAAACCTGTGCTCTAGTGTGCATGCAAGCTTTCTGCTTTCGATATATATGTATATTAAAAAGTGTCAATGGAATCTTCCTCTGGAGATGCAAAACTGCCTGCACAAACATGTCCACCTGCTGTGTGGACTGATCAGTACCAACAGAAATGAGTAGAGTGTGTACTGACTTTTTCTCTGTTTCTTCTTCTCCTCCTTTTCCTTTTTCTTTTCCTCTTCGTCTTCGTCGTCATCCTCAGCACTCCCAAGTAAAGTGAAGATAATTCCAGTTTGAGAGTTGACACCCACAGCAGTGACTAGCATTTTCCCTGAGCCTTCCATTACATGGGTGCCTTTGGACAGAGGAGGAAAATAAAACGTCAGTCAAGGGAGGGAGGCAAAGGGCCTGTACAGTATCTGACTAAATGATGATGTTTCCGAGACTTTCTGGGACGCGCAGTAGCTGTAACCCTGACCAAATATACATTTCTAGTTTATTTGTTGCTTTGACTTTTTTCCATTTTGGTGCAGATTTAATGTTGCACTAGATTCCTTTGCTTACTCAGAAGGCGGTTTAAACCAGGCTTTCAAGTGGCATGTTCAGCTACACACAAGAAGGAGAACATAAATGCAGGTTTTCAAATAGGCAACAAATACAAAAGGAGTGGTGCACTTGCAAGTATAAAGACAAAGAAACACAGTCACTGATGCAAATACCCTCCAAAGCTTTAATCAACAGCCTTTAATCAAAAGCCAATTGTCAGTCCAGGTGAACTGATGAAAATAGAAGAGGCTGCAATGAGTTTAATATCTCTGGGTCTCTATCCCTGTCAGTATACAGGGAAATCCTGTCGATTTGTGCAAACAGCAAAAGAAAAAACAGAGAAGTGGAAAGCTTATAAAAGTTCTCTCATGCCTGTGTTAATTAGAGGATGCTTTCCTTTCATTCGTGACAGTGATGGCAGAACGCATACAGGCCTGTGCTAAGGCAAAAAGCAGTAGTGAAGCAATGTGCAAAGCAAAACTAAAACTATTACAGCGTTACCTCTGAGGTGTGTTGGATGGCTGATCATTGATTATAATGAGGAGCAGGATAGGGACCAGTTCTCTTTCAATTCCTAATTCAGTTTGTCACTTAAGCCATGCTAATTAGCAGCACAACACTGAACACACAGAGACTTTAAAAGCACAGGCAAATTATCATCTAAACAGAAGTTGTGTACTACACAGAATACTGATCGATTCCTGTAGTTCTTTTATTTCAATCCGCAGCTGCTACGGCAGATTTGTTTCTTTTAATCTTTGTTTTCAGACCATATGTAGGATGACAAGTTGGTCTACAGTGGAGCACTCTGTTAGCTTGTTATGTCACTAAACTGGGAGAGCCCGTGCATTACAGTTCAAGCATCGAGCGAGTGAGCGACCTTCCAGCACAATAAAGCACCTCTGTGTCAAGCTAATGGCCTCACTGATGACAGTACGCCTCAGTCTATCTTAGGTCTGTTTTGTTTTTCTTCTTCTAAGAAGTCTGAGAGGCTTAGCAGATTAAATATCAATTTCAAAATCAAAGCACTTTATGGATAATATTGTTTTAATTACAAGAATTAATCTTTTAAAGTGAGATTAGGATCGGTTTCCTCATTGACCTCTGTGTGCATGTGAGCAAATCAAAGTCTGATAAGATGAAATCGCAGGAGGGTTATCTGTCATTTCATTTTAATAAAGGCTGAACTCATGTAAGGCCAGACTTTGAAGATGATTGAGTCATTTTTGAGGATGTCTATCAGATTTAACCAAACCCTTTTTAAAAACCACAACCGTCATTGTCTTCTGCTTACAATCATCAAGGAGAACGTTTGAAAAGCAAAATTGAGGCATCATGTTACCTGATAACAGCATTGGATCTTTTTCTTGTGTTTTCTTGACATGGTCCGACTCCCCTGTGAGTGAGCTTTCATCAATCTTCAGATCGTTGCCTTGGATGAGGACTCCGTCAGCAGGCAAAAGGTCACCTGAAAGATGCACAAACAAATCGTGTTTAATTGCTTTTGAATGAATCTTGGATACTCATTTACATTTAATTAAATGACTTCAGTAACACAGCTGACAATCTCTTCTTACCATATTTTACTTGTGCAATGTCACCGACCACAATCTCAGCCACAGGAATTTGGATAACTTGTCCTCCACGGACAACAGTAAATTTCTGTTCCTGCTCAATACGGCTCTGGAGGCCCCTAAACTGCTTCTCTTTACTCCAGTCGTTGAACGCCGTCACCAGCACCACACAGATAACTGACAGAAGAATGGCGGCTCCCTCGATCCAGCCCGCCTCTGACTCATTTTCATCCTCCGCACCGCCAGCAGCCTTTCCACAGTCTGCAGCAAGGACGGGGACAAATCTTAATACGAAAGGTTTGCTGACAACTATCACAGAAATAATAATAAATAATGCAGTGAAACACTAAGAGAGGAGGGCGTTTCATCAGATTCAACCATGAAATAAATTAACTGGATACAAGAGCAGGGACAAGCAACTGACAAATACTTGTTTAACATAAAATAGGTTACGCAAACTATTCAAATAACAAACCAAACATAAATACACAGTAATATGATCAATAAAAAGAAAAGAAAACAGGATTGTGTTGTTGCTTACGTTCTCTTTCGGCATCTGGAGGTTTATAAAAAGAAAGGCCTAGTGAAACTATGGCTGCCACTTCTAGGATAATCAGTGTGACATCCTGTAGCGCCTCCCACACTAACTGTAAGAAAGTTTTGGGCTTTTTGGGCGGTATTAAATTTTGCCCAAACACTGTTTTCCGCTTCTCGATGTCTGCTGGCTGCCCACTTAGACCTGGGGAGGGGAAAGAGACAAGAGGAGAAAAAAACATATTTTAGATCCATGGAATTTAATGTTGACTACAAACATTCACATCAAAAAGAAAGCTTTAATTGAGTGACACATAATTTGAGCACAGATGGATGTATCGCTGTGGACATTTTGTTCACAGGAGGAGAGCTTGTCACCAGGCCTCAAAAACTATTACCCTCAAAAGGAATCAGCATTTCTGACAGGACACTGTGTAGGCGACAATGCTGGACAACAATGACACACATTCTGTGGGCATGGCAAACATTTTCACCTCTTTCAGGCGTGCAAAAGAATGTGAGAAGGGAGGTCAAACCTAAAGCTATAAACTGCTTTTTTTAAAATACAATGACCGGCTGACCAGAGAGGTTGAATCAGCCTTAAACTCACAGGTGCCTGTGTGCACTACTGTCCCGTTATAGAGTCATCTCTCTGACACATCGCACATCTCGTTGGCCTGAGACCCATTCATCCATGTGCACAGAGGGCACTCTACAGCCACCCATTCAAATGCCTCCACATTCAAGGCACAGTCATATATTCAAAAGGGCTTTCGCACATTTGATGATGCATGACAGTTTTTTCAGTTCTATTCATGCCGACTGACTGTGTGTGGGTGGCTGTGCAGGCTAGGATGGAGCTGTGTGTGTGTGTGTGTGTGTGTGTGTGTGTGGCAGAGAGGTGGTGACGCAGAATTGGGGGGCCAGGGAAGAGTGACTGTGTGAAACTGCTACTGACAGGCAAATGGGGGGTGGGTGGGGGTGAGGGTGCAAGGGGCTGAGACTAATAAAGTGCAGAGCTACTGACGGCTGAGGGGAAGCTGCACTCGGAATAGCAGCGTCTTAATAGGGAAAAGGTTCAGTAGGGTCAAGGTATAGACAGACAGACAGACAGACAGACAGACAGACAGACAGACAGACACAGACACACACACACACACACACACACACACACACACACACACACACACACACACACACACACACACACACAGACAGACTACAGGTACAATGCAAATCATAACAGACACCACATTTGGATAATGGGTCTGCAATGACAACAGCACAGGGAGTGAAGTGTATTGTTCTTTTGTGAATGAGACAATTCTCCCTCTCATGTGCAAAGAAATCCTGTCAAAACTGACAGCTAGTGGTCGTAGAGCTGCAACAATTAGTCCATTTAACAACTGTTTCAAAAATCGATTCATCCTTTGTCTTTTTTCAGGGAAAACTGCCAAACAATTCTCCACTTCCAGCTTCTCAAATGGGAAGATTGGTTGCTTTTCTTTGCCATATATGACAGTAAATTAAAAATGTTTGGGTTTTTGACTGTTGGTTAAATAAAACAACCAATATGAATACATTTCCTTTGGCCGCTGGACACTGTACCAGGTATTCACTATTTTCTGACAGGTTATAGACAGCAAGAGATTATCTGCAGATTAATAGATAATGAATATACTCATTAGTTGCAGCCCTGCAGTTGAATTTGTGCTCATTTCAGGCAGAGGGAACAGATTTCCCTATGTCAAGTCTAAGTGAGAAAGATGGGGCTACAACAGCTGACTGACACCAAGTTAAATTTCCATCTCTAACCAGCTGCTATTAAGACACAGCAGATATGTTCATCACCCAGAAAATGTAAGGAAGTTTTTGGTGGGTTGTTAAATCAGTGTTAAGTCACATACTAAAACTGGTTCTTAGTACCGTACTAGGAGTCTGTCCTTGAAGACGGTTTTGCTGGTAACCACTTTTCCTCTTCAGAACTTCCAAAACAATCAATAAATCATTAAAATGAGCAAGATATTATGATTCTAATGCAGTAATAATAGAGTTACAGATTATTTTCATTCATCACCTAATTACTTAGATCGTTTTTAGGTTAGCTATCAGTGTGTAAATGTGTCAAAGAGCTCGTTATATCCATCTTAAACTATTTAAAAAGTTTTATTCTTTTTCCATTTTCTGATTAATCAGTCATGCTTTGAGCGTTAAATCATTTAAAATACTTAAATTCAATCAAACGAGCAGTCAATTCAAACAGAATTGTCCCTGCTGACTCTCACTGTAAATGAACATTACACATAATTAAATACCATCCTGAATAACTTCAATACATTTCTAAAATATACTGAAGTCACTGTGAAGCTGACAGGTTCATGTCTGGTACTATCTCATGTCGTTTCTTTTTGTCTTTCATATTTCTACCCACTGCTCACTTAAAACAAGCTTTGGCCGACTTCATTAAAGAAGAAAATAATCCTCTATCAGTAGGTACACTGTTAATTGACATTACAACCTAACACTAACACATACTTTTCTAAAAGGGATGTGAGAAGAATGACGATGACTCATCAGCACAGCACATTAAAAGGCTATGGGGTTTATCCTGCATAGCTGCCTGTTGCTGCTCCCTGGCTGTCTCTCACCGTCTGCTTTGATTCTCTACACCGCTAATGAAACCATGCTGACAGCTAATACCCCATTCAATTTTACACCACATTTTCCCTTTGCATTAGAGCAATAAATACAAGTGACAGAGGACGATCAACACGCCGTCCCTCCATTGGACACACAAACAGAAAATAGGTTGGCCTTGGCCCCTCACATCATTTTAGCACCCAGAGTCCGTCTCAAGTCAAGCAGCTAATCATTAACCATTTAATTTGGATGCTTGTCCCCGGCTGACCCCTCTGAGTACTGTCATTTCAGCCACCAGTGAGGGGTCAAGGTAAGCCTTCTCTCTGGGCTTGTCACAATGAAATCAAATAGGGTCACAATTTTTCTTTTACTGCCTTCACATAACTGTAAGCAGAGATGTGCCAACACACTGTCCAATACAACAGGATACCCTGACTGGACAACTGCCTCAAACCAATATTATTAACACAGAAAGATTCATGCACATATTACCACACTTTGTCTAAACAAAACGCAGCAAAGAGAGGAAACCTTAACACTGTCTTCCTACTTGTGGTAAACTTTAAAAAATTAGGTTATTTGGGTCATTAACTCTTCACCAGGCCCTATATGTGAACACTTAACTTTCATTTCTGCTAAATCTAGTCCCTGTTTGAATAACAGAAGTCCCTTATGACATTTATAGTCATATGTAAATCTCACAAACACATTACAGTGAAAATGTTTAGAGTGTGATTTTCAGTTCCTCAGAGAACCTTCTTCCTTATGAGTTGCATCCGATAGAAAGGTAGTTTGTTCACGTGTTTTGATCTTTGTAACACAAACAAAAATACAAAATAATTCAGTAAAAATTAGGTTACGTTAAAATGATGTTATGCTCGTCCAACAAGGATAACTGGATTGTGGGATTCCCATCATCTCTGCTCAAGTTATGGCATTACTTTCATCATGTCAAGACCAGATTATTACAGTTTTTAAGAAAGGTACCCACTGGATAGCAACTGATACACAGGATTATTATTTTTTAAATTGATTTAGTATCTTTTAAAGTCAAAAGCTTCCATAAAATACTAAAAATAATATTTTATCAATCTTTCCCATTTACAGGTGATCAGGGTATTTTGGGTGTTGTTGCACATAAGCAGATTCTGCACCAATGAGCAGGGCTTTATTCAAAATACATTAGTGCCGCACCCTTGTTACTATAGCATGATCATTTCACTTTCAAAAATAGTGTGAAATGGATATTTTTGTGCAATTTCACAGAAAATCTGTTTTGGTAATATGTTTTTGTGGAACTAATAACACCACTCTACTCAGGAATTCTGGGAAGACGACTAAATGCGATAATGCTGGTAATCCATACTGGAGAAACAGGGCAGCCTATGAAAAACAAGACCATTGTACAAAAAACACTTGATATCTGAATGTTTTGTTCGAGGGACTGTTGTCTGCTTCACAGCTGACGATTCTAAATCACAAAAACCATAACCTTTAATCACTACGTACAGGGAAACACAAGAAACCAATTAGCTCCATGAACAGAAGCAGGGTCTGGCCGCATGTTACATCCACTTATTGGCTAAAGCCCATCTAAGCACATCATTTTGAATTCAGACATGAAGACAAGCTATGCCAGCCCCCTGAATTACAGAGAGTAAACTATCATTTAACAGTCTGAACCTTCCCATTGAATGAGGGGGTGTGGTATCTGGAATGACAGATACAGATAGCCTGTCAGCTTTTGTGAATTGCAGTCTAAGCCCACGGCCGACAGGATCAATAGGCTGGAACACAAATATTTGACTACACTAAAATAGCAATCAACAGGGAATAACTGTGAAAAATAGGGGAACACTGTCAATAATATTGATGCAGAGTAGCCTTACCCGTTTGATAGTCTCATTATGTAGAGGAAATAGAGGATCCCATTGGGAGAAAAGAAGTGCTGCAGTGTTACACCGGGGAGACACGGGAGGCGAAAGCGCCGTCCGCTTACTTATGGCCTCCCAATCTTAACCAATTGGGCTCTTCAGACAGAGCGTGACGTGGCCGGCTCGCAATCTGCAGCGATAGTTTTGGCATCTGTCGCCTCTCTTGCTAGCCAGCCCTTTTGATTTTTTCTGCCACTCTCCCCACTGTTCTCTGAAGTTTCAATTCCCCCTCCTCCCAAACTCGATGAAATTTTGAAATCTGTTACAGAAGAGGCGACTCTCCACTACAGGAGCACCTAAAAAGCGTTACACTATGAATTTATGAGGTTATAAAGATCAGTTCTACATTGTGCTTCTGTTCGGAGCAGCCAAGCTTCAGTTTGTGTGAGAATTTACATATCGTAGCGCTTCATTTCCGCCTCCTGTGTGTCCCGGCGTTAGGAAGGCTTGCATTTTTTTTTTTTAAATGACAAGAAATAACTGCTCCTGTATGAATCTTATAAAGTCTTTTCTGGGCTTCTACAGCTGCTTTAAGCTTTTAAGCATCAACAAATTTGGGTGCCCAAAAGAAAGCATCTCCAAGCCTAAGTGCCGACATCTGGGTACACTTTGGAGCACAATACTATGACCCTGAGCTGTGACATCCAGTGCTGAGAAACTGTGGGAAATGGTGGGAAATTTGTCATAACAGTACTCCAGTGATTTAGCTTTGCTCTGGCAAACAGCTGGGGGACTCACGAGAGACAGATTAAAAAACACAAAAAAAACAACAATGGTCACAACTGATGCAGCAAAGGCTCAGATGTCCTGACTCATCAGGCAAGGCCATGAAAAATAAGTAGAACCCGCATTGCTTCTCTTGATTTGGGATGTGTCACTGACAGGTCCGCCCACTGACTACCTAATTTTGTTTATAAATTGGGTCGTAGTCCATCATAAAAGCTCCAAATTGGAGATCCTACTTTCCATAATGGAACTCAAGTGCTTTCATTGTTCCCTGCCAGGAAAACACCCATGTCTTTCACACTGCGACTACGTAATGCAGGCTTCCAGTTAAAATGTGCCATCACCGAGCCCAAGCCAAGGTAACCCTGGTGACAACGCTTGTGTTATCTTCTCAGGCTCGACAAAACTCCTACAAAAGTCACAGATAACATTCTACGACAGTTTTCACAGGCCGAGTAGGGCTCTACATGATGAGTAAGATGAATGTGATGTGTGAAACCTGACTTTAAATGTTAACATTTATGTAACTGACTACACAAGTAGAAAAAAAATGAGATAAATAGAAAGACGGAAAACTGAGGTTCAACTGTGTCATTTCATGGCGGTTACTTACAAGCAGGGAAAGCACCAGAATAAAAATGTCTGCACGCACAGAGGAAGTGATCTCATACACATAACAACAGGCCAACCGCTAGAGCTTCAGGTATTGGTTAGCTCTCTCTTTCCATCACACGGGGGATCCTCACCACTATGGAAACATGGTTTGTTTGAGAAGTACAGCATACGAGCAAAACTAAAAGGAGACATGTCAAATCTAAGTCGTTAAAAAAATATCCCTTAGTTTTGATATGTTCTATCTGTGATTACTGCCCTTCAGCCTTCACCTTTTATTTCATTACACTGCAGCACTGTGACCGGTTTAATGGTTTACATTTGTCAAACAGACAAATGTAATGTTTGAATAAGCTTTTTGGCAGTGTTCATTGTCACAATTTAGACAGCAAGCACTTTATACAGTGTGCATAATTAACTCTTTTCAAACTCAGGGCATTGGTATGTAAATTACCAAAATCAATTTGAAACGCAGCCCAGTGATTTGAAATCTAACTGAAATGGGAAATCTTCGAGACAACCAGCCTTATGTGGTAGTGTGGAAAATAGCAGTGGCAGTGCCGTGACAAATTACATTTCGCCTAATCCAAACAGAGCGTGCTGAAAACTAGTCAAAGTTGAGTGGTACACCCATGCACAGTTGCAACACAGAAGTTCAGTCAAACTTCTCTGGGCGAAAAAAAGGGATCTTGGAAATGTGGAGGATTAGTGAAGGCTTGGCTTAAGAGGTTCGAGAAATGGCCAACCAACTAATTAGAAATCCCTTTTCAATTGTCAAGCTCCTGTAATCTTAAATGATGGCTTAATTTCCCGAGCCAATGACGAATGAGCTCATAGAAAACTGGAACTATCAAAACTCGGTGGCTGCGTGTCAAGTGGAACACCACCTGCTGCGAGAAACAAAATGTGGACCCATTCAAGCTTATCAGTACAGTGTAGTTGCAAATAAGTGCAGGAGTAAAAACAAAATTGGGTAAAAGCTGCTTTGGCTTTGTAAAGCCATTTTATCAAAAGATTTGTTTTCATTAGGAATCCAGAAATATTCTCTCAGTCCTCCAACATGCTTGATAACACGGGGATGGTAAATACAGACTGCTGATAATCAGAATATTGATAAAGAGCATGCGATAGCAGAGGCTGAAAGCAGTTTGATATTCCAAACATGCTAACTATTCTGTTCCTTACCTACTCTCACACACACACACACACACACACACACACACACACACACACACACACACACACACACACACACACACACACACACACACACACACACACACACACACAATGCCATGTCAAGCCGCTGTGCTTTATAACGAAAAGCGCTGAAAAAGCCAAAGGGCCTCCACATTCTTTTCTGTAGCACGGAACAGGTAGAATGAGTGGGGGAGGACGAGTACACTCACACTGATGTCACTCACGCTACAAATATGACAGGACTCCACTTTCAGGAACCTGACACAGCCACATGCATGTTTGGACAACTCACGCTCTCTCTCAACAGCCAAATTCCTATTCAGCAATTTCTCCTCAGTTCAGACAATGGCCTACTGGCCTGCATATTAGATAGTGAAAACAGTAAAAGAGGCTGCACGGTGTACCTTGTACACTTACCATATTGTCAATAAATGAAAGGTCAAGAATTAAAGAGCGAGGTAGGGATTTCTTCAATGAGACATGCTTTGTGCTGTCATATAGCACTGGCATTTATCGCATTCCTTTGGGTTTGATGAAGCCCAGGATTTTTTTTGTACTTGCTTTGAGACACTGAATAGAGGACTGTTGGTGCTACAGTGAATACGCGGTGGCGTTTTAATCTGGGATCAAACTGAAAATCCCCTCCCATAAGAGTTCAGTCAAGGTCATACTGGCGATTAGGCAGACTGTCTATAGAGAGACAAACAGAGAGAAGCAAAGCAAAAAAAGAGAGAGAGGTACTGTTAACCACCACTGACCCAGTGGGGTTAAACTATAGCCTAAATAGTATTGTTAGCATAGTCCTCTCTCTACCGGGTAGAGTTTGGTACCGAAGGAGTAACACAGATGAGACATTCAAGAGATGAACTCACTCCTTCCCTAACATGTTCAAGTCATTACTACCCAGCCTTACAGCTCGTCTCATTCGCCACATGTGGGACATTGACCTGCCTGCAGCCTGGTGCTGTGCCCAGGCAGACAGCTGGTCTGTCTGAATCCTACACACAGAGACACACACACACACACACACACACACACACACACACACACACACACACACACACACACACACACACAGACAGAGGTGAAAAGGGAGAGAGGGAGGGTATGAGGGACATATCCACAGGCCTTGAAATAGCACAGGACTGGCCCAGGTCAGAGCCAGCCTGCCTGGCCACCTGTCTGGCATATGAGTTTTCCAAGGAAGTGATGTCAAGGTATCCACAATGTGGATGACATGGCCAATGACACGCCTCCTAAACTATGCGTGCAACACATTAGCATTCCAACAGCACTCGCTACTAGAGCTGTTGTGCAAATATCCTGCATTTGATCCGATTAAACAGTCGTGATGTTGAGTGTAGTGGAAACATTACTCTACCATCTATAGGTGACGTTTTTAACCGGCTGCAGAGTCCTTGAATATCCGCATAAGTTTCCCCAATTTTGTTTATCGCCTCTGCGCCTCTCAGTTCCATAAGAGAGCGCAGCTCTTTGAGAGTGCAGCCAAACTCTCCATCGTGGTTGGCCTCCATCATGGAGTTCTTCACCCCACTGTACGAGTTGTTTGCCATTGTCTTGCTGTCTCCCCACTCTATTGCAAAGCGCTGCTGCTTCTGCTCAACAGTGGGGGTTAAAAAAAAAAAAAAAAAAAAAAAAAAAAAGTGTTGTCCTGGAAAAGCTTAAATCCTCAAGAGTGCAAGCACAGTGGTAGTTCCCATAAACAGCTGACAAGCCCTTCAGAGGCAGGTGGAGTCATACGGCAGGTAGCAGGGCAGGGATATTACAAAACAAGCCATTTCCCTTGGAGAGCTGAGTTCCTAGTCTTTCATGGTGACTGAGGATCACCCACAGAGGCGGAGATCACCATGCATGAACACCTGAAGAAGAAAAGCAAAAAAAAGAAACATTATTAGTGATGCTACCAAGTGATATTTCATGTACATGTATTAAAATCACACTGTCAATGATATTTAGGCAAACTGTCCGGTAAAACTTAACACATTCCCGGATTTATTTTCACAATTAATTAATTACAAATAACTCCCCTAATCAAACAAATTTAAGGAACCATTTTGAAGCCTCCAATGTAAGGATTCATGATTTTTGCTGATATCAGATATTATTATTTTACTACTGTGCAAGAGGAAACATGGGAACCCTTAGACAAAACCACTTAGCTGCTGAGACAAGTCGCAAAGTAATTAGCAAAACTGCCTACAGCCATTGCCAAGAGATTTTGATTAGCTGTACTTGAGTTGTAATAAAATAATAATAATTTTGTCATCTGGACAAAGCACTTGTCAAGTAATGTGCACTCTGCTTCCCGGTCAGACTATGCGAGCAGAGTGAAGCATTAGCATTCAGTAATCACTCGGCTGCAAGCTGCTCCCAGGGTTTTTCCTGCATAGAGAATTTTAAAAAGGTAGATCCTTTCTCCTCTTCAATGTTTATCTACTGTAAAAACAATATTCTCGCAGCTGTGGCGTACACCAATACTCCTTTCTGGCTATACAAGGATGTGAGTTAAAGCTACTTAATGCATATAAGATGCTAGCTTAATCACTGATCAAAATGTATTTGCTTGGCCAGTAGTTATGGACTTTAAACAGTAGTAACCTCAGTTACCTCAGTTGGTGCCTATTTATTTAATTACATATTTATTTATTAATTATACTTTAACAGTTATTTTGGGCTGTAATTAATACTGAGGTAGGTAGGGAAATTACACACATGCGCAAACAGGAATTAGCTGAATAACAGGTGCAATTTTAAAATTATTCCAGCTTCTCTAGTGAGTTTAATGCATTTTATTTCTGATCTTAATTTTGAACTGATACTGTTGAATGTTGTGGATTATATATATTTATATTTCCCCTCTCCACCCCTTACAGTGGACCCTGTAGAAGAGTTTGGTGATATTTTATAAAATAAGCAGAACTCCTGTTTGATAAAGAACAGCAGTTTCCTCCTCTGGTCTCACCAGGTGTTGAATAAAGCATCAAAGTCGACTCCTTTCATCCATAAGACTGTATCACAGTTCCCTGCCATGTTCAAACAATATACACTGTCACTGAAAAAAAAAAAGCCACCAGCTTTCCCGCAGTGTAACTGGTGGGGTAACGTAGTGAGCAGGGACCAAGTGACTGATTACCTCAGGAAAAGCCTTCTGTTTGATCTAATTAAGACTATCTGTGGCATCAGGGAGCTCCATGGTACTCTACATGGGAGAGTCCATTCTAATGAGAGGCTGCTGTCCATTCAGCTTTAATCAGCCTAACACAATGAAGCGGATTCATTCATGTCGACCAAGTTGATTGGAATGTGTCGTGGTGCAGTTCGGATAGAAAGTGAAACACAACAGTACAAGCATACAACAACACAATTACAAAGGCTGAAGCACAGCAGGAGTTGGAGGACTTGATTTGATTAATTTCTTACAACCACCAGGAACAAAACCGCATTTATTGGAAAGATTCAACAAGATGGGTTTTATTTCTAGTCTGAAACCATTATGTGAAACACTAATAATACACTGTACTTTCAGGTGGAAAGCCATGTCAGACTATAATTCACACTGCACAGTGAACCAGGACTCCGCAATCTGATCCATAAAGAAAGGCACCACTGTAGGCAGACAGGATCGTTTTTCCTTGACTGGAAAAAATGCTGCAGTTATCTCTCAGGCAGGGAGGTTTTACTCACTTTCTGCATTTCTGGCTATGACAAAGACCAAAGATCATCGTCTATCTTTACATCAAACAGCACTTCAAACATGCAACTCCAAACAAACATCCAAAAACTCAAAAATGTGTCAGAACTTTAAACTGGGACGCAGATGCAGAAGGAAAGAAAATGTAGGCTTTATTATTGCTCACTGCACAAATGAATGCTTGCAGCTTATTCCATTGAGATTCTTGGAAACTATTCTGTCACATGTTGAGATTCTATTTGGAGCCATCTGCCATGGAAAACGGGACAGAATTTATTATTTATTACACAGCATAATTGCAGGGCCGGGTGTATTACCGAGGTGGGAGAGTCGTAGAAATCCCTATTTTGAAGAGGCAATACTCTTGTGCCTCCTGTACTGACCACAGGTTTAGGGTGAGGTCTTCAATGCATGTTCACGGGGCCGTCAGTTATTTTTCACACCGCTGTTCTAATTTCCATGAAAAACATAAAAACCAACCCTTTAAAAAAAAAAAAAAAAAAAAAAGGTCTACTTGAGGTTGATCTCTTTTTAGACCAAGTTAAATCCTGCAAGGAAAGTTACACCCATCTCTTGGATTAGGTCATTCATACCATAAGTTCCAACACACTTTAGAACATACATGTTAGTTTCTATTAGCCTGCTGAAGGCGAGTATTAAAATTATGATGCATTTTGATTATATACGTTAAAGCACCAGCGTCATTTTTGTTTATTTAAAACACTACAAATATCTAGTTACTGCTTCATTGGTTTGAGGATAAATATTTTCCATATACCCGAAACCTTGAAATAAAGCTATATAGAATATACACATCCTAATAAGAATTTTTTTTTTTTATACAAAGTCTTTGAGTTTGAACAAATGAACAAGAAATCCAGACGTTGTGGGTAAAATGCATGATCTTCTTGACTTCACAATGACTACAACGTGATCTTAAACGGATAGGAATCTTTCACTTGTCTTGGGTACCACATGAGCACACAGCACATGTGCAGCCTATAGTAATGAATGCAATTCCCTGCCTTCTCCATTTCCCTGTCTTCATGTCTTACTCTATGAGCCCTCTCCCACATTCACACCAGCGAACCCCACGAGCAGCAACAACGCCAAGATGAAGGAAGTGCCAACATTTGCTGCGCTGCAACAGTTTCGGGTTGCGGAGCAGGTCACATGTCACAACAGTGGAAAATCATTGTGATTGGATCTCCAAGCCAACAGCTGGCATGGTATGGTTGAATGACAGAGGCTAAGGTTAACCCTTTCCACGCAACAGCAGCAAAACCCCAGCTCAGCACGAATACCAGGCTGTTTTACCCAAGGACTATGGTCTCGTAAGTCACAAGTCTCTTCTCTACCCAAGCTATTTCAGGCTGCTTTCACACGTCGGATGTACACTAAGTCCTCCACCCAGAAGGCTGTGGCAAGTGGAAACAAGTAGCTAGGACAACAGTGGTGGGCATCTCAGAAATATACTCATGTCTTTGTTTCCACGCTAAGGAAACCCTCTGGCAGTTTGTGCACCTCTATGTGCCAACAACTCGATGCAAGTCAAGGATAGCAATTCTAGGGATCCCTCTGCAATGGAGCTGCCTAATGCGAGGGGTGGTATTTTTAGCTTCCCCCAGACTGTCCCCTCCCCCCACAGCTAGCCGTTGCTGAACTGGGTCAGGCCATGTAAATGTGGAGGGTACAAAGCAGAGACACCCAGCCCTCCTTGTGCTGCATGGCTCGCAGCTGAGAGCACTACTTCACCCCACAGACTGGAACCTCTACGCGGCTCTCAAACGCTGTCAGGCTGCCAACTCATATGAACGCACAGTCAGGTGTTACCATCAACACGCTTTTCCTCTTCAGCTCTTCTTACTTCATGTATGGAGGGACATGTGACGGCCTCTAAAATGAAAGTAAACGTGTGGTTGCTGTATATTTTTGGGATACTTTAAATGGCCGATTTATTTTATTTAGATACGATTGTTTTTAGGTCAAGTAATTTTGTAAATTAAAATCCATGTTCATACGTTTTCTCACATGCACACCTGCAGTTCTTTTATGTGATTAAATAAATCATTACATTTTTCTTGTTGAACATTTTTGTAAAGAAATAAGGTCAAGTCATCTCAAAGTGAATGGAAAAATGGACAGATACATCATAAATCCGTGCAGGTGAAGCACACGCTAACCTGAATGGATCTTTTGATTCACAAAAACACCTTCAAATTTGCAGTACGTAAGCATTTATGCACGTCAAGAACGACCAGCAGGTTGCTGAGTGCTTATAATTACGTTTGGAAAAAACATGGCCGTACAAAGGGCCTGTCAAAAAAAATCAAGTCAAGCTCTCATTCAACCCCTACGAGCTCGAGTGAAGGTGACAGAAGTTGTTCTTGTTAAACATCAAATTATCATAAACGACAAAATTCAGCTGATGTGAAAGCTGAGCTATGAATATGAGCCAAAGTCAAAGCAGGAGAATCCATGATCCGTCCATTACTTAACACCTCAGTGGACCTTGTAAGATGTCACACAGTTTTAGAGTATTCATTGTGTCTGTAAATAGTGTAAATGTAAATGGTGAGAGGTCATATGGTGCAATGATTTCCTTCTCATTTGCTCAACAATTTCCAAGCAGTGCTGAGTCCTGAAAGACTATCCGGTTGCTAAGGTAAAATTAATAACCATAATTTTTCCCCCCCCACATTGTTAAAAATGTGTTTTTCTTGCAGGACCAAATGTACTATAAAACACTTTAAGGACCAAATATTAATCAGATTTGTCACAGCCTTAGTACTGTCAATACTGTAGTCATCTTCAAAGTGTGACTGTGAAAATATATTCATATTTTTCCTTTAGAGGAAATAAAACGAGGAGGGGTGGTTTTATTTAGCAGTTACAGAGTCCTTCATGTCTATACGATGGAAAATATTCCAAAATGGAGCATCTTTCATCGAGCCACTTTGAAGATGAGAAGCACTCAGTGTTCTTTGTTATGTGTGATTCTACATAGCAGCTCAGTGGCCTGAGGTCCTGCTGTCCTGCCATTTGCTGCCACAGTCTGACCTTGCTGTCCTTACCTTTCCAATTTCAGGACACACAGTAGTGTTGAGCATTAAACTCGTTTCACCAAGACCTGTGGGAGGGAATTCAATTTGTGGTAGCCAAACATGTATGTACTCAACGCTACTATAGACTAAGATGGGGAAGTAAATTAAGTGTGAAAGCTAATGCTGGTTAGGTTGCTACACGGCACTTTCACATTCATCCTGTGTAAGTCAGCCTTAACTGTTAATGTGAAAGAATGAACATGTGCATTAGTATGCACTACCTTTATCCTTCAAGAGGGATTTCAATTCAAGCATACGTGTTTTCACTGTCAGTGAAACTGCAACCAGTGTGGCTAAGTGATTGCTGTAATGGCAGCATAACCAGCAGCACAAAAATCTGCTGGTGGATTTGTCTGCAGATGGTGAAGAACGTCACAAAGACAAGAAACCCGACAGCGAAATTTCAAAAGGTCAGATAGATGTTTTGAAATGTTGTTTTTCTTATATAGTGTCACCAAGATCCTACCATCAGGATTATTACAAAATAAAATAAAAAAATTGAGTTGTGGGAAGATTTTTCATAGAAATACATTTTATGAGTAGTTATTGTTCACTCACTGGCTACACCAGTGGATAAGATGGTAGTCACTTGCCTTCTGTGCCTGATATGGCAAGGTTTCAGAAAACTATTACAGTGACAGTTTGGATGTGTGGAGAAGAGTACACCAGCATGGGATTGTTACGCATCGCCATCAGCAATTCTTTGCACTGAAACAACATTGTGGATTATGTTAGATACTCAATGATGACGCTGTAAAGTTTATGATTCTACAAATATATGTACAAACTAATGAGGCAGAAAGATTCTTTAACTCTACTTTTAAAATATGTTTTTGATCAGTGGTATATCAGGATATGAAGCCTCTCAGAAATGCCAAACTAACATAAATGCCTCATAGCATAGTTAGTCCTTCTAGCTGCCTTGATGACTAATTCATGATATTTTGCCACATGTGCTTTATAATTGTTTTAATGGGCAGGATCAGCATTTATCCAATTAGTTTTACCAGTTTTTCAAATTACTGCTCGCTTGTTCTCCCTCAAACTTACAGCGTTAACTCCTTAATTTAAAGAAGCAAATTAATTTCAGTCAAATCTATGTAGTTTGTTTTTACTGCTTTGTTAGGCTGGATCTGAATGAATAAGTAGTAATGATTGCGTCAAACGCCTTGTAACCTAAAACTTCTGTTTGGAATAACCTTGGCCTCATAATCCACACAGAGAAAGAAAGATAAGCAAAACTCCATCATAAGTAAATAGTACCATAAATACATTGTACTCTAGCTTTTCAATGTCACCTTAGATTAATAACCTACAATGGCTACTCTCTATACTAGAAAAGATACAAATATTTTACTGAGGAATATAGACTAAAATACTAAAAGGAAACATTTTTAGGCCTTGCTTATAACTGACTGAAATGTAGATCATGACAATGGAATCAGTGGACATATCAAGCAGCTGTGAGGGGGACTCATCCGCGATGAGTTAGGGACAGACTTGACAGGTGATAACTGCCTGGAAGAAAGTGTCCTCATACACTGCATTACACCGCAGAGACTCTCGTCATGTAACTGCTAAAAAACTACCATGCCATGAGAGGCAGACAGCATTTTAAGAGCAGGCTATAATGTTGGATGAGTAGAAATTACATACTCGCCAGCATGGTCAATTAGCTTCATATGCATTGCATTAAGGATGAAGACCTAGAGCTGTGGTCTTGAAAGGTTGTTAGGTCTACACATGCGAGCAGGAAAAACACTATCCAGCTGAACCACACTGCCAAGGAGGTCAAGTGATTTTGCTTCTGAGATGTAACCATTTTCCAAAACAATTTACAAAACAAGTGCGAGAACTACTGACTCATATCCTTTAGTCAGGGTGAGCAGTACTGCCAACAGTCAGCCATTATAAAAAAAATAAAAAAAAGCATGGCATAGCAAGGAATAAGAAAGGATATTTTTGTCATTCTTGAGTGACAGCAACAGTCTCAGTTCAAAGGGCTCAGACACACAGCAACAGATTGTGTTACTGGTGGTTAAAGTGAATCATTAAACAAATGGAATCTCTATATGCTGAGCTAGACAGCTTTAATGAAAAATCACTCGTTAACCGTGGAAAATATTGGTCTGGTGTAGTAAAATCAAGAAAAATTACTATTCAAAACTGAAACCGAATCCGGCAACTGTCATTACATCTAGCGTACACTCTGCAACAAGACAGTCAGACTACAATGCTTGGCCAAGGAACTGCTTAGCTGACATTATATTATCTACAGATTACTATGCCATACTACAGTGACTGGCACAGCTTGTATCGTCTGAATTCTGTGTTCGAACGTATCTGATAAAACACTATTTGCAATACACTGTTGGATCACAAGTCGTTGCACAGACACAGAAAGACACTGCTGGCGCTGCAGCAAAAACCCGGTGCTATTTAATTGGATAAGGAGTGATCCCTTCAACTAGACACCGAAAGGTGCTCGGTGGCTGCCTCCACATCAACCTGGAAAACTTGCACGCAATGTTAGCGAGCGTGAAACTATATTACATTGTCCATCAAGGTCAGGAGCGTAATGGCAATGTACGTAATCGACTTGCAGTAGTTGGAAAGCTGAGGAAATTCGAGATTTACCGTTAGCATTACCGTTATAAAGGGAGCTGGCATTGACATTTAAAGCGACATGCTGTATTAAAGGTTCACAGCCTTGCCTGTTTTTTAATTTAATACGCCGTGTCTAGTCATAAAGTGAACGCCTTTCTTTTAATAGCGTTATAGCTTGCACTTGTGAAAGTGGCAGGTTCATAGCTTACTATGACATGTAGGCTCGTTAGATAGCTTGACATGATAAGACAGACACGGTGCATTGCAGCGGTTCCCGTGAGAGACCCCCTCCGTGGTTGGAGTTAGGTTAAGAGGTTGGGGTTAAGGTTCACCATCGACAGGTTGACGTCGCGACCAGGGGCTGCGTTCAGGGTACGGGTTGGGTAAAGGGGGGGACGGGATTCGGAAAAACACCGGTACATGACATATCCTCCAAATAGATATTCATTGAACATTAAAGTAACGTTAACGTAACGTTAACCGTGTCCACTGTGTAATGACAGTTAGACGACAAAAAAAAAAAAAAAAACTTTAACGTGCCTGCACGGGGGGTGCTCCTCGAATTGTCCGCGTGAGCAGCCGCAGCGCGTGGAGTACAATACTCGGAGATATCGTTCCAGGCCGGTTAACAATATTACTACACTAACGATAGCTCGGTAACGTTAAACTGACTAAATGACAGGTCGTAAAACGCACCCCGGTGTAGAATGATATACAGGTAACTTTGTGTAGGAGGTCCACATTTTAAGCGGCTAGCGTTATTTCACAGGCAGTCTCTAAATGAAGAGGCTCCGCCGTCCACGAGACACTGTAGCGTGTTGAGCCGTTAAACGTTAAAAAAAACACACACACAACGTTCCAGGCTAACGTACAATGTTAGCCAACTAGCTCGCAGGCGTTAGCCTATGTTGATTGTAAAGAAGGGGAAATAACGTTACACAAAAGCCACTTCCAATACATTGACAAGTCGAAAAACTTCACCCAGGGCAGTGCTGAAGTCTGAGTAAAGCAAGCACAAGCAAAGAAAATCTGACAGCATCCCGGTTGATTAGCTACCTGGGTTAGAAAACGAGACGCCCAATGTCAGTATGTATCCAAGATATAACGTTAGCTAACGGTGTTAGCCTGGTATAAAGCTAACTACCCAAAGCAGCTACCCACCGGTGGCTGGCCCTCGTTGATCACTGCACACAAAAAAAAAAATGAAGACTTCACCGGTATGGGTTTTTCTATGCAGCGTTTAACACACATAGAAGCAGCCCTTATCATGCTGCATTTTGTCGCGCCAGCGCATAAATATAACCAAAAATACTTACTCCGTTCTCTGAAGAGCACCCCAGATCCCTTTCTCTCTTTAACTCCCCCTCAGTCTCACCAAAGACTAGACTCTCTCCCCTGATCTGAGGTAAAATCCCGCCCACTGCGCTGTCACAACCACAACCAAAGTCTCCAACCAGAGATGTCAAGATAGTTACCATCCCCGTTTGAACTCATGGAAACCCATGTCCACTTGACCGGAAACCGCATGACACATGCGTACAGCGGGGTTTTAAACGGTTAAAACGGTCGACTGGAGCCATGTCACCACAATTAATGTATCAAACAGCTAACACATTTAAAGAATACTGATTAACCTAGGAGCAATTCATAAAATATCACCTCATTGTAGAACAGGTGCAGACCAGAAGCACCTGCTCTACTTATTATAATAACGCCACGTGTTTGTTTCGTAACACTTCATGCATTAACGTCTATGTGGAAAAGATATTGGACGTCATGTGGGAGACAACCATCCCAAAGATGAAGGGGTTCAGTTTCTCTAACGTAGGTTTTGACAAAGGCGGAAGTACGTTGACGGTACTGATCTCGCCTCGCCTAGTTCCCTTCTGTCACAACACCGCCGGGGACATGTAATGTACGTCAAAAGGAGGATGGGTATGGACCGCTGGTGTGGATTCCCATTGGCTTAACCAGCATATCAGTCGCCTATGGAAACGGTTACGTCATGATCCCCTCGTACTCCCTCCTCGCTCCCGTGTCGCTTTATAATAACAGGATTATTTAACAGCCCCTCCATCATATGATGCAGCCTGTAAAAAAAAAAAAAAAAAAAAAAACTACGCACCGAAACCTCACTGCTGCATCGTTTCTGCTTTCTGGCTGCCTCAACTCCACCTAGGCTACACAAGGCTCTTCCCTCTGCGCCTAATCAAACCTGACGTCATTCTTTCCATGACGTAGCGCTTTTTTTTCTTCTTCTTCTGCGGATTCAATGCCTGTATTCTTTGCGATTCTTTGGTCCTGTTGAGAAGGAGTAACACACTCGACAGCCAGCCTTCCTATTACTGGGGCCAAGTGTGAGTGAAATGCAATGAACTGCATTGCATTACTATGTAAGCAGAGGTCCAGCTCTTCCTTCTACAATTCCTTTAGACTTCAGCAATTAAACAACACATAAGCACAAGGTATGCTGCACAATTATAGTGCAACAAAAAAGTTATGATCACCTGGTATGTGTAGTAATATGCAAGCCAATGATTTAGAAATACATAACAGGATGATTAATTAATATTTTCAGTCATGGTGACTGAGAGACATGAGACATCTCAACTTTGCATGAACCAAGTCAGGTGGAAAAAACAAACATCTTTTAACATATGACTTTGTTTTGTGACTACGTGGTGGACCCCAGGTAACAAAGACATGAGTGGTGGTAGATGATAAACAGAAAACAAATGGGATCGAGGTCAAACCTCAGTGTAATATACTTGCTGTCTTGACATAATGGGTTTTATCATTAACACAACAGCTCTAAGTGCACAGAAGCATTCACCTCATCAGATTTGTAAACAGGGGGAAAGTTCAACATGTTTATGCCTGTGTGCAGTTTTGAAAGTTGGAAGATGTTTCAGAATTTGTTGTGTCAAGAGGAGACGAAATTTGGAAAGAAAGGGGAAGAAAAG
The DNA here is from genome assembly GCA_033000465.1 of Sciaenops ocellatus. NCBI lineage: Eukaryota > Metazoa > Chordata > Actinopteri > Sciaenidae > Sciaenops > Sciaenops ocellatus. The sequence continues at coordinate 13,414,587 of CP136889.1, forward strand.
AAGCAGGAAAACATCTTGATTTATGTAAGTTGACTTGTGCAATCATTTGGTCTGACGTCTGCATAATTTGACTGAGTTGGTTCAGTTGGAAAATAAAGAGGAACAATCAAAATGCATAGATACGGCAAAAATTCTACAAATGAGAGATAGACAGATAAATACTACAAACAACAGCACAGGTTGTATAATATATTAGATCTTCAACCCTGGATTTGGTGGTATGATAGAATTTTGTTACGGTTAAAAAGATTCACATGGGAGGTAACATGGGTGGAACTTTGACCAATGTTTGCAAAAGCACCCATCAGTGCTATGAAGCAGTCCGTCAAGGCTGGGGTGTCACATATGCTTCCCCGTACACTTCACACATTTTCAGCTGTCAGTCAATCTTCTGCTCTCAAACAACAAACTAGAGCTGCATCACAACAGCGCGTCAATGCTGATGTTTTTCTTGTACATCCAACATTAACGCAGGCCTAGGCTGAGCTGGGACAAGCAAACAGGCCTTCAAACTCTGTAGTGCTAAAGTAGAGATGGGACCTATTTTTACGCCTGCCATTTTTGCACTTCACTGTCAGTGGTTTTGTTGGCTTCCTGATTGGCAGCCTGCAGTGCTTTGTGTTTGGCCAACCCTTAGCAGATGCCCCTTTAACATGACACTGATGACGCCCATTTCTCGCTCTCTGTCTATCTTTATCTGTCCGTTAGTCTTTGTAACTTTCCTCCCTCTTTATCTGTTAAGATACTGCAGAAGGCAGGAGACATGCTTTACAAGAATCTAACGGCAGAAATGTAAACGCTCAAAATGTCATCACAGAAACTTTTTACAAGGTCACAGATTTACGAAGCTAGATCAGTACCCAAAGAAAACAATAAATGTAGATGGCAAGAACAGCAGGAAGGTTGCAGCATTAATGCTTGTTTCTGTATTAAGGCTGTTATAGGAATAGGAATACATATTTAATATGCTTATTCGCTTTGTAATGTAGAGTGAGATGAGAGGATCAATACCACTCTTGTGTCTGTACAGCAAATATGTAGCTATATGGAGAAGCTGGTTAGCTTAGCTTAGCACAAACACTAGAAACAGGTGGAAACAGCTAACTTGGTTCAGCCACTAGCACCTCTGAGGATCACTAATTAACACGCTAAATCTCATTTATTCAAAAAACAAAGTGTGAAAATGACAATTTGCCCTTTTATGCGAGGTTATGTGCCGGACTATTTCTTAGCCTGGAGCAGACAACCAACAGATACTCAGGGAAGTTACTGCTCCAATTGTGAGAACAGTCCAGCACATAATCTCACAAAAAAGGGTGAATTTTCATTTATAAATTCAGGTTTTTGTATGAATTAAACAAATGAGCTATAACCTGTTAATTACCGTCTTTAGACCAATTTGGACTGATTCTGGCTACTTTTTCCCTCTTTTGTCTCCAGTCTTTGTGCTAAGCTAAGCTAACTAGCTACTGGTTGCAGTTCCCAAAATGTCAGACTATTCCTTTAAAACACATTATATTAAGTATGATGAATAAAATCACACAAAAATTAGAGTAAGTGCACTCGTGCGCCCGCGCACACACACACACACACACACACACACAGTTACACAATAAGCCATTGGAGGAGTTCATAAAATGTACATCTATCAAGTAAAAACAGACTTCTTCATGCAGAACTCATCAACTTTCCATGACAACATTTTCCTTCCAGTCAGCGGCTGCTGTTTGTCTTTTCTTTATCTAAATATGACAGACAATAAATTGGAATTCTGCCTTGTGTCATCAGAGCCTGTTTGTTCAGTTGAAACCACTTAATCGCGTAAATCCATTTAAACACTTTGGGACCGCAGAAGTGAGCAAGATGGTGAATCCCCACGCAAAGCCTTTCAGCTGTATCCACTCGACTTGTTAATGGAGACAGTGAAATATTTACTGCTGGAAATAAAAAAACGAACATATATCTAAAACACAACCAAAGAAAAAAAAATAAACTTATTTCAAGTTTAGATTAAGGGGACCAAACATTTTCCCCACAGCTGCTGTCTGAGTCTTACTGTTGACTCAGTTTCTCGGTGGAAATTTGCCATATGCTCTGGAGCATCTTGTGAACTACAGTAAATGTCAAGTGTCATCAGCCTTTGTGCATACTAATGTGTTGTTCATGCTGTCTGACTAAGCATTAATGATGAGGGACGCCAGAACTTTCCCAAAAGGGGATGTTGCCCTCAGGGTAACTTTTACATTTATAAAAAACACACTCAAAACAGAACCACTTTATTCATTTAAGTTGAAAGGGAACACATGGTTTCACAGAGGAAACCAAAAAAAAGTTAGACAAAAGTGAGAATAAAAAAGATAGCTGTGGTCGTGTGTGTGCTGCGTGTGTGTGTTCATCCCAACATAGAACTTTAATTATTGGGCTAGAGCTCTACACACCATGAGACAAGATAGCTTGACAAATAATTGCAGGTTCAGTCGAAGAGTGTCTAGAAACTGGCACCACGTGTATGTGTCTGCTGCTCTAACAGAGAGAGGAACTTAGTTGCGGACTCGGCATCTTATCACATTTTTAGATAACATGTTGCTGTGAAGTGATTAAGACATTTGCACAAGTAACAATGCACAATGGAAACGGCAAAGGGAATGGAAAAAATAAATCATAAGCCACAGAGAGATTATCAGTTATTTCCTAAACAATTTTTAAATAAACATAGACTGCGGTGGAAATACCTATGGTGCACTTGGAGATCATGTGCCCTATGAGCCAAAGCAAGTGGAAAATGCGAACGTGAAGATGTCTCATTAGTTGACTTACACAACCAGGTCCCTATCAGTGAGGACACGCTGTATGAATATTGCTTCCTCTGGTCAACCGATCTTTCTACACCACTTTGTTTCTTGAACGGACGTCGGATTTTCCACTGGCTCAGCACATTGGCAAAGAGTTAGACGTGGAGAGGACGGGGGGGGGGCTTCCTTCTTTTGAAGAGGAAGAGGAAAATTGCGTTGGATACTTTAGAGAAAAGCTGCTGATCGGGGGTTGATGAAGTGTGAGAATTTTCCAATTGCAAATTACTCAAAAGTCCTGTTGTTAAATTATTTGCTTAGTTTGGGTAATATGTCATCTACTGACTTAGTGTTAAGAAGGCTGGATTAACATTAGAGTGTATAGACGTATTATTCAAGCAGGACAGTAGCGATATGAATCAGACAAAGTTTAAATTAAGGATGGGTCTCGCACATTATAATAACAAACCTTTCTTATCTAACACGTCATTAGTTTGCCACAATTACTGTAATCACATTTTTCTTGAGGTCCACAAAAGTCCAAACATTGGTTTACGTCTGCTGGAGGAATCCCCAATTATATGATTAACATTTACACTCTGCTGACTGGCAAAACAACTGGAGACACAGACGCATGAATTACATCTATGATGCAGGTAAACATCTAAGAGAAGATCTGAAGTGAGATCTTGTGAAGCAGTCAGACACACAAAGATCCCTTGTGTGAAGGAAAGCTGAGAGAGAGGTGGTAGCAGCGGTGGTGGTGGTAAGGAGGGGGTCTATCATGACTGAGCGGCTCGTCCTAGGCTTGTGCATGTTTGTGTTTCCAACTACCCCTGGAATTTACTGCAGGCACCGGCAAGGGCAGCCACAGAGAGGTGAATGGCCTGCAGGATAAAGGCCAGAGTTGTTGGGAAAAGAGTGGTGGAGAGAAACAGAGCGCAAGAGAGAGAGGGAGAGAGAGAGAGAGAGAGAGAGAGAGAGAGAGAGAGAGAGAAAACAGAAGTTGTAGAAAGGGAAGAGAAAGATGGAGCAAAAACACAGGCAGGACAGACAAGGAGTTATTGTAAAAGGCAAAGAGTCAGCAAATAAGTGTGAACTGGAAATAGAGATGGTAAAACAAAAGCTGTGTGTGCGCATAGGGTGTGTGTGTGTGTGTGTGTGCAGGGAAGGAGACAGTGGTCTTACTCAGCCCTGAGCCAGCAGCATTGAGATTATCTGGCCAAGTTTCCACTCACAAACAATAATTCACCTCAAGTGCCCATTGAGGCTAGACTTTGTCAGGATGGCGACCCACCCAGCCCAATATGAGGGCGTGTGAGTGGAAGAATCTGTGTATGGTTATAGTATGCCTTCACCATATAAACGTGTGTGTGTGGAGTCATAGAAGAGCCATAGAAGGGTGTTAGCGGGGTTCTGGGGAGCAGTGCCACTGCCCTCTAGGACATGTTTTCCATGGTCTGTTTTCCGTCGATATCTCCTGTATTTACATTTGGCTCGGCTAGTGGTGGAGCTGGAAAGTGTATTTCATTCAGGCCAGTGAACATCTACATGTCATAAAATATAGGGCATATAAATAGTCTTGATTCAATTACCGCCAAGGCAGAGAAACCACCTGAGATTCCACATTTAGACTCAGTGCAGCGCTCACGGAAAACGCCATTAGACTCCAACAGGAATGAACGTGGAAAACAAAACATACGAGACAAAAATATTGCAGAATCAAACACAAACACTGCTTTGTGTGTTCAGGCTCGAATAACAAGTTTTCCAGAAATTGTGTATGAATGATATAAAAAGATTACAGTTTAAGGTGTTTATACATGATGTATCGATAAAAAGGACAAATTATAAAAGAGAGGGAGCTTGTGTGCTTAAGTGCAGCTTGACGGTGAGGGCTAGTTAGCTTTCTGGCAGAGGTGACTTTGGGTGAATTAGTGGCAACAGGCAGTAATTAAGAATCGTTTTCACTGTGTTTAGTTGTTCAGTTAGGCGTAGAGCCCATCAGCCCTATAAATCTACTGTTCTCTTCCCCCAAGTCTGAGCAGTGCCACCCGGGACTAGGCAAAACAATTAATGGCAACTTAATTACAGTGCCATATCAGATTTTTGCTTAACCCACAGAATGTGCAGAGAGCAAGAGAAGGGGCACATTAAAAATGCTTGCTTCCTCAAGCCGGTGCAGAGCTTTTACAATGTTCACAGCAGAGTGGCATATACTGGGCACAGATGGGGCATAGAGGAGTAGATCCAATGGGAACTTGGTGCCCTTTACACCCCATTTCTTTCCTTTCGCATGGGGGCTTTTCCCCTGGGAGGGAAAGAAGGCATGGGGAGGAAGAGAGGGAGGCTTACAGAGTAGGACCTATGATTCTTGGTGCAAAGGAACCCTAGGGCACATGTGAGCACACACTCAATGCACATATACACACGCAAATACACACCTTGCCCTGCAGTAGGTGATGGCCTTGACCTTCCCAGTATAGGAGCAAGACAGAGCAAGTGAACATATGTATGTCTGGATGAGAAAGAGGAGGAGTGACAGGTTAAAAGAGAAGCAGTATGTGATGTAAGAGACAGAAAGAAGTCTAAGAATAAGAAATGAATCAACTATCTTCAATAGAACAGGTTATATCTGATGGTTAGGTACAAAACATATATACTATGTATGTACTACATACCAAATAACTATTTTAAAACAACAATCAAATGATTAAATGAGAAGATATCACTCTCATACTTGTCTCTCATGTGTGTCTATTACATAAGCTACAGCTAGCAGGTGGTTAGCTTAGCACAGGGGCAAATAACTAGCCTAGCTCTGCCTGGAGGCAACAAACTTCACCTCCAAACACCTCAAATCACAAATTAATATGTTTAATCCTGCTTGTTTAATTTATATAAATACTAGTTAGGCTAAGCTAAGCTAGGCTAAGCTAAGCTAAGCTGAGCTAAGCTAACCACCTGCTGGCTGTAGTCATAGATTCATCAGACAAATATAAGAGCAGTCAATATTCTCAGCGAGAAAACAAAGAAATGCATTATATTTCTCAAAATTACTGTTTTAAATAGCCATTTATAATAAGGGCTAGGTATTCATGTTACATATTTTTTGTATCAGCTGAGATATGTCTGTAGTACCAAGTATCGACCACTGTCAAATACTGAAAATTGGCGTAATTTGATTAGAGAGTTCCTAATTTAAATCAGAATTCTGCCATTTTCCCTGTTTTCATTCCATTTGGGTAAAGTTCATGTTCAGATGCTGATGTTAGACAACACTGAATATTTGAATGTTGATTTAAAAAATGGCTACTTTGTAGACTAAATGTTCATATTTGTTCATAGGGCAATGAGATGGCTCTCAAGAAACAATACTTAATCAAAGTACTAGTGTTGATACCAAAACTCAGGTATTTTATTGGCTCTAGTATAGAAAAAAAACCTCCAACCATACAACGTTCGCATTATACAAGCAATGTGAGAAGAGCATTTAAAAGCTTTCAGAAACAAACTGATGCACCAAAAGAGGGAGAGGCAGAAAAAAAGGGAGGATCTGTAATATGTGAGTAATAACTGACACAATCCATAAAGATTAAGAATTTCAACTGTCTTTTTTATTTTATTGCGCAAAACCAGGCCAATATGACATGTTTCCTCAGGAGAGATGTAAATGTGTGTAAAATCATAGCCCTGCTTAGTTACCAAGCTGTGATCAACCCCATGATTACATGTCATGTCCCCATCATCATTACCACTGGCACACCCCTTACCCCGATTTAGAGGGAGAGTGAGAGTGAGAGATCCACCATGATCCCACCATAGCAGATGGATATGTCAGATATGCCTGCTTGGGCTTATGGAGATGCTTAGTGGTAAATGTAATGACCTGTGTGGGTTTGTGTGCGTGCGTGTGTGCGTATAAGTGTGTGCCTACCCCTCAATCCACTGTTCCAATTACCACGGTTCTGTCTGGGGAAAACTCAGGCACTTTGCTGTGACAGAAAGGCAGGATACAGCCAGTTATAACTTAGATTCTCCATTCCTGATTGAGAGACCAGAAAGAGGGAACTTTTGTCAGCTGGAGACAGAAGGAAGGAAAACAACTCTGTTTACTTTGTTGGTTAAAATGACAAATTACTGACCAACTATAGCTGCCAAGATGACAGGGTGGAGAAATTGCCTTAAAATCTTCAAGGTTACAACCAACTGTGTGTGTCTCTTGGGGCACTATTAGCTGCATGACTTATGTGTCAACATATGTTTGAAATTTGATGGCTTCAGTATTGTGGTTTGGACGAGTATGACTCTACCTCAAAAAAAGGTTCACACAAAAGGAAGCAAAAAATCGCTGCTCATTCAAGTGCTTCAGTTGTCTTATAAATTGAACACACTGGTGCTGACCTGGTTCACTGCAATTCAGGAAGTCAGTTTGGTCTACTTAAGTTTAAAAGGAACACAATGTGCCCTGCAATTAAATTACAGGATACACTGACAAGGTTCAACAAGGCTATGGTTCAATTCCTCTGAGTCATAATCCAGGGTGATGCTGAGCAGTCATTTGAAAAAGCGCTTGTTCCTTTACCAATTTCCCTTTGCTTTTTTGTTAATTACAAACTTTCTGGGATTTATTTAGGCACAGATGACCTTTACGAAAGATGATCTGGTCTATCTGTGGTGATCTGGTTTTCCATCATCCATCCTTTACAGAAATGTTTACTCTGGTTACTTGCTAGACTGTGCAAGTCCCTTTAAACACATATTCAGTTTGTTTAACTTTACCCAGAAATATTACCATGAATCTCCTCTCTCTTGTCCTTCAGCCTCCCCTCTTCGCCAAAGTCACAACCTCCAGCTGCTGTCCAACGGTTAATGGAAACTTTCCTCTCTGTTAGTGTGTCATGTGAAGGGCAAAGCAAGAGTTTTCCAGTGCTCTGTCTGTAGAAAAACAACCTTCTCTGGTGTGATGCATCAGGAGCCTGCAGAAAATAGGGCATGTTTGTCAAAGCTCTTTCGGTGGGTTTCCTGTTTTGACCTACAGGAGGAAAAGAGTTTGTATATGTGCATGTATGTGCCTGTGTGTGTGTGTGTGTGTGTGTGTGTGTGTGTGTGTGTGTGTGTATTCTGTTTGGTGAGATGGTGTTTGGGCTCAACCCAGCATTGGCGCGCGTTCTCGGAAAGCTTTTTTTCCCCCCCATGCCACCTGTGATGTAACAGCTACACCTCATTTCACTAATGAGCGACACAAGTAATATCAAAAAATGTTATCTGTGGAATGGCTCACATTCAGTCATGGAGCACTGAAGTTGCACTCTCCATCATCGTACCTCTCCTTGGTATTTGTTAAATGTCGGCTGGTTCAGTCTATCCATTAGCCTTGTCTATGTAAAATTCCACTCAGATCTCCAGTATGTGAGAAACCATAGAAACAGACTGGCCTTTGTTTCTTGTGCTGGGGAAAGTGTCCTGTGAGCTGAACTGAGTAATACTGCTGTGGCAGATGACTGGCCCACTCACACATTCAGTGTCGAAGAAAAAAAATGGGTGAAAAATTACATCAATAAAAGGTGTGACATTTTGAAGGGCTGAAGATGATTTTCCATCAACTCTTCTTTGTGATAAACTCTCTCTCTCTCTCTCTAGGAAAAGACTCTTTGTACCAGTCAGAATCATGAATTGTGATGTTTTCGAAGATGTGCAAGTTTGTAAAACCATTTTGGGAAAAACATGTATTTGTTTTCTTGACAAGAGCTGGACAGGAAGATTGATACCACTCATACATATCTAGCTGGAGCCAACTGCCGCTAATGTATTTATATATATGTAACATCTTTGTGTACAAAAACCAGTTGCCAGACAGCCAGGGTAGAGACCAGGAAGTTTCAAGTCTGGCGCAAACACCTGTCATAAAACAGCAAATTGTTATTTTTACACTTTAGATTTGATTAATTAAAGTTCAATCAATGAACTTTGGAGAGGCTTTTAGGAGCCAGACTGTTCTGAGTTTTTATGCTAAGCTAAGCTAACTAGCTGCTGGCTCCAGCTACATATCATGAGAGTGGTATTGATCTCCTCATCTAACTTTTTTAATAAGCACTTTCCCCCATATGTTGAACTATTCCCTTAAGAGTCTACGTTTTCAGCAAGTCGGCAGATAGATTTACTTTTTAAGAAATAGACCTTAGCCTCATTAGAGTGACCAGACAACATGAAGCCTAGTTGAAGTAGTCTGCATATAGCCTAGTTAAGGGCTACCCTACTTTCAGCTCCAATAGCCCAGTTACAAAAACACCCAGAAGAGTCAGTCTCTCCATGAGAACAGAGTCCAAATAAGTAATGTCAACTCTGAGCTAACACTGAAGCTACCCTCGCCCTAAAATAAAGAGGAAAGATTGGGCAGAGTTGTCACAGGGAGCCTGAAACTGGGATAGGGATAGATTACATTAATATTTCAGGCTATCTATCTGACAAGCGACTTACAGGATTCTTGCTCAAGGACACGTTGGCAGGACATATGGGTGTTAATGAGCACTGTCTGCAGTTGTAGGAAGACTCACTGGAAAGTTTAGTGACTTGGCTCTACCTCATACGATTATTTATCAGACTTTTGCCATTATACGTGCAAATATCCAGCTAAATGTATCATAGTATTTTCAGCTCTTCTTTAATAACAGCAACTGGTTTCAAGGTCTGGTTGGCAAACATTAGCCAAGACCATTGATGTGCTCCAGGCTGGAACGAAACATGGGTTCTTTCCAGTTTACTTCCCAATGTCAAACAAGTGCCTCTTAACTGTCAAATGCAGGGGAGCAGTGACTAAATACATTCCCCAGAGCAGTAGCATCGAGGAACTCCTTGCTATAAAAGGGAAAAAAGGACAGAGAGGAGACACTGGTTGGAGGCTGCAAGTCATCATTAGTGTTATTATCTGGAATGTAATGTTGGATGTGCTGCAAGCTGGCACAGTGACAGTTTTAGTAAGCGCTAATTGCTATCATTATGGATAGACTGTTTGCTCAAGGTATAAACTTTGGTGCGTTGATGTGAAATGGAAACGATCAACCGATAGGAACACCATGCAAGATAAAATAAATGTGATGGCTTGTTTTAGGAGTTTTAAATCATCATCATTGTGATTACCACATACTTTCACTGCTCTGCATCATTTCAATCCTCTATTTCCTCCCTCTTGTTTTCTGTCTCACCATCCCATCTTTTGTCTATCTTCCAGAGATGTTGTCCCTGCTCCTGGTTTATGTAGGTCACAACACAGAGAGATGATAAAGAAGCTCCCGGGTGGTGGAGGTTTCTGGCAGGGTGGCGGCAGCGGCAGTGGTGTTAGTGGTGGAAGGGGAGAGCATTGGGAGCATTGGTTCCGGAGCCATGTGGCATTGTACCTGCTTATCCATAATGGATGAGGGTCAGCAATAATGGATGAGGTTGGTGAGTAACCTGAGGATGTGGTGGGACATGGAGACTTGCTTCGGCCTTAGCCTCTTTCCTGCTCCTCCTCCTTCTCCTCTTGTCAGCCAACATGCTTTTCTCAGAAAATACTGAACATGATGCTCGCCCAGACACAGCCGCATTGAAAACAAACATGGTGACACTCAAAAAAATCCATATTAACACTCCAACAAACAAGCCGGCCAGGGATATATTTATGAATACAGCGACAAAGACAGGGGAGACCTTTCTTTTTTCGTCTAATTGGTCTAAATTTTTAATCCAAAATCTAAGTGGTAGTGCCACTATCTTTATTCATTCATTATGTATTTATTGCCTGTGCACTCCAATAAAAATTAAATGATAATTTGAAAGGAGTTTCTTGTAGTGATGAACCTACAGAGAATTCACTTAAATCTGTCGCTCCACTCGGCTTTACAAAACTTTACAGCACGCTTCAACTAACGGTTCAGCTGTCTGGTCTGCAACTTTACTGTTTGTGTTCACTCTCACCTTTCACATAGCAGAGGTTTTGGGCCACAGCAGACAGCAGTTTTCTGTGAAAAAGCTACACTACCTGCTCAGCACCAGACATAGTGGCACATTTATAAGCTAAAGAGCCAAATATTTCCCTCAGGAGTTGGTGGAGACCAAAAACAGAGCTAAAAAGAAGTGTATACACCAGATGATCACAAACACAACTCTAAATAAATGCTACTGTTGCTCTGTAACTACTGGATACAAATGCAAATAAGCACCCTGTTCACTATATGAACTTAAAAGTTGACGATATGTCAGTGTTGTGTTTACGACTTGTTTCTGCTGCCCCTAAAGTGGCCAAAAAAAAAAAAAAATCTCTTGTTGCAGTAAATGTCATTGTTCTGCTTTATAATGTAAAAGTGTCCTATATTCATGTAGGTCCATGTAGCCAAAATTTAATTGAATTAAAGGGTTTCTGTGTGGTTTACAGCTTTACTCCTACTAGGGATTAAAAGGGCAGTACTAAATCACTAGAAAACCCCATTTAAATTTAGCCAATTTTCTGTTCATGACTTGAATTGGGTGGGATGAATCAGCCAATGACCCACCAGCTAAGTATTAACTGTCCATGATGAGATCTTTGAGTCAGCTGGCCTCTACAAAGGGAGCACTGTACTCAAACAGCTGCCACTGCCCACACCAGCCCCACAGTTTAATGCAGTCATTCGAAATTCAATACCACCAGGCCCATCCCACCTTACAGTAGCAATCAATGACCAGCGCTTTTGACAGGCGACACTGCTGTCTGCTGAGTAGAGGGTGACAGATGGGAAACAGGGTTAGCTCTGTGTGTGTGTTCCTGTGTGTAGGAGGGAAGGTGGGTGGGTGGGTGGGGGGAAGGACTGGTGAACTAGCGAGGCTCATCCTCAGTCACACTGACAATGGCATGCTTAGTCACACACCTGATGGACTGTGAGAAACAGAGTGTGTATCCGCATGCAGGCAAGAATCTGAATGTTTAAGAGGGTGACTGATCATGGCTGCACTGAGGGTGGGATCCTCGAAAAAAGACAGATTGCACTGCCCTCCGCACACTTTTTCCGTCTCACTTTGTCAGCTTTGCCCCCTTTCCCAACAGTGATGCGCTCCATTTATTTAATTAGAGCTTCCTCACGCCTAAGTGGCTGTCGATTGATTTCTGCAGGTACACAAAGCGAAGGTAATGTCATTGGTGAGTGGGCCAAGAGCTGATGAACCTTTAGGTGTCAAAGTAAAAAGGATTTCCAACATACTTTGCGTGATTACATAGCAAAGGTTTTGGCTGTGGGTGTGTAGGCACAGATCTGTGAGAAAAATCGATCATGCACTGGCAGCATAATACCATGTGAGCGTATGATTCATGAGTCAGTCTGAGAGCAATAGGTGTTGGTACAGAGCGAGTGTGACTATCAGGCAAAATGAGGGAGAGATAGGGGGAGCAAGCAGATGCATTCACAGCTCAGTAGATAAAAAGCAAACTGTAACAATGGTACAGTCATTCACAAAAAGCCTGTGATGTTCAGCAGAGAAAGCTGTGGAAGAGGACTGTGATATCTTAGGCATGTAACTGACACTTATCTCAACTAAAAGAGATACAAGATTATTTGTTCACGGACATAAAAAGCAAATGTATGTGGTTTGTAAAAGTGTGTACAAATATCTTCCTCAATGCACTTCTTATGTGCAAGCACACCCGAATACCTCAGGATTTGCATCTACGTACGCCCTGTGCTCAGCCTCTATAAACTCAACTCAGTCACATCTACATTGTTGCACATTTGCCCAAACTTGACAATAGATTGTTGATTAGCTTATCAGTAAAAGTACAATTTATATCAGCCACGCAGAACTGTCTGCATACATTATAAGGTGCACTTGAGTGCAGCTGCTGTTGATTCTAATTCATGGGTTGAATTTTTGACAAAATGTAGGGTAGCTGTAGAGCTGGCAGCCAAAGTATTAATATCCAACACAGCAAGAGAAATGATTGACTCCCACAGCTCTACTTTTCTATATAATTGCAATCAAAATAGAAATCATCTCCGGTAAGCAAAGTTTATAACAGCTGTCAGATTGTAGTTGTTACTGCTCCTGATAAAGCTGTGTGCTACAGTGTGATTATTATAACGTTTCCCATGCTTTTTGCTCTTCTTGAGGTGTGTGCGTTTAATGGCCATCCATGGTTTTTGAACACAAGCTCTAAAAGCCGAGAGAAGGACAAATAAATATGAAACAGTCCTCCCAGCAACACTGTATTTAGTATAAAACAGCACGTCAAGCCTTCCTCCTTCTTTGTGTGTACTGGATATCACTAATTTCATCTTCCCTGGAATAGCAAAAAAAAAAAAAAAAAGCAATGTTCAATTTCTGCTGCTGCACTGATAATGCAAGGCCATGAAATCTCACTTGCATTTGACACCCACAGATTGCACATTCAGCGTCATGTCAGGGACATGATTTCTGTAAATCAATTTCCCAAGTCTGGGATGACATTTTGTGTGGCTGCACCCACAATGGATACCACTTCATTAGTACTCTTCGACTTAAACACAACAACACAACATAATACTGCTGCATAGTACAGGAACACACATTTGCAAATGTGTTAAACACAGCATCTATTGATGCGATTTGTCATTACGAAAGCTTATTTGAATTTTTGCTGTCACATCTGTTTTAGTCATCGCTTGACTTGACTTGACTCAGACATCTCGAGTTGACAGTTAACATGAGTTGTTTAGTCATTAGTCATAATGCTCTATGTACCAGATTAGATTTGCACAAAGCCAACAGATTTTCACACACAGTGTATTGAAATTAACATTTAATCCATGTTGGAAGTTACCTACCCTGGTTATACAAATTTTCTGCAAGCGATTGAAATTTACTTCGGTCTTTCTTGGTTACTGAAAATGGTAGCACAAGTTAAACTGAAAGTAGTTAGCAAATCAGGCTCTGCGTGCATCTACCTCCTACATTGTGAAACAGGATGTCCCCGTGTGGTAATTTTAAATGATTGCATTTATTTACATGTAGCTCCATTATTTCTAAAATATTTTTTAAAAATCCATTCATAATGTCTCATGCTAATCTTCAATTTATTTTCCAGTCCCAAACCTGAAGATATTCAATTATATGCCAAAGAAAACCAACAAATTCTCACATCTGAACCACTGAAACCAGAAAAGGTTATGAATCTTTGCTTGAAAAATAAGAACAATGAACCAAATTTCCAAATAGTTGCCTACTACTACTACTACTACTGCTGCTGCTGCTGCTACTGTTTCATTTTCCAGACCGTCTATAGTAAAGTGTGGATCTGAGGTTTGTGAATGAGAATCATATGTAATCATCTTGTTTGAAAATATCCATTAGATGTTATAAATGACCTTATGTATTTCATTCTATAAGTAGTAAAACCTTCATTTGGCCCTGACCAGATGAAATATTTTGGTAGGAGAGATATTTGACATCTTCAGTCTGATTAAACAGGAAGATGAAAAATTCTCCCATCAATCAGATTGGACGTGACACTGGCAAGGTCCCTCTGACTGGATATTTAACTGCTGACAGTGATTGATGCATCATCATAGGCAGAATCACCCACCACTGGCGGCGTCACCCTTGGGTCGATTCCTCCGCAGATGAAACCCCACCTGAATTGTGGGTAGACATGGACAGGACCTCAGACTAAATTGGAATGGGGCCATTTTATTGAAATCTTTATTTAAATGTATTCATGGAAAATGACAGCAGCTCTTGTGTTGTAAATGGGGAGACTCACGCAGCTCCTGCAGATACCCAGTTGAACACACGTACTAAAACACACAGACACAGTGCTACTTGCCCCTACAGGTCATTTCATTTCAACAGTAAGGGACGGCTTAACGGACTTAACGTCCCTGAGCTTAACTGCTCCCTGCACAGCCATTTCAGTACAGCAGCCAGTTGAAAAACTCAGCAATGGAGTACAATATGAATACTTCAGATATGATAACTATGAGTACATAGTTATCTGTGAATGTAACTGTGTGTGCTGACGTGCTGGTATGAGTAACAATTAGCAGAACAACAATTAATTCATTATTCCGCGTGAAATATTTGATCTGTTCTGTGCAATCTTTCACGTTCACCACCGAGAGTGAAAGTTTCGACAAATGAGCGAAACAGATTGCCTGTGAATTCTAGCTCTCCAAACTCACAAGTTTCCTGTCCTCAAAAAGACCAAAAAAATGACGGCGACATTTTGGTGCTGACACACAGTTATACCCTCATGCATGAAACACTGCGGTTTCTGATCCGGTCACATTAGACACATCATGAGAAACGTTTTTATTGTCACCAAATCCTCCGGTTAATTTTCAATATCTAATGTCCTGATGGGATGTAGCTGGATCTGGTAATCCACAGTGATGTGATTGGTGAATATCTCAATATAGTGACCTATTTTCTAGTAACTTAACACGGGTGACATGCCAGCATGGCTTAACTGATCATATAAACCTGTAACTAGATGGTCTCTTGTGTTGCAATAATGTAATTTGTGCCGTTGTTTTGGTGCACATGAGTATTTATAACTGCAGAGAAGCAGAGCAAATGAGTGTATGATCTCTTCTCCTTCTGAGTGTGTGTTTGTGTGCATTTGTGTCCATGTGGTGACTCCTAAGACAAACACAGCTTATGGCTT
This sequence comes from Sciaenops ocellatus, assembly GCA_033000465.1. Lineage (NCBI taxonomy): Eukaryota > Metazoa > Chordata > Actinopteri > Sciaenidae > Sciaenops > Sciaenops ocellatus. The sequence goes on from CP136889.1 coordinate 13,430,025, forward strand.
AAAGGAGGAGAGTAGTCTGCCCTTTTATTGTATGTGGTGTTGCCATGGCAACACAACAGGAAGCAGTGTGCCTGTAGAGAGGATATGACCCTAGTCACAGAATCAAAAGTAGCATCACTGACTCACAACTCTCTCAGTGTAGCTCACGCACACACACACACAAACACACAAACAAACACATCAACAATGATGTGAATTATTTTGCAGATGGTCATATATCTGAATCCAGGTCTGACAGGATAACCCTGGAAAAGCCTGGAAAGCAACAGGAGTGTGCGCTGTGTCCTCACTGGGACACGAACGTAACAGGATAGGGGGATGAGTGTGTACCCTTGAGCACAAAACACTTTATAAATAACTAAGAGGCACATGCCCACATTATCATTCCAACACATGAGTATGTACACACATGCTGGTACACACACACAGAGGACATTCAAGATATTAATAACTGTCAACATGTATAATAATCAGCTATATGAAGTTATGTTTCTGCAGCATATGTGGCCACAAGTTCCACCATGTCTCTGGTATGTCTACTTTAAGGTAAATGCACAATCTGAAGATGCATAATGTGGAAAATATAACTCTACTGGGATCGGTATTGGCTGATAATCAATACTAAACTGCTGGGATTGGGCCAGAAAAGTCCTTAGAATTTATGTTAGTTTGTCACACATGCCAAATGGGGCTCCCTTTATTATTGGTTCATGTCTTTAAGTAAAAAGAAGTCCATGCATGTTCTCATATATAATAAACTTTTAACAGTTCATTAAAACAGGACAGAGTCTACAGCTAACATGCTCTGTGAGGCTGTAGCTAAATACTAACAGTCTGCATGTTAATATGTTCAAAATGACACAGCACGCTAACCTTTGCTAGTCTCCACAAAGCACAAAGAAGAGAGGAATCTGTGGGGATGATTGATGGCCCCAAATGAAAATATCAGATATCAGCAATTTTTTTATCATATATCCTGAGGGAAGCATGAATCTCTGTACCAGAGGTGTTGCAATAATATCGTTATCACAAACTCTTTTGGCCAAAATAAGTGTATATTAAAAAACTGATATCATGACAGTAGTAGTTGGTACCAAATTCTATAGTAATTCATTCAAGAGTTGTCAAAATATTTTAATAAAAAACAAAAATGTCAGCCTCATGGTGGTACTAGTCTGGGGAAAGTGATTAGGATTCATCCTCTGGGGACCATGAACAAAATTTCACAATAATCCATCTAATAGCTGTTGAGATTTTCACTCTGGATTTTAGACTCAATATTTAATATTTAAATCTGATTTTCATACTCACAACTCAGAGTAATAAGAGATAATAGAAAATAGAGAGCATTTCTTTATTGATTCATGCCATTATTTGTGCTCTCATATATATCACTACCATTCATTAACAAGAATCAACATAGCACACATGCCATTCTTTTAACTATAACGATCCACTTAGCTGCTGTGTAAAAGGGATGGACCATAATAATGAGGCCAAGGCCACAATCTACTGACAGGGCGGGAGGGAGGCAAAGAAAGAGAACATGAATGGTGAGTAGACACAGAACGAGAGAAGTGTTAGATAGCGTAACTCAACCACTGTGACTCAAAGAATGTTGATTTGGAGGGAATGTGTATGTAAGGATGGGAAATTGAAAGGATGAAGGCTGGAATGAGGGTCATTTTGTGGCATTGTGTAATCAAAAAATGAATGCCCCCGTGAGTAGCAAATAAACACGAGTTTTGGTTTACATTCTGAATTGAGTGAATCGCATGTGAATTGACCACAACCACAACAAGCATCAGTGAGTGTCTCCCCTGTGGTGAAATGAGAGATGAGAACAAGCAAGGACAGGAGTGTAGCTGGGGGATGGAAGGTTGAGAGAGAGACCAACGGCAGACAGCAAGGAGGTGGAGGTGCACCGTGGGTAATAATGTGGAAGACAAGATAATAGACAAGTTTCTTTCCGCCTCAGCCAACGTCTTTTCTCGGGTTGACAGACTGAGAAAAGAAAGTGTGTGAAACTGTGAAAGAAACAACCAACCTTTTTCTTTTTTTTTAGTACCTGAGTTGTGACTTGAATGTGTAGGATGTTGCCCACTGAGCGTGTGTATTTGTGTGTTTTACTCATCATCTGAACACATTTTCTTCCAGCAGGAATCAGAAATAGTACAGGGAGATACTGTATTACAGACCTCTAAAGATATGAAGTGTTGTACAACTGATTTCAAAAAAAGTGTGATGCTGTGTAATTTTAGCCTGGAGGACACAATGTCCACGATTTTCAAAAACTATTTGTAACTTGGGCCGTAGCGCACTTTTTCATTTTTCCATCAAATGAGCTTTTGTCCAGAAAAGTCAACGGTGATTTTACCCACGATGGTTTCCCAAAGTATTTTGAAGTCCATCAGTTTTTAATGCAGTGCTACCTCAGGGATCAAAGATCATGGGCATTGAGGGTTGGTTTTCAGCCTTGCCCCTTATGTGTGGAGATTTTCTGGATTCTTTGAATATTTGAACGATATTATGGGTTGAAGATGGTGAAATCGCTAAATTCATTGCAATTTTGTGTTGAGAAATGTTCTTAAACCGTTTGCCTATTTTCAGTTTATTGCAGTCGTGAACGATGAATGACTGAGCCTTTTGAGGAAGAACCTTTTATACCTAATCATTATACTGTTACCTGTTGCCATTGAACCTGTGTTTTTTTTCCCCCACAACTTTCCCAGTCTTTTGTTGCCCTTGTCACAACGTCTTCTGAAAAAAAATGCATGCATAAAAGTCAGAAAGAGTGTATATTTACAATGTGGAGGGGGCTAGTAGCAGTGTCTTTCCTCCTGTAGCTACTACTGTAGCTACTGTAGCTACTGCAGCTAATGCAGCTACTGTACCGCAGACGCCGAGCAGGAGGAGGTGGACTGTGAAGCCTGCAAACGGCTGGACTAAGTGTGTCTGCATAAACATATAAATAAAATAGAAATAGTTAAAACGGTCACCTGTCTGTGTCGTGTTGCTGAAATCGCTTTAAACATTAAATATCTTTCTTTGTCATCTTTGTACTGTATTCAACTTAATATAATTCGAAAAGAATAAGCAAATTGCATTTTGTTTTTATACATGTTTTATACAGCGTCACAACTTTTTGGGAATTTAAACGTCAAAAGTGCAATAGAGGCAAAAATTACAACTCATCTGCAAGTAGTGTGACAACTTACAGATATTTTCATCACTGAGTAATCTTTTTGATCATTAATCATTCGGCCTACTCAAAAAAGAAAACACTTAGAGGCCAAGCTGCTCGAACAGATTAAGTTTCTATTAATCATCTGATTAATTAATCTGCTACCTGTTTCATCTCTATCTCAAACAGAACGCATTATCTTATCTTCAGGTGGGGAATTACTAAACCTGGAGCTGAATGAAATTTACATACAGACTAAACTACACATGAATGAAGAATCTGTAGGCATGGGACAAAGATTTTGGCACCAGAAGAGTTCTGGTTTCTGTTTGTAGTTCGATTAGTATTGACCGGTCATGTTTGAGCGGACTTTGATTGCGACAGTCCGTAGGGAGAGCAAAAGCGGTAAACTTGGAACCCATCGGCTATCGTCTAACAACAATTTTGCTTTTTATTAGCTTTTTTAAATTATCTGCATTCATATGCAGACATTTGTTTATAGCAGAAATGAGGCTTTCTCATCATTCTTGTGTAACAAGTTGCTAATTGGACTGCAGAGGAAGTCTTGGCCATATCCGTTTTCCGGATATGTGCTGGCTACACCAAAAGCCCAGAAACCATTGGCCCCTGAGGCTAAATCATCGTCAGACAGTAGACTGACAAACTTGGTTTAGAATACGAAATATTTTATTCCTATAGAGTAAGAAATATATAATGTGGTATTCTATATTGAATAATTAAAAGCAGCTGGTCATGTCACAAACTAATAAGGATCAATAAGTTTAGATTTTCAACATGCTTTATTATAGGACTACCAGATTACTGAGTCAGTCAGAGCACATTCAAGCATTCTTTCTGGGTAAATTAACATTTTCTAACTCAAACCTTTCACCTTCCATTAAGAACGTAAATTACTGGCTAACATGACTGTGTGTGTGTATTTGAGTGTGCGTACAGTAGGGGTCTGTCCTGAACTGACCCCGGTCCAGTGATAACATCATTACTCTGCAGAGCTGCTACCTCCACCAGCCAGCCTGCCGTTTCCAAGGCAATGAACAGCGGCAGTCACTTTCCACCTCAAATGCATTACGAGATGTGTGTGTGTACTGCATTTACATCCAGTACATGTGAGCAGTAGGATCCGTCTGCGGTGTCAGAGTGTGCCTTTGTCAGTATGAGCACATGTCTGCAGCAGGTTCATGTTTAACCTTTGCAGTTTCTCTGTAATGTAGCGAGGGTAAATACATATTTATGTGGGCGCATCTGTGTGAGTGTGACCATCTAATGTAGGGCTGAATCAACAGAAGTCGATAGATTTACAGCACCTCAGGGCAGGAGAGAAAAACACACACACACACACACACACACACACACACACACTCCCACACACAACCACATTGTGGTTACTGAAATACACAGAGATAATATGAAATACGTTTGTGTGACTGCCCCTTTCCCCTGTCAGTGCAAGCCTGTCAGCTGCTGATACAGGAATCCAGAGGACATTTTACAAGCTGCTGTGCTGACACTGAGCATTTTCAACATTTTTAAACAGGTCTCAAATTAGTGAGAAGCCAGCCATAAGTACATTTGTGTGTGTGTGTGTGTGTGTGTGTGTGTGTATGTGTGTGTGGAGAGCTGGTAGCTCCTGCGAGGTCTCCAGGTAATGAGAACCAGGCCAACTCGACTCGGGTAATGACTGCAGAGATATTGTGTTCCTATTATACACTTGCGTGGAATCTTTATGATGGATTTAATTGGACAGAACAAGCAGGAGGAATGTGTGTTTGTGTGTGTGTTTTTGTGCGGTTGTGTGTGTGCTTCCGGCGCTTTCTTTTCAAAGCTGTTTGGGTGGTTATTGATCAGTAATTAACTGAGACTAAATTGCTAGAAATGGCCTGTGGAGCCCTGCGAGGCACGCTTATGTTCAGCTGGTGGAAAAAAACCCAATACAAATATGATACAAATGAAATGCTTGCAAATATATTAAACCTTTAATATACAAGTAAGTTAATCGAGTTAAAGAGAAGTTCATACCATTTAGTGGCTGCTGAATCATAGAAATGAGATTATGCAAATGTGGTTAAGAATACAGAATAGAAATAAGAGGTGAGCAGAAGGGAGAGCTTGTGTTTAATGTCTTTATTGACAGTGTTGTCACATGGCTGTCAGTGCAGGAAAAAAGCATGCATGTGACAGCTGTGACTATTAGACAGAAAGTTTACTGGCGAGGATTTTGGTCGTCGATTTGTCATTTTTAAAGCAAAAATGTCAAAGTTTGCTGGTTCCTTCTTCTCAAATATGATAATTTGATTCTTCACATGATAGTGGACTGAATATCTTTAGGTTTTGGACATTTGATGAGGTCAAAACAATTCACTGATTAATCAAGAAGTGAATCGTTAGATTAACTGATCATGAAAACAACCACTAGGAGCTTGTGCATGGTCTAAATCTCCAAACCTTTTCTAACTTTTGTCACGCATTCCGTTTAATGAAAATGTCATTTAATAAAACTCCTGTGGAGAAAGAGTGAAGACACGGAAATAACAAAAAGACGAGACAGAGAGTTTGTCCACAACTGCTGCACATGATACAGGTCGGCTTTCATTGAGCAATGGAAACATGATGTAAGGGGCGACGGCCAAGCAGTGTGTGTGTGTGGTGTGTGTGTGTGTAGGGAAATGTGGACAAGGAACAAAGCTCACAAAGACATTTTAGTGTGAGAGAATCAAAACCAAGTGAGGATAGATAACAAAGAAAGGGAGGCAGGCAGGAGTTTAATCCAAAAGTGTGAAAATGTATGTATGTTGAGCTCAAACTAAATTGAATCTGGCATGTCCTCGGTGCTACAATCAAACTCCAACAATGACATTTACACCAGATGAAGGAGCTTGTTGGTGGGAGCAGGTTGCAAGACTTGCCAGGTCCTCAATACAAAAAGAAAACACAAAGCCGACTCTGTTTCGAGATGAACTGAGCGGCTGCAAAACAACATGACACATATCGACAAGACTAACAGGTGCAGGCCTACTGTATGTTGGCTATGTGTGCTCAAGGGGAGCAATGGGACAGGTGCCTGTGCAACAGTTGGCATTTAAGAGCGCACATGCCAGGACTACATTAATAATATCCCAAATTTAATATTTAGTATTTCTTTTACAAGGGTATAACAGCAAAATAAAACTGAAAGAGCACTGTGTCCTTAAAAAATATGTTGACTGAAGGCTGAAAAGATGAACAGATAGTCCTTATTTTGACTATATTTATCATGAATACTAGAAAATAAACGTTTTAAACTATTTCATTGCAGTCAACAGCAGCTACTTCAGCTACCCACGATGGAATACATTATTCATGGGTTTGTCCTTGGAGATAAAGCTCCTCTCTTTTGCATACATGCATACACAGTGGTCTTTTAAAACTGTCACAATAAACTTTGTTCATTATCTTGTATTTATGTTATCCTGGCCTTGCGTTCGGATTTGAATGTGTGTTTGTTGTTCTTAAGACGCGGAACCATTGTGTTTGTGGATTTGAACAATATACTCAATGTGTATTTAAATGCGTGTTCATATGTCAACACATGGGATGCTCATCGGTGTTTCCAGCTCTGTCTGTGTGTACATCCTCTCGCTAAACGCCGTAAATTAGAAAGTGATGACTGGTCTGCAAACAAGTAGACAGCAGGTAGGGGGAAAAAAACGCATCACAGCCAGGCATGCTGGGAATGGTGAGTCTCTGGGCAAACAGATGTCCTTCCAGAGCAACTGTGGTAAAGAATACACTGCTTAGTGAGGAAAAATGTGAGAAAGAGAGTGAGAAAAGGAGGGAGGAAGTGATAAAAAAAAATACACATGGGGCATTGGGGGATGTGTTTCACATTGGAATATAAGTTTATTTCTGTTGAATATCAGGAGAATGAGTATATATATATATATATATATATATATATATATATATATATATATATATATATATATATATAACGTGACAGGCGTTATCTAGAGCTTGTGTTTGGTTTGTCTGTTATGGGCTACTGTAGAAACATGGCAGACTCCGTAGAAGAGGACCCACTCCCTCTGTAGATGTAAAAGGTAATTCTAAGGTAACAAAAATACAACAATTCTTATTTTCTGGTGATTACGCATCATTAAAACATACTAACGACTAATATATACCATATTTAGCCAATAAATTCCCCAAAATCTTACACACTGGACCTTTAAATATAGGCAGCAGCTGATTAACTATTATATCTAGCTTTTGTTGTTAGCTAGAAAACATCTGTTTTTGTACAGATCAAACTAAGAAAAAATAACGTGTTAATCAGTGGGTCTTGGAGGTCATATGCAGATACGTTGTACCTCTCTGTTTCTAGTCTTTATGCTAAGCTAAGCTAAACAGCTGCTGCTGCTTCAACGCCATATTTACTGTACAGACACAAGATTAGTATCAATCCTCATGTCGAATTCTTAACAAGACAAGAAAGCAGAGTTAAATAGTTGTTTCCATCCTTGTTTTGTTCAACCAGTAGACCAAAACAACTTAATTTCTACTGATTAAGCAGATGAAAATGACTGTCTATTAATATTCTGTCGTACGACTAACCGATTAATCAGACAAATCCTTTTAGTACTGGACCACTATCACACTAACACACTTTCAGTTCTGACATATCTACTACATTGTACATGCTCACTTGTACAGTCGGTGCAAAAATGATCCCCAGTGTTGATACTAATAAAAGTCTCCTGTGTCACATTTTGGATATGCCGTTTTTGCTGTTTGCTGTGTGGGAAACTTTGCACAGATTTAGTTTGCAAACTTTGGGCTCAGCAATTTTCTGCAGGGACACGGTTTATATAAGTAGAGAAAAGTGGATAAGGAAAAAAAAAACTGCAGAGGATTTTAGATTTTTTTAGATTTAATTTGGGCAGCAGATCTGTGAAGATGGAGCCCATGGCAATGTCCTGTGGGCCTCCCACACAGCCAGAAGCCAACTAGTTGTGTAGGAGTGAGACAGACTGATTGAAATTCACCTCAAAGTGCCGTTCTGCCCTCGCTGACATGCAGAGGGTGGACTTCGTCCGATTACTTTTAGGTTAAAAGAACAGGGTGCGCTCACTTTCATCTGACTGTTATGTACTGTTATTTTACTGGCTGGTTGATGCATCTGCCTTGATCTGTGGGAATGTTTGTGTGGTAGGAAGCGAGAGAAGTGAGAGAATATGCAGTGGAACATACAGAAAGAGAAACAGATAGAGAGGATACCACTAATGGTAATAACAGGTAAACTGTGTTTTTAAGACTTTTGCAGAGTACTCTGTCTGTTCACAGAATATTTCCTGACTGGGACTGATTTTGCAGGTTGTTCTGTACTTAAACCCTCCCCAAAAAACACTTTTGACTGCCGGATTGACAAGCCAGTGACTCACCCTTACTCACAGGGAGGATATGGCAACCATAATATGGCAGGAAACAGTTTCACAAAGATTTACAGTTTTGCAACGAAGATATTCTGTTGTTGAAGTAATACATTTCTCCAGAAAAAGCCAGAGAAACTCGCCTTTCACGACTACAATACTTGGAGTACATCCCTCATGGGGCTTTTCACTCCCAAAACAATTAGAACGTGTGAAATAGAAGTTCCTGTGACCCTGAGAACCTCATTAACTGTGTTTATTATCATCCAGAGGTAGTTTACCTAATCTTACAGTGAGTGGATGAAAGGCACATTTTCTATGCCATGTTCAGTCAGTTCCTCCATCTCACCAACTGGTAATAATCTAATTGCATCCTCCCAGTGTATTTATTTTCTCTGAAATACAGAACATAAACACCTTTTATTGGGTCTAGTGAGTTCATAGAGGGCTCCTAATAAAAGTATGGTTTAGATTAGAGCCCCACGTGAGTGTGCAGATGAGAGAGCGAGATGGTGCAGACAAGGACGGCACAGCTGATTCTATCACAGGGTCTACTTCCTCTCCACAGGCTTTCTGCTTCCTGTTGTGTTGCCATGGTGCTGCATACAAAAGAGGACAAGCTACTCTTCTCCAGGAAGCCATAAATAATTGATTGGCAAGTGGCTTAATCAGCCCTGAGGCTGCCTGGCAATTCCACAGCTAATTCCACAGCTGGCTATAAATAACTCATTACGCTAATTATGGTATGTGAGCACACAGCTAGCCTGCGAGCGCAAACACAGTCAAGCATGACTACTGTGGGTTCAAACACGGTGTCCGTATGGCAGTGTTCAAGTTAGAAACCTCCAGCAGCAGCAGCAGCAAGCACTGCTGATAGTTCTCAGAGTGAGAGGAGCTGCTTTCATTTGTGCCTGGAAACTTTTTGAAAACTAAATGTCTGCCTTCCTCGTGGTCTTCAACGAAGAAATCCTGGCAGATTATGTTTACTAAAGATAAACTGCTCAGATCCCCTTATGTTTGACAAGGACAGTGAATGTGATTCTCTATGACACCGGCCGATCAGAAGTCTCTAACCATGACAGGCATCTCCTGCTGTGGCTTTGACACATCTCAATACCACTCTCATTTTGATGGAGGCTGTCTTCCAGACGGCCAGCGGTGACAAGAGGATTCAGATGATGGTAAAGTAGAAGGAGAAGCACTTAAGAGACCTGGGAGAGGTCTCTCTCCTCTGGGCAAAGCAATAATGACCTTACTGTCTCTGTCTATGTCAATAGCACTCCAGTGTCCATCTATTTCAATCACATCCAGACTTCCTGCTAATGACAGGAAGTGCTGATAATGCACAGGAAAGAGTCAAACGCGGCACTGTGAAAGCTGCATTTTGGAAAACACTCCCAACTTCAGATGTTTATTGCCTGCTGAAGACTCGAGGAGAGATGCAGCACAAAACATGCTGATGTCAACAACCACGTTAGACGGATGGGTAAGGATGGTAAGCGATCGAATCAAAGGCAGCACACATACAAAGAAAACGCACAACAACCTTTTAGAACAGTTAGTTCCTGGAGGCAAAGTGGTCCTTCAAAGTGGTCTGAGGACCCCTCTATTATTATCTACTACCACTAATTCATTCTTCTTCCGCAGAATCAAAAGTTCGCCTATTCACCACTGTTCTATACTCTCTCTTCCTGTTCACTTACAAACACACAAAGTTCCAAAATGAGACAACCTTGAGGCAAAATCTCTCGACTTAAAGAGTGGCTTTGGAACAAAGTGTACTGGATTATTTAATGGTCTCATGGGAAGGGTCATTTGACCATGAAACACCAAAGGGTTCATTGAAGACGTAACATAGATGACGTAAGAGTGGAGACCCAGCTACTGACCAAACAGTTTGACTGTTTTTTAGTTAATGCATGGGTGGAGTGACTTTAGGGATTGCAGCATTCCGGTCTTGAGTGACATTAGATATGGATAGTCAGGGTCCCCAGAGGATGAAGTTGTCATAAAATAACTTGATGTCAACTGAATGTTTTGGCACTAGATTTGGCACCGACATTCATAATTTAAAAATCATTTATCCTAATCACTTACCACACCAGCAGGTTGACATTTTTGATTCAAAGACAAATGTCTTGACAATTTATTGGTTGGACTGCCATGAAATCTGGTATCCACATTCATGGGCTCCACAGGATGTATTAAAATACCTTGGTGAGCTTCTTTCATGTAATGGCATCATCCAGGCAAAGTATGACTCCAAATATTTGGTTTATGACCAATTACCTGGAAAACATTTGGCTTTCCCATCAGCCTCAGCTGTACTGACAGTGCTAATGTCAGCATGATAAGCTAAATGAAGAACATTACCTCCTGGCAAACATTAGCACTGGCATATTAACCTTTTCATGTTAGCATGCTGATGTTAGCATTTATCTGAGTGCTGTGCCTAAGTATAGCATCACAGAGCAACTAACACAAACACAGACTCTTGTTGAAAGTCTGGTTTTCTTTGACATGATTGTCTTCTAACCACAATCACTTGTGTGTTGATATCAGATGTTGTTGTTCCAGTCTGAATTCACCAAACAAGGAATAGCACAGGGATGTGAATAGCTCCAAGTAAGACATGCTATGTGTGAGAGAGGAAAGCAAATAAGGAAATGTATGAATGAAAAGTTGATTTAACACTGAATCTCTGCATAGAAGATTTGATGATCTGAGAATTTCAGCTGATTCTGCAGTTGCACTCATTGAAATAAATGTATTAATAAACGTGTCAGCTCAACAGCTAAAATGTAGTGTAAGAAAAAAAAAATGCTTTCCTAAGGTAGACCAGTGAAATTAGTCACTGTAGACACCATGGTGTGTCAGTCAGGTGTCACGTGAAGACTGCACAGGGTCCCTTTATCTCCAACACCAGCCTACTCATTGGCCTCTCCCAGCAGTGTGCCCACTCATGGGAAGGAGGTGGCAGCGGAAAACCGGCAAGCTGCAATGCCAGAGAAGCAGTGACAAGAGGTCGGCACAATGCCAACCACTCAGTGCCCACTTAGGTCCTCTGGAGTGGGTTGAAACTGTTTTAATGTGTGGTTAGTAGAAATTAACCAACACACATACAAACAGTTGGAATATATCAAGCTTGACATGGACATTTTTATAGCTTGTAGACTTCAAAACTTCCATTACAGTTGTTGTACGTGGATATTGACTCCTCCAATGACTTCATCTTCTGCACAGACCATTACAGCCAATGGATGCCCCATACTGGTGCATGTATATAGAAAAAAATGCACATTTAGTTATTATTCAACAACAATAAATTTAACAGTAAACTGAAATCTTAGTGGGTCTTCAAACCAAAATCTATGGACCATCATCTGACAATACTTTAGCCTCTGGGGGCTAATGTTTTGGGCTTCCAGTGTAATCAGCAGAAATCTGGATATGGGATATTCGAGCCAAGACCTTTTTTGAACACTGATAAAGTATAGTTTACAAAGTAGATAACCAGATTATTTCAAATGATATATTTTAAAAAAACTAAATACTCATCAGAAGATTGTCAATCTATTGCATTTTTGGCCAGTGCATTCCACCTCTTTAGCTCTCCACACAGACTATTTACCTACTCGAAGCCAAAGCCTGCTAAAACATGATTGGTCAATACTATTTTGACTATAAACGGACTACAAACCAAAAGCCAGAATGCTTCTGATACCAAAATGTCCTAGAAGGCGCTGCACTAATGCAGGTATGCTCCTTCAGGTACTGGTGAGACATGGCTACATACCTGTGCCTTGCAAAAGGTGGCAAAAGTTGAGCTTCCAGGGTAGCATTTTATTTTGAAAACAAGTTGAAAGCTTATAATCACACCAACAGACCCAAGAGACTGAAATGTTTATTACAATCTTGGTGCTTTCCTGACAGTATGAAAGAATGGTGCTTCATCATCCATTTCAACACCATGAGTCAACTTCCAAAATAGGGAAAGTTCCTGCACAACATCCCATGTAAACGGGTTTAACAACATCTACCTACATAGCTAGCTAGCTACTTAGCTTCATAACTGAAAATAGACAGAAACAGAAAAATGGTCGCAAGAGTGAAAGAGATTAACCCAGATCAAGTTGTTGAAAATCAGTTTTTAGAAATAACTCTTAAACCAACATATTTCTTTTACAACTGCTACTGCAGCCTCTGTGTCAACTGAAAATGACCCCGGGGAGATGGATACATCATGTTCTACTGATAATTTAGAGCAAAACAAAACACTTTCCCCCTTCCAAACAGAAATTGACCAACATAAACACACTGTCAGGCTGAATAGATGAAGTGAAACTTCCAACTTACCAAGATCAAATCTGCACATTGACCTTTGTAGGACTTTCACACTCATCTTACCAGGTTTAGCTCTACAATATCGATCTTGATCATTAGTCTTGGTGGTAATTTTAATTGGTTTGTTGGTGGGACTAGCAAAAAAAAAAGGTCACCCTCTGGGGACCATGAATGTGTGCACCAAATTTCATTGCAATCTGTTGCATGCAGCTGCTAGTATGGCAAGAAACATAACAGCTTTTATCTGAAACATGTCAATGACCTATCACAACACCACAATGGCCCTGTACGTATCATTTTATGCAAAGGCAAAGAAAATGAGCATGAGACTGTTGGTGGCCTCAGTAGTCTCTCAGACATCCATCACAAGGCATGGTTTCAAATGATCGAGCTCTTCTCCCATCTTTTTGTCAGCCCTTATAAATGACCCCCAGGTGTATTGGGATGGGATGAATAAATCAGGTTGACACATAATGCAACAGAGGATACATACAAGTGTTCTATTAATAGACCCTCATGTTGAATGTGTGGTGCGCATACAAATAATTACGCAACCATGCTCAATGACCTTATTTCGTGACGACCCAGAGGGTAAACATGCCCCTCAACGTAAGTTTTGAATAAACATTTATTAACATAGCCGCAGCTCTCTGGGTGCCAATGGGTTAACCACTGGGGACGCATTTATGTACATGGCTGCATCTCATCTCAGAAGCTAGGATGCCTTAGACTCTTCAGACCATAAAAGTCATTTTGTTTTAAAGAAAAAAGCCATTTGATGTTTATCAAAAGGAGTACAGAAGAGCTTGGGGTTAAGGGAGCTGTAGGGGGAAGGTCAAAAATAACCACCACTAAAGGGAGGGTGACATGGGTAGAGTTATTTCCTTTTCCTGAGGTCGCTGCCTAATATGGTCGTGGAGCTAGAAATAGGTATTTTCCAGCTCTTTGCAAAGATTGTGCCATCAGTCATTTGGGTAGAGGTGCATTAGAAACATACTGTGTTTCCGGTCCAAGAGAGAGTTATTTTCACCCTGGGCAAATTGCTGCCAGAGAGAGTGGGGTCCAAAACGTCCATCCTGCACTGTGGCTCCCAACATGAGGCTGACCACGTCTCCATCTGGCATCACTGCTTCCTTCCCAGGGTGCATGGCAGCACAGAAGAAGAGGAGGGCCCAGAGAAAAGTGTCAGGAGGAGATGGTGGGTGGAGGCAAGCCTCAATATTTACTGGTATTTGTTAGCGAGGAGGATGTACATCAAAACAGGAGCTAGAAACTGCAAACACAGCGTACAAACACACACACACACGCGTGCGTTAACCCTCCTGACCTTTGTCTCTAGTGACAGTTGTGTTCCTTCAGGACTCACGGCAGACTGTGTTTGCATGTATGCATGTGTGTGTGTGTGTGTGTGTGTGTATATGTGTCTGTGTGACGTAACATAAGCCCTCACTATGCCCAGATTCTGCACAGCTGGGCTTCTCAGTATTCCAGATTACAATACGTCACCGCATCGCTCCCAGCCCTCCCTTCTGCTCAGCACACGCTCTAGTACACTCACATCTACTTTCAACACATGCATGCTGACACAAACCAACTCCAGTGATGTCACTGAATTTGCTTCTGTCTTTGCCTCTCTCTCTCTCTCTCCATCTGCCTCCCTATCTCGGTCTCTCTATCATGCATACAAATTTGTTTATCCTTGCTCCTGTCAGTTAGACTCTGCATATTTACCCAATCTCCCCTCATCTTTTTTTATTTCATCTCTGAGTTTGTGTGTGTGTGTGTGTGTGATTTTCCTCCCCGACTGTCCCTCTTTGTGTCTTTTTCTCTCTAACCCACACAGCTTGTGTCAAGGTTTGCCAGAACACAGCAAACCACTGGCCAGATGTCAAGCCTTTGTGTTATTTGTACTAAAACACATCCTGGGAAGGAAGAAATACTTAAAATCCAACTAAAAATCCAACTAAATTCTTTGTTTTAGGAAAAAATAAAGCCTGTAAAACTAAAAACTCGAAACCTTTTCTTCATTTAGGTGTCCTGCATCTGTAGTGCATTTTCTATCAGGAATTTTCCAAAATAAAACAATGACAAACCTTGTTTTTCCATCAACATTGAGGGTTGCTTTTATTTTTCACTCTAAGGTGTACTGATGCTTGTGAGTGTGTGTATAAGTGAGTGAGTAACTAAGGAGTGAACTGTGGGTGTGAGACGCCTAAACCACGTCTTGTTTTTCTTGCGGGGGTTTCAAATATTTTAGTGTGAGCTATGTACCATGGCAGACCGTAGGTTATTCACCATGGTCTTGTTTTTCAGCTCACTGCATGTAGTAAGCAGGGATATTGCTCTGTAACGTTGGTAAGTGATATGGTTGTGGGTAAAATGAATGTTTTTACAGGCCCACTGGTATCCTGCATGAGTCCAATATCAACTCTGGTATATTGGACTGTGGGGATGTAAACAAATATGAGCACATTATTGAGATACAGATAATGGATACAAACAGCATCCAGAATTTTCAATTATTCAGTTTTCACCTGATTTGTTGTGCGGTGCAGGACGGATGTTGCACAGAGGTTATTTTTATTTCACCGCATGATCCAAATGAAGCCTTGAAGACTTGGCAGTAGGCGGGAAACTGACAAGTTTTGTCTCAAAAGTGCATGAAAAATTGCCAAGAGAGCTTTTCAGATTTGTGTCAATATCTTCCTTTTTTTTTTTTTTTTTTACATACACACTTCAAACCATATTATTTTCATCTCGACCTCCTCTGATTATATACACAACCTCCGGGTTGTAAGTGTGTTCATCTCTCAGATGATTTGATAGGTATCTAGACAGTCAGCTCACAATCTGATACAAAAACGTTTTTAATGATAAGATACACTGAGATTTAAAGCAGATTCAATGGGATTAAGATGTGATTAGGTTTTAATATTTTTACTGTAATTATATGTGTGACTAAACTAATTATTTCTTTCATTTTTATTTCATTTCATCTAAAATACACAAATACTATTCAAATTCAAATACCCCATTCCTTCACTATTAACCCCCACCCAGACTATTAAAGGTCCAGTGTGCAGAATTTAGTGGCATCTTGTGACAGTGAAGTTGTAAATGGCAAGAAACTGAATACCACTCGCCTCACCCTCCCTTTCAAGTATGTAGCAGAAACTATAGTAGCCACAAAAGGTCCTAGAACCAGGGTTTGATTTGTCCCTTCTAGGCCCCTGTGGCAACATGGCTGTTCAACATGGTGGATATAAAGGCTCATTCATAGGTAGCAAAAACACAATGATTATGATCAATATTACACACCAATGAAAACATACTTATGAATATCATATTTCATTTCTGCTCCAAGACCCCCTCTTAAATCTTACACACTGGACTTTAACTGTATATTACATGATATACATTCAGTGGCTGGCAGACATTTTGACAGAAACCTCCCTTATTAACTCAAAGACTTTATGGCTTCAACCTGGCAACATTCAGATTAGATAATGTAGTTGCTGAAGGGTTCTGCTTCTCAGCTGGTTCTTTTTTTCTTCTTGTGAGTTGGTATTATTATTCTTTCAGCATCTAAAATGGACACATTTTATGTATTTCCCTCTTTGAATCTGTAGCGGTTTATCAAGGAAAATGTTTTGTGTTTTGTAAAAGGATAAAACTGCATGTATTATACGTATATACTGAATCACAGAAATAACACCATCCAATTACATACGCCTTTTTTCTTTCACGCTTTTTCTTTCTTTCTTTCCCTCACGGTGACGTCCATGCGTCTGAAAGAGAGCATCCTGCTGGACACATCTATTTTCTCCAAGATTAGGCCAATTTTCCACAGGATTGTATCAATTTAACCCAACTATCACGCTGTCTCTCTTGCTCTGAGCTTGACAAGCCTTTAGTTTGCTGGCAAGGTCATTGTCTACTCTGTGTATCCCGTTGTTAATGAACATGTGCATGGGAAGAGAGGGGGAGGAGGAAAAGCAGAGAGAAGATGCGGGGAGGTGAGAAAAGTGGAAGGACGGAAAGAGAGGTGATGAATGAGTGAAAAAGGTGGTGGGGAGGGACATGTGAGGAGCACGGATAGGGAGGAACTGAAAGAAGCACACCCACAAACACACACACAGAGTAGACTTGTTGGCTAAGCTGAGCACCATGCCAGGGAATGGGATGATAGCGGACTGCAGGGGGGTTTGATAGAGGCATTTGGCTGGTCTGATCTCTACATGTGTGTGAAAGAGAGAGAGAAATAGAGGGAGCACATGTGTCTGTGAGTATTGCACTCAATCATAGTATGGATTGCTACAGTGCACACATACAAGACGGACAGAGAAACACACACATATGAACACAAAGTCCTACAGCATCAGACACACCAGGATTAGACCCCTGTGTCTCTTTTACACACATACACACACACACACACACACAGCAGAGATTACAGTGCCACCACAGCACTGCTAGCTTCTAATGGTTATTTGAGGTACCGTGATGTCATCGCTTTAGTACACGCCGTACATTCAACAAATGCACACTCAGTAAACAATGACATGCTTGTTTATGCATAGGAGTTTTTCTGGGCTTGCTGTAAAACCACACAAACCCAAATCTCTCACATTTTGTAGAAATGACATTTATATACTGTATATATTTTGTATTTTAACTATAGAGCACTGATGGATTATTTTGTTTTGCTCAAAAATGTGACTGATATTTTCATTTAGTTTTATGGTGACACTGATGTTTGCAGCTCATTGTGAGGCTGAGCCAAGTGGCAACGTCCTTGGGGGAAGTGCCAAAAAGGGCAGTTCTCCAAAAGGCCACTTGAGGCTGGCTACATGGCTAATGTGATAATCTCCATAAGTCCCTATGTTAAAATGTCCAACTTCACAGCAGAAATAAACATGTTTACAGCCTGGTACAAAAAACTGTTTTGGTCTCTATAGCTAATTTCCCCATTTGTGACAACTGTACTGAGGCTTAATTTTTGCATAACTTAACCATTCAAATTATATTAAGGCTTTAAGTTATGCATAATTAACAGCGTGGCTGCTTGATTGACAGGTGGGTGCCGTTACAGATGGTTTGTTTGAGCTCCCAGGCGTCATTCAACTTGCCTTAGGATGACCGACATGTCTTGCCCATTTTTAGATTAGCCGGGAGGTGGCAGGAGCAGGACTGCCAAGATGGCGGCAGCCAGAGCCACCACAGTCTGAACTTCACATATGGCTCCTCAGAAACCTGTGGGTGACGTCACGAAGACTACATCCATCCTTTATACTGTCTATTCTGTCTGGTTCTTTAAGTAAAATGCACACAATGACAATGCTAACATGCCGACGTTTAGCAGGTATAACGTTTACCATGTTTACTGTCTTAGTTTAGTATAAGCCCATGCTAACATTTGCTGATCAGCACTGAATACAAGGTACAGCTGTGTTTGGTGGGAAAGTGATTTCTTGTGCAGATATTTGGAGTTTTTGCATCTAGAAAGCTGTTGAGATATTTCAATCTGCAGCATTTCCCACAACATGAGGCACATGTGATGGCATATTGATTCAGTGCAGCAAGTGGTCTCCAATCTATATGTGCATTCAATTTTTTGTTCACTTTGTATGTTTAAGACTTAAAGCAAAGTGTTCACAGGGAGAGGATTGCATAAAAGCTGTCTAAACTATGACCTTTGCAAAACATATCACGAAACACAGTGTGCATGATTCATTGCTGCCCTTTATCCTCCTTGGCTTGGTGAAAATTTCACCATGGCATCATGATATGGAAATTTTTGCCTCAGGAGGCCCATTTATTGAAATTTTCATGCAGGCCACCAAGTATTCTCTTTGAAGCCTGTTCCTGAGATCTCGTTTGCACTACCAAAAGATTTGTATATATTTAAATTCTTACATTTAAGGAGAGATTTATTTAGCTATCAACGGTAATCATGAGTTGTGTTAAAAAAAAGCCGTGTTCATGGTTGATAAATCACGTTCACAGGTCAAACCAGTGTTGTGCAAGTTCACACTTCACAGGAGCGAGCTCAAAGTTCAGTTCACATAAATTAAAGTGAACCAGTTCACGTTTACGTTCATAGTTCACAATTTTTCAACTTTGGACCAAATTCACAGTACCAAATAATCAACTAGTCCACATCAATTTCTCTTGTTAAAAACACTGTGAGTTTGACTTGGGGGGAGGAACTCTGCGGTCGGTGGTCTTGAGATGAGATGAGCCAACCCTGTGCAGAATCACAAAATGCATGCTGCTTAGATTTGTGTCTGACTAGATGCCGACTTGCTCTGACGTCATGTGCACGTGGGCAACGATAACCTCACGATCGGGGTGGATGCAGCCAGGAGCCGCAGTTGCTCTCCACTGACTGCAAAGACTCAGGGCATGATGAGAAACACCTGGCTGTCGTCTGATCAAAGAACTGACTGGCTCTTTTAACCATAGACGACACATTTGGGAGAAAATCCTACTTTTCTGAGTGATTGTAATATTCAGTGCCAGATTTCAGGCCATTAGTCTCGTGTTGTGCAATGGTATAATCTGCTAATAGTAATAATAAAGATTATTTATATGGCACTCATCAAAACGAGCAATCACAAAGTGCTTTGCAAGGCAGACATAAAAAGAAGGATAGCATACAATGCCTGATAGGCACATGTTTCTTCATATATTACATAGATAATTAATACTTGATGATGTGTTTATGTGCAAGGGAAGGAATATGTGTCCACAAATTCTATAAAAACAACATGTTTGTCTAATTATGCAGGAAACTCTTGTTGTTTTTCCTGCTTACGTGTAGCCTCCTGTGTGTAGCTGTGAGAATGTTTAGGCTGTTGATTTGTTAGTTAAATTTCTTAAATTTAGGGTTGTAGGTCTTTTAAATGACAGTGCCTTTACATAAATGTTCTGTGTAGGCTATATTAATTCAATAAGTGCTAAAATCTGCTCAACATATCTCTGATTCACTTGGCGGTTTTAACAGTGTCATTGTGAAATAAATAAAAAGTTATGTTAGACAATTTTGAGAAACTGAAAATGAAAGTGAAACTTAAGTTTCGCCTGGTATTGTTTCTGTGCTTGGCTCCGGAGTTTTGGAGATAAACATTATATATTAATAAGATATATTGGTTATCCATCTTGTTACAGTTTTTTCATTTTTTGGGTGTTGACATGGTCATGTTAGCTAATCTGCATCCCATATGGTTTTGGAGGATTATTGCATCCCAAATAGTAATCCACACTTCGTAGTATACCGACACCCTATTTCAAGCTTTAAAGCGAGACCATGTAACTTTTGTTGAACAGCGACCAGTCACTAATTGCTATGGTGGTTACAGAATAATGGCAAATGCTAAAATATAGTAGCCCAAGTTAAGAAGAATCTGTCCAAGGTTTGGTGGTCATACCAGACCAAGTAACTCAAGTAAGGCTGTACCATAGCAGCGGTATCAGTAGCAGCAGTGGTCTTGCTTTAATGTTTACCAATCTTTGCTCAGTCCTTGTAGAGAGAAGTGTTTTAACAGCAGGGGAACTTAAAGCTGCTGCCGGGGAGGTCAGATAAATCCCAACAGTCAATCACTGTCACCAGGATAAAGGGCAACAGAGCGGTCACCACATCTTTCGTGACCTGTGCTTCATAAGAAACTGCAAATGAATCTGGAGCACATGAAGTAATCTTATTTTGATTGATGATCAAAAATATGATTCTGCTGTCGAATGCAGGACACCGACAGTAACTACCTGTTGTAAACACTAAGCTCCTGTTCCCATCTGACTGGTAAGCTACATCCTGTTGACCCATACTCTTATCTGAAGAGAGGTCTTATGTTTGACATACATGCTGCTTAAACAGCAACATGTATACTAGAGGTCTAGGTTCAAGTCCAAGTACCATGAATCAACAGAGGCGGCCACTCAAACAAACAGCATGCCGGTGCTACTCAAAGAAATGTTTGATTGAGTCAGGGAGAGACTGCTGCACAAACATGCACGCTCTGTTTTCAGCTGCTTTTCACACATCTCCACGCATTCACAGCCGGGTGCTGCCAAGTGCAACCGCTGTCCACTGCTGGCTACCGAGCTGCTCCGTTGAAACAGCTGACATGATGGAAAAGTGTGAACATTTGTAGCTATAAAACATTGCAAACCTCAAGTCAAAGCTTCAACTGTCACTGTCATATGAATTGTAAAAATGACGTAGCAGTTTAGCCTTGGGAAGCTCAGCTGTTTTGAGTTTGGCATGATTTTAAAATTAAAGTGAGACTCAATGGTTTGATGCTTGCAGTGGATGTACAATGTGTTCACGTTGCGCAGTTATAGATTGTACATAGAATAGATGTGGACACATTCTTGCATAGTTGCACACATTTTAACTACAGCATTCAGCTCTCAGGGGCACATGCTTGTACGTATTAGAACAGCAGAGTCAAGTGCAAAGTCTGTGAATAGGTTTCTACTTCAGTACTTCAATATAATAAGTTATATAAAAAAAGCACTTCAAAAGAGCTATAATACTCAGGAACAGCCAGACACACAAGTATAACAAACCCAGTGAACTGTAGCTGAATTGCTGCTTCTCCATAAATTGCCCCAACAAACGTTAGTCCCGTCTTCTTTTGCCCTCCTAATCCTGCTCAAATCATCCCCTGAGTCTAGTTGCTAACATTGCCTTGCACATACTCACCACCTATCCATAAATACTGAGAAGGAAAATGATATCACAACAACGAGCTGTAGCCGGAGTGACTGCAGGGAAGCTTACATCATTACCTGTCTCAGTGCCATGGCTCATCATGCTGTGCTTGTAAGGGCGGCACAAGTGTTAACGTGTTGCCACGAAGCGGTATCGCTGTCGGGACATACGGGGTGGCGAGCCTGTCATGCCCTGACACAGGCGAGCAGCTAAACTCTAAGTGCTGAGTGAGTGGAATGCCAAGGT
The DNA here is from genome assembly GCA_033000465.1 of Sciaenops ocellatus. Lineage (NCBI taxonomy): Eukaryota > Metazoa > Chordata > Actinopteri > Sciaenidae > Sciaenops > Sciaenops ocellatus. The sequence goes on from CP136889.1 coordinate 13,451,941, forward strand.
CCAGTAAGCCCCTGGGGCAATTAGGGAAGGAAGTGGAGATTCTACCAGGGAACAAGTGTGTGTTTTTCTGTGTTTGAGAGAGAGAGAGAGTTGGGAGACTGAGTGGGTGTTCAACAACTCATTTTCAGCCAGAGAGGTATCACCAGTATATGTGCAGTCAAGACAATGAGAAGGCTAAGGCGGTAAAGTTCAATCTGAACCCTTCTACAATATAACAACACTTTCTCTGCACATAAACAAACAACCACTACATCGACACACACCAACTTACTGTGCCACCCACCAACACGCATGCATGCTAACCCCTGTCCACTGGGACAAAACAAAACATACCAATTATACCAGACTAACTGCATCATCCTACCAGAGAGCAGATTTTAGTGTCGGTTAGACATTGTAGAATGGATTGCCATGTTTTGGACAGATGTTCATGTTTCCCAGAGGATGTATCCTAATAACTACCAGCAGATCAAAGTTTCACTTATTCTGGAAATATCTCAACATCTACAGGATAGATTAGCATAAAATTTGGTATAGCCATTTATGGTTGACACAGGATGAAATCAAATTAGTTTGGTACCACCTCATATTTCCTTTTGCATCACCATGTGGTTCATATTTGTAAGTCCAATGTCTCAACAACAATTAGGTGGATTGCCGTGAAATCTGGTGCAGACAATAGTTTGTGAATCCTAAACTTTTCATTTAGTGCCACCAATTTGTCCAAAACTACGACCCATCAAAACATCGACATTCCTATCAGTGTCAGTATCTAAATACTCTGTGTTTACTGCTAAATAGCAAATGTTAGCATGCTAAACTAAGATGGTAAACATACCTGCTAAACACCAGAATGTTAGCATTGTCACTGTGAGCATGCTCATATTAGCATTTAGCTCAAAGCACCACTGTACAGGCTAGCATGGCCGTAGATTCTTACGCCAAACCCCACCGGGCACGTCACTGTCATGGCATGGCTGCGATGCCATTTTGGTCCATTTTCCACGTGACTTCAAACCCCACCGGGAGTGTTTCAAAAGCCACACTGTTTACTTGCTCAGATTTGGTCATTTTCCTTAGTCCTTTATGTAGTTCCAAATGTGCTTCTGAATGTGTAAATATACTACATAGTTATCCCTTTTGGCTGTTTTTACAAGGGATGTTTATTTTGAAAATCAACCAGATTTTTTATGCCCTTTCTGTGTCTGATTTCCAGCCAACTTGAGCTGCTCTGTGCAGATTGACACGGGCTGCTCGTGTCGTCCATCAAAAATAGAACAGCCGCGTATCCTCTGCAGAGCCGAACAGAGGCCCGGTTCTGAAACGGATTGCAGCTGGGGTTCGAAACATTAACCAAAACGGCAGTGATTAGCTCCGGGGGCCGCGGCGTAGCGTGTCGCATCCGTGCGTGGTGGAATTTGGCTGTTAGTCCAGTTTTATCCAGGGTTTGTTAGCCAAGCAGAAACACTTACTCACTTCACAAGTACATATTACATTACACAGTATGAAATTCATGTTATAATAGGGCTTCATAGTGAACAAAACTGATCTGTTCAGAATTCTTTTGGTTAATTCTTATACTCGGACCTCAGACACTTACCATATGAAGTGTGTGGGCAGTTCAACGTCATTATACTACACTTAAAATAAAACATAGTCTTGTCACTCTTTAGACAGTGGAGCTTTCTAGGAATAAGTGAAAACTCTACAGTGACTGTACTAAATAATTAACATTAGTACATGATATAAACATTAATAAAGAGTACTGTACTGTACTCAAGTATGAATATTATAAATAACCTCTGCAGAGGTCTGTCCGTTTTCCTCAGATTATTGATGTTTGATTTTATAGGTTTAAAATGGTACGTTACAAATGAAGAGTCAAAAATTATGTTGTCTCTCCCACTTAACTCATATAGGGCACTTTGATCAAACTTCTGATGTAAAATGGATCCTGCAAAGTTAAATGAGGTTTGGAAAGTTAAATGAGTTCATGGTGTTCAGTCACATATTAAGACTCAGCTTCTCCCTTGCCTCACATACAGGAGGCATCGTCATCCTGCTATGAGTCAACAGCAATTGGAGCAGAGGGATATTATGCACATGGTTAACTAGGTCAGCCGAGGACATACTGTAGCTGTCTAGTCAATTCACCATAGAATTATTTCCATACTGATTGGGGTTAACGTTTTGCAGACTCAAACACACTCACTCGCAGATTAAAACTTAACCAATGCTGACTTGCTGCAGCAGAGAAATCTTTTGCTTATTGTAGATTTTTAATGCTTCATAAGTTATGAAGATTAGAGCTTGAGCTTTTAAAGGCTTATCGGCATGCTGTATTAGCACAACAAGGTTATTTAGCTCTTAGGCTTAGGCTAAACTCACATCCCATCCCCCTGGATGTACATCAAAGTTCAAAGGCCCCATATAGCAAGTATCTTCAATAACTCCAGATAGATGTCTCAACCATAACAAGGGGTTTGAGAGGGAGTGGACAAGGTCAAGTATCTGCAGTCAGTTTAAGTGAGCAGACGCACTTAGTTGGGCTTTCTCTCTCTAATTATTTCGCCGTTAAGAAAATATCTCTGTCAAAACTGACGGCAAAGCAAACAGGGATACAATTAAATTTAAAATATTAAATGGTAACTGCTGGAAAATCCTGTGACATATTCCACAAAGAGGGCAGAGAAAAAAATCCACTGAGCAAAAAAAAAAAAAACAAAAAAAAAAAAAAAATGAACCCTGTGCCCTGTTTGACGGAGAACATACTTTGCCCTGAGCAACAGTCACTGCGCTGCCACCTTTGGTCTTTGAGGCTTTATAAGCACAACATGGGCCAAACCAGGTTGGAACAGTGACATGCTTAGTTGACAATTTCTTAGTCCCTTGATGAAGGGTTGATGGTGCAATTTGGAAAGGTAATGCCTGTTTATTGCAAGGGAAGGAAGGAAACAATTGAATGAGTAGGATATATGACAAGTGAAAGAGATAGCCCATATCTATCTTGGCCAGAGTCCAAGAATTAATTATTTTCCAAAAACAATAAAACGGGGGCAGTATTGATTAGTAGATTGCCATAAAACCCACAACAGTATTTCCTGGCCAAGTGTCCTGTAAGTGTCTTGTCTTTTTGGGTCCTGGGATATGACAAAGGATCCTGTTGGTGAGCAAACACATCTGTCTGAGGTGTGACACAACCAGAATGCTTATTGTGAGCTACAACAAATGAAGCCACACAGAACAGGGTTGAACATTGGCAGGAGACAAATATTTTGTTGGTACATGCCCTCGGGGGGCACACAGAAGTGGCGCAGTGGGTGTCATATTGACAGGACATTGTCATTTGAAACAATGCTACAGTTAAAGTCTGTGTAAAGTAAGAATGAATGTATGTTCTGAGTTTTTTAAACCAAAGAAGAAAGTGTTATTAACCACCCAGCCAAATTTGAATAGTTAAAAATATCGATACCAATGTGTAGAATTTAACGGCATCTAGAGGTGAAGTTGCAGATTGCAACCAAATGAATACTCTCCCACGTGTCACCCTCTCCTTCCAAGCATGTAGGAAAAACTCTGGCTGCCAAATTCACATTAAAAGCAGACGTCCATATCTAGATCAGTGTTTGGTTTGTCTGTTCTGGGCTACTGTACAAGAATGGTGGGTCAACATGGCAGACTCTGTGGAAGAGGACCCACTCTCACTGTAGATATAAAGGGTTCATTTAAGACAACAAAAACAGAATGATTCTAATTTTCAGGAGATTAAACACTAATGAAAACATACTGATAAATATTGTATTCCATTTCTGTCAATAAATACTCCTAAATCTTACACACTGGACCTTTAAAGTCTTACATTTCGTTGACCTAAACATCCACACAGACCTCCTCCCTCTGCAGACTGTCACTCCACGAGAACGTCACACTACTCCCTGCTTTGCAGCCGGTGGACAAAATTCATAATTACTACAGCTGCTGGAAGGCTTTGACACTTGAACATAGACATATGGCATTTTTGGTAATTTGCTGAAACTATGCATGCTCTAGTTGTTCTCGGGAGGACAGCGTGGTCAACCCTGGCGTTAATACTCAGCGCAACATCAGCATGTTCACTGATGAGCTTAACATTAATGTTTAAGCTGCTGCTGTGAGATAAATTATTGTACAAAGCACCTCTGATACTCTACGATTTTCATTTTAGGATCAAGCTTGAAACATCAAACAGGTTATGCCCCTGTTTTCTGATTAACCACGGCAGGCATGCACAAGAAACTGGAAGTGTGACACAACATCCAGTGCCTTGCAGCTCCAAGGCTGGAGACATAACAAGGACACAGCAGGTAATCAATTATGCCCTCTATGGTATCCTTTCTGTCAAACTGAGGGAGTACAAATTATGAAATGGCTATTGAGAACAGATTCTTTTGCCAACTACAGTTTGGACAGGTTTGCAGCCAGACCTTGAAATCAATCATCACGGTTGAGCGAGGAAGGGAAGTTAATTCCAGTCGAGGCACAAGTGGTAAAGCCTGCTGAAGGATTCACAGTAAGCTGCAAATTGTTCGCTGAGGTTTGTGGCCTCGGACCTTGGATTCTGCTGCAATAAGGACAATTTTTCAGATTCAGTTCCAAACACAGCAGTGATTTTTTATTTTTTTCCCGGTCATGGTCGAAATCTTTCTCGATCTTTTCTGACAAAGCTCTACTTGCCTGTTAGTGTGACGGTCGGTGGAAGGAAAATAAAATAAAAAACAACAACAACTGGAAATAGCTTTTTATTCAGATGGACATCTGGGCTCAGAGGCTTTATTACCAATCCGCAAGGTCCCTCCCCTGCTCTTCCTCGCTCTCTCTCTCTCTCTCTTTCGCCTCTATTCTTTTACTCTGTCTGCCCTCCTGTATCAGAGCCACTGCTTCTGTTGTGCCCTCCAGCACAGTCACAAATTGACATGCTGAATTCTCAACTGGGACATTAAACTCTAGGGATCAAGCATACAGAGAAAGCTCTTTTATAGCCTTCCCCCTTTGGAAATTGTTTATGTTCATCACATGCGCGTGCACTTGGTGGATTTCCACACACAAAGCAGCAATGCCCCTCATCTCAAAACTGCTGCCAGCCTACGAAGAGAAAAAAAGCCTTTTCCTCTCGAGACCAAAAGACAGATGAGGACAACTCTGGTTTCAGTTTGTAACTACATAAAAAACAAAAGCTCAAATGAAAACACACTTATGATTGCTTACGACAATGATAGAGACCCAAACACAAGTGGCCTAATGATCACCTACACACCGAGGAGAGATTGCCAATTCAAGACGGTATATCCACACCTTTATTTTCTCCTTTAACCATTAGTTTTATGGCTGCTGCTCACATCACCGCCACTCACCTGCCTGCCACTTTATTATTGCTGCCTGCACTACATTATTTATACGCGTTTGAGGGTGATGATTTATCCAAGTGGAGGAGGCCAGCTGGGACAAAGAGGAAAACAATGTCCTTTCCATTGTAAAAAAAAACCAAAAACGTGTCGGTTGGATGTCTCAATTCGGTGCTGGGTGATGGTTGCAGGAATGCACTGGGATTACGATGCTACACTGATGGCTCTTCATGTGAAAAATATAGATATGTGTGATCAAACCTACTGACCAACAGACATAGAGGTAGAAGTACAGTAGCGTTTGTTTTACACACCTGCCCACTGACTTGTACTGGGTTAGAAAGGTACAACTAGGACACATTAATAGTATACGTACATCTCTCAAACCTACACACACACACACACACAGACAGACACACACACACTCTCCTTGTCTTTTCAGGTCAGCTCAGTAGAGAGCACTCTGCGATAATGAGCTGCTCCACTTTCATGACAGATGGAAAATGTGCAGCACGCCGCTGCTCTGCTCCTCCCTTCCCTTCTCCACTCCACTTCGCCCGGCTCGCCCGACCATCTACCCGTCGGCCCAGTCGCTGCCCCGGCACAGCGTCGTATCAAATGATCGGGACGAGCCAACGAGAGGAGGAGCCGCCGGGAGTTGAGGCAGTGGAAAAACCGCCTCACCCTTCTCATCAATATTGCAGCCTTACCTGGTGAAAGCTAACACCGGCCAACATATTCCATCATGTCATTAGAAGAGAGGATCAGATGCCTTGGCTTGACATGCCAACATTGTTACCCGTACAAATGATGACGCAAAGCTCGATTCATTATTCATGGTTTCTTTAAAGGAGGAGGAGAAGTTTGAAGGGAATGGAAAGCAGAGGATGTTCAAGAGTCCAATTATCAACAAGTAGGTCATGTTTGTTCTTGACTGAAAAGCTGAGACGCGACAGAAACGTGAACACGAGCTCCTCCTGGTGCAACAGGCTGGAAAGATAAACTCGGGAGTGGTCAGATCTTCAGGTGTACCCCAAAAACGGTATGAATGATGTTCATCACAGATGGTATTAAGAGAGACGTGAAGAACAAACGTGCAGTACTTGAGTAAAAGAGGAAAAAAAAAGGTCATATGCTCAAGCATCTGTGACAGTCCAATTGTTCTTCACCTCCTTATTACATAAGACGCCTGAGGTAAAAGAACAAATGCATGCATGCTGAACATTTTAACTTTAAGCCCAGCATTGAGACGTAAAATCTGAGTGGTGCACGATGCATAAAGAAGGCTACAATAATGTTTTGTGTCATTACCGGATGGAGAAAGGAAATTACGGAGGGAGAGATGCAACAATGGTCCCTGGAGACGCTCAAATCAGGGACGCTACACTTTGTGGTCGGCATTGTAACCCCTAAGCCACAGGGTGCAACATTTAATTACTTAATTCCCTTGAGATTTTATTTATATAAGGAGCAATGTACAGGATAAATATGACTTCAGTGGCTGCTGGGTCTCAGCAAAACACCGATAAACTGAAAACGAACTGATTTGAAATAAAAAGTTTGCTTGTTTTGCAGATAGCCCTTCACGTGTAATTAGTTTTAATTAGCCCTCCCATATTTAGTCCCCAAGCACAATGAAATCGCAGGCTTAAAACACACACAGATACACTATTTGCTGTGATGAAGCTGCTCTGGTAACTGCCGCTCAAGTCATTGGTCAGCGGGAGTATGTTGTCATCGCTGCAGACCGTGCGCATGTGAGCGTGAGTGTCTGTGTGGGTGTGTAACACGGTCTGGCTGAGGTCAGGGTTGGTGCACATTTAATCTGCTCTCTGTTTCCAGGCCACTCCAAGGACTTTGACACATCGCTTCTGTATCTATTATTCACAAGTGGTTTGAGACTTTCAAGTGTGTGTGTGTGTAGGTGTGTGTGTGTGTGTGCGCGCTTGCGTACGGGTAACAAGAATCGTCCTTCAGCGGCAAAACAGGACTCGAAATACCTCTGAATTTTATTTGTGGCTATAATATCAACCCTGTTGCATAATCGCACCATCTCTACCACATACAAACTTACACTCACACACACAGGCACACTGTGCTTTCACTCCAGTTGCACAACCCCTGAATTTTAGGGATAGAATGGCCCGGTTTCATAAGCAGTCTGCTGCCTACTGGCAGCTGTGCTGTCAGATGAGGTCATTACACGAGGCGGGCCACAAGCACACACACACACACACACACACACACACACACACAGGGCATAATGTTGGACGCATTCAGTAAAAATCCACCGAGTGTGAAGAAGAATGACAGCCTGGGGCGACCACAGAGCTGTGGTGAACCTGTACGGGGAGGTTGTCGGGTGTTTGTATTGTTTCTGTTTTGAGTCGTGTTACCTCTCTGGTGGTGCAGCGATGCACTGAAGTACACAGGGAACAGAGGGGTTGAATGATGCTTGTGTGTCGGTGTGGTATTACTATCAGCTCAGTGCCAGGGTGGGGTGAATGGCCTCGGTGCTATCTCTGGAGCACAGCTTGTTTACCCTAATGAACACAACTCCAACTCCACTCCAGCCAATTGCGAAGAGGGTATTTGCCTATTGATGCTGCTCCAGAGCTGGAATTCACAGGGGGATATGAATATACATGAGAATAATTCCTCATTCTAGTACAGTGAACAATTTCCGTGGGTGCTTACATGCCTGCTTACACAAACACCAATAATAACCAGACACTGATGGCTCTTTTGAATCCTCCGATCCCCATTGTTGAACTTGCACAGAGATAATTTTCTGCCTCTCCGAGAAGTTCTTTGTGTTGGTGATCAGAGCATGTAGAGTTGCAAAGTGCTACCCTGTCGGCTGAGCCACTTATTTTGACATCTGTACAAGGACATGGTTTCAGCTCTATCCATGACTTAATTTAATGTCAATATTCAACGTGTCCCTAAAGAAGACCTCCTAATACTGCAGAGGAGCAGAGCACTCAAATCGTTTCAACCAGTCGCTAAAGCTTCTTTTAAATCCCCCCAAAAATGAATTTTTGACCAATAGGAAAACAGTTAATATGACAGAAGTAAAAACGCCCCATCCATCCAATAGTCATGCACCTCAGTTGTTTACCCAAATCCCTGAAATCCCTCCATGAATGTTTATTCAGCCAGTGTGAGGGCAGCTGCAGCGGTGCACAAAGACGAATGCCTGCCTGCAGGGTCTATGGTGATATATTGCGCTGCATAAGACTGTGCCATGGCATGCGTGTGACCATTACATCACGGTTAGTCCCTGACCAGTCTGCACCGCGCACAATCACGTGACCTCCTGTCGACATCTCAGGAGCACCGCCGCGCTGATCTGATGATGACTTTTGCCGTGAGACGATTTCCCTGCTGGCATCCCGCTGCGTGAGCGCCTTAATCCCCTCAGCGCGGCCTATTGTTCGGTGGAGGAAGTGACTACAGAGTGTGATGGATATGTGAAAAGTGTGCACACGCCTGTCTGCCTTTTTACTCGATTAGTAATACATGTTTTTAGATATGTACTGTATGTCTTTCCTCTTATTGTGGATTGTTTTCTATGTCACCTCTTTAACCTCTAGCCTCCCCAACCCCCCCCTCCACTCTGCACCCCGCCAAAGCCGCTTTGAGCTCTTTTGCTCTGACATCACCATAGTCATCATCAGTCGGCATGGGCCGGACTATTAGGTCAGTAACAGGGGGGAGATTACACACAAATCAGAGCACTTTAGTTCAGCCGTGGCACAAGAGAGGCTCTAAAAACCCACCTTAGGATGGGAAAAATGGTGTTTCACAGCTTGGGGATGTTTGTTTGAAGCTCCTTGTATAAACAGCTGATGCTTAAAGAAATAGCAAATATCCCTACATCCCTTAGGTGCAGGAGGACTGCTCCAAAAGTCTCTGCATCAGCAGAATAAAACCGCTGTTCGCCCCCTGGCTCACTCTCCATCTTTCTGTTCCGAGTTGTTGTAAGTGAGAGGTCGCGACCTGTGGATCTGTGCTGACGTACATTACAGTCAGAGTCAGAGAACTAGAGCTAAAAAAGAAAGAGGCTGAAAGAGTCACGAATGAAAAGAGGCACAGTATGGAAGTGTTTCTGCATGTGTGAGAGTTTATTGATGTGTCTCCAACTCCATGACACTTTGGCAAAGGGGCTAAAGATTGAGAGGAAGTTTCCACCTGCTCTGAAAGTTCATCCTTTGTTAGGCTGCTTATGACTGAGGTGTCAGTGACTTCCTGGGCCGCTGTTTGAAGTTCACTGATGTGACATGATGCAGGCATCTCTTGACTCCATTAAAAGGGCGGCAATTCCACAAACCGCCTTCCAGGGCTTTTTAAGCCAACTGTGATATTTTTAGGATCAAACTATACAAAAGTGTAAGCTGCACGGTATTGTGTGAAGTTCACCCATGTTTTGCCTCAACTCACAATTTGTGCTTTGTGCTGTTGCGCTGCATTTGATTTTTCAACCTGTATGTAAATGAGTACCAATATGTTATGATATTTCATATATTATGAAAAATATAATAATAGTTAGTCATTTTGTCTTTAAATATAAATTAGGGGTATTATTATGCAAAAAACAGATACAGTTGCAATCAGAAATATTCAACTTTTTTCATAGGGCAAGAGTCTGCTTCGGATGACTTCTTTATGAGTTGAGTGATACATAAAATCAACACAGAAAATGCATGATGCTGTATTTGTGTGTAACACTTGTGTTAAGATAGCCATGTCATAATTATTCAACACCTATAGAATATTGTTGTTTTTAAAGCTGTCTGACAGTTTTTATGGCCTAAAGTGGAGTTGAAACATAATTAAGCCTTTGGGAACTCTATAATGATCCTTGATTTGCTTCACCTGTGATGCATATATAAACCCCAAGGTATTCAAGGTGAGTTGCAATCATGGGAAAGACAAAGGAGCTTCCACAAAAGCTGAGAGAGGAGATTATTTCATCACACCTGAGAGGTCTCGGGTATAAGAAGATTTCCCAAAAACTTTATATTCCAAGACACACCATTGGGAGCATTATAAAGAAGTTTAAAACTTATGGAACAGCTGCAAACCTGCTTGGCCGTGAAAGAAAGCCCAACATTTCATCAAGGGCCCTTAGCAACTTAGTCAGAACAACTAAGAGACAAGACACCTACAGGATGATCTGATGAAGGCTGGTACAAGTGCTTCAGTGGCAACAATAAGACGTGCACTGAATAAACAAGGACTTCATGGAATTAAACCTTGGTGATCATTGGACTTTCCAGCAAGACAATGATCCCAAGCACACCTCCAAGTCAACCAAAGCTTGATTAAGAAAAAGATCCTGGACCATCCTGGAGTGGCCTTCTCAGTCATCAGATTTAAATCCGATTGAAAATCTTTGGTGGGATTTAAAGAAGCCAGTAGCAGCACGGACGCCATCAAACATCACTGAACTAGAGGCTTTTGCACATGAAGAATGGGCAAAGATTCCTATCGAGAGGTGTAAGAAGCTTGGCAGCACTTACTGAAAACGTTTGTTAGAAGTTAAAAAAGGATGCACCACAAAGTACTTAAGCTGGGGGTTGAATAATACTGCACATGCACATGTGTTAAAAGAGGTTTTTCATTTTAATTTCAAAGTTAAGTCAACTTTGTTGTCAAAATAACTCAAATGTATATGTATCAATAAATATTTTTTGTTGTTTAATGAGTTTTTTTTTTTTTTTAAATCGTTATCTTTCATCCACATCACTATAATGTCTTCTGACATGAGAGGGTTAAATATTTCTGATTGCAACTGTAAGTTATGAATCACAGAAATATTTACTGGGATACCATCAGATACTTCACTGTGTGTGTCAGTCGCTGCGTGGAAAACCCCAGTGGTTGGACACCTTATTAGGATAACAGCAAACTGTTAGAAAATATTTGCAAATACCACTTGACCATCTTGTAGTAACATAGTGCAAACATGACGTGAAATATGCGCCACGGACGCAGGTGTTCACAAACGTTCATATACACAACAGCTGCCGAAAACACAAACACACAGCTGACAAGATAGCGGTGTTTCACTCCCTCTTTCAGTCTTGACCTCAAGAGATAGGAACTAATAAACAAAAGGCTGTAAGTTTCCACTGGACCGACAAGCAAGCATATCACAAATATCCTTCACTAACATGCTGCAGAATATTATTCGAGCTAATGTCTTCACGTGGGTTGCCAATATTCTGGAAAGCCGCAACACATGGAAACTATTTCGCTTACGAAGAACTAAAAGCCTTAAAAGCAAGCGACGCATAAACTTCTACAGACAGGCGCTCACACACAAGCACACAAATATAAACACAAAGACTCTGAAACACAAATTCATTTTTCAAACTGTAGTCCTGCGACTAACAGAACCTTTGACACTGTAGCCAAAACATTAACACCTGCTTTAAAAAGGAAATGGAAAAGCACCCACAAGCTAAAATCCCCCGTCTCCAGTTGTTCGGACTACTTGTTGAAGGACTTTCCAGGTTGCAGTGTGTGTTCAACGCTGGCTGACATAATAATGTTGCATTAACAGATCATGTGGATGGATGATTCACATTCCTGCTAGGACACCCTTGGCATGATATCACTACAGCTGGGAAGCCCCGCTCTGGAACCCCCTAAATGTCCCCAGAACTTCCCCCCAGCAGCCCCCATTCCGGTGTGCTAAGCTGGCACTGTCACTGGCTGCGACCGGGCAGTTAAAAATAACCTGCCAAGACGCCACGTCGGCCCGGATGACATGTGTCTCCATGGAAACCTGAGATGACAGGTTGTTGGAGGTCAGAGGTTGGATTTTAGGAGAATCATGTGACCCCAGGGACATGGACGGGCGCAGAAAAAAAAAAGAAAAGAGGGCCATTCAGTTAGAAAGGCAGCTGCAGCAACGACAAGGAAAATCCCCTTGGTGAGAGAGCATGACTTCTCTCTTTCCGTCTCTGCCCTCCACACTATCACTCACTTGGAAATATAAACATGCCCTTTACAATCGAGCTAAAGTCATTATGTCATTAAGCTAGCAAGGGTTTTCAGCTGGACATTTCCAGTTATGTACAACCCAAAATAGAGGCCATTCCCCCCTCTCAAACAACAGGTCCTTCGCTTTTTTGTTGTACTTGGAAATGTATGAAATTTCCCTCAGGGGAGGATGAAGCACACAGTCACTTCAATTTAGCAATAGAGAGCTGAAGAACTGGTGTCACTTCAAAGCTAGACTCTGTTCCACTAGCTTCTGTAACAAAAAAGGTTACTTTCATCTGTCTTTCCAGGGCTTGACCATCACTGACTGCCTGCTTGTCAAAAAGAGTAGAAAGTTTTTGTCTGGTTTTGCTCCAGTAACCACAGGATTCTTGAACAGGCAGTGTAAAAATGTTCAGCTCATTCTTTCAATAGATGGTAAATGGTTGAATTGAACGTTAACTCTGTGAGCCATTAGCCCAATACCTTGGTTTATACCGCAGCTCCAAGCCCAGTCATAACTGTGCAGATTTTGGCTTACATTGTCACCAGCGCAAGAGGACAGCGGCCATATGTGGAATATTCTGGCTTCACTTTTGTACAGTGGGAGAAAATGGAGACGCATCATCCATCTCTACATACAGTGTATGGCAGTGTTATAGTCAAGACCAACTAAACAGAGACCAAGTCTTGACGAAGACCAGACAGTATACGGCATACATAGGTAGCTAATAGTCACGAAACTCTTTTGGTGAAGCGTGGTTGCTACATTGAGTCACCTCATTAATTGTCACCCAATGACAGTATAAAGAATGAACAGAGCTTGAGTGACGTCACCCATAGGTTTCCAAAACGCTGTTTTGAAGCCGAAAATATGCGGCACTGGACACCGCCATGTTGGATGTACTGCTTCTTCCGCCTCCCTCTAAATATCGGCAAAGACGTGGATCATCGGTGGACCTGAGGCGATTTACGAGCCGCTGTGTGTTGTTTTGGACGCTGTTTTTCAGTTAGGACTCTTCAGTTAGGAAAACGAATTTTATTGCAGAAGATTTGGCTGATCCCAGATAGTTAACAAATAAATCAGAAAATGCACAGGCGATTAAATATGCGAGTAGATATGCGAGTAAACGAGACAAGACCGAGTAAAAATGCAGTCGATTCCAAGACGAGACCAAGGCCTTTAAAAAGTGGTCAAGACCAAGATTGATTTCGAAGACTAGAACACTGATGTATGGTATAACCTCACAGACATAGCTGTAGACCAATCATATTTTGTCCTTTTTTATGTATGAATGAATGTAGAGATAAATACTAACACTTGCTATGAAATTCTGAAACACAACCTGCAAGTTCCAGTTTCACTTTGGGTTTAGATTAGTGGGAAAAAACCTGCTAAAGAAGAGGTGAAACTAGTCTCCTTTATGATGTAAAAGCCTGAAAGCTAGAGTAAGCGAGAACAAGGTGAGGGGGCGGTTACAGTACATGAAAGGTTAGTTGGAAGGGTGATCTGAGGGGAAACCCTTGGCTACAAATATCAGTCTTTTTGTTTCAGCGCAACCCCCACCCCCACCCCACCAACACTTACACACTCCCACATACCTCCATCCACCGACCGATGGATATTTTGAGCTTGTGTGTGACCCCACCACTGTTGTAAAAAAGAAAAGGAATCACATGTCTGAGTTGTGTAACGCTTTCACCTTTTGGATGTAGCCAAAAGCTCAGACTCTTTATTCACACGGTTTCAGTCAGATACACATACAGACTTATTCCATTCTTCACCACGAGGATGTTGATAAATACATCTGACAGTATGGTAAACAACCAAACTGTCAAACTATCAATTATAGTACTTGGTTGGCTCTGCTGTCGAATGCATCCATCTTTTTCCCCGCTTTACTTCGTGTCGCCAAAATAGATCCATTTCCACGGATTTCTGGAAGTATGTCAGTGCGCGGTTATTTGTGGCGGGATTTTTGTGTGCTCCTTTTTGTGCTGTGTCTACCAAGAGTCAGAGAAGAGAGGAAGAAAGAGAGCGATAGAGGGGGATGAAAGGCTTTTATTACCACCTCATTTGAATGACTCGGTCTGGACCCTCAACACAGACCCTGGAGCAGTCACGTATGTACACAAATATAGCAACAAGGAGGCAGGCGTGGGGTGGACAACAGGCCTGTGTGGTGGTATATTTGTAAGGGAGACGCAAGCAAAAGTCTAGTCAGTTGTTCATTTGTCCAAACTGGTTTAGACAGTTTATGAATGAGAGAACTGTCATCTATCATACAGCCTGATTAAAATAAAGTCTGTCGCAAGTCAAGTGAAACTGGACAAGTTTTACGAGGCTAGTGGCCAACACAATTCTTGCTTCATGACGCACGCTGGCAGTCCTGACTTGAATGACACAGTTCACATGGCGGCCGTGTGTGTAGAGTTTAGTTGCAGTGAAAAATTTGCTGTCATTTATCAAATACTTGTCAACAAACCCGTAAGACAGCGTTTTTAAATTTCATTAGACAGCAAAGGAAAAGAGTTTTATATTATATCAATGTTTATTATTTTGTTTTCTTTATGCCTTAATCGAATATGTAAGCTGAAGACTGACAGCAAAGGTGAAAAGTTAGCCAGTGTTTAAATGAGACACGTGAGCCTGCTGTTGAGCTCAATACACAGCCTTGACAGACTCGTCTTGTTTTCATGTATACCAGAGATGACAAAGATTACATCTGTTGGTAGATAGATGGATATCAGTCCTCGACAAGCACCCAAAATGTGTTTGTTAGGCCACTAGTTGAGTAGAGTTGTGTATGATTTTTTTGTTCCTGTCTGTAGCTGCGATGTTTCATCGTTTTTTTGATCAGTCGTTTATTTAGTCAAATCTTTTCATGTCTCGCTCTGAAGTCCCTTTTTTTCTGACAGCTGGGCTCCTGCAAAACTCACAGAAAGCGTGTTTTGTTACTACGACAACTGGCAGCCGTCAGTGTTTTAATGTTTGGAAATACAACGTAAAACATGGTTAATGTTGCTGATTTACAAAGTTTAAACGATAATAAATGATACATTTTGCAGCATCCTTGGCATGTCCTCAAGATCACTAGTTCACTATAGAAAAGTATCTAAATCCCTCACACCCCGGACACATATATATATATATATATATATATATATATATATATATATATATATGTGTGTGTGTGTGTGTGTGTGTATATACAGACTATGCATTACATTAATGCTCACCTCTTATTTTTATTCAACATCTGTTGGACTGCCTCATTTTGATTAATATCTTGCACATTTTAAATTTTCTGCATTTGCACAGTACCTGGTGAATACTTTATATTTCTGCACAACTGCTCAGCTCTTTTCATTTTATAATATATTGTATATATATTCATATTGTTTATATTTTTAATACTGTATTGTTTATCTTATATTTTTCACTTGTTGTTTGTTATACACCAATAACACCTAGACAAATTCCTGGTATGTGAAAACCTACTTGGCAATAAACCTCTTCTGAATCTTTTCAAATTAAAACACGCCTGACATTTGTATGTACATGAATCATTTCCAAGTTTAAAACAAAGTATGATGATTACTTGTATACCTCTTGCAAAAACAGTATACCATGAAGACTGGTGTACAGTAAATATTGGATACAATTAGTATGTACTGTAGTATAGCATTGGGATACACCTTATGTGTATCACTTCAAACCTTCTTAAAATGTAGAGCGCACAAAAAATAGGCCACAAACTTGCATTCACTTTTTTTTTTAAATCAAACAGAAATGTACAGTACTGCTACTAGTGGTTAAAATAAAAAATAAAATATTGACTGACAAGACTACAGTCCTAAAACATGTTATTTGGGGTGAAAAATACTCTTTGCTTCACAAATCCGGCACAAGCTTGATCCTCCGCGTCTCCATCCTCTTCCAATCCTCTGAAACTCTAACTGCTGTTCTGCATTTTCAAAGTCATGCAGGAGGTGGAGAGAAGCTGAAACTGGGTCAAACTGGGTTCAAAATGACTCCTCAGTAAAAAAAACAACTGCCAAATGTTTAAGTGGCAGCAGTTCTCATATTAATACTTCAAAGAAGACAGCTGTGAATAGAGTGAAGAGATCTTATGGGAGAGAGTGGCCAGAGGTGTGAATGATTCTAGAGGTCATAGATCTTTTAACACTCTCGATCAGTTTCACACAACCATACAGACACACACAGTCACACTTCTGCCTTGCCAGTGTTGTCTGCACCGAAATAAATTCCTGTGCTGCGCCGCTAAAAAGAAACCTTCACAAACAAACAGACTCCATACATATGCAAATATGTGACGCTATAAATATCTGCACGCTAGATCACAGAAAAAGCAGAGAGAATTAATACGCAAAAGGCACACACCCATAAGAACTCCTTATATTTATTCATGTGATCATGCGGCGAACGCACACAGGATGCTATTCACATATAATCTAAATGGAATGAATTAAGGCTTAGCTTGGTTAGATAGCATAGGAGATTCGGCAAAATGCAATTTCGCCATCCAATTTACAGGCCATAATAGCTCAAGTGAAAGCGAGGTAGGTAATGTCTTGCTGGTGTTAGTGCCCCGAGCAATTATCCCCTGAGCTTTAAGGTATGATTGCATAAGCCCTGCAGAATAAAAGATGCGCACAGGAAGCAGAAGACGGGGGTCTGGCGCTTGGCTGGATTTTGATGCAGTGGAGGTGAAAGTGTGTCTGTTACCAAGGTGTGTTTGCTTAATGAGTTGTGATTGCCAAACTCAATGGCTCGTGTTTAGTAAAACTAATGGAGTGTGTGCATGCCTACAACGGAGGGGTTCACGTCTATCCGTCTCCTTTAGCCTAATCCCTCACTCTCCCATTGCCCCAAGTCCTCAGTCATCACTCAAGCAGGTCAAGGTTGCTAAATAAAGCGCCACCAAACTTCTTCTCAAAGTGTCCTCGCTCAAATGGGGTATACATACATATATATATATATATATATATATATATATATATATATATATATATATATACACTGTATATATTCAGCAAGCTGGAATTCCAGCAACTCACACAGCAGATAAACCCGCTCCTCACCTTTGACCCTTGCACTCCTTTCCCTCTCCTCTGACCTACTCTGAAGTCGCTTATCTCTCTTAAATAGTCGCCACCATAGTGCGACTGGAGTCTGTGCAGATCCTCATGCTACAGGATTTGGGAAATGATAAAAGAGGTCAGCAGGCATATATCAAAAGCACAATAGCTCTATTTATGGTTTTATTACGTACAGAGTACAATCTGAGTTTGGCAGCCAGTCTGTTATATTACAAGTTGGGGCAGAATTTTCTGTTACGTGCAGACCATGACCCATATCCCAATTGTGTATTAGTCATCTTTTACTGTGAATAAAAGAAAGAAAGCAGAAAAACACAGAGGTCAAAAAAGACAAAGCTTAGTCACCGTCTGCTCACATGGACTCAGTAAATCACCATTTCTGGGTACCTGCACTGTGACCTTTTGGAAAGGTGGGCTGTCATGTCCACAAGCTCTTTATGAACGTTCATTTCAGTGTATTAAAGGAGGTACAGTGGTATGTCATTGTGGCAAATTTCATCTTTTGGTTTATCATTCCCAAAATAGCAAGTTAAAGTACTGAAGTATGCAAATTGAGACACAGCTTATGGTGCTTAACAAGGGTATCAATAATATCGAGCTATAACATCTAACATCCATCTAACGCAGATGAATATTCCTACCAGAGAAATTACTTTTATCCTTGTATTCCACTCATATCACGTGCTTATGCATGAGGGCAGCATGTAGCACACAGATTAAACCTCTTCTAAAACTACATTATTCATCATGGAACAAGCGTGGTTTAAATCTCTCTTTGTACCCGAGTTATCCAAAGAGTCATTAGTTTTCAAGTACAACACCTTCTGCTTTGATATACACAATTATCCCGGATATAAAGGGGCCTATTTTTAATAATTTCATACTTACGAAGGAAAAGTCAGCAGAAAATTATTAAAGCTACTTTTTAAGTAATTTGGGGATTAGTGTTTTTTAGCAAACAGAGACACATTACCTCAAGAGAGAAGCCAGCATTGCGTATAAACAAGAAGGCATGAATAACAAATAAGAATTGATTAGCATTCTATAAATGGAAATTCTATATATGAATATGATACACAGTCACTGTTTCTTTTTTGAACGCACCTGTCTTCTCTTTCCCCATCACTGAGGCAAATATTGTATATGCCCTTCAACAAGGATACTTTATTAATAGTATGTCATGTTTTAACTCTACTCATGTCGACTAGTAATTGACTTTAAAATGCTTCTATTGTCAATTGTTGATAATGATAAGATATAAAGCAGAAAGGCTAGAGGATGGATGCTTTTTATTTATATGTGATGATACGAGGGAAATATGATCAAATGTACATAAATATACATTACATACATATATATACAACTGAACTAAACGTAGTTCAACGAGAAGCTTTTATGTTATGTGAATATTGTTTTGATCATATTGAGAGTTTGAAATGATTCAGAAAATATATCACACTTAATAAAAACACACGTTGACTCAATATAAAATAATGTATAGAGTTCATTATAGCAGAGATAAAGTTCACAAATATGATAATACATCAGGGTTGTTTAAAATGTGTAATTACATTAATGACACTGATCCATGTTTTCTGGGACTGTTTTAAAATTCACAGGACTTGGTTTGACATTGAATATTGGTTATCTGAGATATTCAGTGTGAAACTGAGTATGCCTTTATCAAGGATACCGTGAGGTATCTTTTTTCATCAACTGTACACAAGAAACTTGAACTTAAGCACTGAAAATCCATTACCACCGAACACAAAGGAAAAGAACCATTATTTAAATATGAAAATAGCTATAGAGAAGAGGCTTCACAGTCTGTGAGCACATAAAATCCGTGACTTTAAATGGATAATCTGAATTTGTGAGCGATAGGATGATGAATATCAGAGTCTAGTCTAGTCTAGTCTTTGTGCCTTTAAGAGTTTCCGTTGGTTGAGAATAGAAAGGTGTTCTTGATTTAGATTTATGCCGCAGTTACATAACAAGTGCATCACCAAAACTTTCTAAAATATACTAACACTATGACTCTAGACTCAAGTAGCTCAGGATCTTGTAACGTGTGTGTGTGTGTGTGTGCATGTACATGAGTGTGTGCTGGAGCGTGGGGGAAATAACAAATCATCTGGGTTTAAGGGAGATTAAACTGCATTATGAGACAATGGGATAGAAAAGGACACGTGCACAGGCATTCATTCACACACACACACACAGCCTGCTGAGATAGCGTCTCTCTCACTTCACACTCAGCTACTATTAAATCCACATACACTGCACACACACACACACACACACACACACATCCATTTCCTAAACTGAAATTGTTTCTCGGTTGGCGACAGCCCAGCACCCAGCCTTTTGGTCACTGTGGCATCTCCCTCTGATTGGTCGGTCGTGTACCGGCCTCTGGGGACCCGCGTGGTTGTGAAGATGAGGTGGCTGCTAAGAGACTGAGTCACAACATGCAATGCTCTCTGCTCACAACATCTCCCATGCACACCAGTGACAGTTACATAAAGACAGGCAGACAGACTGAAGACAAACACTTCAACCTCATTTCCAATCGAGCCAAGTCTTTTTATCTTCGTGCTGCACTGCTGCAAACAAGCTTTCAGAAAATGTTTCACTTGTGTGACGTCTTATAGTTCTTTTGCCTAATAATTAACCACTTTTGCACAATGTGCCTGATAATCCTGAGGCGTGAAATGAGCATTAGAAAATCGATTCCGGATCTATGGCCTTAAATCAATCATCTCTTGGCTAAACATTGCTTTAAAAAAACTGTAATTGCATGCTATACTCAGCTGTGGACAGTTCATGCATGACCTTGGAAACAGTAGTGACAAAACAATCTCACCACAAGGCCCTTGCTTTTGATCGTATCACACGATCTTCTACGGCAGATGGAGCCTGCCCAGTTGTCATGGAAATATAGACGTTCGAATTTCCATTTTCCTGAATGCTTCAAGGACTTCTTGTCCATGTTGGCTTGAGAAGTTTAAACATTCAGCTTTCTTTTCGAATACATATGCGTTATCCCACATTTATGACTTGACATATGTGACTCTCCTCGGTTATTATTTGAGATCTCAATCAAAAAGAAACTGCGAGCCAAACGTCAAAGGCCATAAAAAACAGGTGGTGACAGACTTTTTAATTTCTTGGCTCAGTGCTCTTATTCATGTGGATCTGAAGTGAGACGACCAGTTTTAAATCCAGACTGTCAGCTTCAGTTAGCGTAGAGTGTGTTCATCCAATTTGGCAGAGTAAGCGACTGAAGGGACAGTCGCTTTGTCTTCGTCAACATACAGACGAAGCAGTACTTTCATAAACATAATCTCTACCTACCCAAATAGGTTTGGCTTCTTCAAAACAATGGAGTTGTTTCTAAAAGGACTGGGTACAGAAAGAGACAAAGAAGATCGACTCTCATGTCTCTACTGTAAATACGACACTACCACCAGCAGCTGGTTATCTTTGATGCACACAAAACCTGGAAACAGAGAGAAACAGCTAGCCTTCCTCTGTTAAAGGGAATAAAATCCACCTACCAGCACTTCTGAAACTCATTAATTAACATGCTATATCTCGTTGGTTTAATCCAAACAAAACCTGAAGTGTAAAAGCAGCATATTGAGCTCTTAACAGAGGTTATGTGACTATTATTTGGCCTGGCGCAGTGACTTCCTGGAGTCTCCTTTGGTTGCCTGACAATGATGAAAGTGCTCCAGGTTTTTATACAGATTAAACAAGCAAGATAAAATGTGTTAATTGGTGAGTTTTAGTGGCACTGGTCTGCAGATTATTTTAGTTACACTAGCTGTTACCCCAGTTTTTATGCTAAGCTAGGCTTCTGGCTGTAGCCTTATATTTAACAGACAAATCTTACGACAGTATTGATCTTCTCAGTTGACTCTCAGCAAGAAAGCAAAGTGGATGCTTCTTGACAGGTAGAGCATGATGCTAACACTTAAAGGTCCAGTGTGTAGGATTTAGTGCCACCTAGCAGTCAAGTTGCAGATTGCAACCAAATACATACTCTCCCACGCCACATCCTCTCCTTCAAAGCATATAGGAAAAACTCAGGCTAAAAAGCAAGGACATTTCTAGAGCCAATGTTTGTTTTGTCTGCTCAGGGCTACTGTAGAAAAAATGGCGGACTCCGTGGAAGAGGACCCGCTCTCACCGTAGATATAGAGAACTTATTTTAAACAAAACCAGTTAACAAAAACACAATGATCCTTATTTTATGGCGATTATACACTAATGAAAACATACTAACATGCATAATATTGTATTTAATTCCTGTCAGATCCTTCTAAACACACTGGACCTTTAACCAGGCTAGAATCTAAATTAACGATCATGTCTCAATTAAAGCCCCTCGGATACAGAGTCCAAGCATCTAGCTGTGTTTCCACTGAACAAATATGTGGAACTCGCCCCATAACAAACAGCTTTTGTGAGGTGAGGGACACCTCACCAAAATGTTTAAATGCCGTTAGAATACTCTGTGTTTATATCAGGTCACTATGTGTTTGTCCTAAATGAGACGGTTGAAAAGAGTTTTGCAATCTATACCGATCTCCTTGATTGGTCTGTAATGAGAAATGAGGCCATAAACACACACACACGCACAAACACAGTGAGGCACAGATAGAGACAAGGCGGCTCTTTCTTTTTCTCTGGCATTTCCTATTTTTCCTCTCCATCCAAACAAGCCTGTCGTAGCTGCAATTATGGGAAGGAAACCATGTATTTATAGCCAGGCGAGGATCAACGGCAGAACAACTAGTTGTGTGGCACGGGAGGCGGTTATATTTAACATGCTGTGATGTCAACACGTGGCTGGTACGTTTCCATGGTTTCTCCTCCGAGACAGGGCGGGCACTTTCTTATCAGTGCGGCACAGAGACAGACAAGGCGGTGCAGGAGACAGACAGACAGATAGGTAAACCGATAGATTGACAGCGAGACTCAAAGGGCAAGAGAAAGAGAAAATAAAGATAGGAGTGTGAGGGTTTAAAAAGGGAAACACAAATAACATTTCAACCTAATGGACAGGCGGTATAGGACATTGTTTGGCTCTTACTATACACTATATGTCATTCATTGACCTTGAACTGAAGCTTTCCATCACCTGAGGGAGAAGAATTCTGTAACTACTTCCTACTGTCTTCCTTACTCTTCTTTTCATCCCTCCCACTCTTTCCCTCCCTCTGTCTTTTAAGGTTATCGTGATGCTATCTGCAGACTGATAAAGGTTAAAGAGGCTTCTAGCTGGCAGCACCGTCAGTCTCCAGCTTGTTCGGCATCTCACAGTCTCCACAGCGATAATCCCCTTGCCTCGTCGCTGCACTACGGACATAGGAGTCAGACAAATATTAAGACAACACAAGACCTGCACTCCAATGAAAGTCGTGATGATGCACCATTTGAGAATGATTTAAAAAAAACAAAACAAAAAAAAAACATTTAAACATCAACAGCTTGCGCCAACAGCGAGACATTTCCCCTGAGAGGTAAGTCATGGAAATGCGGAAAAACTTGACTCACGGTGCCTGCTGCTGATTTCCTATTCTCAAACAGCTAAAACACACACCGTCTCTGCAGAGTAAATAGCGATGATGGGAGTGGACAGGGTTGATGCACACCAGAGTCTACTCAGGCTTCAAACGCCACAGAGCCGACTACAGTAATGAACCTAGGCCATTAGCTCCCTTTAGGCAGATTCAGCTAACAAACAGTTTAATGTTTGCCCCGCGTGAAATGACACTGCGTTACTCACGCTCCACGTTTAATAGGCCTACGGTAGGTGTCATGGCTCATGTCATGCCTGCACATTATGTATTCTATAATGCCGCAGTGACAGATCCCTGAGACTCTGAGCCAAGGCTGTGTTATCTACAATAGCACAGAGGGTTGTGTGGATTTAGCCGGGAATGGGCAATAAACTCAGCAAAAAGGAGAGCGACAGCTTTAGGATGACGGAGAGAGAAATAAAACCTAAAAAAAATAAATAAATAAAAAAATGCAGCGATTAGCCAAAGCTCCTTAACCTAACTGGTTTCATTAGCAAGGCGCTACAGAGGATGAGAGGTGTCATCGCTGAAGATGCTCAGGCTAAAAAGGAGGTGCTACAGTGGCTAGGAATCAGGGTGAAGCTGTGACTGGAAAAAAGACACATATGGAGCATGACAATATCAGATTATATCCCCTGAAGCTCACATATGGCAATAAATACTGCATTTTTTTAATATAGTTTAAAAGATGTGTTAATTCTGAGGTCAGTGTTGTGATAGAAAGTAAAATATTGAAAGATTTTCTGACAGTCTAAAAATAAGAGAACTAAATATCTTTTTTATTTTAACAAAGGTCCGTGTTTATTGCAGCCTTTTCATACTGGATTGCATGAGATGGAACGTGTTCTGTTCTCAGCGTGTATTTTATTCATTCTGTGTTTTTGTAATGCAGAAAGGTACACGCACAAGCATTTTTAAAATTGGTCGTGTTGAGGCAGTAACAAACATGGTGTGGCCGTGACCTTCTGAGCCTCTGCTGTTGTTTGTACATCATTACTATGCACCTTTTGCAGTGTTTTGCAGTGATTCAGAACCGTCTTGGACAGGGTCAAAAGTGCCCCAAAGTGCCTTTGTGTTTCTAGTGGGGCACTGCTATATCCAAGAGGGAAATAAACAACAGAGGGGAAGCTGTACACCCCTTGACTGCTAAAACATATTCAAATATGATGATTGATCACACATATCCTCTACACAAGATTTGTTTTGATTGTGAAAGGAAGGAAAATGGTCACATCAAATCACATTTTAATTTTTTTTACTTAGAGGTACGTAAGATTGAAACTCTCCTACCTCTGTATGCTAACTATGTAGCTACAGCAGCTAATTAGCTTATCTTAGCATGGAGACTGGAAACAGGAGGAAACTGCTAGCCTGGCTCTGTCTCAAAGTAACAAAATGCACACACAAGCACCCCAAAAACTCAGTAATTAACATGTTTGTTCAATCCGTAAAGACAAAAGCGTAAAAGAATGCTTTTATCCGAAGTACTATATAGTAAAATAAGACTAGATTTATTTTTGGCTAGTTCCACAGGCAAAGCACTTTGTGTTTGTGCCATGGCCATGGTCTCAATAGATTCACAAATGTCCTTTTTTAATGAAGGCTGTCATAGATCTGGGTAGGGTGCAACCTAGTGGGTCAAGGTTTTATGAAGATTATGTATTGAAGTATTTATTAGCTAGGAAGGTTCTCAGGGAAAGCAAAGATAGTAGTTTCAACACATTTCCTCCAATAAAACAAACAACCTTTCCGTGTTAGTTTTGTACACATTAAACAAATGCGATGTAAAGTGTTGACTACTGAGCTTTACAGCTGCTGGTAGACATTTTTTAAACTGAGTGTTGATTTTCTCATTGAATTCTCATTAAGAAAGCGAATAATCATTTGCATATGCAAAATATCAGTTTCTTTCACAGTTTATCATCAGGCATATTGGTTTAGTCGAAGAACTCAAAATTTTGGGGCTCATTTGAATCACAGGGTGGATACAATCATTATTTTTTTCACGTAATCGTAATACAGAGTAGTTACAGAATATCATAGATGACTATTATAACTATTGGCCTTGGTGGATCTTGACAGTCTGTACTTCCCAAAATGACAAACTGTTCCTATTATTCCTCTTGCTGTAGTGTGTCCTGGATCAAACTGCTTTAGTAAAGACACTTTTCACAGTCCTGCAGTCACAAAGCGTACGTCCAAGACAGTGCATGTACAGATTTTACAGATGTGCAAGATTAATAACGACAACTTGATTTTAAAGAGGATGACATGAAGTTCTACGAAACATTACAGGCAATGTTGGGATCTTTTCCCCTGGCCCTCACTTTCCTGTCTGCGCTGCACTCCATTTCTATCTATAATCTCCGGCTCAGCCCTGGTGACACGACTCTCGTACACAATTACATCACACGGGCTACTCAGGGTGCCCTCAAAGAGCAGAGGAGTGTGGGGGGGAGGAGGGAGCGTATCATGGGAAGCATGGAAAGTTACGGACAGAGTTGAAAAATCCCCAGAATCTAGAAGTATGACTTATATGGTGGTGCAAGTTTTTTTTTTGTTATGAGAGTAGTGAGTAGAAAAATTGTAATTTGAAAGTAATAAAACGATAAAATAAGGAGATGAAAACAGGGAGTAAAGGAAGAGAGAGAATAAACCAGGACAGAAGAAGAATAGTGTGTAGAATGAATGGATGTTGGAGAGCAGCCACGGTGAGTGATTCACATCTATTTTCCACCAGGAGGAAAAATGAATCGCACAGTCAAAAAAAAGTCATCTCAAAATAGTCCCCCCCCACCCCCACCACCACCATTACGTATGCATGTGCGACTTTTTCTCCCTCTGTGAGACAAAGGGCACACATCAAGGCCGTTTTATTACCAAGCACGTGAGTCCCATGTGCTGTTGCTGCACAAAAATAGATCACAAGTCTTCTCCAGAGGAGCTTTGCCTCATCAAAGCACATCTATTCTCCTTAAATGTTGATCCATAAATAAAATACTATGCTCAGCGGAGAACTGGAAATAAAGAGAGTGACGGAGATCTGAATGAAATCGGTTGAGTGACAGGACCCTGAAGGATCTATTTGGGGAAGTTCATGAATAAGCCAATTATGTATTCGCAGGAATGATTCAGTTATTCTTTGACCTTTGGAATGACAATGCATACACACAAGGAGGCAGAGCAGCATAAGCAAATACAAACATGCTTCCTGTAAAGCCCCTTTAAGAGGATGTTATGACGCATGACATAAGTAGCATGGAAGCAAATAAGCATGTGGCTGAAGTGTATGTATTTAATATAATGCCATGCAGTTAAAATGGCTCTCCAACGCAGGTGAGTAAACGTGGAAACAATCATTTGGGTGTGAGGGTGGCAGTGGACGTTTGTCATCTCCAAGTTCAGACAGCACCGAGCTAAATGGGTTATGTAAGGATGTTGTTTAAGTCGGTGGATAATTGAGCTGATGAGGCTGACATTTGGAGCCTAGAGACGAGGGTGTGGTGTGTGTGCGAGGGAGGGGTGTGTAGTGGAAAGAGATGTAATTACTTTGTATGTTACAGAGGAGTGGAAGGAGCCAGGGTGAGGGACTTAGATCATAATGTTAACACTGGTGTCATTTTACACTGACTGGTGTTGGAGTATGAATAGAAAACAGATCCAGACAAAAATACACACATTTTTACCATAGCTCAAAATACACTGTACAGACCTTGAATATTTCGGAAAGTTGTGGCTTCCTGTGGCAACACAGCACATTCAAATGGATACGTACAAGCAGGACTGCAGCTAATCAGTATTTTCATTTAAGTATTTAATCTTCAAATAACTTCTTTTATCTGACCAGTATTACCATACGCAAATGCTTGCGTGACTTGTCGCCATGCTAGTGGTGTGACTCTGGTCCGTCTGTTGGTTGGTTGGTCAGTCCACCACTTTGGTCCAGACTTAAATATCTCAAGAACATTTGGATGGACTGTTATGACATTTTGTACATGACGGTCATGGTCCTCAGAGGATGAGCCCTAAAGACTGTGGCGATCCTTGGACTTTTCCTCTTGGGCCATCAGGGTGTGCATCATTTGCTGAAATAAAGTGAACAAGCCACTGTGTACGTGGTAAAGAGACATGTGAAGGGAAAAGCAAGGTGAGCAAATTAAAGTAAGATGGAGACAGAGCTGTCATTCAAGTTCAAAAAGCTCTGTCTTGTAACCCGAGGGAGTTTTGGAGACAATGTAAAAAATATATTATGAACATGCAACTGAACTCTCCATTGTGGAAAAGTTATCAATCAAAGATTATCTGACATTATTTAGAAATCGATTATACGTCAGTATAAGTATCTTGTGCAACATATAGACAAAGTATTAACTTCTGTAAGTGCTCGCGGGCACTTACAGAAGGCATTGTTAGGGTTTTTTTCCACGGTAATGGACGTGGTTCCATTACCGTGGAAAAGTAAAGGGATAATGTTAAATGATTACTCATAAACCGCGAGGACAGTGAGTAGTAATAAAAACATTCTTGCTTCATAAGCATCGTAAGTGTTCTGTAACTCCTTATGAGCACTTATGCAATGAACTGCAGCCCCCACTGTAGTTTATCATTTACTAACAGGCTGCTTTCTCCACCCCGCTCTAACTCTCTGTTAAACTGCAGTCTGTAGTTGATTCAACAGCAAGTTCTGACAATGATAAGTGTTGAAAATCATAACCAACACACAAATCTGTGTGACAAATGGCCTGCTGACCTCAAGTCATATGTCGCCTGCAAATTTTCACTGGTTCAGTTTCACCATTTTGGAAGATTCTTGGCAATCTACAGGCCAATGATGAGGATTAAATGAAATTATGATTAAGAAGACTGTCAGTTTGTGCAGTGAGGCGGACATACACATTCATATATTCAATGTAGTCTGCAGGGGAGACGTGTGACAGGCGTCCTTTATGGTAGCAAAGTAGACCCATTAGGGATCCTTTCAAGCTCACCTAACCTACATGTGATAGAGCTGCAACTCTGATATGCAGGCATCTATATAAGTATGCACTATGCAAATGAATATGCATGTGCACACACATGCAAGACCACATTTGCACACATGCTATGCATTTATCAATTATGTGTGCAGTGTGGTATGTGCATAGCCAGCGTGCACATTATTACACACAGCAATTGGGGCATGTGAATATGCTTGTGCAGCTTTGTTTACATAACCCCCACACATACACACACATCCACACACACACAAAACATACATTTATTTTTCCCCCAAGCCTTTAAACTGATTTATCCATTTGATGCTCTGTGAAGTGTGAACTCAAATGGGCCTTCACAGCTCTTGGCTACAAATAACACACACACACACACACACACACACATACTTTCTCACACACAAATACACATACAATTGAGTATGAAATGCATAATTTGTGGTCAAACTGTGCCTCCGTGTCCATATTTGGCTCTTATTTATAGGATAAACGTGTTCTGTTCACTGAGAAATAGAAAAAGAAAAGAAAGAACCCGTGTTTTGGATTGGCACACTAAAGATGGTGACTGCAGTGTTTTAACTGCAATGCACCACTCAAAAAAACAAAAGGCATAGATTTTTTTTCTTCCATCACTCGGTGCTAATTCAACACCAACACTAAATATATAATACTTTTATTACTGCCAAAGTTTTCTGCTTTTAAGCATAGCACTTACAGTAGAGTATGCAACTAATGCTGCTTTTATTAAGTGAGTGGGAGCAACTCTGATGTAAAACCGCGTCGGAACATAAGCATTATTAGCATATAACACAAATAAGAAATGACAGAGAGCAAAACCAGACAGAGAAAGACAGAGCTGGAAAATAAGAGAAAGAGGAATCCTCTACTACAAAGCACTTCTGAGCAAAAACCCAAAAACCCAAGAGAGCTTCGACATGAATCAGCCAAGACCAAAACATAGTGGAAACCGACAAAATAAAAGACAATCTGTGAAATGTCTGATTGAAAATACAAATTAGTGGAGCATCGCTTCAAAGTTAGGGATGAGAGACAGACAATGACCACTGATCTAAAGGTCTTCATCGGGACCGAATCCAGAGCCAGACTTGTGGAAACCCTGCCTTAACGGTAAGTGCATTTCTTAAAAAGAGACCCAGTCCAAAGGGGACCGAAGCGCAGCTGGAACTGACCCAAATAGACCCGAGGATAATTAAACCAGATTAAAACACAGTAGACCAGTACAGACCCAAATAAAGAGAAAACACAACACCTGCTGGAGCATGATGTGTTACCAATAATAATATGTGCAAAGACTAATTCTATCTAAAGTATGTGCAAAAAATCCAGGACTGAAAACTGGTGTAGGAGAGGTGTATGTGTTAGAGGTTAAAACAGTTTTTCACCAGTTTTCAGTCCAGGATTTTTTGGGCGGTCCTAAAGGGTGGCTCGATGACACCCTGAGGCCATCCTGAGCATACCCTACACCCTGAGCAGTGAGATAGAGATTCATTCATCTCGCTCAGAGTGTTTCAAAGTTAGTCATGACATTTTCTGAACTCATCTGACATGTTTCAGTTGCTTGAAAATTGCTGCTTGACTGCTCCCACGAGTGGGCGTGGCTTCAGCACATTCAGCGGACACGCCCCCACAGTCCTGGAGCTGAGAACACTGCTCATTTTACCTGATTTTGACACCTAATTTCATAAACTTGTCGATATTTTTAATCATTCAAATTTGGCTGGGTGGTTAATAACACTTTCTTCTTTGGTCTGACAAACCCAGAACACATATTTAATCTTACTTTACACAGACTTTAATCTATTTAAATGCTTTTAAGACTAATTTATAGAAATTATTTTAAGTCCTATCTATCTAAGAACAAAAGGTTCTCTAGCCAACTGGCCAAAACACAGAAGATAATAATTCTATCAGTTTAATATCTGTCAAACAAATCCCAAAACATTGTCATGCGACTAAATTTGTCTCTCCCACTGGGTGACGTAACATGTGATCAGAGCTGATCCATCAGGATCTGTCTTTTTTTCTTTTTTTCATACATAGGCAGACCAGACACTCAACCCAACAACGATTAGACTGAGTAGATTTGTACTCGATCTGACTCAGGTCTGAGGTTAGATGAGGTTAGAGGTTTAGATTCCTAAGACCTGTGAAGACCTCTACATTGAACTAATTAGTCACTGAAACAGGACGGCTGAAACAAATGGCTGGACGCAGAGAAATTTGCAATCGCAGCTAAATAAGAGAGGTGGAAAATGTGAGTTGCTTGTGAGAAAACTACAGATTAGAGACTGCCAAAAAAACAGACTTGAAAATAGTATTCAGACTTAATGGGGCAGTTACCGGATGTCTGTAATTAGGAGAAATAAAATACTACTGTGATTTCCTCAAGTGTTTTGTAATGCGTGTTTTTATGAAGTTTATTTTCTTGACTACTTTTTATTGTTCCCTCTGCTTAATTAGAAATGTACACTACTGACTGATCCACAATACAATCACACAAGCATGTGTGTGTGTGAAAGAGGGGCAGGAGTTGCAGAGCAAGTATTTATCCTTGTAGGGGCAGTGTGATGTGATTGTAATCAAATGTGAAAACCACATTAAGTCACAAACCGCCCACAATCTTTTCCAACATGCTTGGCATCACGAGAGAAGACCATAAAGGAAAAAAAAAAAAAACGCATGCATGCATACACGCGTGGACAAACTTACAAATGCATTCAGACATGCAGCCCACTCTGCCTGCTGTAATTCAGAGGTAGCAACCTTTTATGAACCATGTGTTCGTTGAAATTAATGGCATAATGCTGTCATTGAATGCTGAAATAACAACTTGGTTACTGATGCCCTTATTCTTGCCTGAGGGTACACATACTGCTTCCTTCCTCTTAATTTGCTTCCATCAATGTGCAGTCACAATCAGACTTAGACTGGAAGGCATTGTGTCCTCATTTTCTCGTTTGTCACTGAGGAAAAGATGATTTCTGCTGAGCTTTTTTGAGACACTGCAGCGTGCAGTCTCTAATGTTGCAATCACTACTGGTGTTACAGCTCACCGTCAATGAGCTCTAACCGGACAGTAGCATATTGGTGTAGTTAAAGCCATTGTGTGTTTGAAGCAAACTAGTTCACACAACATGTCGTTCAACAACATCCGAAGGCAGAAGTGTTTAAAGCTGTTCAGAATTGTAGCTGTTCATACGCTCTAAGAAATGTCTGTAGATTTTACAGTGAAAAACTGCCAAACCATGACAGTAAAAGACCGTAAAATATGCCATGAAGTATGACTGTGTTTTCCTGTATACAGTAAAACAGTCATTGTTCAAAACCTTTAAGTGTAGGCCATTTAAGGGAATTTATACAGAAATAAACAGTATTTTATATTAGATACTGTTAATAATACAGTAAAACACCATAATATTCACGTACTAATTTCATTTTACTGAAATATTACAGTTTTTCATCGTAAAATCTACAGGCATTTTAAAATATGGAATAAAACACCAACCAACATGAAATCCACAGTACTAATATCCTGTTACTGTAATATTAGAAATGGTTGTACTGTATTTATTTATTTATATGTAAAATTCTGGCAACCACAGCTACTAACTTTTTACCGTAAAAACAGCGATAGAGGCATACTGTATCATTGAAATTGTTATAATGGTGCACACTTTCATACCGTGTTTAATATGATGTCATCGTGTGCTTCAGATACCAATGCTGCTCCATGACATCAAGAGGGAAGCATATTGCATTTGTTTCACAATGCCCATGGTCTTCTCTTAGCCCCCTGAGCCTAACCCAAATCTCATAACCAGCCTCCATTATGTTCCAGTGGGGCTAAGCAGGGATCTCAGCCCTCCAAGCCTGACCCAAAGCCCTTAACACTGGCTCTCTGGCACAGAGACAGTCGTCAACAAGGTCCAGCCGGAGCCCTCTGCCCCCTTGCCCCCCCCCCATTACTCCACTGGAGAACAAGAGGGAGGGAAGTCGGTGTGGCCCGTGCCCATGGCCGAGTGCCCATTCCCGGCTGTCCACACACTCCTGGGTGTCTGAACACTCTGCTGCCTTCCTGATAACAGACACTCGGTCGTGAACTCATGGAAGCTAATGTTTCCCCACATTTCTGTGGTTTATCTACTACACTGCAGACAGGAGTCTCTGTTAACAGGCAGATAAATTTGTGTTATATATGCTCTCTGCCTATGAAATGCCTGCATCCTCATTGCAATGCATTATTCTACACTATAATGAACTGACATGGATCCCATCACTCCAGGCTTACCCCAAATGTGACTTACACCCAGGGGTGTGTAGACACGGTAGGTCAGCTGGGAACAGGCAATTGGCCATGGGCACAGGCCACGCAGACCTCCCTCCCACTGCTTCTCCAACAGAGTACCTGGGGTGCAGGCTAGGAAGCAGAGAGCTCACGCTGGTCTCAGGCCTGGATAGCCAGTGTTAGGGGCTTTTGGTCAGGCTTAGAGGGCTGAGAGCCCTGCTTGGGCCCACTGGAACATGCTGGAGGCTGGTTATGGGATTTGGGTTAGGCTCAGGGGGCTGAGAGCCAGCTATGGGCATGGAGAGCCTGCTGGAGCTATCTCATTAATTCAGAAAAAGAGAGAGAGACTTTTTTCTTCATGAATTCAGAAAAACAGCAGATGTTTGTTTGTTTTTCCCCAAGTAAATGAAATATGCTTCCTTACATCAAAGATGCCACCCAATAATGAGTACAAACTTGCCTCCATGGTATGATCAGGCAATGCATGTGATCAAAAGAGATATCTGAAATAAATAGCAAAGGAAGATTTCCAAAATTACACGTGAGCTCTTTAAGTAATCAGTTAGACAACTGGCTAAAAGTTGATATCCAAATTTTACAATGATTCACTGACGTTAACAAGCAAAAATGGCAAATGTTTGCTGGTTCATGCTTCACAAGGATTTGCTGACTGTCTCTGTATTTTTAAGGCTGAAAACAAGCAATTTAAAGGCATCATTTTGGGCTCTGAATCAACATTTTATAGACAAAATAGTTAGTGATCCGCTGATTAATGAAAATAATTGTTAGTTGCTGTGCTATCTAGGAGTGACAAACACTTAAATAAATGAGATGATTCGATGTTATTGATGGTGAAAACAGAAAGCAATTCTGTTGAACATCCACCGAAATACTCCCAAGACAACAAAAGTAAATTCAGCTGTAATTAGTGTTTATTTTTGTGCGCAGTATAAAACTCTTCTCCTCTCTCGTTCTCTCTCTTTCACACCCTGTTTGCCTCACTCGCTCTGCTCTGCCCTACCTTTATGCTCATAATGGTCAAGCAGACTCAGACGCCGGGTAGGAGGTGGATGTGAGAACTGAGTGCCGTCAGAACCAATTTTGATCATATCCTCCTGCAGCCTCGCTGACACGGCTCTCATTTCCAAACCGTTTCCAATCTCCACCACACATCCACCCGCGCTTGGTACAGGCTTCTTTTTAAAATGTAATCTGTTACGGATTACTGAGCACCCGCTCGAGATTTGACCCGGCAATATAATCCTTTGTGTTGATCTAACATAATCTGATTTCTCTCAATTACTTTCTCTCCAAAATACATGGACTATGACGTTAAATGAACAATGTACTCCGGTTATAGACTCATTTGAATAACATCGTTATCATCTAAAATTATTGCAAACTGTGTACAATGACGCACAATCACAAGATAAAACGTGATTATAATCTCCCAGTCAAATGTGTCTCTTTGATCCAATATTTTTTTTACACTAACATATTAAAGTGACCAATTTAATATACTCAGATGACTGTAATCCTTGTACATGTTTAGTGTTATTCACCCTACCTTCACACACACACATTCACACCACAGCCACCCACAGTCTCTTCCCTGCAGTGATGTTTTTATCATCCCTCCCGCACACCAGGAGTTGTCTCGAATTCATTCTCCACTATGGCTCCTATCTGACAGCCTGATGATCTGAATCGCTGCTCTTTATCTTGCAGGGTTGAGGTGAATCTGAAGGAAGACAGAGCACTTTTAACGTGATCACGATAACTTGGGAGACCTGTACAAAACTCAAGGACATACATAGATTCAAGGGAGTAAATGTCATTTGGGTCTTATCTGAGAAAATCATCATATAAATGAGAGCTGGTACCGAGCTCCATATGTGTAGCAGACTTTCTAAGACTATCAAAATAGAAATGCATCCCACCCCCCCGCAACAAGTTTGTATCTGAAGTCATTCCACAACAACTTGATTCATGCAGATGTTATTGTGGAAAGACATCAAGTCTGTTTTATATCATCACGCAGCATGTGTTTATACAGACTGAGATTTTTCTTTTTACTCATTCTGATGGTGACAGAAAATAAGGGTCAAAGCACACAGATTCAGATACAAATAACAGATGGATGCAGACTAATGATTTTCTATTTTCAAAGCGTTAAGAAACATCCATTTTTTCAGTCACTATATATTGCATTGGAGAAAAAGTGTGTGTGTATATACAGTATATGGATGCTACGGTGGTTATTTCTGGTTGTTTGTGTTTGCTGTATGCACGAGGCTCACTGTTTCTACTAAAAAAACCTGGATTATCACACAGCACAAAATAATGTGTCCTGCTGCCGGAGGACAGTGATTACTGCAAATGATGTTTTTAAATCCAATTTTCCAATTATCACAGAGATGTTCAAGATATTGTTTTTATCCAGGTTGAACCTGTTATACTCAAAAAGGCAAAAATCAAAATAACAAAACATCAGGAGTAACAGTTTTGAAATACTTTACCCAAGTACTTCTATGCTCCTTTATACTCAAGTAATAGGAAATATACTACTCATACAAATACCATCATCTAGTATTTACTTTACGTTATAGTTATTACTTATGTTAAGATTTTAAACAAAAACTTTAAGTCAAATTATGAAATGTTATTTTAGGTTAAACTACCCAGCAAAATCCACACATCCATTCATTTTCTGCAACCTTATCAGGGTCAAGGCCAGACAACCATTCACCTACGGCCAATTAAGAGTGACCAATTAACCTATTAACTGCACATCTTTGTCCTTCCTGGTTTGAACCAGGAACCTTCCTGCTGTGAATGACACTCACCTTTCTGTTGTATGAGTTCTTTTACTTTTGATACTGAAGTACACTTGATTTGCTGATAACTGTCATAAAGACCTTTTACACGATTGTCTTATATCTGTAATATAAAACATACACACCATGTTCACTTGAATGTATGTTAATGTCGTCCTGCAAATGTCCTCTAAAGTTCAAAGCCAACATCAGGAAGAAAACTGTACAAAACACTTGGCTGGAGCTGCATTCATTCTGCAGCCTGAGGGATGAGAGGATTATTAGCAGAATATTTATAGCCTTTCCAATGCTAGAAATAATATTTCACACACACACACACACACGCACACATATAAATACGCACAAATACACAATGTAACTGCAACGTGTGTCTTGTCGCCAGAGGCAGAATTTTTAGCAGTAACTGTGAATAAGCTGACCTAAATATGACTTCAAAGCACGTTTTAAACATGTTTTTTTTTTTTTTTTTTTGCAATTTATACTTTTCCCTTCACATTCTGTAGTGTGATGCCTCTTCACGTGTAATGAACTGAATTACAAAAGGCCTCTAAGAAGAACAGAAATTGCGTCAGCAGTCATGAGGCGGATAAATCCCATTGAAGCTACAGCTAACATCCAAGAATGACTAATGCACCAGAGCTTTATAGCATCATCATTGTTTTGAGTGTAATGATATTGATGACCTTCCCAGGTCTACAATCTATTGATCTGATCTTCAAACCAATTTCAGGCCAGATAGGAGTCCATAACAGTGCCCTCGTAATGCAATATGGGATGCATGTCCCTCATTTGTCATGGTAACCAGACTTAGATGAGTTAAATATAGAGGCTTCCGGTTTAGCAGAGAAGGGTTTTAAGGTCTATTCTTAGAATTTAGAGCTGGTTTATGCACAGCAGCATGCAAGCTGCCATCTGTACCAAAGCAGATGAAGACATCTCAGGGAACGATATTTTTAATTTTATTTTCTTTTAAATGCAAAATGCACTGAAATAAATGATCACGCTGCAGCAATCTGACAGAAAAAAAAAAAAGACAGATTCAAAAACCACACTCTAATTATTGATAAATATATAAAATTAGCATGTCAGTCGCACTGAGGAAAAAGCCAGAACTAACTATCATACCATCAAATGTGAAAATACTCTGAATGATGGTTTGAATTAAATATTCAACTAAGAGGAAAGTTTTTACAAGTATGAGAGTCACACTGCACTTTCATCCATTTTCCAACGCAGATTCAGTCATGTGAGGTAATACTTCATAAACTATCTCAATAGAATATTATAGAGATATGTTGCAATCCATGAACAAACCTTAACCATGATGTTTTTGTGTCTAAACCTAACCAAACCTTCACCACAGTGGTGTAACATCAGAAAATGGTTTTATTTGTAAATAATTCATGAGCTCCTGAAATGTTATAAATACTCTATTAACTATGTGCAGGCCGACTATCCAAATAATGTGTAAATAGTTAATCACAGGTTGTATTCACTGCACTCTATAGTTTGTGTTGGAACAACCCTTTTCAACAATTAAACTGTAATACATAAAATAAATCATTTTTAAAAAGGATTAGTATGTAGATACTATGATGTATACAACAGATTTATAGTGTCTTTTGGACAAGAGTCATAATAAAATGGGCGTTAGGAGTTCAGGATGCCAAATGTCTGGAGGGGATGGAAGCTGATTTTTGATGAAGACGTTTCCTGTCTTGTGCTCAGGTGTTGCCATAAAACAGATATTCTGAAGGTATGTTTGAGGTTTGTTTAGAAACACTGACACCATAAGCGTGCACTAATAAGTTAATTGTTATATTGTGTTTAGCAGCTGTTTATATGTATGTTCATTTTGTGTTCTTTATAACTGTGACATTTTAACTCTAGGTGGAGGCTTTACTTTACATTATTTGTTTGTCATTTATGTGTAATTTTAACTGCAAAATAAATAAAACTAAAAACTAATATTGTTCTGCTCAGTATGTATTACTTCGAATTCTTTAAAAATACTAATGTAAGAGATCCTTCTTATCAAAATGTTTGTTCTTGTCATGTGTTTTTGTAAAAGGAAAACTAATTATGAGTTTTGTTTTTTTTTTTAAACTGTCGAATATAGATGATAGATAAATGGCCTCATAAATTCAGTATTATTCGGCCTAAACACTGAGAATATTTTCTGGCTTTCTTAATCTTCTATGAAAGTAAAGTGAATATCTTTTTGGATTTTTGGTTTTGGACTGCAGGTTGATCAAAACAAGATGAACTCTGACAACTTATCATGTGGATTTTCACCATTTGTTGTTCTATGGATCAAACCGCGTGAAAATAATCTATAGATTATTCAATAGTGGCAAAAGTTGCTAGTTGCAGCCCTAAAATTATACTGTCTACCACTAAAGGATTTTATTCATATCGCCTGTGCTTAATAACAATTAATTTGCATGCCATGAATGGATTAGCATTCAGGGAGAATGAATCGCCTGTGGTTTACAGTTGGAGGGAACGAGGGAATTAAAAAAACCCTTACAGGATTAAAGTTAATGGGTCTCGCACTAAATTCTGCTGGATCAGAAGTAAACAGATGTACCAAAGTGGTGCGATGGCCAACAAACAACTTCCTATAGAATGAACTGACAGGATACTAATGACCAATTAGAGTGAAGCTGATAAGAATAGCCGGATCAGCCATCAAAACCCAGTGACAGGTGCTGCAGTGTGGAGCTCACCCTTCAACAAGGGAACCCACCTACACACACACACATATGCACATGCACACAAACACTGGGGCTCAGGTGTTTCTGGGACTTGCTTACACACTTGCCGTGTGCCTTGTGTCTGGCTGTCTCCCCTGCCAACAGCACGCAACACACACACACACAAGCACAAAAGCACACACTCATGCAGCCGAGAGGCAGGTTTGGAGTGCGCACGAACCCATACGCACACATGCAAACCTTACACACAGTGACACTATTATCCCCTGGCCTTGGATGCCAATATGAGTACAGGGAAGCAGTATGAGTGTGTGTGTGTGTGTGTATCTACAGCATGTGTGTGTTGACAGATGATATGCTTAAAACTGACACCACCCACACTCTCCCAGTGACAGCAGGTTTCATCACAAAGGCCCAGACCTTTGTGAACTTAGATGGCAGACAGTAGATTGGGAACAAAACAATTTGTCATGGTCACCTTTTCACACATAAAGCCATTGTACAGCATCTGTGATGGAAAATTATTTTTTTCCATGTCGTAAATAATTTATCAACTGTACAATTATAAACAGGCAGGATGCGCAGTGGATGCGTCAGTGAACGGATGAGTAAATCCTCCTCGTTTATGTAAAAAACTAAGAATTCTTCACCTCGTCATAATATGGCAACAACTGATACAAAAAGAAATACAACATGTAAACACATGCTGGGAATTATGATACTTACAATTTGTGTTTATCTAAGTGTGTTCACTGAACATGGGAAAAAATTAAATATACTATCTACAGCAGGTAAAGGGCCTAAAATTCAGAAGTACTGTCTGTATGCCCTGTTGCCCTATCAGTAAACTAAACTAATGTTGTTCTTCAACTCACAAAATGTTGAAAACCATCTGAGAAGCAATGTGAGGGAGCATTAGGTGGAGAAATAAGTAAGGCTCTCTCATGGTGGACAAGTTGCCAGATCATCGCAGGGTTGACACCAAGTCTGTGAAGTAAAGCCTATATGGAAGTGCCAAAAATTGCAGTTTCCCAAATGGCCACTTGAGGCTGGCTACAGAACGAGGCAATTTCCATAAGCCCCCATGTTAAAATGTCCAACTTCACAGCAGAAATAAACATGTTTACAGCCTGGTACAAAAAATAGTTTTGGTCTCTATAGCTAATTTCCCCGTTCATGACAACTGTACTGAGTCAGAATTTTTATGTAACTCACCTGTTCAAATTATATTAAACTTAAAGTTATGCATAATTAACAGTGTGGCTGCATTAATTGGCAGGTAGGTGCCGTTACAGATGGCTTGTTTGAGCACACAGGTTTCATTCAGCCCGCCTCAGGTCCACCGCTGATCCACGTCTTTGCCGATATTTGGATTAGCCTGGAGATGGAAGAGGCAGGACAACCAACATGTCGGCAGCCAGTGCCACATATTCTGGGCTTCAAAACGGCTCTTCAGGAACCTGTGGGTGATGTCACGTATACGCTGTCCATTCTTTATACTGTCAGCGGTTGACGCATAGAGACAAACAACCATTTAGGCTCACATTCAGACACCTACGGGCAATGCAGATTCACAATTAACCTATAAACCGGCATGTCTTTGGACTGTGGGAGGAAGCCTGGAGAGAACCCACGCAGACATGGGGAGACCATGCAAACTCCACACGGACAGGCCCCAGTCGACTGGGGCAATCGAACCAGGAACCTTCTTAAAGTGCTAACCTAGTTAGCCTCAGTTGAACATGCTAAGCTAAGATGTGAACATGGGAAACATATCATTATATCTGCTAAACATCAGCATGTTAACAGCCTTTCACAGTCTCTAGCATGGCTGTAGACTCTATAATAATATAGCTGTGTCCTTCCATTATTATGGTTATTAATTATTTATTTGGGGCAATGTATGTATGTCAGCCAGAATCAGATATAACCCTGTCTGTTGTTTGATCATAGATGATCATTCAGTACATAGAGAGAGAGAAAATATAAAGTGTAGCAGAAACACAACCAACAAAAGCAACAAACTGAATAATAAAATGATGGATGTATAAATTTTTCAACAGCCCATCTTGGCAGATTCACCCTCAGTAAAAGTTTTAAAAGTCAATTTTCAACTGTCTGTCAAGCCAACACCATCAATAAAAGGAAGACGGTTGCAGGAAAGAGCAACTGAGGTGAAGCCAAACATGGGCATTTCCATTTATAGGTTTTTGATACTGGAATACTCGTCATTATTAAAGGCTGCTAGATATATTCTATGTGCATGTGTGTGTATGAGAGTGTGCGCACGCAATGGCCTTCGCAGTGGATTAAATAATTTAGTGAATCAAAGCAGCATTATGAGAGTCCCGTTTTATTTGATGAAATTGCATTTCATAATCATTGGTGGTAAATTTAACCACAAAGCAGCAACGTGAGTCAGCGACCCCTTTTACCTTGGCATTTCATCTCACATAAAGAGAGAGAGGGAGGGAGACAGACTGTTACTTGCTTCACACTCACATCCATTTCAGTATTCCACAAAAAGAAAATCTCTTCAACTCTCTGCTTTCAGGTTGTCAGTCAGGAATTGTGGCGAACAAATGGCTGAGAGCACAGGTTTAACTCAATTAAATGTCACACCATGAAACTGAATTCCCCCTCTAAAGCTGTGTCTGAATGAGCCTGATAGGAAATGCTTTGCTCTGCCAGGACGACAGGTCTCTTGTATTGTTCTGCAATGAAGGCAGGGGTGTTACATTAGCTAAGGCAGTAGCCGGTGCTAGCTCGAGATCTGACATGCTGGTAATTAGTTTTCCTTGGCATAGTGGAGGCAGGTGGGGAGGGTTGTCTCCCAGTTGACAATACCAGCTGTCAGAGAGCCAAGCACTTCAGCTTCAACTCTGTCCCTATCCTCTCGTTTTTTTAGTTGTTTTTTTTTACGGCTCTCCATTTAGACACTTTCCCCTTTCATACTCTTGTTTGCCTCTTCTCCTTAAGACAGAGAGGAAAACCTTCACACCTTCAGGTGTGATAAATATTGAGGTGTCCTGGTGGACCAGTGGTCTAAGATGGACACCATGTATGTGGGCTTGTAGGCTATGGACAACTGTTTGAGAAACTGCCAAAGAAATGAAAGAAATTCAACTGTCTTTGATACCATTTGCAATTCCTGTAGGAGAAATTCAAACTTTTGTCAGTCTTCCATCAACAGCGTGTAGCTCATGCGCTATGTTGACAACTTTATGTTGATGGTTCTCAACAAAAACAGATCTGAAAACCAAAAGTGAGACTTTTCTTTGACATTATTCATGATATTTGCACATTTTAATATAAAATCCTTTTCAACCTACATTCAATAGACCATTTCCACAGCAGCCATTTTGACATGAAATAGTAGGGAAACACAGGTGTTACCATTGATACTAATTAAGGTTCAGTTCCATTCAGGTCAAACAGAGTCAGGGTGCTGCTGTCGGCTCACTGGAAAGGCTCTGCTGTAACAAATGGAACTGAATCTTAATTAGTATCTTACCTTATCTCAACAATTAGTTATAAGCCATTAATCAGAACATTTTAGTTAAAAGGTTTGATTTATTACTCATCTATGAAGTATTAGTAAATGATATAACGGGGTCAGTCTGGGTCAGATTTACAGTGCTGTTCCTTTTGTCCTCCTTAGTATCCTCCCTAAAGACTTAAAGTACTGCATTTAATCCGTAGAAGACATAAGACAGTTGTGACCTTTGATACAAATCCATAATTCCACACAATCTCCCCCAACACTGGTGTAATCCATTTTATTTGATAGCAAAAACAGCCCAGAGTGATAGACAATAAGACAGTGAGAAGGATACAGCAGATAAATGGGACTGAAAGGGTTATGAGGGGGAGAAATACAAAAAGGTTGATCTATTTCAGGACTGGTAATCTGTATAGAACACACAATGTCAGCGACGCCACATGTGTCTTTACATGTCACCATGACACTGTGAGGGAAATAGCAGTGCACTCAGTGGTGGGGATGAGCTAGAAAGGAAAATAGATCGGAGAAATCAATGGATGCAGGAGCTTTTCTTAGCATGGACTCACTTCACAGACCTGCAGCACACATCACGGGGCGCCCTCAAGTGAGTGAGTGTGTGTGTGTTTGTGTGAGAAGGAGTAGGAACAGATATCGGTGTAATTTAGTCACACAGCTCGGTTTCTGTCCATACGTGACTATACTGTACCTGTGGAAAAACATGCATTTCCGTACAGTGGGGAATTTGGAGTCCACTGACATTAAAGGAGAGGTACGCTATACACGGTGGGTGGTCTGAGGTCGATGTGTGTGACGGATGAACCGTGAACCTTTGGTATTCTCACATCAAGAACATCATTGCTGAGGCCTGGAGAGAATAAATGCTAAGAATAAAATGTGGAGCAACTCCCCTGGTGGATGGTCTGTGTAGAAAATAGAGCAAATGAACACAGACTGACATTAAAAAGAGTGTGACTTTGACAGGGTTACGATCGCCAGCGCTCGCTGGGCCTCTGCAGCTCTTTTCTCACTGATATTTACTCTGGATTTAGATGATTAAACTCTTTAAAAGGTGATTAGAGGAGAGTGTCTAAACAAATTAATTTGTATTAAGTCTGCAGAGAAGGGCAGTAAACAAAGGTTCCATGTCAGGCTCTTTTAATTCATGAGAGACAGTAACTTAGTCAGAGAAGCAGCATTGAGGAGGCTCTTTATAGACTGCAGGCTCCATTGGGTTGAGGCAGCCTTGCTCGTACTGGCTGAGCTCAGAAATGCAAATTTTCATGCTTGGTTTCACAAATATGAGCGACTACGCCTGTAGAGCCTTAAGCTGCTTTTTCAAATATCTGCCAGAAACGCAAGGTACATCAACAATAGATGTTTTGAACGGCGTTTAAGTGCTGAGTCTTTATTTATGGCTTTTAATGCGACATCAGACTCTCATAACCTTCCTGCCCTCAATGGAAGGATGCAGTTCTTTGTTCACAGAGAGGTTTGAGTGGAGTACAACTCATACTAGCTTTATTAAGATGCTGTCCTTGGTAAAATGAGTAACTAATACATGAGTGCTGGAGTCATTTATTATTCATTCGTCATGAATTTACTGGACAATTGAATGATTAATGGTTTAATCAAAAATACATATCAAACATTGGCCAGTTCTAGTTTCCCAATTATGAGAATTTCTTGTCTTTCTTTGTTATACTGTTATAAACTGTAATGAGACCAATGTTCAGCGTTCTCTGAAATTTTATAGCCTAATCGATTCATCAAAAAACACACATTTATCGATGATTAAACGGTGTACAGGCGAAACGTAGTAAGGTTACACGGTGAGGGAAGCTGAGGTGGGTTGCTGGGGGTGTGTCTATATGTGCTGAACGTAGCTGCTGTGAAACAATCAGGAAATAACTAACCGACTTTATCGAGGCCGGCGCTCGCTCACTGTCATCGATTGTCTACGTCTCTTGACCAAAACTCTCTGTCTCCTCTCTGTTTCAAACCATCAGGCACAAACCAAATTAAACTTCTTTGTGTCTCTATTTTGCAGCATAAATTGTGAGTCAGACTCAGATTTAGAAGCTGGTACATGAAATAAACAAAGCCAGAACACAACAGGTAAAGTATCAGAGTTTAGTCCATGGATCCACCTGGATAGTCTCAGCTTCAGAGACATTTCGGGCTGACTGTGGAGGATTTATCCGATCCAAGTGATTGGCGGCCACAGCGTGATGTCAGGCTCCGTTTTTCCAAAAGTTGGATCTGGCTCAACTTCTCCGCCGCAAGCTGGAACAGTTTTTCGCTTACCACCGCTGGAGCCGAAACGGACAAGCCCAATCAAATGAATGGAAAAACCTCTATTTTCGCTGCAGTGCCAAAACCTGTCTGAATGCAGCCTTAGGCACACCAGTGATTTCAGCTAAATGCTAATGCTAACACGGTCACATGCTGATATCTAGCAGGTGTAATGCTTACCACGCTTGCTATTTTAGCTAGCATGTTAGCAAGCTAATGTTTGCTAATTAGCTAAAGGAAAAGGTGGAGGCTGATGGTAAATGGCTGCATTTCTCACATCAACGGCAGCAAGCTACCATGCAAGGGAACTGGGGTGACTGTCAGGAGAAATTCGGATAGCTCAACGTGTGGACAGGAGGAGCTGTTGATCAAACCAGCATCAAATAAGCTACCTTTAGCTACCAAATAAGCAACACCTTTACCCTATTCTGTATTT
Organism: Sciaenops ocellatus; assembly: GCA_033000465.1. Taxonomy (NCBI): domain Eukaryota; kingdom Metazoa; phylum Chordata; class Actinopteri; family Sciaenidae; genus Sciaenops; species Sciaenops ocellatus. The sequence goes on from CP136889.1 coordinate 13,496,114, forward strand.
CATCCCTTCCCCCTTTGAAGCAGACATACAAATCCAGAACACACCAGTACATCTCGCATGATAAAACAAGCAGTTGTGATTCATTAGCAATTTCTTGAAAACCATTACATGAAGCAAGATGTAACAAAATGAATGTTACCTCTAACAAATCGTCACTTGAATGCAGACTCTATTCATCATATTTCACATCATATTTCTCTAAAAAGAGAGACGTACTGCTTAACACCTAGGACTGAGTCTGATACCCAAATCTGTTTAAGCTGATCCAATCCTGACTGGCTTTCATTACGGATGAGTGCAATGTGATGAAATCATTCACTGAACCCAGTTTCTCTGTTGGATCTCTCAAAAGTAGTACAAGGAAATTATCTTGCTCATCCAGAACTATAATCCATCTTTTCCGACAACGCTCCTCCTGGACTCGACTGACGGTGTTCCAGGAAAACCACGGAGCAAATGAAGCGCCATGAACTCAATCCAAACCAATCATCCCAAACAGCCCGGTCGTTAGCCGCCCCAGATGTTAATACATGCTGCTCATTTGCATATGGTAATGAGGAAGATGATTCAAAAAGTGCTGTCTGAGTATTCATGTCATTTGCGAGAGTCTGTCATCTCCCTTTGAGCTAGAACTACTCTCTTTTGTGCTGTTTAATAAGTGTTGCTCTCCCTCGGGAGGAGAGCCTCCAGACTACATTTAATCTCTCAATTCTCTCAATTGTGTGCTCCTAGTATATGTACTGAATTCATATCTGCATACAAGATAATGCTTTTAGAGATAAAGCGGGATGTTTCCTCAGAGAGGCGTTTTGTTTCTCACAGATAACATGGAATATTCAATGAATCACATAGTAGACAGCGTTAAATTGATTTGGGAGCCAGCTGATGAACAGAGCTCTGGTTTTATTTTAGCCATACTGTTTTTGTTTTGTTTTGTGCCATCAAGTACAATGTCCATTGATTTTTTACCCCTTCCATGTCACAGTTACGCCATGTGAGCACGGAGAAAGAAAAGCCAACATCAAAAGTGGTGCTATTTGTGAAAGGCTTTCAGAAGGGTTAGAAGAGTTTTAAATTACATTCCTAAGTGAAGCCAAAAACTTCCTGCGGGACAAAATAAGTCCAAAATGGGCTGATGAGCATAAGGTCTGAATATGGGACAGTCAATCAAGCTTGTTGCACTTATTCAAACAACGCTTTATCATGACCCTGGCATTCAGAGAGTGAATGAAAGCCATCTTCCTAATAAAGACAGTACATTATTCCTGACTCTGGAGGGCATGCTGCTTCTGTGCCTTGATGAAAAGATGCTACCTTGGCAAATAACGAAGTGAGCTTCTTTTAGACTCTGCTGCCGTCACTCAATTATGCACTGCCTTTTCAATAGAGGTCTTTGTGAAGCTTCAGCCCTAATGCAACACAAACCTTTGCTTTGAAGGCAACGCTGTCATTTCTGTGCATTCGCCGTTTTTCTCAATAATCTGTCGCGGTGAATTCAGGTGACTCTCTCTTATGCGAAGACAAAGCAGTGTTGACTTCTTTCTCTCTCAAGGGCGTTTCGTCTGCTAACGTTGCTGAGTTTCAGCAAACACGTCCCCCCCCCCGGGAAGTATTTTTCAAAGTGGCTGTCCTCAACATCGGAAATTCATAAGTGGATATGCTGAAGGACATGACAAGTTATACAAACATGACAGTTTAGAAAAAAAAAAAAACACACGGCTTTGAGTCAACATTTATTGAAAGAGTCAGCTGTTGTGTTGTGTGATCCATTTTTATTGATGCTTTATATTGATACACTGATGTGTGTTTGCCTGCAGATGAAGACAAAGTAAACTGTCCTTACTGACAAACAGGACTGTCATTGTTTAATGTGTATATAAAGTCATGTAGTGCAATGTAAGTCTGTTTTTTTTTCTTACTTATGATACTTGAAATATACATTTAATATACAATACAATATAAGTATGTAGAAGTAAAGATAGAGAGAGTAAGGTATGAATAGGCTTATATGATGAAAGAAGGGACTATAATCTTACAAAATATTACATTTTCAGGTTAAATAAATCATTATTTGTTTAATTGCCTGAGATTATAGTGGAAAATGACTGCAATTAAATTCAGAGACATCAAAACTCTGACGTCAATACAAATCACGGATACCAAGAAAGAAAATAAAAATAGAAATATTTCATCACAAGAAATTGCTGAAATAGACCATTCAAGTAACGTGTACTGTTTCCATGGCGAAAGCTCCACTCTCTGCTGCATGGCATTGACTGACAGCTGCACACGCCCAGCACGTCACAAAGTATCATTTAAGAAGCTATATTTTCTGCCTCCGTCCTATTTTCTAGTAAACACAGATTGATCGGTGATTATATGCTGGCATTTTCCTGTCATCAAGCAAACAATTAATTAGACAAGCACACACTTAAGAGCCTCGTACACCGGTTTGTTGTGCTAAGCGTGCATTTAGGTGTATTGGTGATTCTATCAATAGCAAAGTGCGGCATGCCCGCACCCCTAAACACTCGTTTAGACTCCGAGTCCTCGGCTACGGGAGACTGTGTCTCACACAGAGCGCTCAGATGGACCATCAGCCCCCTACTGATGGCCACATAGTGACTTCAGTCTCTGGGGAAAGCTCACAACCAAAACATCAGCCTCTCTGTTGTCACAATAAATGTTACATTCAAGTAAAGGACTTGAAAAATAATGAGTAAAGATTGTTTTTAATCACAGAATATTAGAGTCTGATACTCATTTCAGAGGGGAACGATTCAATGATTATGTGATGGCCGAATTTTGAGCCGGAATGAAAACAAAGCTTTTCTATGTGGATTTTGCACAAATATGACAATGCAATGGTACTCAGAAGGCTTTCTTTAACCAATAACTTAAATATTTTAACATGTTAAAAGGTCCAGTGTGTAAGATTTAGTATTATTGGCAGGAATGTAATACACTATTTGTCAGTATGTTTCTGTGAGTGTATAATCACCTGAAAATAAGAATCATTGTGTTTTAGTTGTCTTACAATGATTTTATATCTACAGAGAGAGCGGGTCCTCTTCTATGGAGTCCGCCATGTTGAACCGCCATTTTTCTACAGTAGCCCAGAACAGACAAACCAAACACTGATCTAGATATCGTGTTTGCTTTTAATGTGAATTTGGCAGCCAGAGTTTTTCCTACAAGTTTGGAAGGAGAGGGTGAAGCATGGGAAATCTGCAACTTTACCGCTAGGTGAAACTAAACCCGACGCATTGGACCATTAAATAATTCTATCTGACTGCTGAGAGCTTCTCTAGTACTCTCTGATGGACCACCCCATTTACATACATGAGAGGACCATAATATTAGAAACACTTCTCAATATAATGCAGTCCAGTTTGATACTACTGCAAACTACAGCCTCAATAATAAACCTAGAATTAAATAGTAGGTATTAATTTAACTATAAATAGTTAAATTAATACCTCTCGGACAGTGTCAACAAAAATTCAAACATTATAAGCTCTGTAAAAGGAGAATCTATGGCAGGGTTGTTGTATTGGATGGTTATTTTTAGGTTAGTATTCTTGAATATGTGATTACAAGAACAGAATTTGTCATATTATTTAGTGAAGTCAGTAAAACAAACTTGTTTACTGGAGAAAACTTCCAAGCTGTTACTTTACTTGTTTTAGCAACCAGAGTTGGAGACGTGAATCAGGTTAATTTCTAAAGAGGGTTTGTTTCAAATTGAGAGCAGCAGTCATTGGTTCATTATTACAAAGGTGAAAAAAAAAAGAAAATCATTTTGCATCTGTTAGAAATGAAGATAATGAATGCACAGAGGAAGCCAACATGAACATTTGTGAGTCACAACACACCACAGTACGGTAAATAATAAGTGTTTGCTGGCGAGCATCTCCTGTGGCTGCGTTAGTTAATAATATTATATGTATATTAATATAAATGTGCTCTAAACATAATGATTAAAATTGCTTTTTGAGTATTCTGCTGGCTCAGGCTTGTGTCATCAATGAACTGATGGTACACAGTTGGGAGGAGGATGTTCTACTTTACATGAGGGGAAATAAAAATGGTGCGAGGTAATCATGATGTAGATATAGTCTTAGTATAGTACACCACTTGTAGGGACACACCATAGCCACCAATGTGCACATAAGAAGGGTAGAAATTGTGTTATATGATACTAATTTGTTTTGTCAATAACATTTTGGAAGAATTGCAGCCTGTTTTTTTTCCCCATTTGGTGAAAGTTGGCACACAAAGAGGAGGACCATGATGCCACAGTGAGGTTTCCACCCTTGGATCCTGCATGTGGTTAGTTTTTGGCAACAAAAGCACGTTGAAACCACAGTCTTTCCCCAACCGTAACCAGTTAAATGTTAATAAAATAAACTCTTCCTGTCTCCAATAAGTGCCATAAAAAGCTGAATCATCAGTGATGTTGCTACAATATTGTTTTCTAAGTGCTGCGACTAACAATTGCTCTTATTTACTAATCAGCCAATTATTTTCTCAACTAGTCAGTAACTGTTGAGAAAACGTGTATGAAACGTTAAAATATAGAGAGAAATAACATTCACAATTTGCCAGAGGCAGATGTAATGTCCTCAGGGTCATGAATGACCATAAATTGACTTTTTAGACTATTAATCAGACAACACATTATCAAATCTGTAAGCTCCAGACTACAATTTCGTCATTCTTGCTTGAAAAAAAAAGACTGGGACAATTAATTGATTATCAAAATTGTGGTTGATTAATTCTGTGAGTTGATTAATTGACTAATCCCTGCAGTTCTACCCAACATTTTGCAACTTGCTGCAAATGTGTTGATTAAAACTTCTTCCTCAATTATGCTGATAAACCAAACTATGTTTGACGTTTTAGCTTTATGTTTCCCACAAAATGTATTTCCTCTTGCAAATTAGTGGTATGGATAGGTACATTTCTAAAAGATTGAGTCAGGAGGAAATAATTGGTTCATACATCGAGCAGTCTGTTATCAAGTGGTTTATTATCTACTCTGTGGTAATTGATTCAGGAGCTACATGTTAGCATTTGTATTAAATATAGTGGCAATTATTTGCTCATTTGTTCCTTCCTTAGTCAGGATTTTGCATCCTTATTGTAACGTGCTACCAATTAAATTGTAGTTGACTTCACCAAGATCGACCTTATGTGCTCATGTGGTGTTTTATACATCTATCATTGCACATATAATTCCAGAAAATCCTCTGTGTACGCAGGTTTTTAGTGTAGTCATGTATCATTCTGTGAGCACACCACATAAATAACACATTACAACTAAGCCTACATCACGAGCTGTGATGAATTCTTTTTAATAGTATTTTTCACTCAGGCTTAATTACAGACGCATAATGCCTGCCATTTATTTTGCATCTATTTTTGTCAATTAGCGATAATCAAACACTATGAGGTAAGATTATGTGGAGCCAACAGAGCCTTGTAGTGTTTATCTCACTACTGAGATAAGAGAGAAGGCTTTTCTGTGGAAAATGTGAGAAGCCAAAGGAGCAGTGATGGGAAAGAACCACGGCTGGAATAACACGAGTGGGAAAAGTTTAACTGTTACAATAAAGGGTGGATGTTGCACCATGGATTAGCTCTCTTTGTGCGCACAGCTAAGCCTGAGCTGAGTTCTCATGTTTATTCATTTTGGCATCATGGCCAAGAGGTCAACAGAGGTGTGTTTACAGAACCCCCCCCCCCCCCCCCCCCCCCCCCCAATTCCCATAATGGTATGCAGGCAAAAGATATTATCATAATACAAGGAGGCAGCCAAGTTCAAGCCCTTATCGGTCTCCTAATCTAATAGCAAATTTGCCAGAATTATCATAAAATTGTTACATGTACGTTTTTCAAGTGCCTTTCGTACGCTTTGTTTGCATAGCTGAAATGCTTTGTTTAAATGCACTGTTTAAACACTCGCACAACCTTTGGCTGACCTCAGACATTCAGTCTAACAACTGCTGATGTGACCTTTGAGCTTTTAGTTGACAAGGGTAGATCTGAAGGGGCTTCACCTGGCTACAACCCCCGCCTCCAATAGCATGGATATAGCACAATGGCCATTGGGTATTTTGGACAAATGTCATCCTCCCTGCAGCCAACTACCTTCCTCCCTGACAGTCAGGAAGTGAGAGTTCACAGTGAGGTGCTTGCATCCCCCCCAATTCTCTTTCTGAACCTTGCACCTTGCTGCATGTTTAGCTTCACATTATACACAGAACTTTAAATTAAAAACACCACAACACTTTATACATTCATGCATTGATTCACACATCCCTCTGACTACAACACAGAAGCCTCGACACACACTTACAAAACGTCATATCTGACATCTACACCGACATCACCCACCCTCTAGCAGCACCGTCTTCCTTCAAATGTCATATGTGAAGTGCTTGCGTCCAGGGGACAATGAGGGGTATAGGGTTTCCTGGCAAGACTTAGCAACACCCAAACTTAGAACTGACTCCCTAAGGATGTTGGTATGTGTGTGTGTGTGTGTGTGTGTGTGCTCATCTGTTGATAGGTAGGAGATCTACACCAAACAGTAAAATTAGCTTCTTGCCAACAGCCTTTGACAGTATGTTCCAGTTATATCCTTCATGTGTTGCAGAGGTTAGAATGCCAGACAACTATGTGCACACATATATACTGCATGTAATGTTTAGAAATAGTTTTTGTACAGCGTGTTGAATGGGAAATTCCAAAGAAATACTAAACTAGAGTATAATCTTAAAGTTCTTTGCTCTGATTATTCCACCTCTTCATTCTGGCCTTGAAGCAATCCTTTATTAAAAGATGGGGGGACATAATCCAGAGTCCTCCTACAAAGACTTATTTTTCTAGTCGAAGCTACTATTCAAATCAAGTAACAGTCTTTTGGATGAAATTCACACTTATTGTTTCCCCAAACAGTTCCTTGAGAGCATTTTAGAGCAAGTTAGCAGAGCCCTGATCGATCCAAACTCCATTTATAAAACAAGCATTTTAAAAGTTTGCTTGTCGTCTTGCGGACAGACCTGACAAAGTATGAATTCAGACTTTTTACAAATGACCATCATGATGTTGTTATTATGTTGTGTTTATTGTAATACAATCACAGCAAAATCTGTTTATTTTGGGTTCATACCACTGGAACCTTAGTAAGTCAACCCCTTGGCATTACTGTTATCACTGTTTGCTATATCGTTAAGCTATTTTGAAGACATTACAGGGTGGCAACAGCTCAGTCTGTAGGTATTTGGCTTGGGAACTGGAGGATGGCCTGTTCAAGTCCAGTTTGGACCAAAGTACGTAGGGTGGACTGGTAGCTTGAGAGGTGTCAGTTCACCTCCTCCTTGAGCAAGGTACCGAACCCCTGACTGCTCCCAGGGCCACACTGTGTGTGGCTGCCCAACTCTCCACATTTGCGTGTGTTTGCGTGTTTTTTAAAAATGCACGTAAAGAACTTAAAGTAAAAAGATCAATAAAGTATTACTATTCTATTCATCTTTTACGAGGTTTATTACATGAAAGGAATTGTCTAACAATCCTGAACAGTGTCATCGCATTGAAGGTGGCAGGAGGTGAAAGGCTGCCCCATATTTTTTAGAGCATGTGGACAAGAATTACACATCGCCCCTTTAATCAACTAGTCTGTCAAAAGAAAATTCATCGGCAGCTGTTCTGATAATTTGTAATGTTTTGGGGCTTTAATATTAAACTAAACATCCTTTTTTTCAGCATAACAGTCAGGCTCAATTAATTAAAAAAAAAAAAAAGCATTTAGGTGAAATTTCAATAATGTTAACAGAATAAAAAACAAGCTAATGTAAGCAGGTGAGGCAGAGAAGGGAACATGAATAAAAGATTGGCTTCACGCACCGCTGTAATGTTCCCACAGGGTGTTTGTTCTCACCACAGATGATCATTTTCCAACCTGAGATCATTTGAGATCAAAACATTGATTCATTTGGTTATGATAATGACATTTGGGTGAAATTATGGCAATGTGTGCTTTCACATCACATCGTTTTGACACTTCACTGGCAGAACCAACTCAACTAACTGCTATATGGCAGCCAGGTTTTTATGGCCTCTCAGATACACTCATTTACTTAATCTTTGAATCACACAGATCAACAATGTCTCTCCCAAGCTGGTTAAGCACCATGACACCAAGAGCTTACAACCCACAAACTCTAAAGGGCTTCGATTTATGTGTTAATGGTAACAAAGCTATCTCGTCTCGCTGAAGTTTGTGCTGTCCACGATGGCACTTATAACCAATGGAAGGAAATGACAACATCCACTCAATCACCTGAAACTTTCCTGTGGAATATCTTGGTTGCTATACAAATAGAAGTGTGTCAGAGTCGGAGAAACAAAAGAGCTGCCAAATTACACAGAGTAGGACAAGTAACTCACTTCTGTGGAAGCTTAACATAGATTATAATAAAATACTGCGGGTGGTCCGTTTGCTTGGAAGAAGGCTGAAAACTTCCTTATCCAGGCAGTCTGGGTCTGGCTGTTTAGTCCACACCGATGTTTGGTTGACAGCTTTCATATTAGCCCAAACAAACCAACCAGGCACCATAATTTGTTTGAATCAAACCAAACAGGTTAGTCAAAGCACCTAGTCTGCAAATTAAATACATTTTTAAGTGTTTCTGTGACACCATTAGCTCAATTTACGTAATAGCAAGGATGCACAATTAGCTATAACCAACCATTATATAATCAATTAAACTTGATTGGGTGGGACATTTACTTTATGTCCACCCTTCCAACCAAACACTTCCTATTCATATTCTTTTCACAGTCACACTCTGAAATGATGATACGTTAACACTGTGACCACAGTAATAAGAAAAAGAAAAATCTTTCTATAGCCATAATAGCACACCATGAGTCAGAGTCAATGTTCTCTTGGAAAATGACTAAAATGACAAATAACTTCAAGAGAGAATACTGCATAGACTGTATAAAACATGGACGTAGTCTCTGTGACGTCACCTATTGCCTTTATATAATTTGTCAGCCTTAGTACAGTTGTCATGAACGGGGAAATTAGCTATAGAGGTCAAAACACCTTTTGTACCAGGCTGTGAACATGTTTATTTCTGCTGTGAAGTTGGACATTTTAACATGGGGCCTTATGGAGATTTGTTCTGTAGCCACACTCAAGTGGCTGTTCGAAGAACTGCAGTTTTTGACCCTTCAGTGTTGGCTTTATTTCACAGCCACTGATGTAAACTCGCAGCTTAGGGACACAGTATGTGGTGTACCAACTGTCAAGTAAACTCGAAGCGAGCCAGACTGAAGGACAGCATTATTGACAACACGAGCACGTGTTTGCAGTTTAAGAAGGTGACACTTAATTACCTGAAGCCTATAGCACAACACACAATAAAGACCACACCCATGACGGGGAAAAACAAACAGAGTCACGCCAAGTAAAACAGACACATTGTCACACTGCAGACTAGTAAAGGACAGTACACTGTGACAACACATCCATCCTGTGACTGCCACTACTGCCACCAACGTCAAACAAAAAGGGCCACATGTTATGTTTCCTCAGGTGAAACATGTCAAGCAAAAATAAAAGGTGTATTTGAAGCTTTTACCTATTTAAACTGGTGACTTCAGGAACCTATCATTTAAAAAAAAAAAACATTAGACCCCGCAACACAGCTTACTGCAGCCCTGCAGGTAAAGTGGCACTCGTGATAAAAGCTACTTTTCAAAGTGATGCGCTATTCCATAAGATGTAGCTTAAATATAGCACTCAAAAACTGAAACCTAGTTGCACTCACCTCTCCTCTCCTGTTGCCTTCTCTCTGCCTCTTTGCTCCTGCCATACTACTGGTCCTGGATTATATATTTCTTGATAAAATGTGTTACTGGGAAAGGACATTAGCGTTACAATGAAGCAGTAAGTGGCTGTTTTTCATGAATTAGGCTTCCAGGAAAACATTTTATAAATAAGTAATGATTTACTGTTTAATTAGAGCACGTCATGGAAAATGACGAAACAAATTGGTGAAGATAAATCACCTCAAAGCCTCACTTGAGAACCTGCAGCTTTAACTTTTAGCTTTCGCGTTTGAGCTGTACAAAATGTACAAAAGTGTTTTGCCACATCAGTTTGAGTGTATTTGTTGTTGTTATAAAAGGCCCAACTTAACTCACATTGTGGCAACGTTGGTTGGTAGCATCAAAAGCATGAGCAGCTAATGCGCATATGCTAACAGGCTAAAAGTTGTTAAACTGAATCACCTTAACACGGACTTTAAGTAATGTTTTCAGAGTCAAAACACTGTTTACGCTGTTCAGTTTCCAAGTTCCAAAGCTGGGACATCCACCTAAATCTACTTGGTTTTACGCTTTGATATGCAGTACATCAAACATATCTAGTAAGACATCAGATAAATGTAGTAGATTAAAAGCTCAAATATAACCGTTTGAAGTGCCTCAAATTTAAGTACAGTACCACTCGTAACATCGTTGCTGTCTTGTCATGCGCTGAATCTAATGTGTATCTAAATAACTAAAGGTGTCAGATTCAAATGATCAAAGTGCATGCTGCCATTTCTCATACATTTGTTAAAGCAATGCTCCCGTTCAATTAATAATAGCCAATCTGTTGTATGAGTACTAATTTCATTCAGAGTGGTTACTTAGGCTGCTCGCATTAATTCATGTTCCATAATTGTAATGATTTAATTGCTCTCACATTGTTATTAACTTTCTGTGCCTTGAATAGAACATTCCTAACCATATTATCTCACCATTTTATTTCTTGTTCTTGTATAAGTGTGAAGTATTTATTGCAGATTTTTCTCCTTTATTTGTTTTTTATCTTCTACACTTCATAGTCATAGTATTTAAGTCTCATTATTTCTAGATACCCAAAACATATTTATGTAATTCACTACTCATGCCATCATCTATTTGTTTTTGCTGCTGTGACACTGTATAATTTTCCTTTTGTGGGATTAAATACATTTCTTTTTCATAACTAAAAATACATAATAATACATGTTTTCTCAATCACAAAGAGGGTTTGCATGTGTTGCAGAGCAGGGATGCAGTAGGACAGGGTAGCAGTATATTTTAGCACTGCAGTGTCACTGTGGCAAGTCATACAAAAGGAGGTGACAGTTTCTTTGTGCCTTAGGGAAGCCATCACCGGCACTGCATACACTTAGCCTACATGTATATTTCCATGTGTCTGACCCATGTGACAAGCGAGATGTAAGATGAAGTTGTCGATACCAGTTAATTTTAGCAATACTCGAGCCGAATAAATCAGTTGGAGCGCAAATACATATCGATCACAGAACCATCATGTTACATGAGAAAAGCGGGTATGACCAAAATAGAAATAGCCTCATTTACTGTACAGACAAGAGCACTCTCCAGGGGATTTTCACTAGTCATAGATTTGCTTTTCAAACCAGTCGATCAATACTGTGCAAGGTGAAAATATCCAGATATCGTGTGAGTGAACAAAATAACAATGAGCTCCAAAATCTTTTAAACTAACAGACGAATCTCCCAGGAAGAGATTGACACCCTATCTGGTGGGGAGAAACGGTTTTTGATTGATTATACTGGAACATTATTGGTTACTGTTCAATAGCCATGTTCACAATAATTAGAGGCACTTTGGAAGACACATACACATCAATATCTTTGTTTGTGTGTATCAGAGTCAGTACATAAGGCAGAAAATGAGACCAAGAGAAGGGGCGGGTGGATGTAAGAGGAGAGGGTGAAGGATTGATTTTTGTCCTTCCTCTTCTACATCTCACACCGTTTCCGGATCTTTATGAACCTGCGTTTTGTCCCCTGTTGTCTCTTTCTAACACCTCATTTCTACAGCGGTTTGATGCCGGAAAAAAAAAAAAGCAGTGGAGAGATGATATTTGTCCCCAAAAATCCTGATGAATTGCTGTCCTTCTCCTTCCCTGTGGAATTGGGGGGGGGTTGTCTGTGCTGAGAGAGACAGAGCACAGGGGTTGGGCGAGGAGTGCGACAGTGGCTAAAAATAACCTGGCGTGTAGGCTATATGTGTGTGTGTGTGTGTGTGTGTGTGTGTGTGTGTGTGTGCGTGTGTGTGTGCGTGTGTGTTTGTGATGCAGAGCCTAATCAGACCCAATCTACAGTCCTTCTTTTCTAACTGCACACACACACACGTCCAAACCACATATACAAACACAACCAAACACATTTGAATACCCTTATTAAAAAATCCCCCGCCCCTGATACAGGCATGTGAGCCGCTGATCACACTGACTTTCCTTTGGTTGCTGCCCATGCGTCTCCTCCACAGGGCATTTCACTGCGCTCTCTGGAACTAGAAGAGACAAGCCCCCATGTTCTGACTCGGGGCTGAGGCTTCCAGCTCAGACGGAATTAACAAACTCTCGCTCTGGTTTCTTTTTTTTCCCTCTCTCCCTCTTTTTCTCTCCACCCCCGTCCACTTCCTTCCGTCAGTTTGGCTAAACCGAAATGTAATTCATTCCTCTCTGAGATCAAATTAGAAAATTCACCTTGTATCAACTCATATGCTCACACACACATACACACACACGCACACAGTTTTCCTGCTGAGGGCTTCTGCAGCCAAGACAAGCCAAGCCAAGCCAAGCCAGGCCAGGCCAAGCCAGACTGCACAGTCCATGCCAAGAGCAGCGCTGATAAAACATTCCCCCTCATAGACTCCAACACAGAAACATGCAACGGCAGATGGTGTGACATTCAGCCTCTGTCAACATGAACAGGGAAAACACAGAGAAGCACAAGAGGACATAAGAGGTAGTGATGGAGGAGAGAGAAGTGGAAGAGAGAGAGGGGGGAAGAGAATCAGGTGAGAAGTGTCAGAGACACTAAAGGGAGATTTGATGTTGAGTCAGAGCGCCACCATGTGGATCACGTGGATTGCCTCCGGGCTCCACTGAGCCAGGCAGAGAAAGAGACGTGTCATTGATTTTCCACACAGTCAACAAAATGATTTTGCCATGCAGGGTAAATACACAGCCTCCCATAGTAATTTCTCCAAAATACACACATACATGCACGGTGTCACACACTCATAACCAAATCCCTGCAGAGCTCTACCTGGCAACGGCATACAAACAGGATTTTTTTTCCCCCCCCTCTGTCTCGCACAAAACAACACGCATGCCTGCCTCAAAAAACCCTGTGTCTATTTATGCCTAGATACACAGTGTGAAAAATTAAGAAACAAATACCTAAAAATGTAACACGATATGCGCTGTTAACGAGAATCATCCGGCTCGTTGCAAAGCCCAACTCAGTGAGCACTGAGAGGAATGTGTTTATGAGCCGTGCAGATTAATCAGCATAAATTAAGGCAGCCAGCCACCAAACCCGGCCATGTTGAACTACATTTTTTTTAGCTTCTCCACATCTAAAAAAATGTTTTTCCAACAATAATCCCTGTGTGGGTGGATGGGCTGGCTAAAGGCGCCTATCGTGTGGCTGTGACGTCCTCAGCTTGATTCCAGACTAAGACCTTTGTCACATGTAATTTGCCTCTTTCTCTCTGGATCTCTAAGCAAAAATGCAAGAATTACAAAAACTTTCTACACCTCTCCTGTGATCACAAGCTGTAGATAGCGTCTGAAGGAATCATCGGTGGAAATACAGGCTGCAGAAATGAGCTTTTTTCCACGAGGAGATGGTGCTCATCCTCCCATAAATAAAGTCAAGATCCAGGATCAGTTCTTCTGCCTATTTGTGTGTTTGTTCAAGATAAGGAGGCAGGGAGAGAAAAGGCCAGACAGAGAGAGAGAGCATTTTATGTTTGCATGAAGAGAGTTGGATCACTTTCAAGTCTCAACAATCCGAGATGAAACAGCTGCCTCAGTTCATCCCATAATATACTATAAATAAAAAATGTCCTGATATTTTTCTCTTGGTGTTATTGCATTTGACCCAAAGGAGATACTGTAGTCTAAATGCTAGCACTAGCATGCTAACATGCAACATATTTACCATAAATACAAAATACATTTAAAATATTTAGGACACCCTGTTTGGGAACCTTGAATATCTGTACAAATGTTTGTGCCAATCCATCAAGTAAATGTTGAGATATTTCAATCTAGACCAAGCAGCAACCTCCGGTGTTGGGAAATGAAGCCGATCCGGTGCAAGTGCTAAAAACTGTAATTCCTCGAGCCACTTGAGACAGGCTGCAGAGGTGAGTCAATCTCCATAAGCCCCCATATTAAAATGCCCAACTTCACAGCAGAAATAAACATGTTTACAGCCTGGTTCACAAAACGTTTTTTGTCTCTACAGCTAATTTCCCCGTCCATGACAACTGTACTGAGGGTGAATTTGTATATAACTCACCTGTTCAGGTGATATTAAGGCTCAAAGTTGAGCATAATTAACAGTGTGGCTGCTTGACTGATTGGCTTTTTAGAGCACCCAGGCGTCATTCATATTTGCCAATATTTAGATTAACCAGGAGGTGGAAGAAGAAGAAACATGGCGGAGGCCAGTGTGGGACGTCACTCATGCTCTGTCCATTCTTTATATTGGTCTGGACCAAAGTAGTGGACATCCACAGCTAAAAACCAGATATAACTTTACCTCTCAGCCCCCCCTTTCCCTCCATCTGCTTCAATCGCCCCTCTTGGATAGCCAAAGCAAATGCTCTTAATTAGATTTTAAATTGTCTAATATAATATCTCAGATTAATAGCCCGAGTGAGGTCTGTTCATCGATTTAAGTCAGGCCCGGCACCAGGGGTCCTTGTGCCACCCTAATGGGTGACAGAGAGAGGTGTGTGTCTCTGCGTTTGTGTGTGTGTTTTGTAATTGCAGTGCACGGGCCTCATTAGCATTTTAGCAGCAAGCCTGGCGGGGAGGCAGACTCACAAGATTGGCTAATGACAGATGAGATAATTTACAGAGATGGTGAGGGTGAAGGCTTCTTCCGGGGCTTATGCAATGTGTGTGAGAGCTCCATGCTACTAACCCCCTTCTGCCCTCCAAACACACATACTGTACACTGAAATTTATGGGACATTGCAGGTAAATGCCAACTGAAGGCAATTAGTACAAACAGCACTGATCGACTCTGACTGGAGCCACATCGGACCATATTATCCATCCAATATTTTTACATCGCTTAGAATTAAAAAGGTTTTTTGCACTGTGAGAAATGCTGGGTTGCCTCCAGTGCAGTGGGTTGGCATTAGAGTGAGGTGACAGACTGAATAAATTACAAAACATTTTGAAAAAGAACAGAAATAAACAGAAAAAGCCCTGAAGTGTAAATGTTGTCAGCAGGATACACATTTGGTGGAAATGTGTGACCATCCAGTTAATTAGCAAAGAATTGGAACCATTTCAGCATTTATGGTACATTTGGGTATTCATACCTCAGGTTTTTAGCAACCTGGCACATTATGGAGATTAAGACATGTATTAAAAACATATTTCACATTTGTTTATAGTATAACATCTAACATGTACTGTGACTTCTCATAGACTGGCACCTACCAGACACAAATTAGTCAGAAGTCATCGTCTTTTGGAGGTCGTGGCACCTTTTCTCCATCTTAAGGTTTTTTAACTACATGCACTCAAGGCAGTTGAGGTCAGCTTCCCACACTAGTTATAACTTCTCTTAAGAGAAGTTGTCAGAGAAGTTATAACTAATAAATGACACAAAACTAAACTCCTCATCATCAGTACCATCAGAAATTTCTACATCTACTGTATCAGCAGAGATGTGAGAGACATAGTCACATATTTGTAGCAGTAAGACCAGTTTTCAGATAACATAGCTAAAGTTAGCAACGGTGGTGCCAAGTTATTGATGCTACCTTAGCTGAGATACTGAAGCGTAAGGAATATTAACGTGAACAAATAAAATAAAGCATCCATGACACACCATTTTTAGAGCTGATAATTGAAGTATCTAATCAGCAGTATTCACTGTCTGACAGAGTTACACGACAAATATAAGGCTACAAGCCCAAGCGTGTTAGCTTAGCACAGCATTGCTAAGCTAAGCTAATTTTACCATCTTTGGCCAGAGCTTGGTTAGCTGTTTCCGTCCCACCCCCCTGTTTACAGTCTATGTTAAACTAAGCTAATTGCTTCCTGGCTTTAATTTAGTTAAAGTCTAATCTTTATCTATCCATCCATCCATCCAGAGGTGATGGTAGGGAGATTTCTAAACTTTTGGAAAGAACCTGGCTCAAGGTTTCCCCCCTAGTTTCCAGTCTTTATGCTAAGCTAAGCTAAGCACACTGTGCCACAGCTGTAGCTTCGTATTTAAACAGATAGACATAAGAGTGGTATCATTCTTCTTATCCAAGTCTGATAAAGGGAATAAGCATTCCCCAAAATGTCAAACTATTCCTTTAACTCATCCAGATGTTAAGTGAACAGATAAGACAAGACACACATATCTCCTCTCAAACAACAAACAAACAGACGGATGACGGACAAACAACAGAAAGGGAAAATATGGTTGACGAAGAAGGAAACAGAACAAGATGATACAGGTGATAAACGAGCACAAAGCAAGCAGAGGGAGCGCTGCAAACACTTTCAAGGCTGCCTCTGCCGGCATTGAGTGAGGCATCCTTGCTGCAGCTTGAAAAACGCTTTTAGATGATGAGCTAAATTGACTGAGTTTCAGAACCAAAGCCGGAAGAGATGAAAGAAGCAACTGCAGGACATCATTAGAGTGACTCACCGCTGTCCACATGGCAGAAAAGAAAAAACAACCACTTATTCTCCCACCTCACCAAGCTGTTTAAGTTTACAGTCCTGTTTACTACACAGGGATTGAGCGGTGTTTGCACTGTTCTTAGTGGTTGTTTTATGCTACTTTCACTGCCAGATAGGTGGAGCAGGACAACAGTGAATGCTAAAATGTTTTGAGGTTTTATAACCTGTTGTACTGGATCATCCATTCCTAAGTACAGAGTCATTCAAGGATAAACGTTTTCAACTCACTGTATCACAGTAAACTTTTACCATTTAAATAAAATCAAAACTTTAGCTTTTGAATGAAAGTAAGTAGAAAAGCCAACAGATCTCATAATCACATCTCATAATCACTCTCATCTGTCAGTGATTCAAAACATCTCAAGCAAGTGCATGCATAAAAATTCAACCTCTTCCTTTTAAAACGAAGCAACCAATTTTAACCAATTACAGATGTTTCATTACTTGTTTTATTAACTGCGTCTTGTATTTAACTGACTCTTATACAAGATGTAATACCAAACAAACTGTCGTGGAAAAATCCTCGCTCATTAATGCAGGTCTTGTGTGCTTTGACATGAATGATTCAGCAGCTGCTGAGTCAGAAAACCAAAAGCAGCTTCATGTGCCGAGTTGAAAAAAGTTGAAAAAGTAACGGAGGGTGACGAAAATCGATGCGTGAACTTCACAACTCCGAAAACTGAGCGTTTGAATGGTCTCTCCTGAAGGACGTTTTAACCACTGGCTCCTTGACAGACTGTGGCAGCTCCTTTCTATTCCTGGAAAGAGTGCAATTACACTGATGGACGATTGGGGGAAAAATGGAAGGAAAGAAAGGAGTGTTTGTTCTGCTTGGAGAAGGATGTGGGATCAGAAAAAAAACAGTTTGGGTGGCTGGTTGATATAAAGTATTAGCAATGAAGGACCAGAAATGACTTGACACTACAGAAATAGACCCTATGGGAAGTGTAGGGAGGTAAAATCTAAAATCTCTTTGCAGTTCTGTCCATTTCATGATAAGTAGGAGGCTTAAATTTGAAAAAGGAATTGCACACCCACATATCCTTGTGTACAGTTGTGTTCATTTAAAAACTGACCTTTCGCAAACATGGAAAAAGAAATGAGTTGTGACATTCAATTAAACTCAAGCCTCCACCTCCAACGGTAATCATAGCCACTTTAGATGGACAAACACGGGGATGGTTGTTTATGAGCATCTATTTGGCCCAGAGATCCATATCATTTGCATAATTATGAACAGTAGATATGGTTGTCAAGGGAAACAGACTGGTGGGATGTGAGAGAGACGGAGAGTGCTGCAATGCTGAGCAATATCAGCAATGAATGATGTATTCTAGCAGAAGTAGGAAAACCCTCTTTAATCTTCTAATGAGCCAAATAAATAGCAAATTTAACCCAAACATCAAGTTGTGAATCTGTAAACTTTCATCACATTTGTTAATATGTTTAGACTTCAATAAACATCAGCCGTGCTGGTGATTAAAGCTGCATTGTGTTGAATGTGAGGGGTTTACACTGAGCTAATGAATCAGCAATCTTTCACTGACGCGACGTTCCAGTGCTCACAATGTGGACTAAACAATGAACAATATAAACTGTCTGAACCTAATCTGACTAAATGGCAGAGGAAACACAAAATGTAAACAGCTGAAATCCACTCAACATAACTCAACTGAGCCTCAAGCTAGAAAACCTGTTCCTGATTACAACAGGCAGCACGCCAAGTCATAAAATACTAAAATAAGTACTGAAGCCTGCCACCAACTTCATGACTCGTACAAGCTGTGAATTTTCAGATTATTAAACCAAATAAGCACCACAAATTACACGATAAGTGCTGCACATAAGTATTTCTTGATTTTATTGATTAATAGTATAATCAGTCTGTTGATTGGTCCACCATTTTGGTCCAAATTGGAATATCTCAACTACTATTTGGACGGGTCACCACAAAGTTTGAATCAGGCATCCATTGCTCTCACTGCTGCATTTCTGTTGTCTTTTCCTCTAGCGCCACCATGAGGTTTGCATTTTAGGGTTTTAGCTGAATGTCTCAGAATCTATCAGATGGATTGGAATAAAATTTTGGACAGACATTCACAGTCCCCAAAGGATGAACGGCAATAACTTTGGTGACCTCTTAACTTCATGGTTTATGACTAAATACCAGCAGATTCTGGCGTTCCCAACATCCTCAGCTGTACTTTGTGTTTGGTGATGGGAAGAGTTCAGTGATTTAACGACAAAGTGAAGCGCTTGCAGGCGGGCAGGTTGCAGGGCTCAGAGGAGGCACAAGTTGAGCTGGTTTGAACGCCAAGGCATAAGCAGCATTGATAATCTGGAAGGCTGACAAGGGAAAGTGGAAACAGGTGGCTGTTGGAGTCATGTGACTGGGACAGGTGGAAAAGTCTGAGGCTAACACGACACATGATGAACGTGGTAAACATTACTACTTGCCTAGCATCAGCATGTTAGCATTGTCATTGCATTGTGAACATATGAGCATTTTGACGTTAGCGTTTAGCACTGCCTCAAAGAGCTGCTAGCATGGCTTTAGACTTTTAGTCTTGGTGTAAACAAAACAAGTTGTAGGAAGAGATATTCTTTCATTCAAAGCTTTGTCTTTTTGTCAAACTTTATTAATTTCCCTAAACAGGCCTGGCAGATTTAAACGTGCCTTCAAAGTTAATTAACAACGTCACTTCAGAGCTTTTCTCACTTTTAGTCACGTACTACACATTACTTGATTAAGTCTTCAGATTTACACTGCTCGAGCTGGCAGAGATCATTTTAGTTCCGGCTTATTCAGTGCACACTGGGCAAGGTGACAAAAGGAATGAAATGCTAAATCATGAAACTGAAAGGTTAATTTAAGTTTCGGGGGGCTCAGGACTACGTTTCAAACACGTCTTTTATTACCTCATACGTGTTTAAGCCATCCTCTCCTGTTTATCTCAGCTTTCTTGACCCATCACCCCTTCCCTCTCTATCAGCTAAAAATTTCACCTATTATATATAGGTCCAGTGTGTAGGGTTTAGTGGCACCTACCCAATAAATTCTCTTATAAATTACACACTGGACCTTTAATATTTATATTTAATATATTGTTTTATGCAGCCTTCTTTGCCCCATCTCTGCAGAAAAACACAACTTTTAGCAGGATGGAGTTAGAGGAAATAAATAAATAAAGGTTAAGAGACGTTTCTGATGTTGAAAGGACTTTTTGTACATTCAGTTAGACACTGCCGTGCTGCTTGAAGACACGTAGTATGTACATGTGCATGTATGTTTTTGTGTACTGTGCTGTATGTATTGTACTGTTGTCCCTGAGCTGTTTCTGTGTCACGTCCTGTTTCTCTCACAGTTTTTGACAATTCTTCAATATGATCTTTCTGCCTGAGTGGACTAACAATTTGTTAGATATATACTGTAACGTTGCATTCGTGGTGACAGATTATCCGAGCTATGGAGGCATTTATGACTGACTTTGATTGAGATCCGGGGCGACAAGTTGACGCGTTTCTTCTGGGAGAGCTCACAGAACCACAAAAGTCTCAGGATAGAACAGAGCAAATTTTAGATCTAGTCGTCGAGAGAGAGTGTGGACAGTTTTTGACAGGAGCGGCACTGAGGGAGAACGGACCACTGAGGGGGGTAAGATGTATGCTGTCTCATAAAACCTGCAGGCCTGCTGTGAGACACAGCGTGAATAAATGAATCATTTTTTATATATTTAATTTAATGGCTTAAAATCTACAGGTGATGAAGGCCTGTCTTCAGGATTGTTTGTACGCTTCTGTTCTGTCACTTTTCCATTTTTTCTCACACATCATCTTAAGGTGGCGAGACAGTGAGTCATCCTTCACCGCAGAGAATTTAGCAAAAATCAATTTTCTTCTTTTATTCCTGGCACTGGCGGGCCAGAGTAAGCATGATCGATTCCACAGCTTTTGTCCTCAAGGCTAGCATCTTCTTCCAGCAGTGTGTGCTGTGTGTGTTTTCTACTCGTTTAAGACACTTTGGGTGGTTATTGTCGCCTCTTGATTGTATGTGCATATATTGATCGCATGTGACATGGGTGCTATTTACTGTCCAAACACAGATGCATGCTTATGCATCCATAAACCGTATGCATGTGCACACCCCTCCACTGTATGTGCCTCGAAACAAAAGTAAGCTGTGCAGCCTGTTTTGTCTTTGACAGAGTGGTGTCTCTCTGTATGTGCGACACTGTGTCTCTATGATTGCACCTCTTTGCGTGGTGACAAATAGCTGACAGGCAGCGTGTCCAGCAGCAGGTGATGGGTGGGGGGGGGTGGGCAGCCTCTCCCTTCATATCGATCCCCCTCCATCTTATTTAGCTCCTGCCAAAACTCACAGCTCTGTATTGACTCAAGCTTATTATGCCTCATTTTTACTCGGCCAACACAACAAAGAGTGGAACGAAGCGGCTGCTGGCAGGTGGAATCTGCTCAAATGCCTCCAAAACAAGTGTTTTCATCAAAAGTTATTCACTGATCTGCGGAGAATGCTGATCAGTTTGCTTTGCTTTCAGGCCAAATTCCCAAGATAGTTCATTCACTTGGAAGAACACAGAATCATTCATGTTAATGAAAGCTACTGAGACTAAAAGAAAAAAAAAACTAATTTTACGTCAAAAACAAAGGATGGTTTATTATTTTTTGGGTATAAATAGAGTCAGATTCTGTAGAGACGTTGAAGCCGATAGCTAATAGCTCATTTGAGAATTCACAAAGTGTGTTAATGAAATCAATCGAATTAAAACCAAATGGTTCCCAATCGCTTTAGGCTGGTGGTGGACCCTGTGATTTTGTCCTTCTCTTCTTGATTCATTTATATTATTTTAATGGCCCTAAAAGGTAAAAAAAAAAAAAAAAAAGAAGGTAAGCAAGTGATGAGTAGCAAGCAAGAAGCAAAACATTTGAGAAAATATTTTATCTGGAGACCTCTCAGATATTTCCATGACCTCTTTGGGGGATCCTCACCCCAGGGTTAGGTCCCACTGCTCTAGAAGGTCATGGCGAGCACAAATAATGAATCAGTATAGAGGCAGGTAGCACGCTGACACATTTAATGAATTTATTTTGAGCAACAAAGGAAAGAAGTCAATTTGATACTCCGGCTGTGCAGTAGAATTTAGCTTTTTGGTCTCTTTGAGGGACAGATAGTTGCTTTTTTAAATGTTTTATATGTTGTGTGGAAAAATGTGGACCTCAATCATGATCAAGATCTATGGAAATCTGATTTCACTTCCACAAGCTTGGCTTTATCATCAAGGTTAATGTGAAGCACACTGAAAAGTCAGCCTATAAAAGAGCATAGGATATTTGTGCTATAAAGGTCTTAAGAGACATATTGGATTTCATAGTGAAGGTTGGAAGAGCTCAGAGGTCGGAGGCACCACATGAGACACAAACCATAATCCATACACCGACCCATAAAATCATGAGTGTGTGTAGAAAACACCTGAGCCCTAAGAGAAGCGGAGGTTATTTCATAAATGTCCAAGGCTGCTCAGATTGCGACCATATCTACAGGTTGAGCTGAACGCTGAATGGTTGGAGTCGACATGCTGTTCAGGTAGTAACTCAACCATCTGTTGTTTACACTCCGCTGCCCTCAACAATATCTGACAATGACACATCTGCCCCTGCCTCTGCAGTGACGGGAACACCAACGCACAAAATGATTATATGTCTGTCAGAGGTTAATTTATTCTCTCCTACAAATGCAAGACATTATATTCTAATATAAAAGACGACTAATTACTCATTATTATCCTTACACGGGTATTTTGCATTGTAATATTACCCCCACACCAGATGAATGAACGTCGTAGTTAACCTATGCTACACTCATTTCTGTGTAAGAAGAAGCCAAAAGAAAATACTGAAAAATCAAACTTCTGTTTAAGAAGAATTTAGAAAAACAGAGAAGTAACAACTGTTAACTGTCAGCCATTTATTTAGCATTGTGTCAGGAAATGAGTAGGAAATCATGCTGTAATTATATTACACATACACATTCCCAGTAATGCTCTTTTACTTGGACAAACTGGGCTTTGATTTGTTTGCTCTCTTACCAGTAGTTTGACATTAATTTCTTCTCTGTGTGTCTGAGGACAGACTGCTGTGGGAGGCGTTAGCTACTGGCTAGTCACCATTGGCTTGGTCTACATTCGATTGGCATGCCCTTAGTTGAGGACAGAGCGTTACCTGTTGAAGGTAAGTAAATATGTCTGACCTGTAGGCTGGCTGCTTGTTAAAATCAGAATACAGACATTGGTGGAAAGTAACTCAGCTCTACTGGACTTAATTCTGAGATGTTTGTACATCTTTGTATTTCCTTTTTATGCTACACTTAAATTACTACAATTTAGAAGGGAAATATGTTCTTTTTACTCATTCTCTTAAGAAATATGATGTATTTTATAGATTAACTAGAAGATAGTATACATAAAGTAACACACTATACAATAATAGAATATATATAATTATATAACACTCTGGAAGAGGCAATTCTGCATAATGGCTGCTATAAATTGTTGCTGCTAACGCTTCTTTACTTTTACATAAGTACATTTTTGAACAGAGAACTTTTAGTTAATTTATTTTAAATTGTGGTGTTTCTACCTTTACTTCAGTAAATAATTGGAATACTACAGTATCATGAATTCTCCCCTGAAACATAAAGCCAGCTATGAGTCTAACTCATCATTTTATCAATGTGTTTATATGAACCTACAAATTTGTCAAGTGTTTATAGAGATTTAGTGACAATCTCTTATCTCTTATTATATAAAAGATATTCTTCATATTTATACACATAAATTCAATAGAAAAATGTAAGGAATAAAACTAAAATACAGTTTATTTACATGAAGAGATTTTTGAAAGTTTTAACATTTTTATGGTCAACAGACATAAATGGTCGTCTCAGCTTGTCTCTGCATTATATATAAAGAAAGTTACTGTAAATCAGTGTTCACCAATTAATAAATCCACACTGAAAACCTCAATGAAGCACAGTGAAAATGACAGACGCTGACATGGATAATGACATGTCTGAATTATGACCAGATAGTGTGTGGCCACTCCTCTTCACCGTCATCCACTAATCAGCAGTCATGACTAACAGTCTGCGCCTCTTACCCACCAAACTGTTATGAAACTGACAAGATAATCTAGCACTCAGGCTACAATGCAGTTGTAAAAGTATCGAACAGGACCAACTCGTGTGTGCGTGTGTGTGGGTGTGAGAATGGATGAGTCACACTTGCCATTTTTGCACTGTGCTCACAAACTAAAACAGGATTGATGAGGGGAAAGATGCCAGCTGTGTATATTTGTATGTAACATCATGCAGTCGTCTAAAAATACATGATTTAAATGGTAATGTAAGAGCAGAGAAATTGTGTGAATCGTGTTTGTTTTGTTCCTCCAGTGTACACAACTCTCTGTCTACAAAAGAACTTAGTATTTACTGAAACGCCCATGAAGAAGCACTGAAAGGAGAGCAAATTAAAAGAGGCCAGAGCTCTGCTTGTGCTCAGTGGAACAGCAAAAATATTATTTACTTCTGAGACCAATGTTTGAGCTTCAGTCTGGAGTGTGTGTGAGTGCTATGATAGAATCAGGTCTTCTCTCAGCCGCTTGATGTGCCAGGTTTGTCAGTTCATGTCCTTGACACAGTTAGTGGACTTGTCACTGCATGCGGCAAATTCCACCCCTGGACACAGTGACAGTGTCACACACTCGCACTTGCACTTGCACTTCTCTACCTGCCCATTTCCCTGAAACTGCTGGGTCAACCGCTATTAACGTCCTCTGCTCAGTCTCTGCAGAGAAGCGAAGCAAAATGGGGAGATGAGGACGGAAATAGATGTGGCACAAACATCCCTCGCCTCGGACTGTTTTGACTAATGAGGCAGTATAGCAGAGGGGTTAATTCCCAAAAGGCGCACAGGGTAACGTCAATGCCCCCTTCTCCTTGCCCTAGTTTTTCTTTTTGTGCAAGTGTGTGCTTGTCTGAGTGTATTTCAATGTGTGTGGTTGACATGAAACGCTCACCCTGGACTGGGCACGGCTAGGTTTCTCTATTTGGGTCAAAATACAAACCTCTAACGGATGGCTAAAGTGGGTCTTGGACCAGCACCCTGTTTTATATTAATAACCTTCATCACAGGGAGATGGAGACCGCAAACTGGAAAAAAATCAGCACAGTCAGTTGGTGAAGAACTCATAGAAAGTCAAATTTGTGACTCCAGAAAATTATCCTGTGACAGCAGGAAAATCGTCTTTATTCTCTGACAGACGTGGACAAAGGGAAAAAGCAGCACTTTCCTCTTTATGATTACCAACTGAAGCACGACCTTTAACCCTAAACTACTCTGCCAGAGCGACTCAGTGGCTAACTGATCACATTGTGGTTGTACTGGGCGTTTTCCAAGTGTGAATGTATGTCACTGTGTGAGTGTGCCACCGGGTGTTCCCGGAAAAGAGCATTAATACCTACCCTTGACAAATGAAAGTCAAAAAAACAACTCCAGCTAGGAGCAAAGACAACGGTGCACATGCTACACATGGTACACCTTAGCTTGAAGCACAAGGGCAGGAGGAATGTTATGCTGTATGGTATATTCAGTTAGCTTGTACTCAAAGAAAACAAATGCAAGTCTAGGTCAATTAAAAGTTGTTTGATTTGCATATTGTGTCCTCTTAACTGCTTACAGGTCACTGTTAGCTTAGCTTACATTCAGTTGGTAAACTTTCAGTTGAGGACTTGTTCTTAGCTTAGCATTCAGTCATTCATTTATTCAGTATATGGCTGAGTAACTAAAGTAATTTAATGAATACTTGCACCAGTTGCTTTTGCTGTTTAGTAATTAGTAATGTATTCACTTTTTCAATAAGTAATTGATTACATTTTTGAGTACCCTGCCCTGACACTGGACGCGGTAAATCCATAGTTATAGCTTACGATTGATTTTTAGGGTAATTGTCATTTAAGTGTATGCATACTGCACAAAACAGTCAATTGATCCTGATGCATGCGACAAATCTCTGTGAAGGACGACATGAATTCAAGTCTACAAGTATAAAAAGGCACTTTTATGCTCAGCGAACAAATATCCTGGACAAAAATAAATAAAAATGATGATGGTGAATTAAAAAAAGAACAGATCTCCTGTTAGAAGGGGTAAAGGACAATGACGCACATGCAGTATCCTCAGGCTTTTAAAC
Source organism: Sciaenops ocellatus (assembly GCA_033000465.1). NCBI lineage: Eukaryota > Metazoa > Chordata > Actinopteri > Sciaenidae > Sciaenops > Sciaenops ocellatus. The sequence continues at coordinate 13,522,195 of CP136889.1, forward strand.
AGGAAGGACAATTAGAATATACCTGCATACTATGTCCTTCATTCAGGATGAACTCAAATGATGTGGTTATGTGCAGGTGAGTGTGTCTTCGTGCACTCATACGATAGGTCAGAGTCAGGTGTTTCCTGAGGGTATTGGACATCAGTATTTGTGTGTGATAGGGTGGTTGCCCTGAGTGTCAGCAGGTTAACACCTGAGTGTCCCTGAACAAGACATACATTTACCCAGTGAGTCACGTTTGTTCATAGCATATTTTGGACTGAATAAAGACTTTGGACTTTTAAACTGAAGAACTGCTGTTATGTAATGTGTTGATCAATTAAGTATCCATAATGAGCCAAAAATTAAGTAAATAAATCAACTAAAAGAACTTTCATACCCTATTTGTTAGTATCCCATGTCACACATCACAGATGATAAATCAATTTTTGTTGTCCTCAATGGAGGGAATTTCAGTCAGTCGCAAAAAACAGAGTGAAAGTGACTTTTAATGCATCACCATCATAAAATATTGATAAAAATATGAGAAGAATCCCTCTGCAGACCAAACCAAACCAAAAAATAGCATTTAAGTCCACAATCACTTATTTTATTTATTTATCTAATTAGAGACTAAAACTGTATTAAGAGTTTAAAGGGTGGGATGGTTATGTGCTAGAGAACTCAACCAGAAACATTCAGACACTCATCATCCAGGTTTAGGAAGAAAACCTGTCTGTCTGTTAACCACAAGATGGCTGCTATGACATCTTTCTGCTGCCACCTACTGTACAGGAAAATATGTAAACACTGATCAATCTTTGCACCCACCCGAGGGAGTTTTCGAAGGGATTAAAATGGATCCACAACAGGTAAATCTATAGCTTTAAATAGTAAATAGTTATAAGAGTGTTTAGATAGTCATCAAATTTGCCTAAATGTCCCAGGATATTGTGGACGGCATTCTTTCCAGAGCTAAAGCTATTTAAATCAGGGTGCTCAAGGCATGGAGCTAAGCCTATTGACGCCCATTTTCAAAGTGTTTACATGACAAGGATATGCTCTTTAATGCTAATCATTCAGCATGCTGATTACTCACCTAGCTTACATCCTACCCCCGCCACCCCATATTCCACCCCAAAGAAATCACTTTGAAGTTCCACCCATGAGTGGAAAAAATGCAGAAATATTTACATTTTAGTTGAGTCACTTCTCTCAACAAAGGGTCTCCACCAGAATTCCTTCTCATGGGAGCAAATTAAATTGCTGCCGCTTCCTTTGTTTTGATACATGTGAGGAACTTTTCTAATCTGATTTCTCCGGGGTCATAAAGTTTAGTCCCAAACACACGTCAGCACAGACAGATAGTCATCAGCATCAAGCATCACCTCGGTATTTTTGCCTTCATGTGGGGCGTAAGGAAGAACTTGAGGATGAAGATTACCCATTAATTCCCTCCCTGACATTTATCCTTAATCTATTTTCACACTTTACAAACACGTTCACCCACACTGCAGATTCTTTTAACAGCCAATTAAAAAGGAGGCTGTGTCCAAAGTCCAGTCAGAGCCAAACGGTTGGCCTGTTGCCGACTCTGTTCATGTGCAACCCAAACTTCCTCCAAAAGATGTATATCTCTACCGAGGTGGGGATAGACAACTGCTGAAAAGGACTCTTTCTGGAAAGAATATAATGAGACACATAATGATCTCTGCAGAGAAACTTCATTTTTACTCAGCCCCTTGAGAGAGAGGTCAACGTGTAGCTGGAGCTGTTATGGATTGAGTATCACAGGCACTCAACGTTCAGTTTAGGGAACGCCTGCAGTCGGGAACTGACAGCCCAATAGTTCCAAATAGTCAAATAAATAGACCGAAAGCCCATTTGTTTGATAGCACATTATCCCAAAATCAAACTGCGTACCGCACCAAAGTCATGGCAAAGGCTTTCCTCGGAGTTTTGGACGTGCAGGAAAGAACAAAGTCATTTGACTGTCGTCATCACGGTAACAAAAACAAACAGTTAACTTTGTGAAATGGTCACAGTATGTCTCAGATTTCAGAAAAGATCGTGGTCTCTTTGTCTTAATGTCTTCCGTCCAATGGAAGCCCATTTTTTGGGCTACTGGAGTTTCGTATTAACAGGTTGTTGGAACAATGGCATGGCACCCTGCCATCAAGGGGGCCGTCAACACTTCATATGTGGTCAAAAGGTTGATCTGCTTTGCCACCATTGTTGGGCAATGGTTAGAGAGAGAGACAATGTCATGGTTGACATATTAACTCCTAAGCCATGGGGGTGCCCCAATAATAAAGTTCTGGGAGGCTACTTGTATTATTACATATTTCTTTTGTGGTCTTTAGGTCATGTTTTTGTTACACTGTTAATCTGTAATAAATATAATATTTTAATTTTTATAATAAACCCATAACTTTCTAATAATATCCTTTTACAACTATACAAACTGTTTTTTTAGTTAAGATAGTTGTGTGAGTTGAACTTCTCCATTTAAACCCTAGAATATATTCATTCTTTCATTTATTATTGGAAACTTTATGCTTCCCTGCAGACACATTCCTCATTTTGCATTCAAGTTGACCTCATCTGCTCTGACTGAAATACTCTCTGGGCCATTTTGGCAAATAATTGGAATTAATTATGTGGAAGTGTACCAACAGTGCAACATTTTCTCTTACTATAATTAAATTATTTCATCTTTCCAGGGACTTTCACATAAATTTAGTTACAAATCAGCTCCATGCGAATTATAGGCAACTATGTGATCAGTAAAATTAAATGTTACCAAGTAAAATATAACTCAAGTCCACTGTGCGGTGAAGTTTCAGAGGGGATAAAGTGTTGTTAAAAATGACCAGATGGACACTGAAGTGAGATGAGCCAATATCTGGACTAGTGTACAGCACTGGACCAATCACAAGTAGATCGATGCTGTGGCAGCCCAGAGGAGCAGCCATTAATCAGCCAGCAGCAGTCCTGTCCAATTCTCAGCCCACACACAGTGCGCCTTTAGGTGTAATTGCTGACCATCACACTTGGCAGCTGGACCACAGGGCGATCTTTTTAGATTGACAGGTACTGAATCCAGGCAGCAAACAGAGGACCTGTGCCCAGCAGCAATAAGAGAAGGTGAAGCCAATGCGTCACTCCACGGCAACAACTGTGGCCATTTCTCAGCGCTATCAGCCTCTGAATCAGACAGGCAGAGATTGAAAGAATCAAGATAACTGCACTGCAGCCCTTTGCCTGCAGTTTTCTCCCTTAAAAAGACATGGAACTTTGAGTGAACCATTTTGAGAACTCAACATCACAATCGTTTCTCCATTAGAGCCAGCCATATCAGATATAGATTTACTAGGCTTGATAGAGTAAATCACAACATGACTCAGTCTTTGAACTAGGAAAGGTTTTGATCTTAAGTCGCTACACTTGTAACCCGAGTCAAAAAATATCGCAGGGTACCCCCCTCACTAAAACAAATGCCATGCGACATGATCTAAAAGTGGACCACCAATAATCAAGTCCTCTCCCTCCGACATTAACTCTGTGTGACCTGCATGAACTCACTTTGGACTTTTGGTCTGTTGGACGCTACTGCCATCAGGTGGTAGGTTTAAATATGACCGTTTCAGTACAATGTGGAGACTGAGGTAAAAAAGGACATTTCAGGTGTTTTTGGTCAGCACAGTGTCTGTGGCATTGTTTTTAAAGAACACTGGGGACTCCTACTGTAAGTTAAGATGAGACTAATGATCCCACACTGGGGTAATTCACTTGTTACAACAGTTCACAATACACAAGGTGTGTAAGAAAATGGTATATGCAAAATAGAAAAGGCAAATGAGGTGTATACAGATATGTTGTATCATATCAGTATATTTAATTAACACAGGAAAGTGATTGAGTAATTCAGTGCTACATCGAGTAATGAAGGACATGGTTGCACTCTTCCTTCCTATAAACTACCAGCAGTCTGCTCTAGCGTTCTCAAGTGTGACAAACGTCATCTTTATTAATGGAAAAATATTATGGTATTGTGGAAATTGTCACCCGCAGTTTGTTAGCAACGCAGAGGGCTGATTGTGCATGTACAGTATGTTTTCCTATAAAAATTATCGTTCAGGCCTCTGCTCATCATAATGTATTAATCTGCTGATGCATACTATCTATATATATGAAAAGTTTACTCTTTTATAATCACATTAACAAGACACCCCAAAGTTTTCCTGTGGAGTTTGTCCTAGTCTAAAAAGGTGGAAGAATCAATGCCAGACTATAGGTGCCTTATACAAATTGTTCGGTTTATGTCAACATAACAGTGAAATGTGAATGCAACTAAAACTCTTCAGATCAGATAGATACTTTATCCTGAGGATTCCCCCCTCCCCCCCTTAGATTGATCAGTAGTACTTTGATGAAACTATTGTGTGACTCATACAAAGTTTGGACTGGTAACAGACAGCTTTACTGGGTAGATCATACTCCTAGAGTACACCCTATTAGTGTTACTAAAAGAAAGACAAATGACCACAAAAAGGCAATAATTTTGAATTTAACAAAGTGCATTTATTAAACAAAGTTCTCATTTAAACTTCATAATCACTTTTTAATCTTACAGTTCAAACAATTCCACACTAACTTTGGCATTAAATGGCACGCATAACATTTAATGAACTTTAATCTTCTTTGAAACAGTCAAGATAACCAATGGCCAATAAATGTCACCTTGTGTCAGTCATGTGAAGACCGACCTCCTTGGTCTCCTGCTCCTCCTCTCACGGTCGAGCCGTTTGTCCTGACAGGGGAGAGACCTGGAAAACGCTCAGACAACAGTGACTGTGGAAAGCCCCAACATCGCATCACACATCTACCACTATTGCCATCAATGACAATGCAGTGCAACACAATACCTGCCCGGGTTTTACCTGGATTTCACAATCCGTGGCCAGGACAAGCAGGAGTTGATGTGCGTTTGATTCGTTCCTCTGGGTGGAGCCAAGCAGAGGTGCCAGGGGCGCTCCCTGCTGGGCGGGCGGGCGGGCGGGCACCGTCCAGTGCGCCGCTGTGAATCAAATAAGAGCCCAACCATGAATCATGCGACATAGAAATCACACAATATAAACACGGGCTACACATTCATGCACACTCATGTTACACATTTACAATATAATAGCACACCTTTGCATTTGTCCTTATCGGAAAGTCATTGCTGGAAAGGGACGCCAGACCAGTTTCACAAGGGCCAGTCACGTAGACCAGTTCAAGCCGGTCACCACAGGTCAAACAGCTGGTCAAAGTCCCTCTGCTGAAAGGCGAGACAGCTCTCATAACCGCGGTCCAACGCAGAATACACACTGCCGGGCGAAAGAGATTCACCATAAAGCTGTGACGATGTTTCATGTGAAGCTGGAGCCGCCTGTGTGTCGTTATTCTTCATGTCTTCGTACACATTACTCATCAGGTACTGTGTGGTGTTTTCCGGCGCCATTGCTCCCGCTGCTGGATGACGATGCACACAGGCCGCAGCGGGCTCATACACGGCCTCCTTGTTCTTCTTGTTGAGTTTGTTGTTGCTGCCCATCTCTCCCAGGATTTTAGACAGCTTGGCGAGCTGTGCCCGCCTCTGTTCCCGGCACGGATGTCTCCTTCTAGTCGTCGCCTTCATCGCGGTGGTACGACACGGTAAGTTGAGGGCCTCGGCCGCCTCCACCTCCTCAACACGGAGAAGCTTCCATCTCAACTTCGATCCAGGTCTCATGGTTTTACGCAGACAGTCGGTTTTGGTGTGTTTTGATCTGGTGTCCATTGCTTCCAAACACATCTCCAACTGAAAAATAACCGGAGAGAAACACAAAAAGTCGACTTTAGTGTCTTCTAGCTGAAAAACAACTACTTCTACTGAGTTTTTAAAAAAGCAAAAAGTGGCAGGGGTAGCCTTCTCTAACTATCTGTCCTTTTTAAATATAAAAAATGACTAAATATTTCAAACTATTTCTAAATACTCGGAGCTGAAGCGACACGTCTGCGCTCAAACTCCTCCAGTCAAATGTCCGTTGGAAACGTTGGCCGCACGTTGCGTTATATGAGAGAAAATACCCACAATCCTCTGCTTTCCCGAAACTAACGGTAGGGCTGCCCGGCGCTGCTGCCACCTACCGGTGTGGAATGAGACCTACAAAACGTGCTGATACCAGAGGAACGAATGAGATTGAGGCAGTATATGGAAATGTATGATTTAATAGTGAAAATGGCGAAATAATCCCGTAGTTTTAATTTCAAAATACCCCTCCTTGCAGGATTTATGCATTTCAATTACGTAGCATTTTTTCATCCATTTGAATGACATAGTTTTAATATAAATTAACTAATAAACTTAACGTGAAGCAAGTAATACAATTTATGTAATAGTACTAATACACTCAATCTGCTTCCGCTACACAGTAGTGTAGTAGTAACCAGGTTTATGCATTCAATATGAATGAAGCCAATTTGTTTGGCCAAACTCAACAGTGAAAATGAATGCAGTCATTTTGAGTTTATTACTACTATTACATAAATCTTATTACTTGCTTCACCTATCTTCATCTATTTGTACAGTAATACTTGAATATAGTTGTCACAACTTGTCCAGTGTATAAAAGATTCAAACATATTTTCCATATTCTATTTCATCTTTGATTTTAGTATATTTTGTATTCTATTTTTAGTATATTTTCTATTATATGGATATTTATATTTTTCCCATATTCTTTTTTAGTATATTTTTATTTTATACACTTTTTAACCTATTTTTTTCTTCTTTAGCTTAATTCTATTCTTCTTACACACTCTTAATGCTGAGCTGACCGGCTCCTCTTGTATTGTATTGTTGACCCCGTGTTAACCTGCATAAATAAACCTGAAACTGAACTGAAACTGGTCCACCCCCATCCCCAACAACAGCCAATCACATGACCGTGTCCTCTTGATTCACGGACAGACTTTGTGATTAAAAAGTGGCATTATGAAAACAGGGCTTTGGAAAAAAGTTTTGAAAAAAAATAGTTTGTAAAAAGTGGTATTTTGAAATAAAACCTTTCACACAGTGAAATAGATATAACCTACACTTAACTGTCTGTGATTGCAAGCACAACGAAATAACATTTTGTAACAAAGAGCTTTAAAAAATCTCATAGTTACGTTATATAGAGAATATTTATTTCATCTTTATATATTTCAACACTGCGGATAAAAAAGATATTACGAAATCATGTGACTAAATACAGAAAATGTAGAAACAAGCCAATAAATCTATAAATGTTACGTCATCAGTGGAATAATAAAATACACCTATATATTACAAATTTGATTTAACCATAGTTAACAGTGTTTATTGGAATTAATCTTACTTAAATAAGTCATGTCTTTATATCTGACACATAATGTCACTTTTTATGCTACAACTCACTGGTGCCCATTCAACCAGCCGTACTTCCTTTTTCTTTATTATTTGTTAGCCAATTTTGAATTCAATCATTATTAATAATATTAAATAAAACAGGAATAGCAACCTCTTTAGGAAAATAAAAAAGGTTATACGCATTAATCCCATCAATCAATCCCAATTTTTAACCAATAAGACTCGAGTCTTGTATAAAGGGTTGGTGATTCTCCATCATCTTTTAAAGTAAATTTATCATCAAATGCTGTACCATACGTCTGAACTGAACAGTCAGAAGAAATATGTCTGGATGTACAAATGGAGTGAGAAGCTTTTTCTACAATACTGGGCAGTAAAACGCTAAGTGGTCTGAAGAGAGCTCTGACCTTTTCCGATGATAAGTGCAGTTATCTTGCAGTCATCCGGGAGAGAAATCAATAGAGCAGAGTTGCTGGACAGGACGGTTTGTTTTCCATTGTTTTCAACTGAAGATGAATCACTCATGCTCTGTTAATGCAATCATATGATCAAATACAGCAATAGCTTTGATTTGTTTATGGAGCAATACAAAGTATGATTATACATAAAAACTGCTGTGATCTATTTCACAGAGATTTAGAATAAACACAATAAATTACAATATAAAGTTGCAGATAGCTCCTTGTATTTCACCACTACGTGGTCTCTTCTCTTTATTGAGTAACTCGAGAACATAATAACACATCATGCCAACAACCCCTCCACACCAGTCATCTTGTGTAAACATGATGAAGTACAATAATGTTGTAATCAAATTTAAAATAATGACATTCGGACACAACAAAACTGCAAAATCTTTACATCCTGCAGGAATGTTACAGCGATGTGATTTATATGTGATTTAGGAAACATCCCATTTAGATTATTACAGGATTATTACAGTGATTGTTCAATGGTTGACAGAATCTTGTATGCTTGTTTCACTAGATGGCAGACTCCAACATGAAATGCGTGCTACACACACTGAGCATGTATCTTAGGTACCAACAGGGGGCAGCATACAGATGACAGAGTGCTCTTTGTGTTGTAGTACCCACACACTCTCTTGCGGACATCTGTCTCCCTCATGGTCTCTTAAAGGCTCTGAGTGTCTTTGAACAAGCGATATCCTCGGCTATCCAGTGTGTGTGTGTGTGTGTGTGTGTAGGCTGTAATGGGATACTTAATTGAGTTTAATGTTATTTTACCTCCTCCAAACAGTTTTATGATTAGATTTCATGACTCTGCTGTTCAGAATGAGGCAATAAGGAGCTACCAACAGAAGGCCTGTGTTTTATTTTGAAAAGGTGATTTAAAAAAGACACAAAAGGTTTTAAATATAGATTTTTATTCTTGTTAAAGGCCCATACACACCGCTTCAGCATGTGGAAAAAGCTATATAGGTTGACTGTGCCTTGTTACTGTTGCTAAGGTTGTGATTTGATCATTGCTGTTCAGAGGAGGCTTTTAGCGAATGGCTGATGATATCTTACGCAAGATGCCGAATACTTATCTCTGCTGTTTTAAAGCTGACTCTGTACTTAGTGGAGAGCGCACAGCCAAAAGATGAATATCTCACACAGAGAGGATCAGAGTATATATTTCTAACTAGCTCTGACATAACACACACTGACTACTACACATTCACTTCCTTTTATGGTAGCTTAGGGTTTGATGGGCAGTTTATCTGTTTTTGTGGCTCTTTACTGTGTTTTCTCCAAAAAAAAAAAAAAAAGTGCACTGGAAGGGCACCCCCAATGGCTCTTTATCGTGTTTTATTCACTGGATTGGCACCCCCAATGGCTCTTCATCATGTTTTGTCCACTGAAAGGCACCCTCAACTGCTCTTTATGCTGTTTTCTCTACTGCAGGGCACCTCAAATGGATGTTTATTTTGACCACAGGAAGTTGTAATCGGTGTTTCCTCTTTTCTTCAGTTTCACACCATCTGCCTTCAAACTGTAGGTTCAGCTGCTTTGACAGTTTGATTGTACTTTAAAATACTCAGCCTGGCAGATACTTCCCATTTTCTGGCCCTAATTTAACCTCACCTTTATTTGTTTTCCTCTTAACTCCTCGTCTTAGGTCACATAAAAACATCCTGTACACTGAATCATACGTCCAGGAAAACACCAGCTTCAGCTATTGTGTTTATCAATCAAACCAAGTGTATTTGTCAGCAGGAAACGGCATCTCAGCTTGTTTGTTAGAAATGGTTATACATTACATATACATTAGTTATACAAGTGTTGTTTACAGAGCAGAGCCAGACTGAACTATACAGTGAGAACAGAAACCAACCAAACTACATCATTCATAATCCTGTGGTGTTACGTACACTCCTTTGTTCAGTCCTGCACAGTCATCTGGTTAAGTTCTGCTGGAAAACATCTAAAAGACCTCAAATTTGCTGCCAGATTTGTTCTTCATTTTTGTGCTAATGTCTGTGAGATGCAAAAACAGTCATCTTGGCTGACTGTGGAGGCTAAACTAAAATCTAGTCTTTTGTTATTCATGCAAACCATTGGACAACCATAACCACAAAATTTGATTCAGTGTTCATATAAGTATGACTTCATGCCAGTTTAAGAGTTATACAATGTGTCCAGGAGGTGCAAAGGTTAGTTTGTCTATCACCTGTGCATCATAAAAAGCTGATTGCCATGGTTGATGGTGATTACAGGGACCTGAGGCGAGCCCTTACCAAAGAACACCCTTTGTGCTCTGTACAATAATTATAATATTAAATAATGATAAACATTATTTAAGAAGAATACAGTGCTTTACATTAAATACTGAGGGATGAAACAAAGTTTGGAGGCTCTAACATTATAAGTGTTGTTTACAGAGCAGAGCCAGACTGAACTATACAGTGAGAACAGAAACCAACCAAACTACATCATTCATAATCCTGTGGTGTTACGTACACTCCCTTGTTCAGTCCTGCACAGTCATCTGGTTAAATTCTGCTGGAAAACATCTAAAAGACCTCAAATTTGCAGCCAGATTTGTTCTTCATTTTTGTGCTAATGTCTGTGAGATGCAAAAACAGTCATCTTGGCTGACTGTGGAGGCTAAACTAAAATCTAGTCTTTTGTTATTCATGCAAACCATTGGACAACCATAACCATAAAATTTGATTCAGTGTCATATAAGTATCACTTCATGCCAGTTTAAGAGTTATGCAATGTGTCCAGGAGGTGCAAAGGTTAGTTTGTCTATCACCTGTGCATCATAAAAAGCTGATTGCCATGGTTGATGGTGACTACAGGGACCTGAGGCGAGCCCTTACCAAAGAACACCTTTTGTGCTATGTACAATAATTATAATATTAAATAATGATAAACATTATTTAAGAAGAATACAGTGCTTTACATGAAATAGTGAGGGATGAAACAAAGTTTGGAGGCTCTAACAGTAAAGGCCCGGCCACTTTTGGTCACAAGACGGGATATAGGAACAACCAGTGTGGTTATCCTGTCACTAGTGCAACCATCACTACTGCAATGCAGTAAAATACTTGATTAGTGTCAGTTAATTTGATTAAGTGCAACTTTATTTATGTCATGTCAACAAAATATATACTTAAACCTGCAGTTACTTATTTTTGGCCACTTGAGGCCAGCAGAACAAATTCATGAACTTAACTCTTTTTTTTTTTTTACCTTTTAATTCTCAACACCATTCAATCAACACCAAGTGTTCACTGTATCCTCTAACATAATATCAAATGTGTAAGTATTCAAAATGTGAATGATTTAACCACCTCAAAGACAGAAAGATGAGGGTTTGTCAGGAGGCTAGGGAGCTGTTTTTTCTTACTCTTGTGAAAGTAGTGAAAAGCAAAGGGCAAGGTCAGTAAACTCTCACATGGAAACTTGTGTATCAAAATGATTTTGCAAGGCCAAATGGGTAATCACGACTTCTTGGGAACAAGATTTTCAGCTTCTAAGTCACAAGATTTCAATAAACAGGGTTACTCCTATGGGGGCAAATCAGAATTTAGACCACAAAGAAATTATTATTTTCCCCAATGCCAACTTTGTTAACAGCTTGTAATGCTGTAAAGGTCTGTGTAGTAACCCAGAATGGACAAACTAAACACTGGCCTGAGATAGCCTTTCACTGTTTTCACATGTTTCAGAGACACCATAGTTTTTACTTAATGTTGGGAAGGAAGGGGTGAGGCGAGGTGGTTGCAATCAGCAACTACAATGCTAGATGCCACTGCATACTGCATACCAAAGTCCAATATTGACACTTCCTTTAGCTCTTTTTTTGGTCTCCACCAACACCTGAGGGAAATATGTTAACATATCTGGCTGCTATACTCTAGCTAGTTGCTAACTTTGTCCGTTTGCTGTTGGCTGAAATAAAATGGCAGTGAGAGTGAACCTAATTAGTGAAGTTGTGGGTGTAAAACCAAAACATCCACAGGTCAGGACAAGAATTTAAAGGTTGCTGTTAAAGACAACCCTGATAGTTTCGGGTATGAAGTTGTATTCCACACCGCTATGTTGCACAACAATTATTTCTTTTGTTCTCAGGTTTTAATGGAGCTTCTGAAATTAATAAAACAACAACAACACAGGGTGAAACAAGAGGCAGTACTTTTTAATTGTGCTCATTAGTGTAATAGAAGTACAGCCCTGGAGAAAGGAACACAAATAACATCTAATTTCTTAAATCTGCAGGGAAATAAACCAGACAGATCAGGACATGCCACAGAAATTGACAGAGAGCTGTGGAAAGAAGCCAGCAGTTGCACCTAGGAATTTAAAAATGCTTCTAATATTAACGTATCATATTACGAGTTGCCTCTGCAGCTCTGGTTTCTTTTTAATTAGTGATTTCAAGGGACCTATAACATCTTCCTCGTTCTGTGAGGCATCTTTGTGTTTGATGAGTCAGTTTCTCAACAGTCTCATTTGTAAACTGAAAGTTATATGTGACACATTGCACATTGTTTGCAGGATCATTGTAGGCTTGTACGTGTGTTTGCCTAAGCTGGTTTGTGTGCAGGGCTGTGTGTGAGTGATATTCACGGGAGCTGGGCACAGTTCAAGTTTCCTCCGCAGTGCAGAGGCTCTGTAGATGGCAGGAGAGAGAGAGAGAGAGAGAGAGAGAGATGACACTTGGCTAAATCGCTCAAATGCACACGCTAAAAGCACATCACTCACAAACCAGCACATTTTCATCAAGCATACAGTAATGTGATGTCATTTGATGGGAGTGAGCTCGCTAACTGTTGATGCCCTGAATTAAACTGGACGTTTCCCAACTTTCTTGATGCAGATGCACTAAGACCAAATCAGACACAGTAAAAATAAATCAGATCTCCAGGCTTCTCATTTACAAGCAGCCTCAGTTTGTTGATTTTCTTCCCGTTCAAAAGCCTCTATCATGCCCTGATCTAATCTCATTTTGTTTTCCAGATACACATCCTACCTGGTCTCAGATAGCCTACAGCTGTCTTGTTTATCCACAGAGTAGAAAGGTCATCTGAATATCAAAATTGAAGAAAGAAATTAGAAGAGCTAGCCTGAAAGTCTGGCCCGGCATTTTTCATCTCCAGACATTGCACCTAACTAAATGATTTGTGGTGAGCTTTCCAGTCCAGCATAAGCACATGTAATGGATTTAGACTGTGATAGAGAGTACTTGGCTTGGTGTTATGTATATGCCTGTATGCTTGCGCATGAGGCAGAAGAAGATTTAAAACAAACCTTATCATCAGATCCCCTAAATGGACAAATTAATGCATGATTATGATTTAATGTCAGGACATGAAGTTTAATTCCAAGGCAGCATCTGTTTGGCATCAGTCCCTACATTTCAGCATTAGACTGGTTCGTACAGAACAACAGAGAGGACTGAATAAACTTTTGGAAAGAGAAAGGAAGTCGTAACATAACACAGAGTCATCTGCAGCTGAGTATAACAATGTGTTGTTTAATTTTTTTTTCTCAAGATGGTTTTGCTGTTTTGTTTTTTTAGCTATGGATATCAGTCGATTCTTAAATTTTGTCCAGATGATGCATGGTCCACAGATGATGAATCTATAAGGTATTGATGATCCCCTAACTTTCGCTCTAGTGCCACCAATTCGTTATCATCCTGTCAAAAAACATATTGGACAAATGAATCCAAAACTGACTTTCCCATTATCCTCAGCTGTACATTTGTTTTTCAGCAAATGTTAGCATGCTAACATGCTAAACTAAAAGCATGAAAATAATAAACATTACATCTGCTAAACATTTCCACATTGTTGGTGTGGGCATGTTAGCATGTCGACCTTAGCATTAGCTCAAAAGCACCACTACGCCAGCCTCACGGGGCTGGATGGCTCTCGCTCTTGTCTTTTAAATGCTAGATGGCAATAAAATCTTTTTTTTTTTTTTTGCAAAAATCACGACTAGAAAACCTTTCATTTCATGTTTGATCTGTAAGATCTTCTTGTTTTCTCTCAAGTGAAAATATGGATATAGATATTTGGTTGGAAAAAACAAGCATTATGAAGGCATCGTCTTAGATTTTAGATATTTTATAGATTAAATTTTCAATAGCCAGATTAATGTTCTCGTCTCTGCTTTGAGATTGCTCTGTAGCCTTGATCCAGTGTTATTTGTTACGGTCTGTTGTGCCAGGACTAACGTGTATCCATGTATGAAAAAGGCCTGTTGTCTGGGGTTTGGTATCTGTTGCCATGCCAACCGAATGATCAGCTCTGTAAAAATATCTCCATCTCTCAGCGTAAAAAGCAGAGGGACATCATCAGCACCCTTTTCTCTCAGTTTCACACTGGATGTCAGTTTTCACACGTGGACGCGTGAGTATGTGCAGTTTTGTTCCATTCACTCCTCCTGTGTCTGTGTCTGTTTGGCCACAGTGGTCTCCCTCACTTCCTACGCCCACTGGCCACCTGCTGCACCAAATCCATGCTGGGACCTCTCAAGCAGACAGATTGAACAGATGATCAGCTCAGACAGTGCGTTTATATGTGCATCTGCCATCGTGCCAAAACAGGCGTAAAATATGGGGTTTGGAGGAAGCTTCCCATTCTGTGAAGGGGAATTCTGGGTAAAAGATTTTTTTTTTTTTTTTTATCGTAGATGCTAACCGCGTCCTATTGTACATTCTGTTCCTGTGTCTGGGGTGGGTACACACTCAAATGAGCGGCCTCTGTGTGTGCACTATGTGTGTTTTGCTGGTGTGAGACCAATGTAGCCTCTCTTAGTGTTCACCTCTCTGTGCTGTGACCCTGGCTCTAGCGGGATGTGTCTAATGAGAGCTATAAATATCTCAGAACAGACCTGGCTGGCGCTCGCAAGACTGCAACCTCTGCACACACACACACACACACACACATATGCACACACACATGAACACTTGTTCCTATCGCCCCTCCCACAGAGGATGAACAGAAAGAGAACGGGAGAGAGGGTGAGGGAGAAACAAATAAATTATGAACAAAGCTCCTCAGCACAGTCAGACACGGACCCCCTGCCTGTTTTCCCACCTACTCGTCTTTCCGCCCACTTGCCATTATTCTCCAAACTCTGCCCGCAAGCCTTCCAGCTCCAACATTACAGTGTGAGTCACACACGGCTGTATGTGTGGGAGTCCAAATTTCCCTGTCGATACCTGTGATTGAATTAACAACAGTAATTTAAAGAGGAGGAGAGGAAGGAGGTGCCAAAGAAATTAAAAAGAGTCATTCAGAATCAGTGCAGATTGTACACACTCATGATTATATACTGTATGGCATGTGCACCTACATCAGGCATATACACTTCCAAAGGTTATTAAATTATAATGAAGGTGGTTTTGCTCTTAGTGTATAATCACTTGAAAAAAAAAGAATAATGTTTTTGTTATCTTAGAATGAGACTTTTATCTGTATAAACACCACAGGGCTTCTTGCACAGAGTCTGCCATATTAAACTACCACGTTTCTACAGCAGCAAAAAAAAAAAAAAAAAAATGTTCTGGCCCGTGGTGGAGAAGTTGAGCCAGATCCAAATTTTGGAAAAACCCAGCCCGACGTCACGCTCCGGTCACCAATCAGACATAGACAGTTAATGACAGTGAGCGAGTGCCGGCCTTTCCTGATTGCTTCACAGCGGCTACGTTCAACACAAATAGACAAACCCCCCCCCAGCAACCCCCTTGCCCCACCTACCACCGCACAACCCTGCTACGTCTAGCCACAGCGCCTGATCCTGGCTGAATCCTACACACTGGTCCTTTAAGTACAACACTAGTTGTGGGAACTTTACTATACTGCTTGCATTGCACTGCTGCAACACTATAATTTCCTATGGAGATTAATAAAGTTTTATCTGTCTTGTCACTAAGTTATGTTTTTACATGAGGCCAACTCTATTACTTTATCATTTTTGTTACTCCTGCCAGGGTTTTTGGGAAAATGTTAGCAAGCCAACTCGGAGCAACAACTCCCAACTGGCTTAGCCTAATTATGACAGCTTTGGTGTGATTGGTTGGTACATTTCTCATTACCGATATTTGGTAATGGTTTGTATTTATATAGCGCCCTTCTAGTCTTCCGACCACTCAAGGCGCTTTTACACACATTGCCCCATTCATACGGCTGACGGCATTGGCTGCGATGCAAGGTGCCAACTGCTCATCAATCTGGGAGTATTCACACTCAGTATGTTGTCCAAGGATACTTCGCGAAGCAGACTGGAGGAGCCAGGGTTCGAATGGATGACCCACTCTACCAACAGCTTCTGTATTTCTTCTATTCTGGTAGAAGATTACTGTCTCCGCGTCTGTCAACAGAATCAAAATTCTGTTGAAAGCAACTTGTTTTTCAGATTAAATTCAGATTTAAAATCACTCATGTTACTGAGTAAAGCCTTACTTTTCAACACCATCCACTCATTCGCTCTCTTTACTGATCATGCAAAAAGTATAATGCAAATTAGTAGTAGCCTGTTTAAAACTTTGATCTGACTGCACAGATTCACCAAAAGTGTTTATTGTGTCTCTAAAATAAAAGTATATTGGCTTAACCACCTGACAAACAGAAACTTGTAGGATTACCAGAAAGCTAAGATGTTTCCGTGATGTTGAGAGATGTTGTTTGTGACATTTGTGACATTTGACGAGGTGGGAAGAAGTAAAAGTAACCACATAAAGATTCTTCACTGGAGAAAATTTCAGCTTACAAATGTAGGATTGTGCCATGGTGATGACCTCAAAGGTTGTTAAAATGTCACCATGTGGAAACTTTTGTATCAAAAAGATTCAACAAGACTCATTATGACTCAAGTGGAACTGAATGTTCAGCCTCACGATAGCGCGATAGTGATAAAGAGTTTTTTATGGTGACAAAGCGTAACTTCATATTCTTGCACATGAAAAAGAAATGACGATGCTGCTCACTGCTAACTTTGCTGACATCAAAATGAGCCTGTAGTCCTGTGCAAGTTTGTGCAAGAGGGTATGATACTGTATCTGCATACCACAGTAAACTATTTAACATCAGCGTGAATGTGTTTTAGATTATGACTAATCACCACATAGAATGGAGTTTCTAGTGCAGTGTTGTTGTTTTAAGATTACTTTCTGTGCTTCCTGTGCACTAATTTGACACACAGTGTGGACATACACTGGTTGAAATGGAGATTATACATGACTGGTTTGAAGCAGATTTAAAGCAAGGATTCTGTGGTTGGACGCTGGTTACATGACCTTCCCAGCTTAGTCATCAAGTTCATGTACACACACTGACACAAAAATCTAGGTTATTTTAAAAAAGTGCTTGTCAAATATCACGTGGTTACAGTTAAATTAAATTTCACAAACTGTTCTGCATGCCAAGTATGCAGAGCTATTAAGTTACTTAATAATAATATACTAGAGCTTGGAGTACTTTTGGTCCAGGTTTCGGTTTCCTGGAAACTTTTGAGCAATGAAGGACTTTGTTTTGTGTATTTTTCTATAGCTGCCAATAATGAGCTTCACTATACTTCATTATAAACCCATTACCATTTGAATGAAGAAATGTAAAACATGCCACAACGCATATTTAATATATAAAATAACTGATTGTGTTGTAAAGATTCACATTTTTCTTTTATTTTTGACTCCGTTCTCTGCTCTTACCTCACTTCCTCTCCCCCTATTCCTCAGCACTGATTGGTTCTTTCCACCCTTTGTTCACTCCACATTTACCTGATTGAAGTCACCTGTTCACTCCCTATTTAAACCGTGCACATGCTTTGGGGTGGCAGTGCTGTCTGTGTGTTTGCCCCTCCTTTATGTTGATATTTGAGTATGAAAATGAACCTTTGCAAAGAAAAGACCGACGGACGTGACGATGGCACACTTATCCTCCTATACCGCCCTCCTTAACTGATCGTTTGTTGAACTCCTCCCCCATACATATATTGTCCAATCATAGCTTAACAATCTGAGCATAAGTACACATTTAAGATCCTTTTACAGGTTTTTAATTTTAAAATAAATCAGCTGGAAACATTAAAGTGAACAACAAAGTGAGTTATAGCTAACTAGCTAACAACGGCTTGTTTTCTTTACTGGCAGGTGATTAATTGTTTGAAAAATAGTGAGTGAGTTTCAGGTGGTCAATCATTGCAAACTAAAATAAAATTTTATTGGTGTAGCAACAATAAGAGGGGCAGAGCTTCCTCCTCACTGCAAATGGCTTTTCCACAGTCATATGACATTTCTCTAATTTACCCCCCACCTCCTCTCTGACTTAGAGTGCTCCACATTGATTTGCCAGTAAAGACTTCAGATGGATGGCTGGATTTCTATGTCAGCGGTTGCATTTTGTCATCTTCCTCCCAATTACCAAATGCTTTTAACCGCATTGATTTCTCCTATTTTCCCTAAGGCACTGTTTCTCAAATTTATCGCGTATTAACTCAGAAAATATTAGGCCCTCCAAGTACAAGATGTTAAAATACATAAGCGTTGGCTGACTCTATTCAGCTATGGACTCTTTATGCAGGAGGCAGGTTTATTCCTAATAAGATTATCTATTGTTAACGGTTGTTGAATCCTGAATGAAACTGATTCAAGAACCAGAGCTAATTTGATGAAAAAGAGGTACTCTTGATCCACATTTCTCTTCCTAACATCTTTGAACCATCCATCTTACCTCCACTTATCATCTTGCCGTCACATTTTAGCTCGTAACTAACGTAACACTAGAGGACGGTGGCATACCAACAGTGGTACACGTACTATAGTCCGAGAACCAGTGCCCTAAGGAAGGTCAAACTGTACCTCAGTCGAATTAGTGAGTCTCATTTCATGTCTAGTGTCTGCCCAAGACACTAGCCAGGTAGTTTACTCGGAAACAGTCAGTCCTGGTTCAGCGGGGTCACATTGGTCCTAGAGAGAGGAGTACATTTTAATTGGTCCAGAAGCAATCTCACTTTGTCTCATCCCCTCTGCCGCCCGCTGTCTACTTGCTGAGGCAGTGATAAAAGCACAAATTGTCCAGACAGTTTGACCTCCAGAGTTACACAAGATGAACACTGACATTTCTGAAAGGCTAAGCCTGACAGAGCAACAAAAAGTGACAAAAAGGAATAGAAGAATAGAAACATTTGAGCTGACTTTAGGTACATGTTGACATGTAACAATGATTTGAGGCGTGTAGGATTAAGCTATTTTCATTGTCACTAATGAACATGCTAAACAACAGAACTGCTGTGAAGTTAGCTTTGACTAGATGTGATCGTGTAAGTAAATGTGGCTGCTTAATGTTCAGTTGGTGTTCAATGGATCTGCATGTGGAAATGATTCAAATGAGAAAACATTAAAGCTCCTGGTTGTAAAAAGTTAAAAGGCACTTTAAAGCTCAGTAGCGGTGGAGTAATGCTGATTTGAGTGATCCTTTTCACATTACACACAGTCATTTGATCCATTGTTAATATGGATCAAATGACTGTATATGAAAATATTTATTATAGCAGGTTTAACTGGTTTATTTGTGTATTTGCTATGCTTTATTAGACCGCCCTTTGTTTAAAGTATTACTCCAGAATCTCCAAATTACCCTCCATTCTTTGGAAAACATCCCAGAGGCTTTCTCGCCCCCTCCCATCGGCTATGTGATACATTATGGATTGGATGGAGGGGAAAATGGCACACTGTCAAGAAGAGAGCTGTATGGCAGAGTGACAGATGATATCTCCTTTCTTTGTCTCTATTTTTTGAGCAGAAACAACATTTTATTTCAGAAAAATCCCCTTATTTGTCATGTGGAGACATTATTCCATGATCCACAAGGACACTGAAGTGAGTCTCTGATTGTTTGAATCAGTACATAGCATACATATTCAACCACTTATAAATAAATATGTCTTTTAACCCCACTCAGATTCATTCCCTTTACAGAAAAAAAACATATGGAGCACATTTGGAAATCATCGCACAGGGGAATCCACATTTTATTCACACAGCAAATGTTCCAAAAGCACGTTTCTCATTATAAAAGAATGTAAACTATGTGTTCCACATGTCACATTTCATGTGTTTATGCACATGTGAAATTCATGTGTTCTTCCCGTAAACGGTGTTGGCAACGCTTAAAAAGATCTGGATAAAAAAAAAAGAGAAAGAGAAAGCTCTGAAAGTCACACCACCAAGCTCTCGCTCTCCCTCCCTTGGATAGCTCTAACCCACTTTATGCCTGCGCTATCTGCATGAAGGGAAAAATTCAATTATAGTCTGGGTGAAATCTTGGCAAATTCAGGATATGACACAGAGCAATAACCATTGAAGTGAGGAGATAGTGGATACAGTCTCCAATTTGGGTTTTTTAGATTTCCTGATGTAAATTTATTTTAAGAAGCTAACAGAGTAGCTCCGTTTCAATGCCTTTAATGCTCTCCATTTACCAATTGAACATTCCTGTGACAGCTCAACTCCCCCCAGTCTCCCTTATTATTCCTCCATAATGTCAACATGAGGGAGGGGGTTACTAGTGACAGGCCAGTCCCATAGCTTTTATGAGTGCAGCTCTGTACCCTAATTGGCCCAGGGGAGCTGGCTGCTGGATGTAATGAGAGCTGACATTGGGCACCGGTGGGGAAACATGTTTGCATTTGCATGTCCCAACGGCCTCTCTTTGGGTTTGTGTCCCTCCCACTGCCTTCCCCCCGTGCATTTACAGCCTGCCAGAGAGCTCAGGCAAGGCCACAGTGCATGTATGTGGTGTGCATTTGATGGGTATGAGAAAATTAAATATAGATGAGAGGGCATGACACTTGGAAAGAGAGAGCAACAGAAAAAGGGAACAAAAGAAAGCACAGCCACATGTGGACTCTTTATAATCATATGTCATATGACACACCTCTGGAAAACCTTGAAACCAAGAAACCTCGCCCCTCAGAACTCAATCACTACTGGCCAGTTGGACTCACCTCAATAGTCATGAAAAACTGATACTTAACATCATCTGTCCAATTGTCAAACCACATTTGGACCCCTATCAGTTCGCCTATGACGCCAAAAGGGCCTGGAATCACCAGTAACTTCACCAGCCTTCTCCATCGACTTCAGTTCTGTCTTCAACACCATCACCAGATGATCAGAAAACTCCACCACCTCTACATCCCCCCATTCCTCACCCACTTTGTACACAGCTTCCTCAATGACAGACCACAGACAATACGGGTGGGCACTGTAACATCCTCAACCAACACAGGAGTCCCACTAGGTTGTGTCCTGGTCCCCTTCTTGTTTACCCTCTGCACCAATGACTCTATCAGCCCCTCACCTGCCACCACATAGATCAGATACTCTGACGCCACTGCCATACTTGCATTTCTGACGCCATCTCCCACTTCATACAGTGGTCCACAACCAATGCAGATGCTTGTTTGCTCGGTAGCTCAAAGATATGCATTAGGAAGAGTAAAGATAAGTCATTCAAAGACACCTGGATCAATAACTTATATAGAAAGGTTTGAAGATACCGTGTGTGATGTTTTTACAAGTCTAAATATGGTGAATGTGACATCATATGTTATATTTTGAGGTGGGAATGGTGATGAATAACTAATGGATAATTTTACAATCTAGTCATCTTCGGATCTAATCTTCTTAAATAAAATATAATTTTCTTAAAACTGGGCAAATAACCAGCCATTACTCTCCCTTACTTCACAACACTGACCTTTGTTCACAAATACATACTGTGGTTATCCAACACCAGTTGGTTTTTTAGCCCAAGGTGACGTGTTGCACAGACTAATCACAGCTCAGTTGTTATTGTCTTTAGAAGTGTAGAGAAATCTACATTTTAGAGGGCAAAATAAGCTTTTGGCACTCTGTGGCAGATCTTGACAAAGCTGATTTACTTGTGAAATTGGTTTGCACTGACAGATGAATTTACATAAGCTGAGAACATTGAGGTGACGCAGCAGAAACACTGCTTTAATTTGTTTTCCCCGTGCCAACCCTCTCATCTTCTGTAAATACAGCTGCTATTCATGAGGAGTGAGGGATGATAGGGGAGGAAAACCTGTGTCAGTCAGTACATGTGCTACATGAACAAAGAATAAATATAGGATAGATGTATACAGTGTGAAGTTGAATGAATTGTTGGACCTGAGTTAGAAATATCCAGCACCTGAGATATTCCTCTTAATGGCACAGACACTATGAATCTATACAGACTCCTGAAGTCTAATACAGATGTTGTTCTGACTTGAAAATATTAAAATAGTGTCTCTTTGTTTATTACCTAGAGGCCTTAGTAAGGATTCAAGTGACACTTTATGTAGTAGGTGCGAAAACCAACTTTCAGATGTGACATTAAAGGTCCAGTGTGTAAGATTTAGAGATATAAGTAAGATTAAGATTTGGAGTATTTATTGGCAGGAATAAAATATAATATTCATTAGTGTGTTTCCATTAGTGTATAATCACCAGAAAATAAGAATCATTGTGTTTTTGTTATCTTAAAATGACCCCATTATATCTACAGAGAAAGCGGGTCCTCTTCTATGGAGTCCACCATGTTGAACCACCATTTTT
Source organism: Sciaenops ocellatus (assembly GCA_033000465.1). NCBI lineage: Eukaryota > Metazoa > Chordata > Actinopteri > Sciaenidae > Sciaenops > Sciaenops ocellatus. Next base: position 13,544,681 of record CP136889.1, read on the forward strand.
CTACATTAGCCCAGAACAGACAAACTAAACACTGATCTAGATATGGACTTTTGCTTTTAATCTGAATTTCTGTGCTTTGCTGCATGCATACTTAACTTTCCTCTGTAAGTCTAAGTTTATTCTGCTGCTGTGTGGTTGTTGCTAGTTTTGTTATAAAAAAGCATTTGAGGTTGTGGTTTCCTTTACCTTAAGTTCATCAAAGTGCTTTCCTGTTCATGCATCTGCTGATTGCATAATGTACAGATCGCTGCACCACAACCACAAACTGAAAACCTCCATCAAGTAAACATGTCAGAGACGCACTAATCACACCAGGAGCAGGGGAAAGAGAACTGCTGGATGGTGGGATTTTCTCTAGCTTTACTCTCGAGTGGATTAGAAGGCAGTGGAGAAGAGGAATTTAGTGTAAATCCATGGGCTCACTTCCAAACCCCATTGTTTTAATGGTCCAAACTCTGTGTGGGAAGTTGGATGCAGAAATGGAGTAATGTGTCTATGTGTAAGTGTGTATGCCTGTAACATGATATCATCCAGAGCCATTTTAGCGGCCACCAAAGTGGCATTAGACTATTGATCCATTTCAGACATGTCCTTCAGACTTAAGTCTGTGCTGAGCTGCTCATACTTAATGCGCTGCAGCACATCTGACCGGCCGCTGAAAGGCCCAGTCCATATTGCTGTGAGTTACATAATGTACTGAATCAGTGCTGATGGAGAGTATCAAATAGCATTTACTTGATTAAGTTAATTTCAGATATCTTAATTCTTAATGATTATTTATCATGCATGACGCTATAGGGGTGTCTCAATAATCATCAGATGTACAATAAATAAAGTAAGTACAGATGTTCATGGTCCCCGGAGGATGAATCCTAATGACTTTGGTGATTTTTTTTCCTCTGGTGCCACCATGAGGTTTACATTTGTGGCTTTGAGTGAAATGTCTCAATGACTGTCATCCAAGTTTTGGTGCAAACTGCCCTCAGGATGCATTATAATCAATAATCGTTGGTAAACCCCAAGCGGCGAGTGTCATTTTGGCCAGCTTCAGGTCCGCTGATGATCTGGGTCTTTGCCGATATTTAGATTATCCAGGAGGCAGAAGAAGCAATACATCCAACATGGCGGTGGCCAGCTTTGCATACTTTCAGCTTCAAAACAGCGCTTCAGAAACCTACGGGTGACGTCACTCATGCTCTGTCCATTCTTTATACTGTCATTGATAAACCCTCAGCATGTCGCCATGAAGCGAGTAGTCCAAAGATGACGAGATAGCTGAGACTATACAACATTAAGTTTTTGTTATAAGCCAGACTGAGGCAGCATCCAGTTTCCCTGCAACACAGGTATGTAATGTCTAGACGTTTCATCAGTGAGAGCAAAGGAAGCTGAATGTATTGAGTTATAATTTGGTGTTCGGAATGTTCTAAACCTCCACTACTTGAAGCTCATGATGAATGCCATGGCACTGTGTAGGTGGCAGCCTTTTTTTAGTATTAATAGTACTTTTTTTCATGTTTTTTTTCGACACCAATCTGCATCCATTTTGTGTGCAATGGACTAGTTTATGTTACATCACTTGACCCGTTAAAAAAAAGGCCAAGCCTCTCTTGTTCAACAGCTGTTAGCACTGGGCAGCGCTAGTATGCTCTCTGTGGAAACGCCAGAGATCCTTACTGAACTGAGGAGAAGAATGCGGAGAAGCAGAGCTGGATATAAGCACCTGGAGCGGAAAAGACAGTACAAGCTATGTGTACTGTCTGTTATAATGGGGAATGTAAAATCTCTCCCCAGAAAGATGGAGGCGCTAACGGCGCTAACCAGGCTACAGAGGGAATAACGAGAGTGTAGAGTGTCACAAAGACGTGGCTGAATGGTAGTGAGAAACTTAGGGGTCATGATTGATGACCAACTAACCTTCTCTTATTATGTTGCCTCAGTTGCCTGGTTGTGCCACTTTACACATTTACAACATAAGAAAAATCAGGCCTGTTTCACTGTGGAAACCCTTTCAGATGATCCAAAACGTGGTAGCGCGCCTGGTTTTCAATCAACCCAAAATGGCATATGTCACCCCATTACTGGAGATGGTAAATCTACCCCACTCTAGAGCTTTCACTGTACTTATTGCTGCACTAGTCGCACTGTAACTTGATCATTTCCCTTTTTTTGTGAGTCCCTGTGGATAAAAGCTTCAGCTAATGTTATCTTATCTTATCCACACAAGGCTGGTTCAACAGAGTAATAAAGTTAGTAATTAGACACGCACATAGAAAGCCTACTTAAAGTTGAATATTTGCTGACGTCATTGGCAAGACCAAAGATTTATATTGAGTGTATACATTCAAGACAAATCTAAATGACAAGCAGCGTCATGCAGTAAGAGCGTCAGTGATGCTATGGAAAGCAAATAAAAACAAGACATGGCCAGACAGTTGCTCAGTACCTCTTTCATTACAGACTTAAAGGAGGTGATCTGATCATCCAAAATAGTGTTTACAGTTGGTTCACCGTCCAGTCACCAATCACCTCCTCCAGTCTCCTCTTGACTGCAGCTCTATATTTATTATGTACGACATCTGTGACAAGAATAACTCAGGAAAATGAAACATAATTGAATTTTGGGACAGGAATAGCAGAGTCTCAGTGAAACTTAATATGAACGTTAATTCCCTTTGGTTTATTAAATGTAAACATTCAACTACACACAAAAACCCTTATATTCAGGTTTATGTCATGTGGATTTGTAGATTCCAGAGCTGAATTGTCCAAAATGTTGAGCAAGTTCTGCTGCGGAAAGGCAAAAACACTCATCCACGTCCAGAGCTACTATTATAAGCTTTAATAGTGCAGAGGCTGTGTGCTTGCCAGAGAGATGGAGAGTTTCTTAATCCCACTCAACTTTTAACATTTGCTACGTTCTATGGGTGGGTTGCTTTAGTGCCAGAAATAGAAATAGGAGACAGACTTTGCAAATGGAGAACAAGTGAGGCATTTCTGCTTTCAGGCTGTCACACTTCTTGCTTAGCATTTAAAAATAGGTCAGAAATAACATTACAGAAAAAGACAAATAGCTGATGTTGCATGAAGCTCCAATTTGACCATTCTCAAGGTTTTGTTTGATTTTAAGAAGGAAGTACAGATCTGTAGGTGTTAGAAATAGTCCTGGAAAAAAGTCTTAAGCTGTAGTTTTCATCCAAACATACTACATAGCTCTAAATAAATGAACCATGTATAGTGAATAAATGCATTCATAACAGTGCACAGATGACAAAATACCCAACAGACTGAATCAAAAATAAACCAGAGCAGCAGAGGCAATACATGTCATGATATCTTAATATCAAAAGCATTTTTAAATTCCATGTTGCATCTTCTGGCTTCTTTCCACAGTCAATTACTGTCAATGTCCTGATCTGTCTGGTTTATTTCCCTGCAGATTTAAGAAATTAGATGTCATTTGTGTTGCTTTTCTCCAGGGCTGTACTTCTATTCCAGTAATGAACACAATTAAAAAGTACTGTGTCTTGTTTGGCCCCATGTTCTTGTGTTTTATTGATTTCAGAGGCTACATTAAAACCTGAGAGCAATAGAAATAATACATTTTGAAAATCTGCTTCGTGTTCAACATAGCAGCATAGTACAGGTGTTCTTGCCAACAACATGCCCTTGAACTTCTTGTGGACATGTTGATTTTACACCCACAACTTCTCTATTTCGGTTCACACAGCCTTTTAATTTCAGCCACAGTAAGCAGCTGTTTTTAGCAAAAGAGGTCTAAAATCTCACTATACTCCAGCACCAAACAGTACACAGAGTTACACAAATTTGCAACTAACTGGTGGAACATAGCAGCAGGATATATTTTCATATTTCCCTCAGGAGTTTGTGGAGACCAAAAAAAAAGAGCAAAAAGAAGAGTCAATATTGGACTTATAGTTACCAGAAACAGACTCTGAATGAATGTTAAAGTTGCTAATGTTTGCTAAATTAAGTTAAAGGACCGGCATGCAGGACTTGTAGCAGTGTAGTTGCTGATTACAACCGCCTCACATCATCCTCTCTTTCCTTGCACGACGGAGAAAAGAAACGCAATGCAAACTTTCTAGTTTGTCCATTCTGGGCCACTGTAGAAACAAGGCGGACCCATGTCTGTATACAAAAGGAACATTTTAAGGTAACATAAATGTAGCCATTGTTATTTTCAGGTGATTGTACCCTAATGAAAACATATTACATTCAATTTCTGCCATATTCTGTAAAGAGTGGCTCCTAAATCTTACACACTGGACCTTTTAAACCAACAAAGTTTAGCATGTCAACATTAGCTAATTAGCATACCCACAAATCACAGCTGAGGCTGATGGGGAACGTCATTAATTTTACTTGTATTTGCAGATCATAAACCAAAGTACTGGACGAGGATATGGATCACCAAAGATATTACAGTTCATCCTCTGGTCACCATGAACGTCTAAATCAAATTTAATCGCAGTCCATCTAATATTTGCTGATATATTTCTGTACTTAAGTAATGGACCAACTAACTGACTGCTGCTGACATTGCTAAAAACCTTATTTATAGCATATAGTTTAATCTAGTTAATACTTTTCCAATAGATTCAATGAATGATTTAATGTCACCTTTCAACACACTGCCAAACTGCATACAGTCAATTCAAGACTTGAACCTTTTCTGTGCAGCAGCCTGCAAACACACACGTTTCCTTCAAACCTCTGTAATTAAATCTCTATCATCCTTAATTTGCTCCATCCTCTTAGCTATCGCTCCACACCAGATAGACAAATTAGGCCCTTGATCATCAAATACAGCTCGTGTGAAGCTGAACGGTCCAGCGGGGAACTGGAGGCCTGGGAGAGAGCTGTATAGCTTTTTGCTGACACATCTTTAAAAATTCATGGCCCAGAAAAAACAGGCCATGCAGACATGGCTGTGGGTTTCCTCTGATGCCATTCCCCAGGAGCAGAAATATTCATAACCACTAAACAAACTATATGGGCAGCAAAATTCCTTTGCACCCACACAAAGGGGGAAAACACAGGGACGGAATGAAAAGCCTGGAAAAAAGACAACACAATTCACATGAAAGAAGTTTCAGGAAGATTTAAACATGAGAAAAGTAGGATATTTTTCTTAATTTTAAGCATATTGTGAAAGACAACCACACAGCTGAAAGCGTTTTATCATTTTCCGTCTTTTATTGGATGCCATGTGTTCGCCTTGTATATGGACATGTTTGTTTTCATTAATTTTTTTTCGTATTTATACTTCACAGTCTAATCCAGGTGGCACATACAATTGATTAAGTCCATTTTGAACTGCACTTCTGATTTATTTTTTAAATGCTCAGGCAGGGTCGTTCACATCAGATGATTTCAATGAGCAGAGGTGACAGTTGGGGTGGCGCTAACAGCAATGCCTCCAAAAAGTTTTTTTTTCCCTTCATCTCTTTGTAACAAATTCCGTAAAGGCAAATAAAGCACATATACATCTTTTATTTAAAATAACCAAGCTTGGCATAACATCAAATATTTAAAATATGTAAGAAAGTTGAGCCCTCTGAACTGATATTGGTCAAAAATGAGTCTTTACAAATGATAATTTGGATTTGTTTTAACAATCTGTTTACGAATCGAAGCCGCTATGTGTGGAAATTCGTACTTTGGTGCCCCCAGTGGTCAAATTGTGTATGTACACTACTGTCCCGTTTCGTCGCTCTCCCTGATTCGATACAATTGGAGTGAGATGAATGGGCTAAAAGCAACACATACACTGCACTAATATTCACCAGGATTATCTAAATTTTGACAAAAACCTTTGCCATCAGACAGTTTGATCGCATAAAAATACTACACATAGTGACTTTAACTTGGCTTTTTTTCAGCCTAATCCAATCGGTAGTTTCATCAGATTAAAAAAAAAAAAAAAAAAGCATTTGCATTGACTGTTTGACACACTATAGATTATGTCAGCAGTTGTACATCCTGTCTTCACAAGGTTAAGACGTGACAGGAAACCTCACCCCCTGTAAATACAGCTCTACATCAAAGACTCTCTGCTGTGTTAAACCTGCACGTAGACATCAGCAATAACAACTTGCTCCACATAGTAGAAGACATTATCATCATGAGGTGAAATAAGGCTACAGAACTAATAGTATGCACAAACACAGTGACAGGGTTTTCAGCATCTTGCTTAAGGACACTGGAGCCAATCAAATGGCTGCTATGGGGATCAAACATGTGATCTTTCCATCATTAGACTCTAATCTCTAATCTCTAATGAATTGGTCACCCTGCAGTCACACAGTTATGCTTGTTAAATGTGACCAGTTGGCAGGAAGGGGAAAGAAAATGGAAAACAATACTGCGATTGTGTATGTGCAATGCTATATTTTCTTCTGTCTTGTTCCACTTTTTTTCCACAGGCTTCATGTTAACACTGGCAGCTTCAGAGAAATAGTTGGACATATTGGGAAACACACTTATTTGCTCTTTTTTCGAGACTTAGATAAGAAAATTGCCATCAGACTTATCTGTATGCTAAATATTAACAGCAAGAAGCTAGTTAGCTTAGCATAATGAGTGGAAACAGCTAACTACAGCTAATCAACCTATCAGCTGCTGTCAGTCGGTCAGTCAACTGGTTTTGAAGACATTGACGCCCTAACGGACAGAACGTTTTAAGATTTAACACAACATGCATGCCGTGATAATTTGGCTAGCCGTCTGCTAGCTGTAGCCTCATGTTTAAGGGACATATTTGAGTGTGGTATCAATCTTCTCATCTAACTCTCAGCAAGAAAACAAAAAAGCTAATTTCCCAAAATGTCAAACCATTCCTACACATTTTATTAATGTGATAAAAACCAAAAACGATTATGAAATTGTGTTCAACGACTTGATATAAAACCCGTGATTGGAATGTAAAAAAACAAAAAAACAAAAAACTCACAGGCAATGGTGATGATATTGCTTTTACATGTTCTTAGACGTCAGCTCAAATACCGTTAAAAATGTATGACGTTGTTCGTAAAGAGTCGGTTTAAATATCATCTTGCACATGATATGTGAATGTAAGCTGTGCAGGTTGTAGCAGGAAGAGCACAGTGCCAAAGATTCAGATGTTTTCTGTTCATTTGGACCTGTTGAGCTCAATGAAGTCCACATGTAACTTTTGAAAAAAGTTTATTTATAAAGAAGAACTGGAGATCTAAAACTAATCGATAATTCTCCTAACGGACCAATATTTACAGAACAGATTCATCTCCCTTTTGGTCAGAAATCTCAGCTTTGCGATGGTTCTTTTAGCACTCAGATAGGATGGAATGAGGGCATGAATCGGAACATAATGGAAATAGATACAAATCTGTGTACCAAAAGCACATATACATTAAAAACCGTCATGCTTACTTAAAATTCACACTATGTCACATCTCATTCATTCACAATACTGGGCAGGAGAGGTGGGAAAATAAAAATAAAAAAGGTGCAACAAATAAGAAACATCACAATCAATAAAACAAATTGGTCAGTGTTCATCAAGTCTCAAGGAGCCACATGTGCATTTGGACTGGAAATTATTTACTTTCACTTTATTAACTTCGTCCAACATGTAGCTCTCTTTTAAGTTATTTTTAATATAATATCAGGGGTCACTATCACATATTGTCCGAGCACAGCCAAGAAAATCAAACACGTTCAAAAGCATGACCAGCATTAGAAATATCCCTTGTTTGAATGATTTTTGGCCCTTAACACTCAAAGGCACTGGACCTCATTCAGTTTAACAGACAAGGAAAAGGAAAAGCACGAGGCGCTGACCTATCGACAGGAGTATGTTGAAGGATTGTGGTACACTCCATGCACTTTCCATGCAGACTCATCCTTTTTGTGTTTGTGCAGTACTGACAATATGGCACGGTCACATTTATCACTCTTAAATAACATCTTAAAAGATAGAACGATTTCCAAGTTTTTTTTTTTTCATCCGCAAAGTACAAACCCGCAACCAGAAACTGTTACGTCTATCGTGTTGGCTTCTACATGAGCAACTTATTTTTCCCTCGTGCTGAATCATATAAAAACAAACAAACAAAACATTGCAATTATAAACAGAAAACAGGACAGAGGCTCATTTCTTCCTGTTCTCCAATGCAAAATGTTAACAACAAAAACTGCAATTTACAACACAATTTACAACATCTAAAGCCAAAAAAAAAAAAAAAAAAAGTCACCCACTTTGTGACATTATGTCCTAGAGTCTGTTTCTGTCAGTACAGAGTCAGTGTCTCGCCATTCGAGAGCACAAAGACAGTGCGAGAGCGTGTATCAAAGAGACCACTGTTCCTGGCTTGGCACTTGGCAAGTATAGTACAGTTACCAAGAGATGACTTGGTAACCGCCCCCTTTAATGAAGCGGGTCAGGCTTGCCTCCTTGTGAGTCAGTCATACCAAACAGTGGGTGACGATGTCCACTTTGAGGTGAGGTACCATATTTTGTTTTGCAACAAATGTTCATTTCTGTTTATTTATTTATATATATATATATATATATATATATATATATATATATATATATATATATATATATATATATATATATATATATATATAATGTCGATTTCTCTCCCTTCTCTTCGTGGCCACTGATGAACCTTAAAAAAAAGAATTCACATTAATCCTGAAAATCACATTTGGCAAGCAAAAAAAATAAAACAAATGTGGACAAACGAGGTGTGCTCATTTTCCCTTTTCAGCGAAGGGTTAAAGTGCAACTCGGCTAAACATTCTAGGATATAGTACTCCATTTCCACAATGTCTCCTGCTCTGAACTAAAAGCTCTATTTGACGATGCCAATCAAGCGTTTGGATGAAGAAAAGCAGAAAAAAAAATCCTTTCAAACACATACCAGCCAGCTTTCATACCCACCCACCCCCACTGCCAGTCTTTTCTTTTTTCCTCCATTAAGTTTCAGTCCTATTCAAGCTACTAGGTACCAGGGCACCATTATCTCTGCCTTGTTCCTCTCTTTTCGCCCGTCTTTGAGTTTGCTTTATTACCCCCTCCCTCCATTCTCCCACTCCTTCTGTCTCTGTTTAACAAAGACCCAGAGGGGGGTTTGGCCCAGCTGCCCCATATGTCAGTCAGATACTGTAGTCAGCGTACCAAAAAAAAAACAAAAAAAAACATCCCCCACCCATCCAATTCCACACACTTTCACCTTCATTAGTCCCAGCTGAGGCTTTCCTTAAACAAACGCACATCCATGCACACACACAAATTTCAAAAACAAGAGGACGAGCTATTTGGGAATGTATGAATATTTTAGATTGTGTTAGTATGTGTGTTTGTAGCGCCATGTGTTAGTGTGTTTTCTGTCCCTGATGCTGCTGGTCTGCGTAGAGGACATTCTCATGGTAATTAGGGGATTAGTTGCGGGGGGGTGGGGGGGGCAGCAGGAGCGTGTATGGACACAGATGCGGTACCGAGGTTCCTCAGAGCAAATGTGCGCACCCGTTTTTGTCACGACGACAACGTTCTGCTGCCTCACAACCCAAGTGGCTTCATCTGCTTCCTGTAGCTCGCTGAACTTCCAACTAGTTGATGTCGCTTCAGCTTTTAACTCCCACCCTCCTGCGGGGGGCAGCGTCCCACTCTCATGCGCAGCGTGCCACTTTTGTGGAGGTGCCAAAGCTGGACAAATTCCTCAGGCATAGCGTGGAACCATTTATAGGGCAGGATGTTGTCGTAGTAATGGTGGCTGACCGGCTGCTCGTCCAAGCCAACTGAAAACGGCCAGAAGCCGTAGGCTATCACTTCCTCGCACAGCCCCAAGGCCAAGCTGACCAGGAAGAGGCCAGTGGAGAGGCGCTTGGCGTGCACGCCGCGGCCTTTCCAGAACTTTCCCACCGTGCGCAGAAATTCAGGGTTGGCAAAGAGCATGGTGAGGTTGGAAGAGGTGTCTGCCAGGGCGTAGTATGCCCGCAGCGAGGGGTCGGTGCCAGGCTTCATGGAGAAGGCTGGCATGTACATGTAGCTGGAGCCGTAGGCCTTCATACTGTCCACAAAAGCTTTTCTTGACCAGAGAAGGTTCTGAAATCTGAAAGTGATAAAGGAACAGAGTTATTCTATATTGACTGGTTGACTCATCTCCAGTTTGCTCCCTCTTCCTTTGTTTTTCCGCTCTAGAAAGGAAACAAGGTTCCTGTGGTGTCACGTAAACGGGACACAGTGGGTCATCACTATATGGACAGATCCTGACACTTATTGTATTTCTCAGAACATTCAACACCTCACCACACTGATCCACAACATAAATCATTGCCTTTTACTGCTTCATTTATAACATTAACATTCGATTTCCAAATCAACGCCTTCATGCTCTTAATTCACTTCTGTACAGTTGCAGATAAAGATTAAGCTACAATAACATTATTAGTATTATACTATTTATAGAGTTAAGATTCAAGGTGGCTGTGTAGGATTTTTTTCAAACTAGTGTGATCCAAACAGGCAAAACTCATTGAAAAGCTCATAACATGTTACAATCTAATGAAATATTCCAATATATATCCAATATATCCAAGCAATATTTTTTGCTATTTAGCCTCTCAAAAGCAATCTAGCTGCAAATCTAACGGCATGACATTTTAAATTTATATAACCACAATAAAAATCTACTTTGGCTCACTATGTAACACGACTCTAGTAAATTATTTCAGTCGTTTGTCATTATAAGCTGTAAGCCTAATGGCATGATTATTATTTCATCATTATTTTATGTCCTTATTGGATTAGCCTTGTGCCTACAGCAAGCTGATTTAATAAAAACACATTTAATCTGATAAATCACTTCATTCAAATTGAGGACTTTATTGTCAGGTTGATAACTTGACGACGGACATTCACAGTTTCATTCGAAAACCTCCACAGAAGCTTCGCACGTAAAACGATGACATTCAGCCCGAGTGAGTTATCAGTATGTCTGCAGAAGTGCTGAATGTGCAGTGTTAATTTCGACCCTGATGCTCATAAAACAAGCTGATCACCTTTTCTCGATGATGCTGGGATTGGCTGTAACCAGATGTGTTCTGGTTCCCACGTCCTCCACGTATTCCTTCGAAAGCGGTGGAAGGTTGCACCTAAATGAACAAAACACACAATATAAGACACTGACTTTCTTTACTTTTCACATTCTGAACTTCACTTGATATTCAGACTGTCCAAGTAAAGTATGACCTTGTATTTGACGGGTTAAACCTGATGTTTTTACTCTCTCTCCTGTCTCAAAGGTCTGTCACTATTTGGGCAATTTAGATCTTTCCAATTAATTAAGTCTTTGAACTGGAACCCAGAGCACCTGAAATAAACCCAAGTATATCTATGAGGAAAGGGTTGGATTTAAACCCTTGACCCTGAAAGACCACTTTCTCTGCACAGAAAATACATCTAGAGTCCATCCAAGTCATTTTAAAGTGCTAATTTTATCAGTAAAGTTGCTGGACATGCATTCGAGTGCACATCTGAAGACAAACTTTTTCATATTCGGTCTTTACGAGCATCTGAGTGCTTCTTTGGTGCAGAGAGTCAAATTTGTTAGAAATCAGTGGGTTTGTTGAGGGCTGGCAGCAATCATGGTCAATCACATCAGCTCCTCTCATCCTCAAAGCAACGCTCCTGGCACGAGATGTACTTTTGACAGTACAGATGACAGTTTGCTAATGGTGCAGAGAGTCTGTGGCAGCCCCTTTTTTCAGTTTAAGTTTTAGTTTTTGTGTTTTTGGACATAGTTTAAAGTCTGTGTAAAGGCAATTCTGAGATTTCTTTCAAAATACATTAAATATGTTGGAAAATAGTTGCTGAAAACATGTGAAAAGACTTTGAGCGATATATTACTAAAATGTGGAGTTAGAGGTTAAAACAGGATTTTTTGGGCGGTCCTAAAGGGTGGCTCAATGACACGCTGAGGCCACCTTGAGCATACCCCTGCACACCGAGCAGAGAGATAGAGATTCATTCATCTCGCTCAGAGTGTTTCAAAGTTAGTCATGACATTTTCTGAACTCATCTGACACGTTTCAGTCACTTCAGAATAGCTGCTTGACTGCTCCCACAATGGGCGTGGGAGTTTGTAGTCTTGGTTCATGCAAATGTGACGTTCAATCACGTGAACAGTATCAGCAACCAGAGCCGACACGTGGCACAGGTAGTATAGGCAAATAGGCAGTATAGGCAAATGCTAAGGGCGCGGTCCATCCAGGGGGCACCGAAAAAGGGTTTGTTGTGTTACAGATCATATTGTCTAAAGTGTGTTTCTAGTGTTAAACTTTACATCAGTGTTAAAGTGCACATCATGAATTTTAATACTTCATAACTTAGCATTCCCATATGCTATATTATACTGCAGTTCACTATAATGACAATAAGATTCAATCTAATCTAATATGCATATCAGAAATAATTGCGTTGTATATGATACATGTACAGAATAGGGGAAATCATGCATTTCTTAGGTTATTCATTTTTATTATTTCATTTCATTTTATTCTTGGTATCATCTTTTTTATTATTAGACTGTAACACCCAATGGTGTAACATACTCCTCTCTTCAGATGCTGTTGAGATATCTGAATTTCACCTCTGCCAATCTTTAGTCACTTACAGTTATCTCCACTTTAGCAACATCAAGCGACCGTCCTGTCACCTCCACCTTTTGTTTACAGTTTTTATTTTGTGGGTGGTTAAATCTTACACTCTGTGTAGGCTATTTATATTCATTTTTTGTATTTCTAATTTATTATCATCTTGTTTACTGTTTTGATTGTGCAACTGGTTTTGTAAAAATAAAATAAAATGTCAAAGACAAAGCTATTCAGTTTCTTGTATGTTTATTTGTAAACTGGCAGTGCTGCGCTGCAAGGGGGGCACCGCCTAAAATCTTGCCTAGGGCGCCAAATTGGTTAGGGCCGGGACTGTCAGCAACCAATAGATGCACTCTCTCCAGCACCAATCAGAAAGGAGGCGACTGGTTACACAGTAGTAAACATGGAAGGGAATCCACAAGGTATTGGTTCTGTTGGACTGTAGAAATTTGTGGAGTTGTGGAGTGAACGAGAACATCTTGCAGCCCTTGAAATGCAAACACAAGGGCAGCTGTAGCCGAAAGCTGCTTTTGTTTTTGTGCTCCAGTGTTCAAAAATAGTCCAGTTGTAGACTTGTAAACAGTGACCCTATGAGATCCTCAGTCTTAAACACTCCATGACTTTTGACATACTCTCTTTAGATGTGGGAGTGTCTGGCAGGCATTATGAAAATTGGCAACAGCATCACCGCTGCCAAACTGGGAACAAAGAGTCTGTTTAAGGGCATGAACTGGCAGTTCACAAGAAACAGTGGAGAAAAAAAAAGGCTTCCCAAGTGATAGTGATAATACTCAATTGACTAATATGTGCGCAAAACATAGAGAAAAGGCTCGGATCAGCAGCTACTCTTCTCTGACTACATAGAGGAAGTCGGGGAGTGGAGGATGTTGGGAAGGGTGACATCGATCATGAACAACTCCTGTGACCCCCTGCATGACTGTAAGCAGCTCCTTCTGCAACAGACTGATACTCCCACCATGTAAGAAGGAGCACTACCACGGGACTGTCAGACTCTTTAACACCAGCATGACTTCATGACTTTCTTCTATGTATTTCTTATTCATTTATTTATTGATTTCTTATCCACCTTGTGTACACGAGCTGCTGTGTCCTATCTTATCTAAGGGCTCATCAAAAACGAAAATGTATGCAGTCTTGGGGTTTCTGTTTTTACTTTGGTGTTCAAACCTAACCTAGTCACCTCACGTTTCACATTTGTTTCAAGAAGCGCTTCTTTTATTTGGCACCACCAGATGGTTTCATTCTGCTTTATGCCTTTCTGCTCATCTCCTCTTCCTCCCTCAGCTTAGTCTACTCTGATTTTGCTTACTCTCGTCTAACCTCTTTCCTCTCTTGGCCTCGGTGTGGCCCATTTTTCTGTCTCTGTCTTTCTCTCTTGGCTACAGTCGACATCAGCTCTCATTATCGCTGATGGCTGATGGTGTTCGGCTGCTCTCTTGGGCACAGCTGATTCACATTTAGAGAAGCAGTGAGGAAATGATATATATCTGCATCCAGGGTCCCTTGTTTCTCACCGCATGATGAAGTCGGCCTGGTCAATGTCCCGTCCACATCTGCTGTGCCGGAGAATGCCACCGTTGCCCACCACCGCACACTTCTTCAGGGGCAGCTGCAGAGGGTTGTCCTGGGCAGAAGGAAACATGGAGCTCTGTTAGTGTACACACACACATAAAACACACAAAGCTACTTACACACATGCACAAAAACAAATATTAATTTTCTCTCAACTCAGATCCCAAAATTGGGGCAGGTGCATGAATCACCCTGTGTTCAGAAAAGTGCAGGGCCTTGGCGTACTGCTAATTTCCCTTCACAGCCTCATGTGCTGACAGATGAAGCAGCAAAAGTCGAGGTCATACAGTTTATGAATCAGGTTTCATTTCTGCTTCATTTAAAAAATACCAAGCAGACATAGACAATTCAAGAGAAAGAGAATCTACATTTTTCCTCATGCCTGGAAAAATGAAAAATGAACTCCGCAGACTGGATTAGACCAAACTAACTGAATCTAACCACATTATTTCTCTTCGAAAGCACTGCCCTATCATCATCTAAATTAAAGCCTGGTATAGCACAGTATTAAATCTGTTACTGAGAACACTGAAATACCACGCTTCATGAAACAAGACCCAAAAATGTCCTTTCTCTTTGCCTCGGCTGCATGTAAGTCAGAGGCATGGATTAAGCGAGATGGCGGAAACAATTGTGCTCATTATTCCCCTTAGAGTGCACACACTTGAGAATACACACACACATATACACACACCTCTCCTTGCCCCTGGGTCTCTTTTAGACCATGACAGGGAGTTGAGTCAGAGGACAATACCCTGTTAACAGCACATCAAGCAGGGGAGGGGAACCAGCAAGCTGGGCTAAAACTTGAGAGGGGGACACTTATTACAGTAGCACGTGGTTCAGCTATTTCTGGACAGTTTTCCATCCTTTACGAATATCTTGGGTTGTTCATTTTAATATAATGAACAGCAGCAAACCTCACATTTGAGGAACAGGAATTAGCTGTATCAGTATCAGTTTCATAATATGTAACAGAAGTGAATCTTCAGTCTGGCTGCGTTGTCTTCAGGTTTAGGAATGAACATACTGTATCAAGACTTTACAGAATTTCAGATTAAAGTGTGAAAACATGCTAAAATTTGTTATTTATTTAGAGTATAACTTTTATCCAGCCATTTCAGTGACCAACAGAAGAAGAAGAGCTCCTGTGAATCTCCCGTACAGTCCAGTAAACTGTGTATGTTCTGTTCGAGCCATTGAACTAACTAGCAATTAACTATCAAAGCCCTAATTGGCACATTCCCTGGCAGATGCTCAGATACTGTAGCCGTTGCCAGCTTGTAGTGAGGCCGGTTGTCTGTTTTAAGACCTGCAATCACACAACTGGTAGTTGAGGACGCAGAGAATATGAATGTGTGAGCTTGTGCTTCGTCCATCCCACCTAACTAACTACCAGTTATCGTCCTTCTGGGAAACGCATATAACCGTACATACAGAAACCGTACTACTAGAAATAGGTCACGCAAACGTTATAACAGCCAAGCAAAACGTTGTACATTGCAGCGGGGTGTCACCACAACCTGGAGTCTGGAACTACGTCCCAGCGACACGGAGGAGTGATGGATGGAACATACAGAGACCCATCACAGCGTAATGATTAGCTAACGTCGTTGTGGGATGTGGGTTGCGCCCATGAAAAACCTGCCAAATCTTCTCTGACAATGCCGAACAGCTTTTCTTTGCTGTTGACTCTTGATGGTGTTGTTTGGTGGATTGGATCATTGAAGTCTGAAGAAACAAGACAACACCCTGGCACCTCCTGCTCATGCTGGTCACACACTGCTGTGGGATGGCAAGTCAGCCGACGTGGTTCTGTTGGTCAGTCCGGCATGAACACCACGCCCAAGCTGATCCCGCAAGTGTTCAATGGGGTTGCGGTCAGGACTGTTGGCAGGCCATTCCATCTTCTCCACTCCCAAATTCTGGAGGTAGTCTCTGATAAACCCTGCTCTGTGAGGGTGAGCATTGTCATATTGGAGGTTAGAGTTTGGTCCCAGACTGTGGAGATATGGGCTTGCTACTGGTTGCAAAATTTCATCTTGATATCTCTCTGCTTTGAGATTGCCTCCAATGATGAGCTAGGTTCTGCTCAAGGTTTCTGCCTGTTAAAAGGAAGCTTTTCCTTGTCACCGTCACCAAGTGCTTGTTGGGTCTCTGTAAATAATACTATAAAGAGTACGGTCTAGACCAAGCGGCAACCTCCAAGTCTGTGAAGTGCCAGAAGCTGCAGTTCCTCAAATGGCCACTTGAGATTGGCTACAGAACAAGTCAATCTCCATAAGCCCCTATATTAAAGGTCCAGTGTGTTGGATTTAGTGGCATATGAACTTGTAGAATGCAACCTCCTGAACACCCCTCACATCACCCTCCCCTTCCAAGCTAGTAGGAGAACCTAAAGTGGGTATGAAACAGAGGACCCACTGCCTCTGTAGATGGCTGTAATGGCTCATTCTAAGGTAACAAAAACATAAAGGTTCTTATTTTCAGGTAATTATATAATATAAAGTATAAAAGTATAGGAATATTCCATATTTAGCCAATGAATTCCCGTAAATCTTACACGCGGGAAACAACTCTATAGCTAATTTCCTTGTTCATTACAACTGTACTGAGGCTCACCCGTTGAAATTCTAATTAATTAATTAAAGGCTTATAGTTGTGCATAATTAACAGTGTGGCCGCTTTCACTGACCCAGGCGTCATTCAGCCCGCCTCAGGTCCGCTGATGATCCACTTGTTTGTTGATTTTTAGATTAGCTGGTAGAGCCAGGAGTCACAAACATGAGATAACTTTTGTTATGATTTGGCGCTATATAAATAACGTTGAATTGAAATGGAGTGGTGGCAGATATCAATAAAATCCACCCCAAAAAATCCCCCAAATATTTCAACATTAAAAATTATTATTAAATATTATTATTTTTGCCATTGTTGCTTGAAAATTAATTATTGATCAGAATATTAGCAGATTCATTTTCTTGATAGACTAATCAATGAATGAACTTATTATGTAAGATGAGCCAATGTATTCTGAATTCAGAGCACACAACGCTGTGGTTCAGCTCTTCATATTCTCATTTATTTTTGTTCACCTCCCCCCATCCCTCGCCAACCAACGAGCGTACACGGCTCACACCAGCAAATTAGGGTCAGACATCCATCTCGTTTACCAAACCAGGATATTAAACTGCAGATCAGCGACACCGCTGATAGGAATCCAATCTTGATTATTAGTGAGATGCTCCGCACCCCCCCCCCCCCCCCAAGTACAAAAACCATGGCAACAGCACTTACAGGAGAATTTCTCATTTTGTCCTGTTTCCAGGCACAAACACCCTCATCCACATGCGCGCACACACACACCCACACAGGCATGGAACCATGTAAAAATAGCCCTTATCTGCATACATATTCACATGCACAGAGGCATAAATACACACTGCAGGTCCATTCTTGCACTGTGCTACATTATCGGCATGGGAACGAAAAGGGGAAATCACTGGGGAGGGAGAAACTTGAATCACATCCTCCTCCAGTCTTTGAGTTTTGCTATAACTCGAAGCAGAAGTGGAAAAAGACACAACCTATTGAGTGATTTCATGGAATAAGTAATATATACACATGATACAGAAACGCTTGATTTGTCAGCATCTGCACTCCTCTAACTATCCCATGTCCTGTCTCTATGGAAACCTTAATTTGATGGTCCTAAAGCGTCTTAAAGAAAAAGCGAAAGTCGCATGCAAACATTATAACTCAGCCAAGCAAAGAGTTGCACATTGCAGTGAGGAGTCACCACGACCTTGCGCAGGGTGACAGGAGTCTGGAGCTACATCCCAGCGACACGAAGGAGTGATAGATGGAACATAAAGAGACCCATCACATTGTAATGACTAGCTAACGTCACTCAAGAACAAAACAAAGCACGGTCAACCTCTGTGTGAGCAAGGAAAGGACAGTGATGTTGAGATATCCACCACCCGGAATTAATGTCGATCCATAAACCAGCACATTGCTTCTGGGAACACACACTGTTGTTGAGGTTGAAAATAATATTTTCTGTAAATATTATAAAGACTACGGTGCTGATCAAGCGGCAACCTCCGTGCCAGAAGCTGCAGTTCCTCAAATGGCCACTTGAGATTGGCTACAGAACAAGTCAATCTCCATTAGACCCCATATTAAAATGTCCAGTGTGTAGGATTTAGCGGCATCTAGTAGCGAAGTTGCAGATTGCAACCTTCTGAACACCCCTCACATCACCGCTCCCCTTCCAAGCTAGTAGGAGAACCTAAAGTGGGTACGAAACTCGTGAAATACATGACAGGGGTTATCTAGAGTTTGTGTTTGGTTTGTCCGTTATGGGCTACTGCTACTGTAGAAACATGGTAGACTCCATTCCCTCTGTAGATATAAATGGCTTATGGATATAAATGTTTATTTTTCAGGTGCTTATACACAAATAAAACCATACCTATAACTAGAATATTCCATATGTAGCCAATGAATTCCCTTAAATCTCACACGCCGGACCTTTAAAATGTCCAACTTTAGCAGAAATAAACATGTTTACCTCCTAGTACAAAAAACAGTTCTGGTCTCTATAACTAATTTCCTTGTTCATGACTACTGTACAACTATCCCATGTCCTGTCTCTATGGAAACCTTAATTTAATGATCCTAAGACGACTTAAAGAAAAAGCGAAAGTCGCATAGATACACAGCGATTAATTTACATGTATAAGTGAAAGAGGAACATGCAACATCTTGCATCCTATCATTTTACCAACGTCTGCAGCATATTTTTAGGCGTCATCTTGCTCTAAAAGACCTTTCCTCTCACATCACATCCTAATATGGACTCCCCTCACACTGCAGAACACTACACCAGTAATCCTCCCTCCTTCAAAGAGGGAGTCTTCCTGCTACACACTGCCTCCCTCCCAACCTCCCTGCTTCCATTATGGATCAACATTAATCCACGTTAAAACCCAACACAACAGTGAGCGAGCCGGAAAAAGAAGATCTGTTTTCATCATATGGTCTTAGTTAGTTTTCAAAAACACAGTGGCATGTCTTAAAGTCATGGAGAAGTCTTGTGGCTCTCTGGGGAAAAAAAACAAATACAGCCCAAAGCGGTAAACTAAAAGGTTCACATCTCGTCACTGTAATGTTATTTAACGCCTCTTGTACTACAGCTTCTTCTACATACCTGTACAAACAGTGGGTACGTCTCATTGTTGACAGTGTGCGAGTGGTAGAACTCGCCATCGTACCACAGGACCTTGCCCATCGGGGAGTTCTCCTTGGTCACTGCGAACATCCTCTGTGGATCGCAGCACTCTGTCAGCAGCTTCCTGTGCAGGGAGTTTGACATGAATTAGATTCAGCCGTAATAATTGCTTAATTATTTGCCAAGAGACAGCCAGAACAAGATGTGTATTAATAAGACAGATGACTGAGGAAGATGACGTGCTGCACATCATATTCTCAAGTTATATATGACTGCAGTTTTGGGCTCATTGGACCAAACAAAAGTCTTTTAAAGCTCTGAGGCGTTGAAACGTCACGTCACATCCTGCTCTGCAGGTGTCACCTTCCCTCTCATGATCCTAATCGGCTTTGCCTCAGAGAATTGTCTGCACACATTCTCAAGTGAATAGGATTTAAATAAAGCTGATACAGTGTCGCTAACATGCCCCATTGATCCAGTGTGCCTTGAAAAAGCCCCCCCAAAAAACAGTGTCACTGTGCAAGTGAGAGGCCCACACTCGTATTCTCTGTTGCACTGACTACTGGACACACTGTTATTGTCACTTTCAATGTCTACAACCTAATTTAATTATATATAGTTTATTTATATAAGTTAAATTATAAGTTTAATTATATATATATATATATATATATATATATATATATATATATATATATATATATATATATATATGTAGTTCTATTTTCTTAATTCTATACAATTGTATTTTATTTTTATTTTTATATCGTTTTCTATTTGTAAAGATCTTAGCACAGGTTTAATTTAAATGCAGATTTAGCTCATAGGTTAATTTTAATGTATGTTTACCATAGTATAAGTTAATGCTTACTGTGTGTTTACTGTCTCATCCTGCTACTGGATGCTTTAAGTATCTATCTATCTATAGAGTATATTTTATTTAGATAATATTTTTGGAGAATTAAAGTTGGTATTTTCTAAGATATTGAAGCATTTTATGCAATATTTACACTAATAATCGTTGGTTATCAATACAATCAGGCTCCAAATACAGACAAAGGAGGTCACAGAGACAATGTGTTCTCACTGTTTGTTGCTTGATATGTCGTATTAAACATGATATTCATTGATTTGCTCTGCAGTGGATGCGTGTCGAAAAAAATCCAACAAAAGGAGAGTCTCTTTGAGGACCTACACGAACGCACTTATGGACTTCGCCGGGGTCAGAGGGCCGCACTTTGGGAAACCAATGCACAGAAATGTGAGCCTTGACACGAACCTGTATAAATCGATGCCCGTCTGGTTCTTCTGCCACACTTCCCCCTGCCTCAGCACCTCTTCCACTATTTCCTTATCGCGGGGGAGTCTGTAGCCGGGGTAAATGTAAAACCAGCAGAGCACCAGCACGCACAGAGCGGCCCACACCGACAGCTTGCACCGGTAGCATCGCACCATCATCTTTCCTTCGTCTTGTCTGCTGCACGGCTCAAAACATCAGCTGCATGCACATCAATATAGGTGCAATAAATTCAAATCTGGTCTCTCCGCCTGCTGCAAATCCCCGTCTCATCCCGGAGACAGGGTGGAGTATGAATGGAGCTTTTTGCAAGGTAGTCCGTTACCGGGTTGTTTGACACAAGCATCTGTCAGGAAATTGTTTTTTTTCTGGCTCTGTTGGAGAAAAGCAGAAAGGTCTGTCCCTGCAGCAGCAGCAGTAGCAGCAGCGGCAACACACACTAGGTTGCGGTTTAGTGATGCAGTGTGTCGGGCTCTGCAGAAATCTCTGGTCTCGGTGCATCACCACCATCATTACAGCCTGCAGATTGTGAGAAATCATGCGGGGGGCCCCCCCTCCCCTCCCCGCCCGGTGTCCCGATGTATCCCGATCTGAAAAAGGGGGTCACCGTGTGTCTTTTTCTCCCGGGTCCTCTCCTCGGGCCCTCCGCTGTCCGCGTCCTGCTGCAGGCTCTGCGGTGTAAGTGAGCTGGCCCAGTCCAATTCAGACTCCCTCCACCTCCCCCTCTCTCTTCTCTCCTGTCAACACCCCCCTCCGCCTATAGACAAAGTGCTTCTTGTACTCTCCCGTCATGCTCCACGCAAGTAGCACGGGTCAGGGGCGGAAGTCGTTCTTCAAAAAAAAAAAATAATAATAATAAAAGCACGAAATCTTCCTCCTCTTCCCGCCCTTTGCGTTACCGTTACCACTACTATTTACAACAATATCAATGGCAAACTTATGACTAAAAATTCACAATAACAATACTTGTTATATTTAGCGAGTATTCAGACCCCTCTAGTGACTCATGTTCTTATTGAAACCTATGAATGGCCTGTTAGTTTGAGGAGAATGAAAAGAAAACGTGGCATCTTGCAAAGTTACTAAAGCCTCTGAAGCTCCCATTCAACCTTTTTTTTTTTTTTTTTTTTTTTTTTTTTTTACAAATACTTGTTCAACAATAATTGATTTAAATTGATTTTTATGAAGTGGAAGATACCCATGTTGTCTTTTAATGTGCAAGAAGCCTACATAGATTCACAGATGGGCCTATTGTGTGATGGGCCTATGTTAGAAAATATTATTTTCTTATTTTTTATGCTGATCCTGATGAATTTCATTACTTTTAGTTTTCACACAGATAGTTTGTCATTTCAGCTGCTTTGATACATTATTCTGAAATCCACTTTCACTTTTTAAACTATTTGTTAACATGAGTGTTATTTTGAAAATCCCCGCTTCAATGCCGTGTTCTCATCCACGCGGGCTTGACAGAGCAAAAAGTGTCTGGCCCTCTCGTGGTCTGTCCTCGGTTTCCCGCTGTGATGTGATGCTGCTGCTGCCCCCTGCTGGACTGAGTCTGCACTGAATGAAGCTGATTGAGACGATGTTGCAGATGTCGGGCACAGTGCCACACCTTAACTCCACACGGAAGTCACCTTATGATCTTATTTTTAAATCCAGACATGCTCTACCAATCTTTGTTATACTAAGTGCGTCAGCAGACACACATTCTGCTTTACAATATTAAATTGTTTTGTACTTTATTCAGATTTTTCTGCACAGCAGCAGCTGTTGCAGCAGCAGCAGTGTAATAATAAAGCTCTGCTGACATCTCGTGGACAAAGTCAGTGCTCAGACTTTATTGGTCAGTTCCCAGAAAAATAAAATCACGTGGGTTGAGGCACATACAGGACATTTTTAGCAACTTGAACTTTTTAACTTGGCTGCCACTTGTGTTTTCTGTTTGAGTCTGTCTTTGTGTGAGAAGTTAGTGCCTTCACTGTTGCGTTTATGAGAAATGTCTTCACAAACAGTTTAAATTATGACTTTAGTACAAGAATGTCATAGTTTTGAGAATAAATCTCTTGATGAATGATAGGAGTTTGATTGAAAGACTTTTTTATCTTTTTGTTTCAGTTTGTCACCAGTTTTCAGTCCAGGATTTTTTTGGGTGGTCAGCTCCCCGCTTACCCTTTGCTGTGTGGGTAAGCTGAGAAATGTTGGCTGCTCAGGGCACCCGCTGCACCCTGTTGGGAATCTTCAGTGGCAGCGTCAAGGTTACGCCAGCGGGCAGAGGGATGCCATGGCAGGTCATTTGGCTGCTTTAATGTGTCAGCTGCTCTCTGGGCCCTGTGTCGGGGCTGCCACTATGGAAGTCTGTGCATATCCGAGAAGTGTGAGGAGACAAGCAGGCCTGCAGAGAGAGATGCATCTTGTAAACGAAAATAAACAAAAGATTATTTATTAGAGATTTCATTTATCAGATGTAAGGAACAATACATAGCTGTGGTGATACCGCAGTTTTAAAAAATACAGTGAAAAGGCAGTTATAAGTATTATGAGCAGCATCAATAGTACATAAAAATGTAGCAGAAGTAGCATAAAATGGAAATACTCAAGTAAAAGTACCTCAAAATTGTACTGTACAGTACTTGTTATTGAGTTGCAGATTGCAAACCCCTCCACTCACGCTTCTGTTCCAAGCATGAAGGCGGTTTGTCCATTCTGGGCTACTGTAGAAAAACGGTGGTTCAACTTGGCCAACTTAGCCTCCATGGAAGAGGACCTGTAAAAGGCTCATTCTAAGAAATTCTAACAGAAATACAATGATCATTATTTTAAGGTGATTATACACTTATGAAAACACAGTTTTGCATATTTCATTCAATTTATTGTATATTATTTATAATAGAGCCTCCTAAATGTTACACACTGGACCTTTAAGTAAAAGCAGAAATACCACAATGTAAGTAAAGTAAGTAAAATCCATTCAAAATTACACAAGTAATAGCACTGTATCCTCTGTAGAATACACTTAAAGTATGAAATGTAAAAGCCCAGAGTGGTCTATCATTATATATTAATAATATCACTACAATCAGTGCAGTACAGCCTTTGCCTGTAAAATGTAATCGAGTACATATGAAGCAAAAAACACCTCAAAATGACACCTTTGTGCCGTACTTGAATAAATGTACTCACCACTGAGTATACAAATGTGAAAACTCTTTTTATATAATATGCTTAAACTTTGTCTGGGTCATGTTACATAAAAAAAACAAAACAAGTGATAACACATACCCCAAAGTCAACAAGCTCCTCCTGGCTGAGCCAGCTGGGTCATGATGATGGGTTCAGGTGGATTTATAAAGCAGGCAACTGACAAAACAAATAACACTACAAAGGGCAGGTGAGGATGGACTCAAATCCCCGAGGATTACCCATCAGCAGCCCGCCTCAGATAATTACACGTCAGTAGCTGATGTTCATTTTTCTTTCTTTCCATCCTAAAAAGGTTCAAAATGAGTTTCATTTTGTTCAGATGTTCAAGTGTGTAGATTTACAACCACATATGGAGAATTGTGAGGAGACACACTGAGCTGTCACCTCCATATTTATGAAAGCAGCGACAGTAGAAAGTGCATTACAAGCGCTTCCCTGATACCAAGGCCTCCCCGTTTTTTTTCTTTTTGTGTGTATGCGTCTGACAGGAGGGAGTTGGGTTGCATCAGAAATAGCGCTCCCACCTGCTGAGGATCACTGAAAGAAAAAAAAAATGATGACAGAACATTTGTTGTCCCCCGCGTCTTCCTCTTTTTATTGCCTCTCATTGCTCACTGAGGTATTCTCTCTTTAGCTTCTGTTCCCCTTCTGTTGTATTAGAAACTGACACCAGATGGTGCCTGTGACACTGTGGCGCTAATTTAACAAGACCTTTGATGGGATATGTCAAAAGAGATTATATATCTGCTAGAATACGCTGAAAATTTTAGTTTAATACACCTTTTTATGAGAGAGTTTCCTTGACGTACGTTTGTTTTCACAAATAAAATTTGTGCATTTATTCATTTTGATGATAATTAATTTAATTAACAAAAGGAAAGAGATATTTATACCCGATAACGGATGTTGAATGTCAACAGAAAAACATGAAAATGTGCATTTTTTGCTATATTTTCCAAATGTATGTTCATATACAGGCATACAGATATTGGTGGCAGATATACGGTATTTGTAACACAGCAGCTTTACTGAATAGAGTAAGGATGTTTTATTACTTATAAATGTAACTTTCAGTCATACTTCAAAGGTTTGGTCCATTTATCTGCAGTGGCATCATGTAGACAGTTTGGGCTTTAATTGTTCAGTTAAAATTAAATTTATTAAAGGTTTTTAAAAAAACTAGTTTATGAAATTAGTGCTGTTGTGGCAGAAAGTAGTGCGAAATGAGGAATCAGCGGTCGAGACACAGGTATCAGATGGGGAAACTCTTTATTCACAACGGCCCTACTAACAACGTAGTCAGAGATGAATTCCGACATTACAAATCGTAACATGCCTTTTTATACCAAAGACAGGCTGTGTGTGTGTATTGGGTGGACGGGCTCCATCCTGTTTCCCAGACTTCTTACCAGAAACCTAATTCCCACAGGAATTAGAAGGAGTCTATTGCTTAACTTGAATTTTACTCACTTATCTTAGTTATCCAACACTCTCTACGTGTGTGTGTGTGTGGTGTATTTCACAGTTTTCCAGGAACTCCAGATGTTTTCCTGCTAATGTTCTGGTCACCATTGGTTACCCTGACCTGACATCCCTCCTAGAACACGTTTTGCTACTTTTCCCTATCTGTCCTGACACACTAAGACATATTATGATATTGTCCCAATCCTGGGCCCTCTCATTCTCCTACAGTGCTTTGAAATTGTTGCTTTACTGCTTCCACAGATTCACGTGGCTTTAGCACATTCAGCAGATACCCACCACAGCCCTGGAGCTAAAAATACTGCTCATTTTTACCTGATTTTGCCACCTAGTTTCATAAACGTGTCGATATTTTTAATCATTCAAATTTGGCTGGATGGTTAATAACACTTTCTTCTTACTTATTCACATATTTATTCTTACTTTACACACTGTCACTAATGGGGAAATTAGGTATAGAGACCAAAAAGTTGTCTGTACCAGGCTGTAAACATGTTTATTTCTGCTGTGAAGTTGGGCATTTTAATATGGGGACTTATGGAGATTGACTCACTTCTGCAGCCTGTCTCAAGTGGCTGCTCGAGGAATTACGGTTTTTAGCACTTCTGCATTGGCTTCATTTCCCAGCACCGGTTCCCACTTGGTGTGCCTGTGTGGAAATACCATATATGGACATAGAACCTTCCTGTTCCAGAAGCAGAATTCTGGAGTTCTGTTCCATTGTCACACGTACACATCATAGAGGAGCAGAATCTACATCCACCTCATTACTTCAGCAGAGGCAGAGAGAGCAGATCAACATTACTGGGCTCCACTAATGGGAAGATCATCGGTTGGATCCCCTGCCGGCTGCGTGCAAAGTGTCCTTGGGCAAAATAGGAAACCCCTAATTGCTCCTGAAGGCTGAATCATCAATGTCTAAGTGCACGTGTGTGAGTGTGCGTGTGTGAATGTGTTAGTTACTTTCTGATCAGCTGTAAGGACTTTGCATGGCAGCCTCACGCGTGCTTTAAGTGGTCAACACTTCTGCACCAGAAGAAACAGAAGAAGAAGAACAGAAGAACATGTTCTCTACAAGGGAACCATCTCATCTCTCATCTTTGTTTTATGTATTTTTATTGATTTGCATTTATGATTAGGAAAAAAGCAGTCATTTTTTATAAATGACTGCTTTTCACCTCTAAAGTTCTTTAAGTGGTCAGTTTCTCTGCAGAAGAAGAAACAGAATCAGCATATTTTCTATGAGGAAACCCCTCATCTTTTTATTTTTTGGCCTGGATTATTGACCAGACCAATAGCCCTATAAAAGTGTTTAAGTTTGTTGCTTTGGCAAAGTATGGAAGCATGGGGCATGTAAACCTCAGCTCGGCTTTGTCAAATTGTAACAACAAACAAAAAAACACTTATTATAGGGTGGGGACAGCACGGGGGCAAAGAGTCTTCCTCACAGACAAGGCATGAAGATTCAGGTTGTGAACTCTCTTGTCTTCTCTGTCAGGAGTGACTAGTTCTCCATGTTGCCGTGGGTTTTCTCCGGGTTATCTCCGGTTTCCTCCCACACTCAAAATGTTTTGGCTAATTTGGCTTTACTACACATCTGCACTTAGGCAGAGGTGTAGATACTGAACTTGAATAAATGATAAAGGTTAAATGTAATTAATGGTTGTGCATCTCTTTTGTGTTTACCATCAGAGTCAGAACACTTTGAGAAAGGTTTGTTAAGGTTTTGTTGAGGGTGAAAGAGTCAGCTGGTCTCCAGCAAACCTAATTCAAACACTAGACAGACAGAATTACACACAAGAAATCACCAAGTTTCAACAGTTCAACTCCTGTTGCAGACAAATTGTCTCCTCCATTTTCACTCGTCACTCTTCCTAAAGTTTTTAATCTCTGAGAAGCCCTCACAACTCACTGAGAACAATGGTTTAGCAAAGACCCTTCCCTGCTTCATGTGACTCTTCCGAAGATGTCCTTGTTGCTAATGCTCGGTTTACCAAAAACACCTTAGCACTTGCATCACCTTTATTCCAGTATAAGCCAGTGGAAAGAAGAGAAACTTGATGCTCAGGGGTTAAGTGATTTGTACCAAGTGTCAGAGCTCAGGCAGAGATTAGCATGCATGCTCAGAAATCTTGATAAAGTCAGGCCAAGGAATTGTTGACAGCAGACGTGAATACAAAAAACAGCCATGTATGTTTGGCAGGTTTACCATATTTACCATCATATTTTAGCACATGAGCATGCTAATATTTGCGCAAAGTACAGATAAGGCTACTGGTAATATAATTAGTTTAGCAGATATTTGGTCATAAAAATATAGAATTTAAAGCAACATAGTGTAACTTCTCGACCACGAGTATTTGTAACACAAGCGTTTGGACCACCGCGAAGAGGAGGGTTTTCAGGCCTAGGGCAGGAATGTTGATGGTGAGTGGAGTCAGTGTCATGCCAGAACGGGAGCTGGGCTAGCGGACAATGTAACCGGGCTCAGCAGTCTCGATGGGCATCATGACAGAGACAAAGAGACCCAAGAGGACATGACAGAGGAAGCTAAGAATAGAAAAAGAGAAAGTAACCAAGCAAGAAGCCGACACCTATTATGAGAGTTTCCTTGGGGGATGTGACATGAGGAATATTAAAACTGAAAATCATAAATAAACCAAAGACAGAAAGAAACCAAAATGAATTTATCATCAGTCAAGGGCTAAAAAAACAACAAACCAAGAGCAAATTGGCATGGCATTTAACTTCAACATGGCAGAACTACTTATGGCAGCAGATCATTCCTAAGGAAATAAAGAGAGTCAGAGGTTCTTATTAATTGTCACTTAGACATATTCAAACTGTCAAATAAAACATTGTAGTTGGAATAACAGAGATAAACCTTCTGCACATCGTCCACTTAAAGAGATTTATTTAAATATATGTCTATTTATTAGTCACTGCCAGCACATCTGCAGAGCATCAGCGATCCCAGCAATAAACAGATCGGGACAGAATAAAGAACCGTGTCTCATCTTTGTTCCATGTCTGTTTTAAATCTTCCTAATGAGACTGTTGAGACAATAAATTATATGTCTTCACTGTAGCAGCTAATTTAAACCTGCTATTCCATCCACTCCCCTTCTGATGAACTCAGAGCCAATGTGGCAAAACTGGACCAACCTCTTGTTATTTTGGGGTGCTACATAATCCCACCAAGCAGTATCTTTATCATAATAACTGTGATTAGAATAGATCAAATGTCATGGGAGCTAATTCCTGTTATTTAACCTTGATAATGTCACTCTGGACTCCCCTCGGATAAATCAGAGTGGTAATGACGAGCTAACTGTCCCTGCATGCCATTAACAAATACTTGATGACGTTTGACTAAATACCCACAATCAGAAAGTCAGAAAATGAGCAATACATTATTTTAGTGAATTATTTCCTTCGGTCTGATCTTGTGTGTTGCTGAATTCATGTTAGCACAGTTAAATGTAGCCTATAATGGGAGAGGGGCCTGACTTATTCTTAGAATATGATTGTGTGCTTTTGCTATGTGTGAATGCTCTGGGTGTGTATTGTACTCATCAAATGCATTATTAGTTAGCTATTTTAACTCTTGCTGCTGTTTCGGCTCATTATTCCTCGTACGCCAACTCATACATGTCATGACTTAGATTACATGTTTAGTTTAGCTTGCATTTTATTTGCTTTCTTTCAGAGAGTTAGCTAGCTCTGTCCAAAAATAACAAAATCTATCTACCAGCAGCTCTACAGCTCATTGATTAACATGCTGTGTAATCTAAAAAGTGTAAAAACATCAACTATTTCTGGGTTGCTGTTTTTATGGCAACTTCCTGGTGTCAATACTAATTGCCGAGCAACTGGTCCTTGCCAGGAATAGTCCTGTAAAACTACAAATTCACATTTCAACATGTACAGATTCAACATGTTCACAGGTGCTGCAGCTTGTGTTAGCATTAGAGAAAGCCAGGCTAGCTGTTTCCCCCTAGTTCCAGTCACTGTGCTAAGCTAAGATAAAGCTAAGCTAAGCTAACTAGCTGCTGGCTCCAGCTACATATATACATATACTATATATATTATTTCATGGCAAGAGAGGAAATATATATAATATTCCAAGATGTCATACTTTTCCTTTAAGTTGAAATCCTAAAAGTGAAAAGATACAACAGTGCTAATATTTGTGATGATTCATATTCCTCCTACTGTTATAAATTACAATAAGATTATTTAATATAACACGAGGAGATATCAGGACAATACCATTAAAGTAATGCTCATGATTTATTATTACACTCCCCTGGTGTTGTCGCAGTGTCAGGGGAGGTGATATTTAATGCTTGGTCCAATGCCAGTGCATTCTTGAGACCAGACGTTATATCTGCTGTCCATGCAGCACACTGCTCACATAAAAAGCTGCCCATTGTCTTTAGCAGCCGCTGTTTGACTCTGCAGACAACCATTCACAGGTAAAACAACCATTGTTTAATTGTGCGTTTTAAGTAGTTAAGGCAACTTTTAGTGAATTACCTCCATTTTAGTTAGTTTCTAGTTTTGTTTTGCTAAATTATTTGACATTATCTTTTGTTCTGGTTTAGAAAGAGAGAAGAAAAGATTCTTTGTCTGACCTTTAGTTATTAGAACAATTCATTAAATTAACTTATTATACACAACAGGACAATGTTTTACTAGTTTCATAATGGTGTTTTTCAAATTAACATGTACAATATGTCAGTTTTAATGAGAGGATTTGTTTTGCTGTCAGGGGTTCTCTTTTTAGTCAGACAGAGAGATGTTTAACAAATCTGTTGAGGTGTCAGTCATACAACAAAAAACTAACAGAGGGGATGCTGAATATAGTGGAGGGAATTATTCTTGTCATGTCCTTGCTTTAATCCTCTTGTCAAAGGATACTGAGGACTGTTTGCTATGTGGTGCCTTGATGGGTCAAATTACATTGTAGTTCATTATGGTGACGCATAATCAACCTAAACTGTTCTAATACACACCTCTGTTTCTCTCATGTGTTTGTTTTGTGATTATAGTTGAAGTGAGGTAAGAAAATCCACCTTAATCCCTGAATGCTACCGTCACGGTTTATATTTGCGCAATTGCCCGCTCTTGATTACAGGAAAGCTGTATTCACCCCTTACATAGATAAATCTGTTTTAATGCTCTTATATAACCTTAATTACGATTGACTATGGCATCATCACCCTCATTTGTCCCTGTTTGGGGTTTCAGGAGCCCAACAGACCCGGAGCCATGAATCCCAAAGGGGATAAGGTGAGACAGCTATATTCCACAGTGTTAATCCTCCATGCATGGAGAGGGGACACATTGTCCTTATGCACACGGCAAAGATCTGGCAGTGGTTATCTGTCAGAGTTGTTATCAGCATCACAGAGCTTTACCCTTGACTTCATCCTAATAATAAAGCATTATCTTTTAACATGCGGCTAGAGTAAGTGTTGTTGAGTTTGACACTCATGAGTCTTTCCATACATTTTTTGACTGTATATGGAACAATGATGGAACATCTCTGGGTGATTCTAAAATAAAAGCCATGAAATAACTTTTTCAAAGTTCATTATGCTCACTTTTAGCTGAAAGATGTTGATGCAATTCAATTTTCTGCAGTTTATGATATTATATTGCAACAAAGGGCCTAATGTTATCCATCCTCTTCATGTATGTGCTGCTTTACAAACCTGAATAGTCCCAGTAACTATTCGATTAATGATCATTGAAATATAACAGTCTGCTGGGTTGTGAATCAATATTGACAAATACTTTTTTCCACAGCCGAAGTCGAAGATTTCGGCTTCGCGCAAACTCTCCCTCAAGGTAAGTAACGATAAACTTTTTTTGATTTGATGTAGCCCCACAGCCCTGTCAGATGAACTCTATCAACACCATCCATCATGTTCCAAATGTATTCATTTGAATTGATTATTAACTATAATTATTATATAAAACAATTGTGTTGTTTTCATACAATGAAACTGTTGAGTTGAGGTCAATTTGAACATTTGTAATACTACTGCCTGGAGTGGCAGAGGCATTTATCCATTACTTTCACGAAACCATTTAGACCTCTGCTAGCTTGCTGAATAGGTTTCATGCACTGTCAACTGCAACACATAATGGTTACAGCTGACTCAATATGTGGACATTTTTCCAATTAAAATGTAATTTAGATTTTTTCAAATCAGTTGAGCTACTCCACAATCTTTGCACGGACGACCTGGCAACTGCGGACATACCCCTGGTTGGGAATCATTGCTATAGGCCGAAGAACCAAGAGATGATGATTCACTTTAGGGCAACTTTTTGGGTTTCTTTGAATTTCCCTGGTCAAATTTGGTTGCTGTCTGTCCAATCAGATGCTTCTCCTCACAAGAGCCTGTGAGGATTTGGAGAGGGAGAAGCAGGAGAGGGAGGAAGAGAAAGTGCGCTACCTCGGAGAGAAGTTGCCCCCTTTGCAACTGTCTGGATTATCACTGGACGAGCTACAAGTAAGAAGAGCAGCTTTTTCTACTGCAGAGAATGTATGAGTTATATAATAAACTAATATTAGGTTATAATAAAACCCTCTTTTCTCCTCCTTCAGAAAATTTGCAAACAACTTCATTCAAAAATTGATGTTGTGGATGAGGAGAGATACGACTGTGAATCCAAAGTCAACAAACACAACAAAGATGTAAGTCTGAACACCCTCCAGCACACAGTTTTTGTATCACATTGCACAGTTCAGTCAATATTTTATAATGAAAGATAAAAAAGTTTCCTCCTTTTGCTAAAAATCAGAGATTAAAGCCTGGAGACAAAAGCCGTGATTGACTTGTTGAAAGTTTGCTTGAACCTTTCGACGAACACAAACCACTGTACTTTGAGTTCAAAGCCAGAACATACTGCATGTCTATAGTCCAGGAAAAATCATCTTAAAGTATTTAATACTTCAGTCTTAGCATATTCATAGAAAATACAAACTTCCCAGAAGCATTTCTGTTGCACTTCATAGATTGCCCGTCGTATATTTTAGATCCATGAGCTGAAGCTGAAGGTGCAGGACCTTGGAGGCAAGTTCAAAAAGCCTGCACTGAGGAAGGTGAGGGTGTCTGCAGATGAGATGATGAGAGCTCTCCTGGGCTCCAAACACAAGGGCTCCATGGACCTCAGAGCCAACCTCAAGTCTGTGAAGAAGGAGGACGTCAAACAGGACAAGGTATCACAACTCCCAAACATTTACCCCTTGAGTCTGATAGTCTCCAAACTCCTTGAGGATTTCCCAGTATGCATACAACTTTGTTTCAGGGGAGATGATCTTTTAATTTATATTATAAATTTCTTTGTTCAACCCCAGGTGCTCACTTCCGAAGTGGGTGACTGGCGTAAGAACGTGGAGGCCATGTCAGGCATGGAGGGCCGCAAGAAGATGTTCGACACAGGCGGCGGAGCACAGTGAGGAGTCCTGCAAATCACGAAGCTGGTCAACTAAAAGCAGGGAAGAGGAAGCGTAGACAGAAACATGGAATACTTATCTGAAAGCTATGAATGACTATTGAAAGCTGTAGAAGTTAAACATTAGGTGATAAGCATGTGTAACCCCTACATCAGCAGCGCCTCCATTTGCTTGATGGCCATTTTCTGTGCAATGACACAAAGACCCATTGTTTTTTTATTATTACCAAAGAACATTTGTTTTGTTATGACATATTTAGACAATTAAAGTGGATATGAATAAACAGACACTGCTTCAGTCTTTGATGTTCCATATCTGTACTTGACTTTATCGTGTTTCATTTTACTGGCAGCCGTTGGTTTATGTGCGGCATGTAAGAGAATGGAAAGCATCTTGACTCATGATGGATTAAATAAAGGAAAGATGGGGAGGGGGCACAACAGGTGTTACCTACCTAAACTCAGCCTCATAATGTTTAAATAGATCTTCCAGACACATCCATAAAAGAAGTGGAAGAGCAAATTTAAAGTTGAAACTGCAAGTTTTTTTTTACCATATTGTAACAATCTTTGCATAAGAGATAAAAACTAAAATTAATTTTGAACAAACAAGTAATGAGCTAATTAAAATTCATAAGAAAATTAGACTCCAATCTTGATAATAACCGCCGGTGATTTGATCATCAGAATAATCGTCTCCTCACTTTTCAGACTTTAATCTTTTCCAAAGTAATTAAAAATGGCTAATTTATTTTGTAGTTTAATGTAGGGGTTTCTTAATAAGTTATATTCAGAGTCTGATGAAAGAAATAAACCATGGAGACTTTCCAGATGATCGAGAAAGACTCTAGAAGACCTGGCTCGAGTATTTTTAGCCATGGTGGTTGTCCTCCATAACTCTTAGCCTTTAAAAAGCAAAACTTGAGCTGGAGAGCAAAACCCGTTGGCATTGTTGTCCTACACATTGCATACATGCATGTGCTTTTTCTGTGTGTGTCAGTGGGTTGAGTGGCCCAGCTATTGTTATTTCAAGCATGACAGTAACACCAACAATAGCTTCAAGACTCGTGGAAGAACACATCAGTTGGTGTACTGTACGTTTTCAAGGGCTGGTTATGGAAAGGTGTGTTCAAACAACTGATATACATGTCTCACACGTGTCAAAGTCGACTCAAGCAGCATGCAGGATAACTTTCAGATAATTGTGTTAAGTATGGATGGTGAGAAGGTCACATCCTTCTCCCGAATGTCAACCTCCAAAGTATGTGTCCGTACTGTATGTGTTTAACCTCTTGTCTGCCCTTGCACTCTGCTGATAATGAAAAGCAACCCAGGTCTTGATGCCCACTCTGTAACTATAAATAGGCACCGATGAGAGCAACCTTCACATAGGACAAATGTTCCAGATGTGCTTTCCAGAGTTCATTCATGTCAGCGCCACATGGTGACTGTTGAACACAAAAAGGTCATGACGCTGGAGTCTCCCATGAAACTTGAGATGACAAAGAGTCGCTATTGCTTATGGCATGCAAGCACACGATGGTCAGAGTGTGCTTCACTGTCAGCGCCACTTGGTGGCAGCCCATAATCAGAGTAATACTGTAAATATTACAAAAAAGGGTAATATATATATATATATATATATATATATATATATATATATATATATATATAGTGTTCTTGAATTTTATCCACTTTTTAGTGGTTTAGTTTTTGTGTAAAAAGTTACATTTTATGAATCCAAAGAGACCTATGTGAGAGCAAAACACAAAGCGCTAATACAAGACTAAAAGTGTGTGGTCTATCCACTTTCAGGTGTTTGTGCTAGAGAGGACTTCGTGTGGTTCTTCCTGTTTTGGAGGCACCTGGAAGATGCTCGATGTCTACTCGGATCCATGATTTGTGATCTTGTGGTACACAAATAAAACACGACTTGACTAAACTTAGAGAAGCTCCCTGTTGTTGTTCTCTCTTCCAGGAGAAAGGAAATTTCTACAAGTTGTAAGATGGAAGAAGCGGAGCCTGACAATAAATAATTACTGCATTGGCTCTAAACAGCACCAGTTCATTTCACTCACGGAATAACCCAAGGGAAAAGAAAGATGAGCCTTAGTCTGCAAAGAAAACACCGAAGCAGATCACAATGTTTGCAGTGTGTATGTGTGTGGCCTGATGAGGAAGTGTGATTGATGTCATTAATCTTCTACATGCAGCACGAGCAGTGTATTTATTGCTGCAGGGACTGGGGGGGTTGACAATATTGGAATATATTTGACAGTAACAGAGGGTGGCCTGGTGATTAGACAGCCTGCCCTGTGACAGGGAGCTCCAGGCTCAGCTCTTGAAGCAGCTAACATTGTGTACGCAAGCGGTCATGTGTCTTGTCAAAATGTCCTTCAGTGAGATAAGTGTGCCAGAGTCAGAATTAGTCTACAGGTAAGTGGTACTCTGAGGCAAATTTAAGGTGCAAAAATGGTTTTCCTTTTTGTAAGCACTTCTGTTTCAACAACAAAAAAAGTGATTTTCTTTTCAATCGACATGTGAAAGTAGCTCATGGCAAGAGGGCAGAGCAGCCAAAAGCAAGAAACTCAGGCAGAATCAGTTGAATTAAAGGCACTTTTCTCGAAACTGTGGTCAATTAACAAGCTAATAGCCTGCAACCTGGAGACAGACTCAAAGAACAGGGCAGGCCAGGCACAGACAGCAGCAACTTAATACACCTCAGGCGGCTATTGAACAGTTTGAAGAAATGGGTGACAAAAGGTGGATATGGCTGGAACACTGTGAGAGGTCTGTTCTGGAAAGAGGAAATGAGGAGGTGACTCGTATATATACATACACACACACACACAGGCTAATGAGGGAATGAGCAACATGCCTGCAGCCAGGTGGATAGTCAGGTGACTGTTAAGGGTTGGAAAGAAAGTCAGAATTTTCTGCAGTCATAACTTACACATATCTTCCCAGTACGCATAGTTGTTTGCCTTTTTCTCTTTTTGTTCAGAGTTATGTGACTAAGCTTCTTAATTTGTGTCAAATTTTAATCAAATTCTTTAATCATTTTAAGAATATGATTCTCTTTCTGTTGTAGGATCATGAGAAAATTTGGAGAAGGAGCTTCTGAAGATGATACTGAAGTGCAGTTAAATAGAAGCTGTACCTCACCAAGTTTACACTCTTGAACCTGTTACCATGCTTTTTGTTTTTGTAGTTTGTGGAGAAAGGATGGTGTGGAGCAGGAATAATCACTACAAATACATTGTTTTCCAAAGAGGTGCCAGAGAAATTTATTCATTTACTTCTCCGCTTTCACATCTCCCTATTGGTTTGGGGCTGCAAACTGGCAACCTTCCTGTGAGAAACCCATTTCTGTGACCTCTGGGCTTGTGGTGCACTAACTAGCTCCTGTACATTATGTGTACACAGCTTTATATTGTGATGTGTCAAATAAGCAGCTTGAGGAAAATCCTGTTTCTTCTCCAAAATGTTTGTCTATATTTGGAGGTAACGACATAGAAAAATAGCTTTTAAACAGACTGGTGGATTCAAGGGTTTAAACAGAAAGGAACACACACACACTATGCTCCCCTCAGTCAGAAAGTGTTAATTGGATTCGGAGTGAGAGGTGAATCTCTTTTCAACCTCAATGAAACGTTCACAAGCAGCAGCAGTTAAAAATGACTGGAAACAAAATGATGCAGACACACATTTGCTATTCAGTGCTAATCCATCTGACCCAACTAAAAGGTTGAGAGTGAACTTCACCTCACTTGAACTGAAATGACAAGTTGCTTAATGAACCAGACTCGTTTCATCTATTGTATAGCTGAGCTTTCAGTTAATTTGTAGTGATGCATCACCACCCCTCATATTTGAATATCTATTTTATAATGGCTTCTTATATGTAGAAAATCTTTTTCTTTTTTACTAAAACATTTAGTAAATGCAATGAGATTTTAGCTGGACTGAAGTTTTAAATAATAGCTGAGGTCCAACTGAGATTTCTCTTCAACAGCATCAGTGTGTTAGCATAACAGTTGCCCGTTTACACTTCCAGAAGAGATGAAGCAGCATTCATTTCATTCATTTCCACCAACTCCTGAGGGAAATATCTGTCAATTTATCTGCTAATTGCTCCACTGTGTTCACCAGCTAACTTATCTTTTTCGCTAAAAAGAGTAGGCGGTGACTGCAAACGAGATTAATAAGAACAAAGAAAAACAATAAAGTGGCTGCAAAACCAAAACAATTAGCTGAAAGACGCTAAAACGCTCTGTAGATCTGAGGGGAACTGTAACTGATAAATTGTTGATTGTTGATAAATCTCTGTGGGTTCTTCACTCCCATCAACTTCTTTCACATTATAAATTGTCTTTTGGTCCATTATGAAAATGAAAATATTGATTAGCTTTAAATTAAGGCTACATTGAATTTTCTAAAATGTCTTCTGAACTAGAATGAGGTCAAACATTTAAGAGGTGATACATTAAGTGGACCAGAGTGAGAGGCTCTTTTCACATTGAAGTATTTTTTCTGTTTGTGTCTTTCTCACATATAAAAGCTGTTTCAGGGATGTTTCATCAGCTTCATCAGGCTCACAGCAGGTCATGTCTCATCCCGCCTACCTGTGACATGCTTTGGTCTGTCTTTGTTCCTCTTATACAGTGAATTCTCCTCAAAGAACAATGCTAGAGGGAACCTGCAAAGAGGAAGGAAGAAAGTCGATATGCACGAGCTTGCAGCCAATGTGCATCTTAATCCCAGCACTGCACCATCTACACTTCTACAGCCATCACCTCTAATGGTTACAGTTAATCTAAAATAGGTGCTTGTGGCTCCGCTCCCTTCTCATTATTGATCTCTGAGCCAATATGGAGGGAAAGGGGGGCTGATAGGTATTGGATTTGGACACCAAAGCTGGTCAGGGGTCAACAAGATGCAGACATTAAAGATTCTCCTTGCTTTAATCAGGTGGAAGCTTTCAAAAGGGCTGCAAACAAATATGTAGTAGAAATCAGATCTTGTATTCAACTTAACAAGAATACAGAAATTGATTTTAGTTTAATTGCATTTCTTAAATCTATATTTTCTCTGTGTCCTTGAAAGTGTCTTTTGTGTTTTTGTCCTTGTTTTTTCTAAATCTCTTCAGTGTGGTGTGATTTAAAAGCTCCAGGGAACAAATTAAATTCTCCATGTTTGTCCTCTAGTCAGAACCATTTTCACAATGAGATATTTAGAAATGAACTGCCAGCATTTCCCCGAGTCTGCATGTTATGGCAAATACTGGCAATTTCTGTGGAAACTAAATCTTGGAATCAAACCCGCCTACGTGACCCAAAGTGAGAAAATTGCTCAGCTTATCCTATGTTGCCTCAGGTCTCCTTGGAGCAACTGTGTGATCAGCCTGTCTGAGTACTGTTTGAATTTACCACCATGGAAGACGTTGGAAAAGTGCAACCGTGTAGGTACAGGTTAGCACAAACAGTACCATACACTATGCAAGCTATCTTCAAGAAGTCTTGTGGTTTTTGTGTGTTTCTTATTCCATTTATTCATGGTTGCCAAAAGATGTACGCAGCTTTGATGTAACATTGCTGATCCAACTTATCATCTAGAGCCGCTAGAAGTTTGACATTTTTTAATCAGAGTGAAACATCTCAGCAACTGTTGGATGGATTGCCATGAAATCTGGTGCAAGTATTCATGTTCCCCTTTAGACAATTGCAATAATATTGATCCTTTGACCTTCTAGCTAGAACATCTAGCTTCACCAACAGGTCAAGGTTTTCATTTAGACAATGTAATATCTCAACATGTACTTGATGGATTGGCTCAGACATTTGTGATCCCAAGAGGATAAACTCTAATGGCTTTTCATCAAAGTAAGTAAGTACGGTTTTGATTACGAGTGAGATGTGTCGACAACTACTGGATGGATTGTCATGAAATTTGACATTCATGTTCCCTCAAATATACGTTCAAATATAAATATAAACTACTACCATCATCCGCATCAGGTAAAAAATTCAGTTGTCCAATTCTTTGGTTCGGTATTTGCAAAAATTACAACAACCCCATCAGCTTCTGATGTGTGTTTAGTACTAATTAGCATGCTAACATTAACATTAGATGGTCATCAGCATATTAGCATTGACATTGTAATCATAATAACATGCTGACATTTGCATTTAGCACTGCTGTGCCTCACAGCCACTACACTCAGTCTTGATTATCTTAAAAGGTGACCTTCAGAACCCAAATTTATCCAACAATTATATTCGTGGTGGAATTTAAAAAACCTTTAAATGTTATATGAAGACAGCTCCATGCTGTGTAAATACATGAAACAATCCTTGTTGTCACTTAAAAACAAATCATTTAAAGTGTTGTTCTTACCAGATGCTCGGGATATCAATAACTTGCTGACTCGCTCGTCTCGACTGACACCACTGCAGAGTGTCACTAATGAAGTGTAGCGTTGCAAGTAATTAATCTCTACCTGACATTAATTGCTGTATCGTGTCATCTGCTGTTATCTCTTAGTGTCATTAATGCTCCAAAGTCCTTGGGAAAATGTCAAATTCCTCTCTCCTTTACATCAGGTTTTAACTTTTCCCTATCAGTGTTTTACTACATGAACTTGCTCAGCCTCCTTGGCATTATTCATGAGTAAAAGACAACGATGACAGCTTCATTTTGATAAATCTTCCCTTTATCGTTGTGTCTTTTTTTTTCCCTAAAACTTTTCATGCCAAAGAGATTGTAATGACACATAACACATGACATCCATAACCAAAGAGTCATTTTATGGCCTAAAATCTCTCATATCCCAAGTCAAGTCGAGTGCATGCAACAAGCCATTTATCAGTAATAATGAGAAACATTGCCCCCCAAAAGAGCTGAAGAATAGAGCAGTTTTCTTTTATTGCTTAGTCTGGAGAAAGTGAGAAATCACTCTAAATGCAGTAGTGATAGAATGAATGAGAGCTATCACTTCAAATGGAAACTTTTTATATATATAAAAATATACATATATATATAGTAT
The DNA here is from genome assembly GCA_033000465.1 of Sciaenops ocellatus. Lineage (NCBI taxonomy): Eukaryota > Metazoa > Chordata > Actinopteri > Sciaenidae > Sciaenops > Sciaenops ocellatus. The sequence continues at coordinate 13,584,677 of CP136889.1, forward strand.
ATGAGTGCCATGGCTATTCTGAACAATGGTGTCCTTATTTGTTCCAGACATTCTTTGTTCGGAAAGGAAACTTTCTGTTTTCTCTGAATGTTACTTTGGGTTGAGTGCAGTCAGTCTGTACGTGTTAGACTCGGCATCAAACACTGTTGAATAATGAGAGAGAATACAGCTGGTCTACTTTCAACTTAGCAAGAAACCCGAGATACAACAGCACTCTGGGGAGTAAGCCTATATTGATATAACACAGTTTTGAAATTAAAAGTTATGGAGGAGGATCCGAAGATGGGGCAAAACTTTAACACTGCCAACCAACTTTCAAACTTATCTCTTTCAGGAGAGAGGCATTTGAAATGGTAATTTGAATATCAATTGATGACTGTGAATGTGAAATTAAACGTTTCTACTTTGTGTAATCTTTGTGTCATTTTGTAGCCATGTGGCACAGTTCTAGGGATGGAAATATCAGTCTTTTGGTCGACCCAACACCATCTATATCTATTGGAACTATTGGATGGATTGCCAAGAAATTTAGTGCATTCATGGTCCCCAGAAGATGATCCCCTGACATTTGCATGAGCACCACCAAGATTTGGGATTTTAGTGACGTGGGATGGATTTTAGTTAAATATCTCAACTGTTCGATAGATTGCCATCTGATTTGGTGCAAACTTTCATGGTAGCCGGAGGATAACTTTGGTGACTACTTGTCAATCAAGTGATCACGCTATTAATTATGCGCAACTTCGAGACTTAATTTCATCTCAACGGGTGAGTTAAAAAAAAAAAATCACCCCCCTCACAGTTGTCACTAGCGGTGAAATTAGCTGTGGAGACCAAAACTGTTGCCTGAACCAGACTGTAAACATGTTTATTCCTGCTGAGAAGTTTCGGCATTTTAATGCAGTCACTTATGGAGATTGACTCACTTCTGCTGCCTGTCTCAAGTGGCAGCTTGAGGAATTACAGTTTTTAGCACTCGTAGCACTTTAGCACCAGAGGTTGCTGCTTGATGGTAACTGAGGTAAAAAACCTGATTATCACATTTTGTGGCTGGTCCTTGTCGTTTCAGAAGGATGTGTGACCCTCTCAGGCTTCAGGCTCATCTGTAAGGTAATTGGTATTAAAGATGGGTTGCCCTTCTTCCAGCAAATAGTCCAGAGTCTGGACCTTGCAGATGTCACCCCCAGTACCAAAGTCACTGCGTGCACCTTTTCCATTTTTACAATCCCACTGCAAAGCTCATTTTTGTCTCTGTCCAGCCATGTGTCGCTAGTTGGATGCGCAAGCCATTTTTCACTTCATGCAGCTTGTAAAGCAGCCATATGGAAGGAGGGACCTGGCTGCGCCCACACTGGCTCACCACTGTGGTCCTAATATTTCACTGTCTCAAGGTCATACGATATTTATATTCCCTCTGAGCTGTTTTAAAAAGTTCAATGAAACTTTTAACAACGTCTTTGTCGGGACAAAATAAATACACAAGTTTATTTCAGTTTCTTTCTGTGTTCTCACAAAAAAATAGCATTAATCACAGCATGTCATTAATGCCACTCCTGCTCTGGATGAATTTGGCAGGCTGTCCTTTGCTTCATTAGACTTTGACACTAATTAACAGTAATTTACTCATGCTGAATGTGGACGCCCTTTGGATTTCAAAAAGCCGGATCATGAATAAACAATTAAGACTTTAACAAAAGTGACAGAATGCTTTATAATGACAAGTTGATCTAAAAGGAGCATGTATGTCAAACACAAACACAAAGGCCTGTTAAACATAAAAACACTATTCATTTGACAACAGGCTAATGAGAAGCAAACATTCCTGCATATTTGCAATGCAACAACTGAATGCAAATCTCAAAAGCATTACACTGCAGCGACCAGGACAGCCGAGCACTCTCTCAGTGAGAGATCACTTTAGTCTATATCAGGAGGGATCATCTCTGCAAACCTAAAATCCATTTCCTTTCCTTGCTCTGCTTGCATGCTATCTGTCTGGTTGACTTGCTTTTTATTTCCCTTTTGGTAAAGTTAGAGATACCGAAGCACAGACTGAAAAGCAGCCTCCTTTCCTTGATCCCATTTGCAAAAATTCACACTGCTATCTCACCATGGCAGAAATAGAGTACTTTTTTTTAACCAAACTTTATGATTTGTTTGCACACCAAGAGAAAATGGTGAATATGTTGAAGAGACCCTACATCTACTCTGTAAAAAAAAAAAAAAAATCCACATTTCATCAAATCATCTTCATACTGTGCTGCTAAGTGAGCAGCATTAGAAGGAGGAAGCTATTACATTTTCTACCATGCCATCCGTTTCCAACCCTGCAGGGCAACATCCCAAAAAAAAAAAAAAAAAAAAAAGAGTTACCATCCAACACACAAAGGCTGCTGTGTGACAAAGAGAGCACCACGAGCGATTCTAATCACAGATTCATGAGGAGAACAGCGTCTTCCTGAGCTTTAGCTCTTTTAATTCGTGCGCTGGAGTCACATCTAGAACACCAGAAGCAAATTTCACAAGATTTTGGGGTAGACCGTATCAAAAGAGTCTATCTACTGTGATAAAATAATGCTTAAAGAACCAGTGTGTAGGATTTTGTGGTTACTGATTATAACCATGTCATCTCACACTCTCCTTGCTTGCATGAGCGCGAAACTAAAGTGGCGATAAAACACGCGAAAAAAGGTGTAAGGTCCTGTCTAGAGCTAATGTTTAGTTTGTCGATCCTACTGTGGCACGAAGAAACAAGTTCAGCTTTGAGACTCTGTGGAAAAGGTCTCTGTGGACATAAAAGGTACTTTTTAAGGCGCCAAAAACATAACAATTGTTATTTTCAGGAAATTATACACTTATGTAAACATATTATAATCAGTTTCTGCCTTATTCTGTAAATAAAGCCACTTAACCCTCATATTCAATGCCTTCACAGTATGGTCTAGGTCAATTTTGACCTGGCCCAAGAAAATCTATTTTTTCTATTTAGAATATATAAATAGCCTATCTGACATTAATAAATTCATTATTAATCCTTCATTTAAGATTTACATAGCATGAGAGTATTTCAGTTTCAGTTTCACTGGTTCAAGGTTCCCCAAAACAACCTTTTTTTTTCTCTGTGATGCTGATGTTTTCTCATTTACTATAGTGTAAACTTATCTTCAATTAATTATGAAACTGTGGTGTTCCAAACAAGACACTATTCATGGAATAATATGGAAACACTGGTGATATCTCCACATCCTGAGTCCTCTTTGTCCGACACCGAGACAAGACCGAGTAAAAGTGCAGTTGATTCCGAGACGAGGCCGAGACCTTCAATAAGTGGTCTTCTCAATACCACTTATTGAAGGTGTTGAAGACCAATCCTGAGTACTACAACACTGATATGCACTGATAATGACCAGGGCATGCATATTTATTTAGTTACAGTGATGATACCTTCTTTAATTATTCATGTTTCTAAGAATTAGTCTGCAAAAACTGTGAATTTACTCATAAAACGTGCAAAACGGCTTCACTGTTTCCCCTGCGTGTTGACATCACCGGTCCACTACAGCTCCACCTCCTCTCTCCGCTGATGCTGATCCCCTCTCCTTGCATCAGCACCATTTCTGAGAGAGAGAGAGAGAGAGAGAGAGAGAGAGAGACTACCCGACCACAGCAGAGCGTAGAGGCGTCAGACGGCCGCCAGATCATCCCGGTTACGCACTGTTCAGAGGCCTCATCGACGGTTTGCAGCGCCAGAATCAGCTGAAGAAGAAGTCAACACAGCCGGGCACACGGCCACAGCTACAGTCAGTAATGGAGAGCCTGCTGGATAATCCAATGAAAGCCGTTCTTTACCTGAAGGAGCTCACCACTATCGTCCAGAACCAGCAAAGCCTGATCCAGACGCAGCGCCAACGCATCGACGAACTCGAGCGAAAGGTGGAGGACCTGATAGGAGAGAACCGACAGTTGCGGGACCCCCATCACTACGTCCAGCAGCCCCCTCAACATCACCACCACCACCACCACCACCCGACCCACCGCAGCGCCAGTCCCCAGGCGCCGACCCACCTCCATCAGCACCCGGGGAGCAACAAAGCTGCGGCTCACCTCGGCCAGCAGGCGAAGCAGCAGCAGCAGCAGCAGCAGCCGCCGCCGCCGCAGCAGCAGCATCAGCAGCAGCATCAGCAACAGCAGCAGCAGATTCCCGGTCTATCGGCCCAGCCTCAGCAGCACCAGACCCCTCCTGCGCCGTCCTCCCACCACCCGCAGCAGCTGCAGCTCGTCCCCACCTCGCCGCAGTCACCAAAAGCGAGCCAAGCCGGCCCGGACTCCGTGGAAGAGGACAAGAGGAGCCCCTGCTGCAAGTCTCTGGTTCCGCAGACACCCACCGCTCTCTGCCGCTCAGTTGGATTGGCCAGGAAAGCGGAGTAAGTAGCTCTCATGCTGTGTGCAATATAAAACAAAACACAACCCCCATCATGGAAAGAGATTTAGAAAAAATATGAGGACTGATTTCTCAGACAAAACAAACAGGAATCTTCTTATAATTCATGTAGATGAGCTTCTGGATTTTTGTAAATCACCATAACAGTGTTGTCCTTTTGCAAAATGACCTTTTATTCAAATGCTAAAACTGCACAGTGACATTATTTCACCCCGCTGTCTCATAAAACACACATAAAAGACTCACATGCACTGACCCTAATAAGATGGATATTTTTTCGCTGTGTACTCTGGCAGATCTCCTCTTCTAAATAAAGCAAATGTATTTTGGCCTCAAGACAATGTGACATCCTGGAGGGGCCATCACATGTAAAGTAAGGGTGTCAGCTGTAATCCTGGAAACATTTTCCAGGGAAGTTATTGAAGAGAATACACAAGGCAGTCATACACGATTTGTCTTTGATTAACTTCACATCCCCTGAGAAGCTGAGGCTTAATTTTCTGACAGGTAATTCAGGCTCCTCCTGTATTTTCTCATTATTCACTATTGTTGCCCCATTAAATCAATTGCATGCCTAATGGATATTGATTTCAGGGACCCAGGCTGGCATTTTTACAGTGGTGGTTTGTTAATTCCGCACCAAGGTAGACTGACACTACTCAGTGGGACTAAACACCGGAGATAAACAGTTTTTAGGTGACTCTTCTGAGCCAGAACAGAAAGTTGGTTAAATGATTTGCTCAACATTTTGGTCTTATCCTTTTTTTTCCCCCCTCGATTTTCTGTCCTTCGTGTGTTCCCACACTTAAATAATGAGTATTCTTTAAAAGGTTTCTGTTTTTAGGATCGGCTGAGGTAGCGATTTCACAGGTGCCAGGAGAGCGTCGTGACATTGTAAAGATACATTTTAAAACAAGCAAAGCACCAACTCTGACTTTGAGACAAATGTCAGCACTTTCACATGCTTAAAAAAAACAAAAAACACCTGCAATCGAGGTTCAGTTACACGGACTATAACAGCTTGTTCCTCATTAAGACACCAACTGAATGATGTTACACTGAGAGGAACATATCCTGAGGAATAAAAGCAAAGACAGAAAGACATGAGCGGTTATAAATCAGACTTAGAGCATCTTCAGGGTTACTAATAAGCTTCGATAAGTTTGAATCTACTTTCTTGTAGATATGTTGTGAGTCAGTGTCATATTTCTGGTGTTTATGCCATTGGAATGCTGTTATTCAGTTTATTTATTCCCATAAAGAAATGTTTAGTAGACTAATTGATTGACATAATATAAAATCAGTAACTTTTTTCATAATTGATTAATCATTCGTCATTTTTTAAGCAAAAATACCAGACATTCCCTGGTCATTCATATTATGTGATAGTAAACTGACTGACTGGCTTTTTGTTTCTGCTGGCTACTTTTTTAACAAGTATTCATGTTTTTTAGTGTTACTGCTGCTCCAGGACATCAACATTGTTGTTTTGAAGGCCTTTGTGTGTAGCTTTGACTTTACCCTTGCTGGAAAACAAATCTTCCATGAAGTTGCAGCGTGCATCAGTTTTTCCTCCATGATCTCCTTGTATTTTGTTGCATTCATTTATTCTCACATGCCTTCCCAAGACCTACTGCAGAGGAGCATCCACACAGAGTTTTTGATCATGTCAAAAAAAAGAAAAACTACATTAAATCCCCTTTGATTCATTGTTTCAGAACAATGAAACATGAGATCTGTTTTTTATTTGCACTGTATGTGCTTCAGAACAGCACCGAGTGCTGACTGTTCTTTACCACTATCAAGGTCACATGAATTGCCTCTGCCAGGGCCGCACACATTCACACAGTTGCACACACAAACGCACTGCACTGAGCCCCATCTGTTCCACTCGGCTGCATTTGCATTGTTTCTGTTAATCCAGATTGATTTATCGTGCCATTAAGACATAATTCCAAAGGAGTGCAGGTCAGGAATAGTATACATTAGCATGGATACTAGAAAAAACTCACATTTATTGGTCCAGACACACACAAACCCACAAGATATGAGTTGTACAAAATAAATGTCAGAGGGGGATTCAATAAGTGGGCTGATTTGCAGAATGATGACAGTGAGAGAGTGTGTGTACTGTACACTTTCTTATCCTAAATGTAAAAGCAGTGATACATGAAAGGAGACGTGAAGGCGCATTGTAATTTCCACTCATAGCATTGATCCATTGGTCAGACAAGATGCTGTATCGCTGTGCTGTCAGTGCCGCAGGAACAGTGATACATTTCTATTAAGGAGTGGATGACAGGGACGTGTCACAAACTTACTAATAAGGGTTGTGTGTTAACGTGTCTGTATATTTATCCACGTTATTCCAAGCCTCGTGATACTCTGCTTGAATTTGTTACTGAACTGACATCTGCAAGAGTTAGCAGTTATGATTACTTCCTTCCTTACCCAGAGTTAGATGAAAAGATTGACACCTCTCTGATATCAGTGACTATAAAGCTACTGCTAGCAACAAGCTAACTTTGCTTAACCCCTACAAATAATCAAGAAATACATACACACAGAGTACAATATTCATGACTAAGATTTCATGCATGAATAATCACCTGAAAATGGTATATAACCCTTTTAGATTTACAGTGGGAGTGGGTCCTCTTCCATTGAGGCCGCCATGTTGAAAGGCCATGTTTCTACAGTAGCCCAAAACAAACAAACTGACTCCAAACAGGGCCTTTCAAGTGCTGTTTCTTTTTTACACTAGGTAGGCGAGGGTGATGTGAGGAGATTGCAATGCAGCGATTACACTACTAGATGCAACTAAATTCTACACACTGGACCTTTAAGGTATATTGGGTTACTTAGATAGCTTTAAAAGGTGTTAGTAGGTGAATTTTGTTGCCAGAGCCAGGCTAGCTGTTTCCCCGTTTTCAGTTTTTGTGCTAAGCTAACCTTGCTGCTAGCGGTACCTTCATATTTAGTGCACAGGCATGAGTTGTGTCAATCTTCTTCTTCATTAGAAAGGACAACACCAATCAACAAGATAAGACTTATTAACAAAACAAAAAGATTGTGAGTGAAGTGTGAACTCTTGAACTTTGTAATTGTGGGGACGTTTCGGTGGGGAATCCGCTGTAGCACCTAGGAGCAATGGACCCCTGCAGGACTGAAATAGGAGAAAGAAATGCAGTGGACAGGAGTGGTACAGAACATGAGAACGAAAGCGGTGAAGAGGTGTGGCCCTGCTCCTTGAAATCTGCTAAAAAGCTTCACATCCTTAAATAAAATGTGTATCTATGGAAATACCGACAAGCTTCAGAGCGTATTAGATTGGTCATTACTAACAGATTTATAAAAAGTAGCTACTGTATGTTATCCAAGGTCCAAGTTCTTCAGGTTGTTCTCACATCCCTCAATGGTAAAAAGCAGAGCTATAATCACAGGATACTGTTTAAGGTTTGATGTTTCCACATGATTTATTTCTCAAGAAAAGGAAAGACACAGGTGTAGCTTGCTGTTAACTCTTGCAGGAGTTGGTTCAGTGAAAGGAATAACCGAATGTCACCTCCATAATTCATGCCAAGTACCACAGGGCTGGGGATAACATGGGTTCTTGTATTCATTCGTAAAGTAAGGAAGCAAGTTAGTAAACAAATAATCCCTTAATACCGGGATGTACTAGATTTCCCACTTTACCACTGTTCCCGCAGCTCATCGATGTTTTTACTTGATTGAAAGGGAGCAGAGAATCAATTCGCAAAGCTTGAAATGAAAAATTAGATGCTCGCTCACACATCATGCATTCCTCATCCGGTGGCATCATTTAAAGAATTCGAATCGAGGCTGCCTTCAGCTTTCGAACAGTAAATGTGGTTTTGAAAAGTTGCTTCCATCCCCCATCTCTAGCAGACTTCTGCTCTGGTATGAGCTCAGACCTCTAAGACGGAGAATCTGAAGTGTTGCAATTGTGTTACTCAGTCTGAGAAGGATTCTTGAGGGGCCTGCATGTGCGATGTGAGGGAAGCCTTCAGCAATCCTGTCTCCTCTTCTATCTTCCTCCTCTCTCTGTCAACTGCACCTCCCACTCTCAGCTTTCACTGTTCGTATTCTCCCCATCTTTGACTCCTTGTTCCCAGCCTACAAATGACACCTTCGTCCACCTTACCTCATTAGTCTTTGACTGTCCTTGTCTCTTCTCCTCTTCATCTGAACTCACCGTGTATTTTTACATTTATTCTACTCCACCATCTCCATCCCCCTCCCCACTTCTCTGTTCTTCATTCCTTTAATCAGCAGCGTATGCTACAGTCACCACCTCTGCAGTCTGGATCAGTATTCAGTCCCATCCTCTTACCATCAGGCTCTCCGCCACTTAACCCATCTCCATCTCTTGGCTGGGCTGGAGCGTTCAGTCCACCCTGTCCTTTGGTTCCTTGTGTATGCTTTGGGGCTGCCAAGTGTGTGTTAAAATGAGAGTGTGATGGTTGGACCATGTGTTCAGGAGGGAGTCGAGAGGAGTGAGAACAAGCTCGGGCAAGGTGGTGTGCATAGATGCGCGTGCGTGACTGATAGGCAGCAATCCTGTTGCCTGAGGTGGAAATCCCAGGGTTCTGATATAGCTCTGGGTGCTTCTCTGCTGCTTCCCTGCCTCCCACACACTCCCGCAGATATATTAAGGTCTTGCTCTTACACACAAAACACTCACTAATGCACACAAATCCTAACATGCCACATGCCACCTGGCAGCATGTTTTTCCGCATTGGCTGAGACTCTCCTCTGCGCCCACCATGCCCTCATTTTCCTCCTACTGGCCTTGTACCAACCAGAGCGCAGAATGTATGCCACCTCATATGCCATCTCCTGCCTGCGTCTGTCTCTGTAATAAGAGGAATAAACTGGGATCTGCAGATAGCACTTACATATGGGGATTTCAACACACACACACTCATACACGTACATATATTACGGAGTATCCCTGCTGGATGCTGCAGTCTCTCCTTGTTCTGGTGCTCTCAGATCAATGAGCCTAGAGCTTTGCATGCACATTCTCCACCAGCTATGCTAACCCTTTGAGGCCACTCTGGCCTTGATCTCCAGGGCCTTATCTTATCCTTATCTTAATCATGAGCATTTTCTCTAAATAATATATTTACGTTTTACTTTGTGGGTGCATATGCAACCAACACAAGATTAAACCCCAAATGTTAGCTAACATGCTAACTTGTGTAACAGTGTGCTAAAGAAGAGTTTTAAAACTTTTAAAAGCTTACACAGTTGTGTGGTTAGCTGTACAGGATCAGATTTTTTGTTCAAATGCTTATAAGGTATTGAAATTACCTTTCACTGATCTCTTGTACAAATTGTACGGCCTTGACTGAGACACACAGTTTGTCAGCTTTGGTTTGTTTAACCATGACTGTTTAACAATCCTTCACGAACCTTAACCAAGTAGTTCTTTCTTTCCCTTTTAACCAAGGAGATCATTCTTCCTTATCCTGGAGGTTAATGAGAGTGAGTCGGAAAAGTAAAGTTGCAGGCCTGAAAACCAAAACAACAAGCTGAAAGATGCTAAAACACCAACAATTTGATCCAGTGTCTGTTTTTAAAGATATTAATTAGTGCAGGTAAGTAGTAGTAGTAGTAGGACAACGTAAGATTGCTTATAGTTAACTATATAAATTGTGTGTGGGTGAAACTATTTTGTGGTTTTCAGTTTCATCAAAATTACTTATATGATATATAAACTGAAATATAATGAAATATAAACTCTTGACAGAGAGAGCTCGACATTGTTTGTAGAGTTTTTTTTAATGTAATTTTTTATTTAGCAAAATTCTGGGAATTTTCAAAGTTGGAAACTTTCCACGGAACAAGAATTTATGGGAATAAATTTGGGAATTTACAAAACTGAAGGTTAGCCCTTAACAGGGAACTTAAATATAGTTGGGGAAAATCTATTTTAGCATAATCTTGACTTGTTTACTGCAGGGCTATTGAGGCCACACATTTGAGCCCATGGACGACATAAAGTGAAGTAAGTTTTGATGATATTAGGGGGTAAATATATTTGATGTATTAATGTTTAACTTGCAAATGGCACCTGAAAATGTATTCATACAGTAGATAGCTAGCTGATAGGTTAGATGCTAAATAAGCTATAGCTAGCATCATTTCGTTAACCATTTATGAGGCTATCTCATCATGCTGGCTTACCCCCAATGACTAATTTATCCCCAATTTCCATAAATTTCCATAATTCCCATGAAAAGTTTCTGATTTGGAATATTTCCAAAATTCCCCAGCTTAACTTCCCATAGAAAGTTTCTGGAAATTTACGGCAATTTTCCACCCCTTTGCAACCCGAGCTTTGAGTAGCACAAATGAATTTAAATGTAACCATAGTGGCACATTTCACCTTTCAGACAACGTTATCTTAAAAACACTGGCACAACAAACTGAAACAATCAGTGTAGCTCAGTACCTCTAGTGGTTTCCCGTCCCTGGAGCCTAAAAGAAAAGTACCACTGCCTCTCCAAGACAACAATGAATGGGAGGGACTGAGAGAGAAGTAGATGGCTGGATGATAAATGAGTTCAAATGGACATATTGGTCCACACTATACTTGTCTTGCTCTCTCCCTCTGTCCTCCTTTCTGTATTTCCCTAACCTGCCACCATTACTTGAGAGTTGGAACCTCCTTTCGGCTCTTTACTTCGCTCCCCCTCCCCTTGGTCTGAATGGGAATCACGTCTGCTCGGTTATGACAGGGGTGGCTTGGCTCGGCTGCTGCTGGAATCCAAATCATGAATATCACATTTGGTGCGTAGTGCTTTTAAATTGCTTCATTTCTCAGAGGACATAGCTGCCGGGTGATTCCTGACTCCCTGGTAGAATATTAGCTGTTTTCATGCACAAGTTGAGCAAAGACAGGCCCAGTTGCGGGTAATCCAGCCGTATGTGTTCGTGTGTGTGTGTTAAAGATTGCGTTGGGGTGTTAAAAGGATGAGAACAGCTGTTGTAAGATGATATGTGGGATGATTTTCTGTCTTTTTCATTCAGTGTATGGTAATCAAGGATGTAACTTACTTTGGCTTTGGATTACTTAACACTTGAGTTGGTCTGAGGTATTGGTTTGATCCAATATAGTAATATCAACATATGACCATTGTTATACTGACTACAGAGTACAAATAAATCCACTTGAGCTACTCAGTATCTTTGCAAATGGTTTAAATGGACATCAACATCTAAATGGACTTCCTGTATCTCACCCCCACCAGGGTAGCAAGAAACTTAGGGGCCATGATTGATGTCCAACTAACCTTCTCTAATCCTGTCGCCTCAGTTGCCCGGTCGTGTTACTTTGCACTTCACGACATAAGAAAAATCAGGCCTTACCTGCCTCAAAATGCTATCCAACTCATCTCACGATTAGATTATTGTAACGCCCTCCTGACGGGACTCCCAGCCTGTACAGTGAAATCTCTCCAGATGATCCAGAACGCAGCAGCGCGTCTTGTCTTCAGTCAAGCCAAAAGGGCAAGTTACCCTGCTGCTCAGTGAGCTCCACTGGCTACCTGTAGAAGCCCATATTGAATTCAAATCGCCCATGCTTGCCTATGAAGTAGCCTCCGGTACTGCACCCACCTACTTGAATGCCCTTAAACAGGCATATGCTATCTCCAGACCGTCGACCGTGGCTGGGTAATAATAACCCTTTCTTCTTTGGTCTGACAAACTCAGTACACATATTTATTCTTAAAAGCTTATATTGAAATTAAAAGTTCTAAACTTCCTCATGAAACACTTGCAAACAGCTTTTTTCATCTCAGTGCCAATTAAAAATGGATTTCTGTGGATCTATATCCCAATAATGTGTGTCAGTGCTAGCGAGTAGCTTTTGACTGATATATACTGGTATGTTTTGGCTGCATCACCTTTCAGGTCGCCACAAATTTGTTGTAGAAAACTAGAGGGGGAGATTATTATGTAGAAAAGGTACATAAACAGAATGACAGACGGGCTAAATAATTAGACAGAACAGAATAATTTAATACTGAGAAGCCTGTTGTCCCATTTTCTTCATAACTTGGCTATAGTGCAGTTTTTTTTCAGTGTCCTCTGCCTCTGATTCAAAATCAATCAAATGACAAAGTTTGGCACCACCATGATTTTTTTCTTTTAAACATGACTCCCCAACTGGCAGCCCTCTGTCACTTGGGCAAGATGCCTGACTTGATGCCTCACTGAAAAGACAGACGTGTCATCCTCGTCCTTGACACTTCCAGATGCCTCGGATGACATCATCTTTTATATGTAAATGCTGCATTATGGCTCTGCATACGATTTGAATATGTTTTTAGTCACATGACGCTGGCTGCATAGTGAGTCGCCTGCTTCATGGTTGGAGGTAAATTATGCATCTGACTGATGAATTTCAGTCCTTCATGCAAATGAACAGTAGGCCTAATGAGCAATCAGGAGAGTGTGTGTGACATTAGTATGCAATGCATATTTCATAGTTGTGGTTGCAAATGGAAAGACAGTGCTGTCATGTAGTTTTTTAAAAATTATTACTCTGATAGAAATGTAAAAAGAATAAAATATTATCGAGTTTTATTATGTCACATGCTAAATTTTGCATATTTCAAGGAGTAACAGCTGCCTACAGAGTGTAATAACAGTTTTACATTGTGGAAGTAAGAAAAAAAGTGATAATGTGTGTAGGTGTGATAAGTCTGATAATACATCCCTCATATCACACTCTTCTAATCGCTGCATAATGCATTACACACATCTTTTAACACAAAATGTGCGATTAGCCGGCAGTTAGTGGTTGCTAACATATGTGGTGTTGTAATGAAACAAATGTGTTGCCCAGAGACTAACACTTCAATATTATGAATGTAAAAGTGTGTTACTCCAGATAGTGGGATTCCTCAAGGGCAGATAATGCCGACTGTTGGTCAGTGAGCTAATGACTTCTCTATGTAGCACAGGGAAAAGGGATCTTTGAAAGTAGGAACCATGTGCAGTTATGGAAAAATGTTTACCCATCTGTCGCAGAGATTTCACCTCCTGGGAGCTTAGCGCTGAAAATCCCTCAGACAATCCTAATTGTTTTTCACCATGTGTACTAGTGTGCATCTATGTGTGTGTATCCAACGAGGGTTAGGTGAGCGGTTAAATTATGGGCTTGTGTTAGGGCTGAACATTTTGAGGTTATTTAGTTGTGATTTTTGACTAATTTTTGTATTTTCTATAAATTAAACAATAAGTATTTGTGGTCACTGTAGTATAACAGAACATAATTGTACAAGGCATTACCGCAAAGATATGTTTCTAGAATCATATGTTATAATGCAGTTGTTTGTTGCTGAGGACCAACGGTTTCAGTCAGACAAAAGTCAACTTTTAAGCAGCCTAAACTCAAGCTCAATCTTAAACTAAATTGTAACATTAGTTTCACAGACTGACAGGACTGCATATTAGAGGCTTGAGTTTACTTTTAACGTTAGCTTCACAAACTGATGGGACACCCCAAATCTGCACTTTAGCTGCTTGAGCTAACGTTAACATTAGCTTCACAGACTGACACTGCATTTTTGTTGCTTGTGCTAACTTTTAACGTTAGCTTCGCAGATTGACAGGAAAAGACTACTTCACAACCCCTGGACGTCCCAATTTAGAGCTCTTAAGGTGAAAAGTTTAAAACGGTGACATGATATGCTTGGAAGTTTAACTGGCTGATTCAGACATCTTTGTCCATTTTACATTTGCCTGACTGCCAGACTGTTCTTTCACTAGTTCTATGTACAAAACAACACCAGTCCGTTGGTCTTTTATGAAAGAGACTCTTAGCTCACTCCTTATTTCTTTAAACATCAAAGAGGATACAAAATATCCAAATATAGAGACAAAAAAATAATTTAACATTAATTAAGTTAATACAGCTGAGTAAAATGACTTTAAATTTACTGGTGACATTTACATCTGGTGAAATCTGTCGCTACATCTTCAGACACGTTGTTAATTATGTATTTTATAATGGCTCTTGTGATTTTAAAATTGCACTCTGTCATTGATATAAAAATGATTAATTGTTCAGCTTCAGCTCATGCTGCAACAGCAGTTTCTTTAATGCAAAGGTCTACTATTTATAGTTTACAGGCTACATATGTTAGCTATGTGATAAACCGTCAATTTATTGTATTATTTAGGTTCATTTATTGCCCATTTTTCTCTATCCGACCTAATCTCCATGTCTGCTGTTACATTGTACACTCAAACAAACACACCCATGCACAGGCACACACTTGCCTAGGGAAATGTCAAGTATGGTTAACTCTACGACCCAGAGTAATGTTCAAAGCCATCCACCTAAGGCTGCGAGGCATTGCAGAGTTGATCGGAACAGGCACAGCATGCCGAATCGGCTTTCCTGGTCTTTTCAACACATCTCACAAAGCCTCAGCCGAGGCTCAACCATGATTAATTGTACTGCGCAAGAGAAAAAAAAAGGAGATCCATCCACTTGGCTACTAATTTACACCAATATTGATCATTCATTTACATTCTTCACACCTGTGGACACACATTCCTACATCCAATTACTTTGTCCTTTCTTTCATATATATGATATACCACTTTAAAATACATATACTTGTTTAAGTTTGCTTTCCTGCAGTTTTTGATGTGTAATATTATACACTGGGGTTTGTTACCTTGCATTAAATGCTTGGTTGAGTGCAGAATTTAATCTTTTCCTGGAGGCCACAGGTAGAAATGACTAACCGATTTTGTGTGTATATGTGCCTTGCTGGTGCCTCACCTCGTTATATTTAATAAGCATTTGGGTTTTCAAAACATTTTCACACTCAGATGACCATGAAAGCATCTTGCCCTTCCCCCTTGCATTGTCGTCATATCAACACCCCGTCTGTCAACCCTATGATGCCAGGATTACATCATCAGGTGCCTGTGGGAGGTGCTGATGACTCCGTCAGTGACGTCATTCAAGGTTTGAGAATAAGATGAGCAGGACATGAAGTCTGAATGAGTCACATGTGTGGGAACTGAAGTAAAGAAGTTACTGTATGTGGATGATGTGGTGAGGAATTAGCTTTTATTTTGCATCATGTCACCCCCATAATCTGCTGCCTACATCTCTTCCGCGTTCTTTCATGCACATTCTTCTTCCTCCTTACCTCCCTGAACATATAAATGAAAATAATATAGTAGCTGCTGCTGCTAAACTGGGTGATGGAATTTCCCCCATCAGCCCAAACCCTGGCTCATATATGACAACCACATCAGTTTGATAGCTGTCAAGCGTTAGCATGAGGCATGACAAATATCTGTGAAATTTGACCCACTGCCAAGTATTCATGCAGATGGCCCTGCAGCAACACAGTGTAGCGTGATGCTCGATATGAGCTGCTAAAAACTGTTGAAAGGTGGAGGCACCAGCTGGAGATCAGATGAAAACAGTAGGAAAAAACTTCTGCTTTTCAAAGCAGCAAGCATGCTTCCATATTTTTCTGCTGCTAGTAGAAATTTATCCTTTATAGATGTTCCCATCTTGTAAAAATGTGCTTCTAACCCTGGTTTCAGACTAAACACACAAGAGCAGGCTCAAGGTAGTGTGCAGAATGAAGAGAAGCACAAAGTGGAAGATGCAACTGGCAAAATCGGAGTCTAAATAATCACAATATTAATTGAATAACCTTTTATTCTCATCCTATCGAATCAATTCTGTTGTGCTTGAGATTTTTTACTCAAATCCTAATGGGATCAGAATTTAACCCTTTGATGCCCCTTTGCACATTTTTGTGTATTTGGCTTTTACTTTCTAGCACATTTTATCATTTTTTCATGCATATTGCTGATGATCTATGCAAGGTTGTGCATTTTTGAGTGTTCTCACATTTTTTTAAATGTATTTTTTATTTTTAGCCTATTGTAAACAACGTGAATGACTAAAATAGACCTGTTGTTACTCCTTTGCACATAAATGTGCACATTGAAACCCATTCAAAACACCATTTTTGATCCTGCTCAAATACAAAGTATAAAACATGTAAATTCTCATTTCTCCGCTTCATTTGAGGCCTGGGGCTTTTAAGTGTAGATTAGTGAAGATTTTATGAAATATGACAGTACAAAAAAATAAAAATAAAAATAATGCATATAAATAAATATTGCTGTTAATCTTTCACATACACCAAGATGCAATGATCAAACCATAAATAATCCAGTTTGCATGAAGTATATTGAAAATAAATCATTTTTTGTGTTTTTTAGACCATAAAATGGAGGTGCATCGTGACAAAAACTTTAAAAAAAAATCATTAATATTTGATATGTATGATTAGGACTGATGCTGGTTTAAAAAAAAAGTAAAATAATAATAATAATAATAATAATAATAATAATATAAGAAAAAATAATACGATTTTCACTGCACTTACTAGAAATGACGCTCGCAACATTTTACTGCTCCTTCTTCTTCTTCTTCTTCTGGTTTTGACAAATTGCAACTGGAATTGTGGAGCATTAGCGCCAACATTTGACAGCCTAAATATAAATAAAAAACACATGAACTTACATTTATATAATCGCAGTATTCATTGCAGCTGCTTCAACTCCAGCAGCTTCCTTGGCGGCCATTTTCACAATGCTAGTAGTCCCTCCCCTTCTCTTTACGTAGCCAAAATGGCGACCACTGAGGGCGAGATATGTCCATGTTCCACACGTAACTTTTTGACCGCTACCATCCGGGTACTCACAGTACACTGTATTTTGCTATAACTGACAGTGTGAACGCACTTATGTTTTCAAAATATCAAGTGGAAGTACGCAAATTGAGACACAGCAACCATAACTAGCTAGCAGAGTTAATTAGCCAGCTAAAATTAAGGCTATTATTTATTACACTGGATAACCCAACAATGAATGTTAGTTATATTTTTAGTCATTCATTTGGAGTAGCTAGCTAAGGTTAGCTGCTGTTTCTGTGTGTACAGACTAAAAACACAGATATCTGTCACAGGGCTGCTAAAAATTTGGCCAACATATGAACATATTTTTTTTTATTCCGAACACAAACTTGTCCGGTAGAAATAAATCCAACTCAGTGTCAGTCTTCAACCCCTTCAGCTGACGGCACTCTCTTTGACAAGCGAGCACCAGGAAGCGGTTCACTCCTGTTCTTCCCCCTCCGGGCTCAGCTCTCAGCTCCTCTGCTTGTTTTCCTTCTCCGTCAAAGGCTTCTCTTTTAAGTTTTCTTGAAGGGAGACCAACAGTTGGGAGTTGAGTTGAAAAAGAGTGTAAAATGTCGAGAGCCTAGAAAGAAGTCCTTTTTTTATTTTTAGGGGATTACATCAAAACTCGACATTCACGTTTGATATTTTCATAGTGTATAATTTTTCTTCTACAGAACTCATGTAGCTGCTGAAAATATCTCAAAAAGGATGACACACTGCTGATATTTGGCCCAAATAAAATCTTCAAATAGGTCCGAAGTCCTCACAAACATTATTACCCTTCACGTTTTTTTCCTGTTCTGCTATGAAGTCCAAGTCGCCAAGCAGTTTACACGTGATAACTGATCTCAGGAGGTGTTCAGACGTGATGCAGCATAAATGATAAAGTGAAATCATACCGTATTTACTGTCAAGTGCTGCAGTGGAATCACGAAAGCCACAATGAGATAGATAAAGTATGAATCGCTGCAGCTCTCCTGGCGCCGGCACTGTCAGTTTTTTTGTCAGGAATCGAACACAAAGACGAACTGTTTTATCTTCCTCCTTTGTTTGTCTTTCCTCTTGGGAAAAGTGGTCTTGCTCTCTCGTCCGTCACCACTTCTCTGAGTTTCAGTTGCAGAAGGTGAGCTAAGCCACCTGGAAAAGGCCCGCAATGACGTAAACCTTTCAAGAAGCTTTTTTTAAATTCACTGTGTGTGTGTGTGTGTGTGTGTGTAAAGAAATTGATATAGTAGACAACTATAACATTAGCTTCACAGACTGACACAGCATTTTTGTAGCTTGAACTAACTTTTAACATTAGTTTCACAGACTGACAAGACAAGACACTCCATAGCTGCTAATGTTAGCTTCACAGACTGACAGGAAAAGACTACTTCACAACCCCTGGAGGTCCCAAGTTAGAGTTCTTAAGGTAAAACGTTTAAAATGGTGACATGATTGAAAGTTTAACTGGCCAATTCAGACATCTTTGTCCATCCACTGTCTGTGTGTATCTGTGTGTGTGTGTCTACTCGTGCTCATAAAAGAGAGTTCATGGATATATTTTGGCTAATAATCTACTGCGCAATCATGTTTAATACATAATTTTAACCCACCAACGCGAAGCTCTGGGTATGTGTGTTGAATTTATTTCTCTCTGGAAGCCTTACACACTTGCAGCCTGTAAAACAAAGTGATAAACTAGCACTTACAGCGGCTGCCAATTTGCCAAATGGAAGTGAAGTATTACAAACAGATTTTGAGTGTCTTTTTATTTAACACCATCAAAGTGGTTCCACTAATACTGCTATGAGACGAGTTGACTTGTGGAATGTATATAGCCTAATATATTGGCTGACCTAGATTAATCTCAAGAGTTGTGATGATCTTGATCTTGCAGATAGAGTTGCAAAGGGGTGGAAAATTTCCTCCAGAACCTTTCCCAGAAACTTTCCATGGGAATTATGGGAATTAACTGGAAATGGATGGTAATTTAGTAATTGGGGGTAAGCTAGCATCATGATCATAAATGCCTCATAAATGGTCAATGAAATGGTGCTAGCTATAGCTTATTTAGCATCTAACTTATCAGCCAGCTAGCTACTGTATGAATACATTATCATGTGCTATTTGCAAGTTAAACATTAATTCCATACATCAAATATACTTACCTCATTATATCATCAAAACTTACTTTATATAGACCACAGGCTCAAATCTGTTGCTTCAATAGTCTTTAATAGTCAATAGAGGAATAGTATAGATATTCAAGTGTGCATGCATGAAATCTGGTTGTTCTAGTCAAGATTATGCTAAAATATATTTCCCCCTGTTAAGGGCCAACCTTCAATTTTGTAAATTCATGTTTCATTCCTGTTAATTCCCATAAATTCTTGTTAATTCCCATGGAAAGTTTCCAACTTTCCTAGGATTGTGTAACCCTCAATGCAGATGTAGGTAACTTGTTCTTGTTTTCACCTTCTTCTAGGTGTGAAATATTTATGTATTAACCCTCACTATGGACATTTTTGTCCATTTGGGCAACTTTAATTAAATTAATATTTTTTCTGCATAAATCTCTTAAACAACTTCAAACATTCAATAATTTTGAGGATAATTTGATGTTATTTATAAATAAAAAGGGAAAATAACTCATTGTTTGTGGGTTTTTTTTTTTTCACAAATAATAGTGGCATCAAGTTATCAAACTGGCATTTAAAGGGTTAAAATCCTCAAACTTATTGAATGTTTGGTAGTTTTGAGCAGAGCTGAAGGTGTTAAAGAGATTTATGCAGAAAGAAACAGGAAAAAAATATGAATTTGTAAAGTTTTTATGCAGTTTTTTGGAAGTGGACATTTTTGTCCTTAATGACTTAAGTAAATTAAACTGACGCCTGAGGGTTGAGATTATCGCTGTATAGATGTACATGTTTGTTTTTCTTTCCTTTGACTTTGACCTTGACTCTGAAATAAATTTATTCTAAATTATTGCATCAAAACAAACAGAAATGGAATAATGACAACACACACAAAAATCCCCTTTTTAACCAAGCAGCCATGTTTCAGCCCTGCCACTATTATGAATATGTTTGCTTCCTCCAAGGTCAATTGTATTTGTGTTTACCATGTTTGGCCTTCAGGGGCAGCCTCTAATACCGCATATTATGTTATTTCAATGAACAAGCATGTTCACAGCTATTTTCTTCCCTGACTGCCAAGGAAATGGTCTGTGAAAACTAATCCATCAATTATTGCGAGCTTTGATCCCCCACCCTCTCTCGTTCTCGGTTCCATGCTTCAAATTGTATCACTTCAGCGTGCACAGATCTTTTTCCGCCTTGAGCCGAGTTGAATCAGCCCGAGAGCTATTGACACAGTAAAGCTGAATTCAACACGAGGAGGAGCGCATCGACAATCACATTAGACACAAGAAGTTAAAACAAAATACAATGAAGCCGTGGTGTGCAGATTACAGTCTGCCTCAAACAGACCCAGCGTGTGGAACAGCTTATAAAAGCTTATAGATTTTTTATAGGTGGTATTATGAGTTTAGACCATGAGGGGAGCTGAGTCATTGGTGTGGAAGATCAGAAAGGAGGTCATGCAAGTTCAGTTTAATCTTCGGCAACCCGCATTGATCAAACAATGCGGGCTGTTTGAGGGAGGTGTATTTGAAACCGGAGGTAAGGGTTTGTTGCCTTGCTTGCATTAATTCGAATTCACGTTCATGTGCAGAAGAGACGTGTTGAGTAATCCTGAACATGGGAATGGATGGATTGTCGTCACAATTAGTATGTGAGGAAAGAAATGCAGGGATTAATTAGATAATTCCAGCTCCTAGTCTTCTCGTATCAACTCATTCAAGCAAGAAGAGATTCACGAGAGTTGACTTTTATGCGGTTTCAGTAGGGCATGTGCTATCTTTGTCTTCTTTTAAAAAGGTCCTCTCATAAACCAAAATTGTTATAAAACGCTTGCAAGCTGTTTTTTAGTCAAAAGATGGAGGAGACAGTAAAGTGGAGCGGAGTGATGGCAAAAATATTGGCGAGAAAGATGTCAAAAGCGAGAGATCAAAGCGGAGGCAGACGGATGTTTAAGATGAATCAAAGGAAAAGTGCTTTCAAAGATAAAAAGAGCTCATCCTCCACAATACTCCACTGTGAAATCTCAAATACGATGAAATCAATGATTCAGATGTATTTTATTTATGACACAGTTTGGCTGAATGTGGATATTTTGAGGCAACTAACCCCTCTGCACGCTTCACCCACCTCGCCAATAATATCTATTGATTAAATTTAAATGAGCTTGCCTTTTTTTTTTTTTTTTTTTTCAGTTATCGAGAAAACGAAGACTCAGCAGGTTTGGGCGTCGGTGTCTGAGATTATGCTGGTTTTATGTTCATACACACTGCGTATCGGTCAGCACTCAAAATCATGAGGCCGTGTCCAAGTGAGATGCACACGTTTGAAACAGGAGCAAAAAGATGATACAAGTTGGCAACATTTTGTTTTTTTCTTTTAAAAATAAAGAATTGTTGAATATTGTAACATTGGAGCTCATGATAGTTTTATAATTAATAGAAGAGTGTAATATTCAAAAAGTTACTATAAATACTCTAATATTAGTCAAATTACTGCATTACAACCATTATAGAAATAGTTTTAGAAATAATAATTTTAGAAAATGCACTTATTTGTTCAATCTGCTGAGAGTTAGATGAGAAGATTGACCACTCTTATATCCGTGTGCTAAATATGAAGCTACAGGAAGTAACCTGTTAGCCTATAGCTTAGCATAAATACTAGAAAGCTGGAAACAGCCTAATTACGGATACTCCAGGAAGTCACTGCACCGGGCAAAAAAAATAAATAAATAAATAAATAGTCCCACTCATAACCCTCACACCCCATAAAACAAAATAGTTTTTACACCTGTGTACTGACCAGTCACATTCAAGTGGGCTTTGAGGTGGAACCCATTGGCCAAAATACAATCTCAGAACCAAGCGGCCATCATTTGATGACGATTTAGCTTTTTTCCCCAACCTTTTTAAGGAATGTATCTGTATCCAAATGCATATATCGTTTATAGAGCTTAGCAAAAATGTTTTTTCTTTCTCGTCATTCTCACGTTTCTGTTTGTCTGGCTTCACCAGAAGCCCAGACACATTGGCTATTGCCTCTAGAGGCTGAATCATCGTCAGATGATAGCTGATGCATTCTTAGATTTCCTGTTGGACAGAGCCAGGCTAGCTTTTTCCAGACTTTATGCTAAGCTAATTTGCTGGCCCTAGCTCCATATGTAGCATACAGACATGCCAGTGGTGTCGATCTTCTTATCCAACTCTTGGCAAGAATTGCAAGTGTATTCACCAAAATATGAACTATACAGATACTCAGACAGACATTCTAGCCAAAGGACGCCAAATATATTCCATCCATCCATCCATTATCTGTATCCGCTTATCCTTGTCAGGGTTACGGTGGGGCTGGAGCCTATTTCAGCTGACTTGGGGCGAGAGGCGGGGTACACCCTGGACGAGTCGCCAGTTCATCACAGGGCACAAAGAGACAAACAACCATTCACACTCACATTCACACCTACGGCCAATTTAGAGTCACCAATTAACCTGTTAAGTGCATGTCTTTGGACTGTGGGAGGAAGCCGGCATACCCGGAGAGAACCTACGCCAAATATATTCCACTATAAGATAAATTTGTGTTATATCCTGAAGATTTACTGTGTTCACTCACGCCAGGGTGCCAACAGTGTGAATGTGATTCATCGCCTTTATTAACGTATTTGTGTATGGCTGTAAATCTTCAGCAAGCCATTAAAAATCACCACAGTATTAATACAACACAATATGATACACACCCTGGATGTTTTTATACCTTGTCCTACACAATACACACCCTTTATCTGTGTGAACAAGTGGCTCTGCTGCTTCCAACGCTCGCACTAATCTGTGTCCCCTCAGAGACTGCCTGTGTTCTCGACCTATTAAAAAACGGCCACAGCGGTGTCATGGTCATTAAGGCGAACACAATTAGAGGAGGCATTAACAATGGGAATTAATTTGCTGTCATACCCTCCCTGTACCTTCTGCTATTGTTGCTGTCAAATCTCCCCCCTCAACCTCCTGTTTCTGACTAGCCTAGAAAGTCTAACTTCAGTTTTTCAAAAGACCTTGCGTGTCGCGTGATAAACTATTGCACTTCACAGCACGGAGAGAGCATGGTGGTTAGACTGAAGTGCTCTCGAGGTGAACCAGCAGACACGCTCTTGAAGGAGGTATATAAGAAGACATAGAGGTCTCCTTGTTTTCTCCGTCCTCTCCCAGGGGACAGACAGGAAGGGGAACAGAAAGGGATGATTGCAAGGAGATTGACTACAGGGCAGAAGATAAAAAGCCAACAGAGGGGGTGATAAGGGATAGAGGGGAGGTTGCTGCTGAGAACATTAGTCTTGCTTTCTCATCTTTATGTCTCACCTCTGTCCTTCTGTCCAGGGATAGGACAAGGCATATGTTCTTTTTTCTGGCTACGTCTTCTGACAGCAGGAGTAATTGAGCAAATTCCTCTCTTGCATAACACACTGTGCCTGCAGGACCAAGAATAGGGGGATGGGGAGTCATAGATGGTGATGGAAAATCAGTGTAAAAGGGACAGAAGGAGAGGGGAAGAGCGGGGGGAAGGGAGGATACTGAAGAATGAGCTGGATGAAGCCTGAAAGTCAAGAATGTGAAGATTGCGAGCATCGAGGTTGAAGGAGAGGACGTACTGATGGAGGAAGCACAGCAAATGCACCATGCTCACACATAAAATTTTTATATTCTGGCTCTTCCCTTGCTATATTTCAGTATCAACCTTCACTTGTGAATAGAGTATGTTCCAGTTAAATAGGGGAATATCTGGGAAGCATTATTGGTACAGTTGCTGCTTTCACTATGCTGTAAATTGCTCAAAACATGAGGACATTTTCTGAAAGTTTAGTTTTGCAGTTTTTTCCATTAAATCTGTATAAAAGCAATTCTGCACCGTAGTCAGTTACTGGAACTGGAAAGTGTGGAAACTTCATGAAGCGCATCCCCAATATTTTTTGGTGAGCTGTCAGATAAAACTTGTAATTTATGCCTTTGCTGGAAGGGAGGAAGGAGAACAAAAGGGGGCTATTACTGCCATTGCTTTAGAACTTGACACTATTGGTCAATTAACAGAGAAATAACTGTCAAATATTTTCATTTAAAACGCAAAAAAATACCATAACAGTCTCTGGTTTCTGCTTCTTAATCATGAAAATGTGCTCCTTTCCATTGGCATATATAGTAGAGATAGACAGTAAACTAAATATATGTTAGTTTTGGGAGGTATACTATTTGACCAGACCCCAAGTTGAACCAAGTGTGACTTTGTTTGGCAGCCATCTTTGTCTGTCTCTCTCCGTGGTTCTGAAACCTTGTCTCTCATTCTGTCTATCTCCATGGTGATGAAACACCAATTTCTGCATCCATCACGCTTTGTATCATTTTAAGACAAACACAAAAGCAAAGCATGTTAAACATAGCCTTCCACTTCACCTGCAACAAATACATTGCACTTCACATTGATATCATCCAGTTAAAAAGGTGACAGGTAGAGTTTTCTTGTACATAAACAAAGTTATGCTGGTATTCACGGTTTCTCATCAAAACACACTGGGCCTCAGGCAAGACCCTGATTGTATTCTTGCTAAAACTTTTTTCTTTGAGGCTTTGTCTTCCAAGTCAGATTCACCGGTCATTGAAGTATTGTTAAAAATATGAACGGGGACCCCAGGAAGAGTAGCTACTGTTATAATACAGTAGCTAATGTGGATCTAAATAAATAAAAACAAATCTAACTTATTTAACTGCACAAATTCAGCCTGATGAATGCCACCTGTTCACAGGAAGGTCTGCGATCATTAGATTTGTTAATTAGCATAATTAACGCCCCTAAAATGACCATATAAGGCTATTTGTTCCTGTTCTGCTCCATTTGTTGGCCGGATTCATTCACAAAAATGTTACCAAAGAGTGAAAATAAGACTTTCACACTTCAGCCTTCAGTTAGCCGTGTCAGTAGTGGTGTCAGATATTATTACTGATGTGTCACAATAAAAAAGGTAAAGCATCTTATTTGTATGCTGACTTGTATAAATATTTAATCATGCCTTGAGGTGCTGACAAAATGTGGCTGTGATTCCTTGAGTGTACAAGACATCTGGCTGTATCAAGGTCGAGTGTTAGTGGGACTGCTTTAAAACCGGGCAACAAAGCTGTCAGTGGCTCAAATCCAGGCAGCCAT
The DNA here is from genome assembly GCA_033000465.1 of Sciaenops ocellatus. Taxonomy (NCBI): domain Eukaryota; kingdom Metazoa; phylum Chordata; class Actinopteri; family Sciaenidae; genus Sciaenops; species Sciaenops ocellatus. Next base: position 13,610,195 of record CP136889.1, read on the forward strand.
TGTCTTCTGAGTGCCAGCCTAACTGACACCGGGCCAGTGATTTTATGCTAGGGTAATCTCCCTATAAATAAACTCTGTGGCAACATTTTGTCTGGGTTGAGTGAGGTAGTGTGAGGGCTGGAAAAAAAAAAAAAAAAAAAAAAAAAAAAACATGGACTCAGGAGGAAGCAGGCAGTGGTTGTGGTTGGGAGAAACAGTCTTTCCTTAGTCAATAATAAGAGAAGAAGTTGTGTCTGGGACTTCACACAAGAAGGCTGACAAAACCAGAAGGCCTAAGGCAAGAGGGAGTCAAAAAAAAAAAAAAAAAAAAACAGGCAACAGAAAAAACAGGGGAGAAACTACAGCTATGAAGCATAGCAGACAATCTAGCAAAAGGGTGAATGCTGACTGTGGGGTTTATATTGGGGCTAATGATGAACTGGAAGCAGGTGTATAGGGAGGAGACTGGTCAGGTGATGAGCCACAATGGGAAATACACTGATGACAACTGGTGGAAAGGTGAGAAATGGCAAGGTCCAGAATGACAGGAAAAGGTAGTAAAGGAAAGGTAGTTCCAGTAGGTTAGCCAGAAATAAACTGAATACATTAACTGTATGTATTCCTGTAGATACAAACTCTGATGCAGGAGTACCAGGGTGGTTTTGATATAACTGTTGGCCTTCAATTGAATCAGTAGACAAACACAAGTCTGGACTATGTTCATTTTGTCTATTGCCAGCATTTTTGATATTTTCGATTTGGTCTAGATATGGACATTTGCTTTTTAAGTGAAGTTCGCAGCCAGAGTTTTTCCTCTTTCCACTGGACCTTTAAGTCAGATTGCAAACACAAGCCAGTGTAAACAGTTTATTGAACCAAAAGAGAGGCAGGTGCAGAGACGGAGTCTGGGAGGTTGAGCTGGTCTTTTGTATAGCACTGGTTGATTAGATGATGAGAAACAGGCGGTGAGGTGATCACGCAGGTGAGAGATGGGAGTTAGCTGGACATGCTAATGTTTGCAGTTTCCAGTTTTAGAGTGAGCAAACTAAGCTATGGTGGGAGGGGGTTTGACCTAGAAAATAAGACCCACATATGTAGGACTGAAAATCAAGAGATACAACTCAGCTCTTACCGTGAACTACATAATGCCATCTGTTTGATCTATTTCTATTCTTTTTCTCACAGAAACCAAACAGTGCTTCACCAGTTCTGCTGCCCCGCCCCAGAGGCCCCTGAGGGGGAGACCTCTACTGCCTGTGTCCCCAGGTAAGACGACCGCATCCTTGCAACATCTGCACAAATATTTATTTTTTTTTAACTTATTTATTTACTTTGAACAATTTCTTATTTTCTGTAAATTTTAATTGCAGCCACTTATCATGCATCCTGTTAATAGCGGTGCTGCAGTAGCTACTTTAGGCAACACAACTACCCCAGCAGTGTCATCTGAGATGAAGTGGTTGTAAATGCTTCAGTTACTTCCAGGCACAATCTGGATTTCTTCACCCCTTTATGATGACAATGAGTCAATAAGAGAGGCGACTTCTGTCACATAAGCTTGGGTTTTGGGTTCTGCTGAGGCTGCGAGATTGTTTCCAAAGTGAATCTGAGGCACATTGGATGAGATTTGTTGTTTCCACAGAGCGTTAGTGTTTGTGTTTGTCAAACTATCAAGATAAATCCACCGGAACACAGTCGTAATATCCAAATCAATCACATCAAGATCCCATTTCCTGGACAATGGTTAAGTCCTCGGTGAAGCTTTGAATAATTGGAAAAATATTACATTGAGTTTAGCAAGCAAAGCAGGATGATAGTGCTTTTATCTTTTTATGTCTGGTTGGCACAGTGTTAGAGCTGTGCACAAATACTTGCATATGAATACCAACCATTTTCAGCCTATTTAAAAGCTCTAATATTAGTTTGATGTGGTAATGTGCACCCACTGTCCTGGGGAATACAAAAAAAATAGAACGACTGATAATTATCTGCTTTATTAAATGCACCTTTGTATGACGGCTTTGAGAACAGAATAATTGATGTTTAGTGTTGAATAGGCATTCGGCAAAATATAGAATTAGATAAGCAAGAGCAAAAAGAAATAATAAACGTCTTTGATGATTATTATCTCGGCCCTTTTGAGCAGAATTGACAACACACAATGTTTGCCTCCTGCTTTTATTTTCCCAAGTGCCGCCAGAGTTTGCACAGAAAATGATGGCATTCATCTGACCAAGGCAATTAAGCCATCCGGCCCCCAAAATGGTTTGTTTGTTGTGGGCTGCATGTTTTACAGGATTGTTTTGCTGCATTGTCTGAGCTTGGCAAGAAAATAACAGATAAAGTGAATGTGTATTGATGGCAAATCATAGCTGGACATAAGCGGCAAATAGCTGCAGAAAAATCACAGTTTAAACCAGCTCAGAGGCGTCGCATTAAAGGTCCAATGTGTAAGATTGGGGGACTCAATTTTCAGAATAATGCAGACATGGAAAATAATATTCATAACTATGATTTCATGCCTGTATAATCACCTGAAATATGAATTTTAACTTTTTGTTTTTGTTACTTAAGCCTTTTATATCTGCAGCCGGAGCGGGTCCTCTTCCATGAAGGCCGCCATATTGAAACACCATGTTTCTACAGTAGTCTGGAACAGACAAACTAAATGCCGACTCTAGACAGGAACTTTCAAGTTTTGTTTCTCCTTTACACCAGGAAGTGATGTGAGGAGATTGCAATGCAGCAATTACACTGATAGATGCAACAAAATCCTTTTTAAATGTGTTAAATCAGCCACACAGATAGGCTGAAAGACAGGAAATGTAATGGGGAAGGGAGAGCAGTGAAGTCTCATTATTGGCTTTAAAGAACAGCACAAAACCCAAGTCTGTTACAGTATCTGTTGTCACAAAAGTCACCTCGCGCCCCTATTAAAAACACGAGATTCCAGAGGCAGTGGTTAAAATTGAACAGGAGCGACTTTCATAAAATCAAAGCCGAAATTGAAAAAAGAAAAGGAGACAAGAATCGATCAGAGTTCAGCACCTTGAACTTTGCTTCATCGAAGCCGTTTGGTGCTGTTGTGTTTTGTGATTGCTTTGTGCTGAGGGACCATTAGCTAAAAGGTACAAACAAAGTGCACAACAGAAGGTCTTTGCTAACTTGTCAAACCTCTGCAACTCTTCACAACACCCACCCCCTGCCAATCTCTGAAGCAAACCACTTCAAAGGAGGACTCTCTGGGGCCGAGATAGAAAGCAGCTTGTGGTTTTGTCTTTCTTTTATTTATTTATTTATTTTTGTTCTCGTTGCGTCTTATCTCTTTTTGAAAGCTGTATTCTGTTGTTGTTGATTTCTGTATTTCCGCATTGTTGTCAGTGATTTGTTGATCATTTACTCACGTGGCATCACCACATCACATCACATCACAGCGACATAACTCCACATAGCACCCCCACACCTCATTGCATCCATCACCATTCATGTTCACTTCATTCGGGCTTGTCTCTCCACTGTGGTCACGTTAAGTTTGAAAGAGTCATGTCTGAATATTACCATGTAACAAAAGTGTAACTTATGCAATGTAAAAACTACCATAATGCATTGATGTGTGTACTGTAGGGTCTTTCCCATGCTGGAAACTGGTGAGCCTTCTTGTTGACACATGTAATGCATCTGTGTGTTCATGTGAAAAAAAAAAAAAGTTCTTATCATGTTGCATGCTTTGGCTTGGCAGTGATCAGAACATAGCTCCCTGTCTATCTGTGTGTGTGTGTGTTAATGTACGTGTGTGTGTGTGTGTGTGTGTGTGTGTGCCAGTGTGTCATTACGGTACACACGGCATACTTTAGATAAGTTACACACTTTAGGAAGACACACTGTGCACGCCACCAGATCAGTAGGGAAATCCACGATGAGAGGCGAGTGAGTCACATCACCTTAACTGAACTCAAGGCTTGTTTTTTTTTTTTAATCTCTTTATTTACAGACTTTTAGCAGAGTCAGTACATGCCTTACCCCCAAATTACACCGGGCACGGATGCGCCGTGACTGCCGAGTCATATGAGGCCACTCTAGTCAGTGTTTCAAACCCCACCGACCCCGCCACGATCTGGGATCCGGTTCAGGAGCTCGGCTTTGCAAGGAATATTGTTCAAATTTTTGAGCAGCCTGCGTCAATCTGCACAGAGCAGCTCAAGCTGGCCCGATGCCCAGACGCAGAAACAGCATAGAGAATCCAGTTGATTTTCAAAATAAAACACCCCGTGTAAAAACAGACAAAAGGGATACATTAAACTACGTAGCATATTTACACATGTAGAAGCACATAAACCAGGAAAAACAACCAAATCTAAGCAAGTAAACAAAGTCTGGCAGGCAAATCGCTCTGCTTCTGAAAGGCGTGCAGGACAGACCAAAACAGTGACAGAGACGTGCCCGGTGGGGTTTCGGGGTTAGCCTGGTATGCCATGTAGGGTGCAAGGGCAAATATCTGAGGAAAGGAGAATGTTCTAGGAATATAAACAACATGTTGATGAGACATTCTGAGCCTTAATAATGTGAACAAATATATTGATAGTGGAACACTGAAAACACTAATATTAACGGATTTTGTCATTGCTATTTTTATTTGCCTTCTCGAAGAGATGTAAACAGGAAATTACACTGTGGGCCAATACTTGAGCCTTCAACATTTTGGCAAATTGGCACCATTAAAAGTTTGAAGAGCATTTAGTAGCTCCTGTTTGCCAAGTACCCACAGATATTCAGACAACTATCACTCGATTACTTCGATGTTGGAAAAAATCTTAAAAACATGATCATACTTTGGCAAGTTTTGGAATTTTATTGAGTGGATTTATGGGCATATTCACAACGGACATCGGAGGTAATGATATCCTCAGCAAGTGTAAGTCACACTGAACCAAAACGTGCGTGTATCGTGTGTATGCGTTCAAGTAAGTTTTGTCTCAGAGAAGGAAAAGAACTTTTTTGACAACTACTGCAAGTGGGCGCAAATCACTTAAACTTTGCAAAAAATCCACAAAAAGACTCTTTTAAAACAAAAGTGAGTGGATTCTGTTGCCTCGCATGATTGAGGGGCTCCACTTACCAGCAAACAAGGCCTGATTAACATATAAAAAGGACAACTCATTGCCTCTTTGTGCCACTGCCTCCACTTCAGGACGTAATGAAGCCTTATTTCACACACTGAACCTGACAGACAAAGTGCAATCATTGATATTTCATTTGCGCCGCTCTTTCTACAGAGAGTAATTCAAGCCTCAGTGTCAGAGGGGTCAGCTCAGAAAAGGGCACCGGCGTGAGCTTCCACAAGAAGTGATTGTGCTAATTTGAAGCCATGCTTGCTCTTGGTTTGCGTCTGTCTGCACCTGGGGGAGCTTTATCTTATCAGTTAGGAAGGAGGAAACAAGCAGGTAATAACACGGCCTATGTGGGATCATTTAAATGAGGAGAAAGTAGGAAGTTGTGAACTGAAAAGAGAAGTGAGGATTTCACTGTCACATATAATGAGGACCCTACGGAGACTGGAAATTTACCCTGACAGTCTTGGTCACTCCTGCCAAGGCTTTAAGGAGGCATCAGAGGGTTTAGAGACGATGAGGGGATTTGTATTCGGGGGTCACCAAGTCAGATCTATAATCACTCATGGAAGGGGCTGATTGTGCTCGATGGCCACAGCCTTTCAATTAGTATCGTGAAGTGTCTTCTGCTGTTGTGTGCTAAAAATGCACTCAGGAGTTTTGTTGTTACTTTCACAGTTCCATAGGGGACCTTAAGTTTAACTTTCTGCTTTACAGCAAAACTGAGAACTGCTGTGGTCAACACACGGGGCCCCAGAAACCTAATAAATGGAAGAAAAAAGCAGTATTAGAATATTCTAGCATGGAGAATGGCACAGCAGAAGAACTATAAATAATGACACTCAGTAAGATGCCTGGAAGACAAGCCGCAGGTAGAATTATTACTTTTTAAAATCGCTGCTGTGTGTTTTGGTGTGTATGCAAGAGTATTAGAGCTGAGCCTCTCCTCTGAGCACTTAAGGTGAACGGGAGTGCAATGCTTGAACTGTATTTGGGTATTTAAAACAATAGCACACACATGCTCACTCATACAAACTGATTCATGAAATCTCTGGCAGAGTTTCCAAGTTACACGATGTGTATACTCGAGGCTTGATTTGAACAGTATCCGTTTGTTTTTAATTACAATCCACAAATTTGTGTTCACAGTTTGTTGCAGAATGTGTGAAGTTTTACTCGTGTTCGGGATCACATCCAAATAATTTCTCGAGTGGAAATTGTTTCATTTTTTTTTTTTTTTTTTGCAAATGGTGATAACTGCAGTGTTTTCCTATCAACGAAACCTGATGCGTGCAGTCTGTGTAAACAGTGTTGCTTCTACCAGCAGTAAGAGTGCAGCTACTTTCTCAGCTCTCTTGTCCTGTGAAGTAGCCAATAAATTGTTGGCTAAGGTTGGTTAGAGTTGTCGCTTAAAGCTTACATGGTCACTGGTGCAATGTCTGGCTCTGATAGAGCGAGATGCAGCAGAAATCCCCCAGACAAAGGGCACATTACTGCCATATGGACTGAATATATAAAATATTAGCGATGCTAACTTGTCAAGATAGCAGTTATTTGGTGAATTAAGGTTAAAGTTCATTGATTTCTCTGATTAAATCACACAGAGAGATGCAGACATATGGGTAAATGTAAATCAATATCAGACATACCCCTTTTACTTTGTGCTTTGTGCGAGGTATCGTCAAATAAACAGAAAACAGGTTGTTATTTGCATTATCGCTCCTATTTTTCCAAGAAAATGTCAACTTTGAGATAACATTTGTGCATTTTTATAAGTTTTAACAAATTGTCTTGGTCAAGATGATGGTTTCTGGTGTTAATTACTTATTTCGTCCTTCCTGAAGATAAAACAAGCGCACAGAATCAGTGACGTAAAGGACAAAAAAAACTGGTTCAGTCAGTATAATCCAATAGCAGAGCTGAAACCAGAGCGGTTTAGGCTCTGCAGTTCTGGGCACAAACTTCCAGTTCACTGTTAAAGTCTGGTCACACCAGCATCCAAAATGGCGACAGCGATATTGCGCTCGCCTGGCTAGCTAGCATGCTGGCGGTTAGCTCATCAGCTACAGCAGTCCACTGAAAGTGTACTCACTCCGTTTATTTGTACAGAAATTCAGAGTGCTTTACATGAGCAAAGGCATGAACTGGTGTAAGGAGCATCTACAGGTCTAAAGCACTGTTGCAATTAATAATTCATTAATTCATTTCCCATGGTGTCAAGTGTACAACGGGTCTGACAATGACTGAACACCTCCCCTAAAGAATTAGCATCCTGCTAAAGTGAAATGAATATGAGTTTATGAGACACAACAGACACTATAAATAGGAACACAGAATAATGACTTGCAGAGCAACGTCTTTAATCAAAGTCTTTTCTGTCTCAATATGTATTGAAGTATATTACAATTTGCATAAAAACAACTGTGCTGAGTGTTCATGCATTTTAGCAGACAGTACACGCTTCCATAGTACTTCAAGTAAGACAAATTCCCTTCATGAGTCATCCTGGATACATAATGATGGAGCTGATAGGATAGTACACACTGTTTTGGTTAAATATAAGCTGACCAGTCAGCCTTTGGCAGGTGACGGCGCATATTTTTGGCATAATCTTCGAGCATGTCTGCAATTCAACTGCCAAACCAAGCGAGCTTCCCCCCACCAGCTCACAGCTCACAGCGCGCGCGGAAAGACTGACATCTTGCTCACCATCCAAAAAGAAGGATTTAAATTAGTCCTCCCTGCTGCGCTCCTGACAAATGACTCGCACACACATACACACAGCAACGCTTTAATGAGGTATGCTATGCTAATTAGCTCGCACAATCTGCCATAATGATTTACCTTGTCAGAGAGGAAATGAGTTATCAAGTTCGTGAGACTCCTCTACTTTTTTTTTTTTTTTTTTTTGTCGGAGAATACGTTTTATCTTAATGAACACATGATAATAAAAGTTTATTTTTGGGGTGATGGTTTGTTGCTGGCCAGTAAAACCGTTCAAAAGTTAAAAGCAAGATTTGTAGATAAATTTAGACTCGTATAATTAGAGTAAATTAGAGGCGATCTTCACTTTTTGAACCCCCCCCTCAGTGTAATTAAAGTTTACAACCTCATCTTTTATGAGAGGCTATAAAGAACGCGAAAGCAGAGGAAAGAAGCATATGACTTTAGAGAAACGTAAAAAAGAAGGACAACACATTTGGGTCATCGCCAGATCAGATTTAGGAGGCTCGTGTCATCGTTTTTTAAAATTTTTATCTGTACCTCGAAAACGCCCTTGACCATGAACGCGACAAAATGTCGTTAAATGCCATGAGTGGTTATGATGAAGCCGACACCTTGAGAGATCACGGCAGAGGGAGAGTGATGGTGTTTCCGCAGGAAATTAATTCACCTCTGGCCGTGGCACGAGTAGACAGCTGTGTCATCTCACCAAGACACCTTTTTACTCTAATTAATCACTGGGATTAATAATAAACTGCACTAATTAGTGGAGTCATGCCGTCTGCCAACTGGAAAGGTGACGTGGGATGAATAAGGACACAGCTGGAAATGCTTTGTCACTTTGGGTAGTAACCGAGACAAATAGAGTTCCTGGCTGCTGGGGGAGAACTACATGGACCATGATGCATTGAGACAGACGGAGGAAATGATAGAATGATTGATCCGTTCTGTTTGGAGGACGTTCAGGGGCATGTTGGGAAAGTGTGCCCTGAAGCTTTCTTTTTCAAGACTTGCCTTTGAGATGTGTGACTGCCACACACATACACACACACACACACACACACACACACTGTACAAGGCTTGAACTTGTTAAAGTGCAAGATCACGTCTGCTTTTTGTCCTCACACCTTAGCATTAGTCTCACCTGTGCATCCGCAAATTAAATTTTCTCACACATGGTATTGCTCGATCACAGTTTGCCAAATTTCTTTCACCTCTTCACCACACGTGATTTAATATTTGTCCGTCTCCGTCTCTCTCTCTCTCTCTCTCTCTGCTGCATGCCGCGCTATCATGCTGCCTCAGCTGGAGAAAGTGACCTTGTCGGCTTGCTGTTCTGTTGTCATGGGAACAGAGGGCACAGCAGGAAGATACGGCACAACATCCAGAGACTGTCTGTTAGGGAGTCAGGCGTGTCTGAGCGTTATGCGCACACGTATGAGTTTTGTCTTTGTAATAATCGCCGAGCCATCTGTTTGTTTTATTTTCACGTCGCTCTCTGTTGGCGTCTTCCTATTGGCTCAGAGGGTCTATCTCTGAGCCAATCAGAGGAGCAGTCTGTGTCATTCTCCTCGGGGTTTCATCCATTCAGCTGTTGGTTTTTTGTTCTAGATTATTCCTCTTTAAACGCGTCCTCTGGGATTCGAGTAGCCTGAATTCACTTGAAAATTGAAATCAGCACTCAGCAACATTGTGAATGAATGAAAGGAGCTTTTAAAGTGTGCAAGGGCTTGGAGTAATTTCTAATTAAAGTGATGCTCCGACTAATTTATTTTCACCCTGAGGCCTGCTTTATGCAAGAGAGTTACCACAGAACAGTGATAGCAAATCTGCTCATGCTCAGTTGCATCACCACGGACGTCATTCACAGTTTTGTTCTTTTTAATGCACGTGGATCTCGATGGGACGAGACATGTCATACATGCTGAAGTGCCGCATCCCTGCACCCGCACTTCACATCAGCGGTGGTACGGTGCCAAGCGTCAAATGTTCAGATCTGAGGGCTTCTCCTCCTCCTCCTCCTCCTCCTCCTCCTCTTCTCGCTCTACATTCTGCAGCTTATCTCAGCATTGTGAAGCGAGCGGAGGGTTTTATTACAGAGGAGATTTAATAAAAGCACAACATTTTGATGACTTTGCTGCAGCGTCTCGTGTGTCTGCGCTTTCAAACGTTTCTGTGTGCGTGTGTGTGTGTGTCTCGGTATCAGCGGTCTTTTAAGTTTCAGCCTCTGTATAAATGTCGGGGCCTGGTTCTTAGATCTTCTTTTAAAGGCAGATTAAAAGCTGGTGATAGTAATGTAGAGTATTTGTATATGTTAAAGGGGCACTCCACTGATTTTTACAAGTCAAGGTCAGTTTATTAGCCAATGGGACTGCCACTCAGACTGTGTGTTTAATGTCTTCTGTGGCTCTGGAGGAGCCTTGTCAAGTCAAGATTGCACATTTAACAAAATGTTTGGGTTAAAAACTGGGGGTAGGCATTATGGGAAATGTAGTATCCAGTGTTTTTGAAGCTTAAACCACATGAGGGACTAAGGTGAGAATATCTCGGCTTCTCTTGGATCTGTTTTGACTAAAAATCAAGTCTCTTTTGAGTCTTTATGAAAGTGCAATACCAAGTTGTAACTTGCACTTTAATATATTTCATATTCTTGGTTGCATTGAACAAATCCATGCATTTTTCCTAACTCTATTTGGGATTTCTGATCATTTATATCCAACACTGCATCACGTTAACAATGGTTTCGGTCATTTAACTGTCTCGCCTGTCCCTGGAGGCACAGCTGCTGCCGTGATATCCGCTGAAATATGCTGCAGGAAGTAATGACAACATCCTTAAATACAGCACAATGACTTTAATTTTCTGCAGAGACAGGCAGTGAAAAAAAAAGAAGAAAAACAGAAAATGCCACGCAAGAATGCAAGACTCTATCTGGGATAATTTTTTATCCCGTACTGCATCATGTTAAACAATATATTTGGTCATTTCTAAGAACCGACTCACTTGTCCCTTGAGGCGCAGCTAATGCCATAATATTTGTTGAAATATGCGGCAGGAAGGCTTATTATGCAGTAATAACCGTTCTGTGCTCGCAGAGTCGCTGTAAGAAAGAAATAAAACGATAAATGTATGTTTTTCCCGTAATGTTTTTCATTTTTCAAAGAAAAATGAGGTGATCATTACGAGCTGAAGTCCCCTTCTGATTACGGCGCTCTTTGTTCTCAGCCTGAATACAGATCTTTTGATTTGCTAGCAGCTCAGATGAATGTTGTGTTCCGGCTACAACCAGCTACGATTTCAGATAACGAAGATTTTGAGTACAGAGTACAGCAGAGCTGTGTGATATATAGGCTCATTGACTTACAGTGGGCATCCTTCTCTTTCTTGCTATCTTATTCATTCCCTCTCACACACACACACACACACCTGCCAGTGCACATGCACATAATGTGCCAAGGTGGTATTAATGCTCTCAGTTTCCCCTCTTTTGTTCCTTTTCTGTGGGCCCGTCTTTAATGGTCTGCCGTCTTATTAGTCTCCATCATCTCAGGGGTCTGAGAATACCCATAGTCCCATTCTGCAGGTCAGTCAATAGCTCAACTCCTGCCTGACTGCGCTGCGATAAAATGTCCCCCGTGTCTAGGTGAGTGTTTGTGTATGCAAGCGAGAGTGTGAGCCAAGAAAGAACAGCATAATGTCCGGGGATGAGTGTCTGTTTGTGTTTCTATTCATCGTGTGTAGTTGCCCCCTCTATCTAACTCGCCTGCAGCTGCACAAATGGACAAAATAAGTCTCCTTTGGACAGCAGGGGGTGCTAATGAGGAGCAGAGGTGCAGGCTGTGAGACATCTGTCTGTCCGCATGCTGGCTGCACATTTTGTCCTGACCTTTCTGCGTTTGGCTGTCAGCCCATATTTTCATCCTCTATCCCTTCACATACTCATCTTTGCTTTCCCTATTAAACTGCAAAGAAGTCACTGACTACAGATTTAAAAATTTGAGCCCAATGACCACCCTTGCAGTCAACATCACGTCAGCCAGTGCCAATGTGTTATAGCATGCCTCATTATTGAATAGAACCAGAGCCAAAAGCCCCAAAAGCAGGCATCTGGTGCCCTCAGCTGCACTATACCCATCAGCTGCAGAGGTAGTAGAGAGGGCACGAGTGTGAGCTGTAAATCTACTGGGTTCAAACAGAGGGAAGAATTAACAATCTGCTTCACTCTGCCGTGCAGAGCAGATAACAGAAAAGGTGCTAAGAGCTTGAAAATGTGAGGCTCTGTCTGACCTATTAAATACAAATTATTTCACTTTTATGTCATAATTGTTCCCACACCCCCCTCCCTCAATTTATATTTCAAACGCTGAATCTGATTCACCCCAGACAACGATGTCTTTCCCCTCACAAACAGTGTTAAACAGGCAGCGATACACTGGATAACCTTTAAGCTAGATTTTAAGCTAGTCCCCATGGAGGGTGGATTTTTCACTAAGCTGAGTGAGTGTTTTACGTCAGTTCTTGGGGCAGTGTCATCCTTCTGAATAATAATAATGCGAGTGCATGTCCGTGTAAATAAAACAGCACATGACTTCAATAAACTGGAGGGGTTATGGGCCAACTGGGAGTAGCATTCACTGGTAGCGGTAGTGCTACTTGTGTTGTGTTGACTGCTCCTGTTAAGATTTTGACAGTTTAAAGAAGTATGTTTGGGAAATACAGAAGATTGATACAGCTTTCTTGTCGCTGTGCTAAATATGTAGCTGGGGCTAGCAGCTGGTTAGCTTAGCTTAGTGTTTTGACAGTTGGTTTTTAAACAAAATAAAAACATTAAGATATAATGTGTTCAATTGTGAGCTTTAGAGGCCCTGGTAGGTGGATTGTTAAATTTCGATAGAGTTGGACTAGTTTTTCCCTCAGTTTCTAGTTTTTGTCGTATGCTAAGCTAACCAGCTGTTGGCAAACTACTCCTTGTGTTTTGGTAGATTTTCTCTTTGGCTCATCGCTTCACGTCAGTTTCAGGAGTCGCATTATTGAGTTTATTGATGGAGGAGCCATTTTAACATGTACACAAATGTTAGTCTTTGCCACGCCACAGGTATTAGTTTGTATATGGGAACTGCTTTATGGCGATAAAGGGTTGACTTGAAGAATCCATGCCAAGTTGGAAATCTTGAGAATATAACACGATAAACCAAATCTTGTACGGAGAAGCAAGACAAGTTGGACTCACGTGTCTTCTGTGTTAGACCCTGCAGTGGCCACGGTAAAGCAAAGCGAGCGCCTCAAAACACTTCAACTGACTTTATAGTTTTGAACCAGCTAGGACTGTCGGTATTTGGATCAAGTAGCTCAAATAAAGTGAAAATATTTGATTGATAAGCTGAATGACATCATCTCAGGTGAGGTGGGGTGTCTTTATGAAAAAATGCAAAAAGTCTGAGGCTACATACTTCAAAATGCATTTTTCCACCTGATATGTCAAATCTTTGATGACTAAATCTCATACTAGCACTACGATGACTGTGACTGTTGCCTTTACACAGCTGGGTACCATATTGTACATCTGGGTTTGCTGTTGGTGCCAGATCTCTTCTTAATTGACGCCACAAACAAGCACAGCATATAAATAAATAAATAACAGGAGCATGAGAGAGTGAGAGATTCACAAGGATTAAAAGAAAAAGCGTCGCATTTATCCTGCACACCTGCTGTACCTCCCAGTCACGCACATATTGAACCAGGTAGTGATCTAACGGGTACAGGTTGTTCCCAACTGTTCCCTGTGAAGGGACATTAGGTGTCCCAGGCGTGGGTGACACTGTCAGGTTCAGCGTACGTCACTGGGTAGAGTCCTTGTCCTGACAGCTCGCCGACAGGCTCACGACGGTAGATCAACAAGGAAATGAGTGGAGAGGAGGAGGAGGAGGAGGTGGTGGTGAAGGAGGAGGATGCGAAAAAACTGCTGACAAGGCAACCTGCCGCCGCTGTCGCCTCGCTCGCTGTAATGAGACACGTGGATGACAAGGAGGAAGAAAGGAAGGAGCGCGGTTGAGGTTTATATTAGAGAATGAAGAAAGACGGAGAGATTTAATGATGTAGATACTTGTCTCCGTGTGGAGAAGAGAGAGGAACTGCTTTTTGTGTTTCCTCATTACACTAAAATGACCCACCTTCAGAGCGTTGAATGCTGATGAAAGTAAAATGTTCCAGAGATCATCCCTTTTTACTCTGTCATGCTTTTGTGCACACTGTGCAGCTGTTACCATGACTTCAACTATGTGTATGTGTGTGTGTGTGTGTGTGTGTGTGTGTGTGTTTTTTCTTTTTGTGGTGAGTCATCTTTGCAGTGTGCATGTCAGGCTATGTCATTCCCCATCCACCTTTTGAAGAGGCGATGGGTGGTCAAAATGAGTTGTTAAAAAAGACCAGTGGTGCCAGTAGTCCCCCCTCCACCTCCAAAAAATCCACTGTTATGATGAAGAAACCTTCAAGATGAAGACGCCTGAAGAAACCTTGAACATAACGGGAAAAAAAAGAAGCCAGTGACTCATGATCATTTAAACTGAATGTAGCTTCTCTATGCAGAACTTAGTTTTGATAAGTGATGTGTTGTTCGCGAACGAGCCAGCTCTAAGAGACGATTCTTTGTAGCGAACGAAAAGAGGTGACTCCCGTCAGGGAGAGCCAAGTCTTCAGCCGCTCCTGCTTGGCTTTGCTGAGAATCCATGCAGGCAGGGACAGAACTTTATTTTGAAGGGCACACCATGCGTCCAATCAGATTAGGATCATACCATTATATTAAAGAAACATGAGTGAGAACCGAAAAAGTCAATGATATTGGAGTGCAGAATTTGTAAAATGAAAATATCCGTCAGAGCAGGATCAACACAGACTAACTAACAAAAAAAAAAGCATAAAAATATGGCATTTATGAAACACTGAATGAAAAATTGTTAAATTAGGCTCAAATAGAAGGCTTTGAGTGATACTAAACGAAGAGCCATTTGGGAGTCAAAAAAGCCAAATCTTTGAAAAGAGCTGAACTTCCCATCACTAGTTTTAATGTAAAAAGACATCGTTGGTGAAGTCATACTTGTTATCGTGGCGCCACTGTCGCACACCGGGTGTCCTTCTCTTTTTGATTCCACTCTTTCACCCCATTTGATAACCATAAAACGCACCATTAGTCTGCTTCTACAGCGGCATTTTTTTCGATGGGCCTGCTTTGACATTGCCGACCAATCTAGTCGCTCTCCAACGGCCCACATCAACCTCCAACGAGGACCAATGTCAGAGAAAAGATTAAACGTGAAGGTCCACACAGGCATGGACAGGCTCTCACTCTGGAAGAAAAACCTTTCACATTTCACTGAGATGTAATTGAATTTTCTCCTGCTCTTATCGGCTCCCGTGATGGGATAGCATCTCACCACTTTCCAGCGGAGAGTCAATAGAAACGCAACGCTGGCCAACTCCTGGCCTAACTTTATTTTTGCCATAGAATGAACAAGTCAGTGAAACATTTTTTTTTTGTTACCCTGCCCTTGAAAGCAATTTCACCGATGAGGGGAGACTGATTTGGAGTATATGAGCGTGCGCATGTGTGTGTGTATGTGTCTGAGAACGGTGACAGATAATGGAGAACGTGCCAAAAAGTGATGCCAGACCATACCTCTTCTGCCTCGGCTCTGTCGCTACGATAAACAACCTCTTCTCTCGATTTTTTTTTACTTTTGTAGCGCCAAGCGCTGGTGACAAATAAACCCTGTAGGAAGGGAAATAAATAACATCACACTGTAAGTCTGTGCACATAATCGGGAGACTGTCTTCCCCAGAAAAATCGTCAGCGTTAGCTGTTGGTTGGGTGTCATAATATTTTTGATTTTGCCACTAGAGACCGGAGGTTTGCTCATGTCTCTGATCAGTTTGTAATACAGTATGTAACTATAAAACAACCTCCAATCCTCTTATTAAATATACTCTGTAGTGTGCAAAGATGGTGTAATGTTCCAGGCAAATGTTGGCTGCTATATTTGGATGGTCTGTGGTGTAATACAGTGAACAACTTGCAGTGTATTTATCAGATATGTGTGCACATTTGTCTCATGGTCCTCCTGTATTACTGTTTGACAAGCTCTGAGCCCCTGCTGTGTTTGGCTGCATTAAGTATCCGGCTGTCCTGTGCTGTCTTGCGTATGAATGCACGTGTGTTTACGAGGCCCGCTCTGGTGTAATACACCGAAGAGCTTACAGTGTGTTTTATCAGATGCCAAATGTGCTGTCTTATCTCTTGTTCAAACACAGATCAAGCAGATCTGTATGTCCGTTCGCCCTGACAGTGTTATGTATGCGTTCTTTACTGGCAGAGAAGTGTACGTGAGTGATTATGAGCAGCCTTTTAAAGTTGCTGAAGGTGAATTGCAGTGAAAGGAAGTGGATTGATGCTTTCCATTTCTGCTATATTGGCACTATTTTAACATCGAATCGCAATACTGCAGAGTGCAGTATAAATGCCTAAAACTAAATCAGATTTTACTCTTATTATCATTTGTTCCGTGAAGGATTGTAATTCAGTTTGGATTGCAACCTTCAGAAACTCACTTTCTGATTTTAATAGCCATAAATATAGCAAGAAAGCAATAGTATTCAACCTACTGTCAGCAGCCGCTACGCCTGTAATGATGAACCTACAGTGAATTATCACTGGACTCCACAGTTTCCCCTCAGCTATGGAGCATTTTAACATCTTTCAACCCATTGTTTTGGTTTTATGGCCCACAACTTACCAAATCGATTCACTCTCACCTCCCTCATCAACTTAATTCCCAGCTCTTATTAACACATTGTACCAAGCAGCAAACAAAGTTGGCAGCTAACAGCTAAACAGCCAGATATTTCCCTCAGGAGTTGGTGGAGACCAAAACAAAGCTAAAAGGAAGGTGGACGGAAACTTCACTCTGAATGATGTATCATATTTACATGATTATATGCCAATGTTTATTTACAGCTTGTTGTGCCTCTCATTCAACACAGGTTTAACACATCCCATTCTTTACTCTCTAATCTGCACCTGACAATTATTCAGTCAATCCAGTATTTCAGAAAAGGTTAATGGGATCGCCATTAATGTAATTAGTTTCATTCTCCATCCATTATTTGCTTGTGTCTTTACATTTATAGCATTTTCACTGGTTGTCTCTTCAAAATGGGTTTGAATTTGTCCATATCCTACAGTTCATCACTGCACTTGATCTTACATTTCAATATCGCAACCTGCACTTGTCTTTTATCATTCTGGAAATTGGTATTTTTCCATTGCCCCCAGTTGTCTCTCCCCTCTGTTTGTTTTGGATATAATCTCTTAGATAATCAGTTTCAGCACTGTATTAATAATCCTCTCAGAACTCATTTTTATCCTCCATATAGCAAAGTCATTCCTCAACACGAGGGAAATTTCTCACTTGCAGGATCTTGTTCGGTGTTAATATTTCGGCTGTCGCCAACACCACGACCGAGCGGTTTCATTTTCATATCATTTTCATTTTTCATGACACGTCTGTGAGGCTTTTGGTTCCATTTGTGAATCTGTCCTTTCTGCTCCCGAGAAGGCTTCATCCTCTCACCGTCCCATTCTGAAATATCACTTCCAGTTCATGGATATTCTTAAGCAACTTCCAGCGCCCAACATAAATTTGACCACTCATTTCATCTGTCCTCCTGGATGTAATGAAAGTCTGGATTTATCTCCATGCAGCTGCCTCTGATTTCCCTGGATGGTCTGACTTCTCCCTTGGGCATTTGCAGAGTCAGTCTTTGGGTATTACCAATGTAATGTACGCAGTTCATCCGTCTTTCCATCAACCTTTTCCAGCTCATTATGAGCACTTTTACTCTTCTTCCTCTTTCTTCACCGTTGACAGTAGTCTTTTCCACCACTGCCATGTTGCCAGTCTTTATTCTTACTTATTTGAATTGACATACACCGAATTAACCATTCATAAGCCCAACTCCAAATAGCTAATTGTGTTTGCCTGTCAAGCTTTCTGATCGCTCATGGTGCAGTTTGCAGTCATAATGATGACAGATTCAATGCTCAAAATTGGCAGTAGATTCTGACACAAACAAAAGCAGCCTTCTCTTTTCTAGCTAACAACCATGGATTTTGGTTTGATGAAGTGACTGCTGTTTCATCAGCTGTAGCTTAATACGCTAATATTAAAACTCCACGAGTTGGTTGTCTGTCTGAAGACGATTCTTTGATATTTTCAGCTGATTAGCTTTCAAATCAGAACCATGTAAAATGATGGTTGAAGCTAAAGAGGAAAATACTAGAGGCTAAAGCTACAAATCCAAGGCAGAAATGAAAGAAAACACAGTTTTTAGATTAATGCTTAAATTAATGTTACTCATCATTCCCAAACAGGCATTTTTCTAACGTAATCTGGTACCGTACTAAATAATAGTTAGCTTGGAAATAATGCAAGGTTCCTACTAAGCTAGTCAGCTTTTCATGCTAATGCCTTAAAAGAGAATGTAAACAAAATTTGACCATCACTCTTGCAGCAAAATCTAAATCTTGACAGGCTATAGGTTTAGGAAACGGCCAGTTGAAGTGTTTCATAGGCTACTAAAAGACTGATGTGAGGGGGGGCTTTAAGAGCTTAATCAGAAAAAAACATGGGTTATATAAACACCTTAATCAGAATAAACGAGCTAATACCAAGAGAAATTTCATTACATTTGAAAGTGTAATATCTATCTGTGTATGCTCGCCCACATGACATTAAGTAGCTCCCGGGAGATTCCAGACCATGGTGGGTGGCTTGTCTTCTCCCATTTAATAAGTGCATGTGTAATAAAGAGTCGCTTCAGTAGAAGCACTGAAGTGAACTCATAATGGTTCAGAGTTCAATCTTTGTTTGTTGTGGAGAGAACCGATGACTGTGACATGTGAACAGACAGATTATTTCATTTACATATCCTGTAACCAACCAACAGCCACGACCTTCTCCTCTGGCCTGGATCATCATCTTTTAATGAATCCTGAGCTGCATCTCTCTCAAGAATTGGTAGAATCTCTTCAAGAAGATTTTGTGTAGGTTTGCGATTGTTACTTCTCCTCCTCTTCCTCCATTAGCTCCTCAGAGCTATCCATGTGGTTTATTGTGAATGTGTATATTTGTGGGAAATACTACAACATGTACAACAATACTCATTTATGAAAGAACCAAAACTGCTCTACTAAGGCAGATTATTTTATATTCATGAGTCCATCAATCATAGTAAGAAGCTTATTGCGAATATGCCTGAAATATATATATACACTTCAGGCCTGTAAACTAGCTTCTGCAGCAGCAAAGAGTTACAACTCTTTCTGAGATCTCAGATTTATAGTTACCTTGTCATTTCACAGCAGTGGCTTTTTCAAGTCTTTGTTTCACTTTCACATCTCTATTACGACCTTCCTGAGCACGCAGCCAACATATAACTGGGGTTGACAACCTGCGCATCGATCACAGTGAATTACAATAAATCAGATACTACATGGCTGAATTAAGTCATAATTAATATGATCTCTCTAACCTCCATAGGTTAACACAGTATTGGCAGGGGCTAACTGCAAGAGCATGTATGGCATTTATAAAATTAGCCGTAAAGAAGCGGATTTTCTGTGTTTGTGAGTACGTGTTCACCCAAGTGTTGTAGGTACATGGGGATTTGCTATAAACTCTATGCCTCAATATAGTTTCTCTTCCTTTTGAGCCAATAACTTAATAACTTCAATAAGCCTCACTGCAGCCAGTTATTATAAAACAGCAGAATCAATACCCTTATACACTGTGTGCACAGCAGTTTTGTTTAATATCTTTTGTATACTTTTAAGATAAAGGATATCTAAAAAAAAAAAAAAAGTCAGATTTGTTCAGCTATTTCTGAACCATCACCGGTATTTCCCAAGCTCCAGTGACTCAGCATCCTGCCATGTGATCCCTGAAGTTAAAAGAGCCCAATTCAAACAAGAGACCCGTGCATTCGGAAGCTGCCTGCACATATTTTCAAATATGTGAAAAAAGGAAGTGAACTAAATAAGGATAAAAAAAAAAACACAGTTATTTCCCCCTGACGAGCCACATAATAGGCAATTAGCTTGTGAAATCATCAGGGTAGGGGGACGGCTTAATTGTTTGTTCCACTCACAGCGAGGCGAAGCAGCAGCTGAATTCTGTCTTCGGGTATTGTTGTTCTTGAACACACCCTTTTTCTCTCTGCCTCTCTGTTTGGCACCCATAAAAAGCTGCCTCTACCACAAGGTATAAAAATAGCATTCTTATGTGTAACAAGATGTGAATAAGAAGCAGGGAAATAAGCATCAGAAAAGACAATGACAGTCTAAAGCAGACTTATCATACCTACTGTAACACACCGTACATGGCATTTTAAAGGTTTAGCAGGAAGTGCTCAGGCAAGGAATAATGTCATTCAAACAACCACTAGATTTTCCAGAGTTAAATGAATGTCTTATTTCTGCAGAGTACTGACGGAGGCGCTGTCACAATATCCACCATTTCTCCTAAAAATGTATATCTGTTGTACAATGTACAAACTGGACAAAAGTGCAAGCTGTTTTACGGCCATGTGTTTTACGGTCATCATGTAGGTTCAAGCACTTGAATACGTGTCGCGAATACCTCATCACATTTGGGATTCAAGGCACAGACTCTCCACCGTCACATGACCTTGACTCGAGTTAGATTTGATTTGTGAATCTGATGACTTTGCACTTCATTTCAAAAAGGACGTTGACAGCAATGAATCATGACTTCACTTGAAGTTTAGCCTTTGGACTTGGAATGACGAAGAGTAAGAAGCCTATCAGCTCTTCTCTTTTGTTCTTTTTCCTGACACACATATATATATCCAGTAACAGCCAATCACATTGTGTGCACTCAAGGTAAAGGTGTTTTCAGCCATGCTAGCAGCTTGACTCTTGGGATTTTGGTCAGTTGGTCCAAACTGAAATATCTCAACAACCTTTGGTGGATTAACATGAAATTTACAGACATTCTTTTGAAATGATATATCCTTGTCGACATTTGTGGTTTTTAATAAAGTTCCTCATCCTTTGTTGGATGGATTGCCATAAGATTGGCTACAAACATTCATGTCCCCCTAAAGATGAATTGTAATAACTTTGGTGATCACCTGACTTCATTTAGCACCATTTTGTTTTGTCCATTCCCATCGTCCTCAGTTGTAGTGTGTGTTTAGCACGCAAACATGCTAAACTAAGACAGCTAAACATTTAACTTAGGATACAGAGTGTGTCTGTAGACTCTTACTTACACTATTACTACTATATACTGCATGGTGGAATTTTATACAACATTAAATTTGGTGCATAAGGACATGGACTTAACTTGGGATCTCAAAGCGAAGACTTGAGACTTGTGACTTGCAAAATAATAAGTTTGTCTCAGCTCTAATGATCTCATACCTCCTCAATATGAACAAAGAAACCAGCCAGTGAATGCAATTCAGGCTGCAATTAATGTTTCCTCCAAAAGCTAGTATAGTAATGTAGTCTAGCAACATATTTTTTGGCAGATGATGTCCAACCAGATTTATAATGACATTCTGTGCCATTGAATGATGTTGTGAATGTCTGCCATTTGCCATACTTGAAGTCCTGCCCATGAGCAGTGGGCTGTGCGTATGTATATATATATCTGTATATTTGTAGTATGTCAACCATAAATCTACGATGCAATTTCCACTGCTGCTGTCTCTCTCTCTCTCTCACTCTCGCTGTCTCTCCCTCCATTTTACCCACATCCCGGGGCATCTGCTTTTAAAGAGATTCAATTTGAAATCCTGTCTTGCATATTTCACGAGCCCAACCTGTTTTTTTATACTCTGTGCTCTGTTGTTGCTTCGAAGATGTTTCATTGACATTGCATGGGAATGCCTGTGGTTATAATGGTCTGTGTCTATACTTGCATACTGTATGAGCAAGCAGTTTGTTCTTAAATCCTTTAGGGCGACTATCATTCATTCTTAAAATTCAACACGTGAAATAAAAGCCTACTATTCTACAGCAGGGAGGCAAGAAACTTAAGACTGCTGTGTCTTGTTTTGTAGTCTCACCTCAACCTGCTCACCCTGTGATATCAAACACCGGCTCTCCGTAAAAGAATCGAGTGCCTGCATGGGATTTTAACGAGCCAAAGGCTGATTCTCTGCTTTTCAGAGACATAAACTGGTCAACATTGATCTCGGCCCTCCTCAGTCGACTCTTACAATGATTACATATAAAATACAGAATTACAAACTTCTCTTTTATGCCAAGGTTTCTTCTCTTCTCTTTGCCTCCTTCTTACTAAATAAGTGCTATTTATGAGCTATGTCGTACTGCCCGTGAGCGCAGTATTGATTGGCATCTCCATATCCAATCCATCACTTCAGAATTGATCACATGAGGCGAGCAGAAAGCACAAAGAGGACAACACCTACCATGCATCACTGCATGTCTACTCAAGGTGAATTTCTGAGGGCAGAGATACCCATGTATGGTACTGTAGCAGAGCTACTCTAAGTGTATTTTATGTTTATATAACCATTAAAATGTGACTTTATTACCTCATTCTTCTGTTTTTTGTTTAAGAGAATAGATCAGTTTTTAAAAATGACCTTTCTCCTAGCATGCTTTAAGTGCAGAGGCTTTGACTTCTTGTCCGCGGGGAAAGAAAGAAGAGCACAGATCCTGTTAGCCATGTGACTCATCCACTGCCTAACTCATGATTTAAACATGTCATGGCTATATTTGTTAACTATTCTACACTAAAGGGTATTGTGGCCAAGAATGTGCTGCTGGCACTCTGGAGATCTCACAATATGCAGGAAGTACGTGAAATGGGTTCTCAGCCCTTTTCTGGATTTTATTGCTCGCTATGAAACAAGAGGGTGGCTGTTGTGGGAGTCAGTGCTGTAGACGTGTGTGGATAGCTGGTGTATGTTTGACCTTGTTCATCAAAAACGGACACAAAAACAGGACATATGGATAATCATCTCTTGATGAATGGAGGCCCAGAGTGATGTATTTAATTCTGAAGCGATATTGTGCTATTTAACTTGTACTGTAGGTCTTTTTTCTTCATGTACTTTGCACTATCTCAACAACTATTGGATGGATCTCCATGACATTCATTGTGCCCAGAGGATGAATCCTACTGATTAGTGATATATTTGTTTGTCAACTATTTGGTGGATTGCCATAAAAATCTGGCACAGACATTAACGTCCCTCTCAGTATGAAGTGTAATAACTTAATTTTTCATCTTGCACCATCAGTTTTTATTACATCCCAATTTTCTAAAGCTAATGAGTGATCAAGTCACCATGCAACCTTGTCCCTCGTTTATATTGAACTAAGTAGTTTTCCTAATTATGATGTGGTGACAAATGTAATGTTCGCAGGAACATATGAGCCACTTAGAGGTGGTCAAATATACAAAGCACCAGACTTTGACACCAGAGTTCGAGGGTTGCAGCCAAACTTCTGTGTCTGTGGACAGATTTAAGCAACAAAATGTTACTGCTGGGGAACGATTGCTGTTTCACTAAAATCTTAAACACGTTCTGTTTCGAGACAAGCAGTTATGTTATTGCACGATCATATACTTTGGCGGGAAACAAATATGTTTTACTGATATTTAGAATCTTGACATAAACATTTGTTAACAACATTTCCTCATTATGTATGTATTTTCTATTGCAGTTTAGTTCAATAATATAATATAATCTATTTTACGTAATTTCCCAGAGACAGGTGTGCACTATGTGTCATAGTGTTGTGTGTCCTTCAACTTTAGATATATGTTATTACACTAAGATAAAGTCGGAGCAACTGTGAGTGACACATTTTAAAAATGGTCAAAAACAATGCAACAGAGTCCATGATATCCTGACTTTTATTTTGGACTACCTCATTTTGATGTATATCTGCACATTTAGAATATTCTGCACACTATGAACTGTCAAATACCTGCACATTTCTGCACAACAACTCTTTCATTTTAGAACATTTGTACACAATTGTATATATGTTTATATTGTTTATATTTTTTAATACTTGATTTTTATCTTCCTTATATATTTTTTAGTTTATCACCAAAAACACCAAGACAAATTCCTTGTAAGTAAAAACCTATTTGGCAATAAATCTGATTCTGATTATTTTAGTCCCGTGTAGCTTCAAAAATAGTGGATCCTACAATTCCCACAATGCAGCTTGGTGTTCCTTCCTCCGTTCCTTCCTTCCTTCCTTCCTTCTTCTCCCTGCATAAATGCCCACAGCTCAAGCAACATCATAGATCTTTAACACATCAATATATTTGGTGTGATTAGGCTTTCACTCATGCATTTCTCTCGGCTTCATCAGTACCACACACTCACACACATAACCTGGGGTCTCTCTCTGTATCTCTGGCCTCTCATCAGCAGATTATATTTTAAAAAGTGACACAAAATAAATGAAAGTCAGTCGAGTGTCCCGTCCAAAACCATTGTAAATACATGTTCACAGGGAGGTTAACTAGGGGTGAGTTTATAAATTAATGAAGAGAAGTATGAAATTATGTTATGTACTCTTTATGATCTCTAACAGTGAAGAAAAAAATTTGTCAACTTGACCTCATTTTATGCTAATTTGAAGCTGACATGCATTTTAATAGCTTGTGTTTTTAATCAGGGGTGAGAGCTTCTTAAATGAACTGGAATGGAAATGATTTGCAGTCTGCAGAGAAATGGCGATGGTGCGAAACTGAACTCTTGTCACTGTCAGGGCGGCTGTTTTTTGTTGGATTTGTGTCTTTCTTGCGGCCTGGAAATTCATCAGTGTGAGATTGAAGCAAATTAGCTAATTTACAGGTTTTAATTTTCTTTTCTCAGAGATTTATTCCTTGTTAAGGGCACTAATGCAGCATTATAACATGGCGAAAGTTAAAAAGTAAAAAATTCTGGCAGTTTAACTCACTGTGCACGTGGCTCTAAGTCATGTTTTCCCTGCCTGCAGAAACTGATGATGAATTTCAAATACACTCGGGTGATGTATTCAGCAGAATTACCCCATACATTACCCTCGGCATGAATCGGAAGAAAGAAATATGCTTATTTATGCAGGAGCTTCTGCTCTCCAGTCTGCCCTTGTATTCTGCCTGATGAACTGATTAATTCTCTATGAGTGGTATGAGAAACAGATATAGGGAAAGCGGGAACGGAAGAGGAATTTAGTATAAGTGACAAGGCGAGTGATTCCTGCTTAGTTTTAAAGAGGAATGATTCTGAGAGGCAGAAAATGCAACAGAAGGTGAAATAGTTTCTTCTTTGTCTGTATGGGAAAAGCACAAAAAAACATGTCTGAGATTGAAAGAAAACTACTTCCTCGAGCAAGAAATGCTAGCAGAGAGTCGCTTCTTCAGGGATCTCATTTGCTATGACTTCTGCTGATGTGGTTGTCCTAACATAATGCCCTCTTCAGCAACTCTTTGGCTGCAGTCCACCAGAGGATATACCCTTTGAACCCCCCACCGCTATTCACACAGGCTGATACCTCATCTGTGATGCTTCACACCTCCACAGTGATGATGCAGCAAAAAAGCTCTGCGATCAAGGTTAATGAAAGTCGAAGCAGCCCACAGCGACTGAGTTCACACTGAAGACATAATCAGTGGACCTCCTGCCTAAAGACGGTGGTCTTCCTGTCGGATGTCATCACCCTTACAGACTGTGCAGCAGATGCTCAGTGGCTGTAGCGAGCACTGAGACTCTGGGAATCTGTATTCTGCTCTCCCTCACATTGGAGCCACTTGTCCTGGTTGTTGAATACTTTTTGAGATACAAGGCAAACAATTCGAGCATAGACATCTTTCAATTTAGCCATTCATTTGATACAAAGGCTGAAAATTATATATTCCTTTAACATTGTTGGACTCATGAAGGACAATTCAAAACATTATCCTCAATACAACCCGGCCCCTAACAGTCCAATCAGGGATGACCATTCGTCCAACTTTGTCCAGGATTATCTGGGATTGTCCCAGTGTCCTGACAAATATCTGTAAAACACTAAAATGTCCCAGTTTTCACCACAATTAACAATAATAATTCTCATATTCCACTTGTTTTCAGTGCTGACATAGCTTATTATGTTCTATCCCAGTCATAAATACCTAACCCGGTATAAAAATATAAACGATGCACCAAGCATCTGAATTTAACATTCAATGTCATTGTCAAGGTTGTTGCAAGCCTATGATGATAGGACGCTTGCAGATCTTTCTGACAGATCCTGTCAGTACGCTAATGGTTTGCTGCCGTGCCAAAGAGAGAGTCAGAGTTTTCTGAAGAGCTCCACGAGGCTTACTTCTTCCTTCTGGTGATGAAATGGTGAAGTGGTGTCCATGGTGTTGAAAGGTGCACTTGTTGTCCCTCATCCTGATGAGAACGTCTATGGTGCATGCACAGGGTCATACATGGGCCCGGGCATGAATGTCAACTTAAGGAGCCCGGTTTAGGGGTTTGGAAATATGTTACTGTCATTTGAGCCTCTAGCCTGAAGCCGAGATGAAGCTATAAAGGTCTGGTACGCTCATTTCTTTTCATATTTTTCACATATGCAGAGTTCTCCTTTAAATACATCTTAACTTAAGCATAAAGCTTACCAATTCCACTGAAGATCAATAATTAACATGTTATGTCTCATTAGTTTAATCCATAAAATAACCAAAGACTATTTCCAGACCATTTCTTGGCTGGGACCAGTATCTTGGCAACTGGTTACTCATTTCCAAAAATATCCTGCCCACATCTCAGGCTGCCCCATTAAAAGCAGCAACATTTTAAAAAAGAAACACACTGTGTGCAGCACATTGGAGAATAACTGAACAAACAGCCAAAATATCTCATCAGTAAACCAACGTTATAGGCATCAAAACATCACTTTAAGAGCTGAGATGCTTAAAAAAAACTGCATAGCTTCACATTCGAGTGGCAAAAAGCTCCCTTAACAAAGCACTCATCTAAACCCGAATCGTGATCTTTCCATAAACTCATCACAAATCACATCACTAAATGGATTTATTTTTCAGCAGTGATATGTAACAGTTTTTTAAAGGCACAGAGAAATGATGCTGTCCTGCCGAGATGTGTCGCTCTGAAGGTCATGAAAGGGACAGATTTTATCTTTTAATTTGGCGGATTTGTGGATTCAAAGTTGGGCTTGAAGTAGCTACATCTTGACCAGCTACAACAGTAAAATGCTGTTGACACATTGATGCATCGTTGAAAATTGAACAACATTGAAAATCTAATTTTGCAGAATAAGTATACTTTTGATTTTTTTGATAATACTTTTGTATTTTTACTCTATGCAGGTCTTTTACTTGTAATTTTTTACATTTACTTTAGTGAATAATATAAATACTTATTGCTCCATTGAACACGTATGTTGATAGATACATGCAGAGAAAGCAGATGAAAAGTGAGAACACACTTTGTTCACACACAAATATAGTATGCCTCACATGTTTTTAATATTAGAAATATTGACACTCATTCTCAGTGGTTAGATGTTTTGTTGCCTCTCGTCATGTTTTGTACTCATGGATTAGATATCCTACCAAATTTCGCGGCTGTGAATCAATATTTGCTGCACTGAACTCCTTGCTTAATGTTGAACTAGTGGACATTTGCTCTGCGGGTCCAGTGTTGTAAATTGTTGGCCCAGGTGATACAGTACACTAAATAAACAACACACAGACCTGAACTCTCGTCACACGGCAGAACCGGCCTGTTAGCGATCATGCCAGAGAGAGAGAGCATGAGATGTCAGCGGACGCCATAATTATATTCTGGATGGAACGCACGGAGGCCGCGGCACTCATCCGTCTTCAGAACTGATGCATGGGGAAGATAAGAGAGAGAGAGAGGGAGAGCATGTAGGGCTTGTCTCCGCCTCGTCAGTCTCGTTGACACTTGGAGCCGCTCAATCTCCTCACCAGGTGGAGGACAGAGTGGCAGGAAGAGACGGTTGGACAGAGAAGATGACAGGAATGGATGACAGGAATGACGATGAGGACAGTTGATATGCAGAACAGGGAGTGTGACTGACAGATTTAGAGGTTAGAGTTGTTTAAGTTGTTTACAGTAACACTTATGCTTTACATAAATATACACACATGCATATCCTCACAAATAATCCCTTTTTAAAAAACTTTTCAGGTTACTTTATCGGAGTTTAGACTAAATTCCAGCCGCACATATTGCTTGTCAGATTATCTCTCAGCAGAACAAGTGCTCCTGCAAAATGCAAATGTGAAAGCACTACATTTAGATTCACAACAATGAGCAGAAATATTGTGAGCTCAGATGGTAGGCTACGCTCTCCTCCTAAAAGAAGTCGTCTGTTTTTTCCAGACGGGTCTATTTTTCGCACAAGAGACAAAAAAAAAAAAAAAAAAAAAGAAGCTCACCTGCAGCTGAGCGTTGAAGCAGCAGACTTTATTTCGCTATTCATTATTCATCACTCATACAAGCTCTGTTTTAGAAGGTGCAGACCCAGCTATATCCCCGCTAAAGATACTTTCTCCTCGAGCTTATGTACTGCCACGTGTGATGAAAATGAGAAGTGAGACTCTTGTGCAGGAAAAGGAGGCAGATTTTAGTCTGTGTACACACAAAACACTCTGGACTATACTATAAGATAGCAAAGTTTAGCCACAAATACACAGGTTGTGTACTATGTTAACGCTTTTCACTTGTCTGTGCAAGTTCTGCAAAAAAAACCCAAGAAAACCCACATATTTCCGCTGTTTAGTCTAAAAGTTTGTCGTCTCACTGAAGCCTCCTGCCCCTCTGGGGGGAATCATGCTGATTTTCTTCTGCAGAACTCTGCATATGGCAGCCTGAATGTCCTGATTTTATGCTCACTGACTCCAGTCTCATCACCATATCTTATGAGAGAGAAGCTTTAATGCTGTTATTACAGCCACTATCAAGAAAATCTAGTGATACTTAGCATGTTGCCCTCATAAAACCTGAGAAGTCAGCAAAGCTGAACAGAAACTGAAGCAGAACTAAATCAGTAAATTGTCATTAATTTATCATTCAAATGTTTATTTGTGCATATAGCATGCTAGCAGCCTAGCCATCGTTCCAACCTTTCTGTCCAGTAAAATATCTCCATAAAACTTTGTACAAACATTCATGGTGCTCAGAGGATGAATGATAATAGTTCTGTTGATACCCTGGCATTATTCATAATGCTAATATCAGGTCAACGTTTTTAGTTTACCCAGTGAAATATCTCCACATCTATCTATCGGACTGACTTTGGTGATGCCCTGACTTTTCCTCTTATGCCACCATTTTGCAGTTTTGAGTGAAATGCCTTAAAAAACTATTAAATGGACTGCAATACATTTTGTAGAAACATTCCATACCTTACCTTTTAAAGTAAAAGTACCTGTAAAGTAAAGTAAAGTAAGAATAAATGTGTTCTAAGTTTGTCAGACCAAAGAAGAAAGTGTTATTAACCAACCAGCCAAATTTGGATGATTAAAAATATCGACAAGTTTATGAAATTAGGTGTCAAAATCAGGTAAATATGAGCAGTATTCTCAGCTCCAGGGCTGTGGGGGCGTGTCCGCTGAATGTGCTGAAGCCACACCCCCTCATGGGAGCAGTCAGGCAGCAATTTTGAAGCGACTGAAACGTGTCAGATGAGTTCAGAAAATGACATGACTAACTTTGAGTGAGATGAATTAATCTCTATCTCTCTGCTAGGAGTGCAGGGGTATGCTCAGGGTGGCCTCAGTGTGTCATCGAGCCACCCTTTAGGACCGCCCACAAAATCCTGGAGTGAAAACTGTTTTAACCTCTACCTCCACATTTCAGTAATATATCGTTCAAAGTCTTTTCGCATGTTTTCAGCAACTAATTTTAAACATATTTACTGTATTTTCAAAGAAATCTCAGAATTACTTTTACACAGACTTTGTGTTGTGGCGATGGTGCTAGCATGCTAACACACTGAAGTATTACACTGTTTGATTCCAGCTTTCATAAAAGGCTTGGCTTATTGGCCACATACTAGCCTATACTGCAGAACTAGTACATGTGTGACTTCATCCACATAGAAATGACATTATGACAAGTCAGAGACCAATAGAAATTAGTAAGGTCATCACAGTTTAATGGGAAACAAGAAGCACAAACACAGGCTGGTGACAAAGATAGAGACGAAGAAAGAAGAAGTTAAGTCATGCTTTTTGGGGGTGAAACTCTGACACAGAAAAAAAAGGGCGCTTATTAAAGAAAGGAGAGAGGAAGAAGAGGGTCTTGGTAGTCTTCAGAAACACAGATTCCCACCTCTCCTCTGTGTTTCACATCACATTTCTTGTTGTTATAAGACCATAAAAAACTGCCTTGCACACAAGCAATGATACACACATATACAAGCACACATATAGTTAACAGGGTGTGCAGACATTTGTATTAGCTGCATGACTGTCCCCCATGTCTGTGTGTGTGTTGGGTGTGTGTCACTAATGGCTGTCTACGTTCTTCTTCTTTTTTCACATTTTTCCCTCTGAAGATTTTTGAAATAAATTATCACTTTTGATCTTTTTTCTTCAATCTTGCACACTTTGCTTTTGTCTGTGCTGTACATTTTTACTCCGTTTCATTGTCTGTCAGTGTCTAGACAGACAAGAGAAGCAGACAGAACAGAGCAGGTAGACAGATGAACTGGTCCTGCACACAGTTGGTAGCAGATTGAGTGAGATCATACAAAAAAAAAGAAAAAGAAAAAGGAAAGGGTCAACTTCTTACCACTAACCCAGGCAGCCTGGAGAAGAGGTCAGAGCTCACCACGGATGCAGCAGCAACCTCACTCTGCGTTTTCTCCTCCTTTCTACAGCGATGACCTTTCTCCAGATTCGTCTTTGGGGGAGGAAGGGAAGGGAGGAGAGGGGGAGCGGCAGAGTGAGGTCGAGTCACAACCACAACCACAACCACAGCCCCAGCAACAGCAGCAAGAGACTCAGCCACAGACTCAACCACCACAGCCACAGCCCCAGTCGGAGCCCCAACCACAGACTCCTGAAACCAAACCTCAGCCAGAACCTGAACCAAAACCCCAGCCTGTGCCGGAGCCCGAGCCTCAACCTGAGCTTCAGCCTGAGCCGGAGCCAGAGCCGGAGCCAGAACCAGAACCAGAACCAGAGCCAGAGCCAGAGCCAGAGCCAGAACCGGAGCCTCAGCCCCAAGTCGAGGCTCTGAGCGAGGAAGCAGCACAGGACGCCCCTAAAGCCCCTTCACCATGCAGAGAGGAGCAGCAGACAGGGGGGGAGCAAGAAAAGGAAAAGTCGGAAGAAGTTGTGGAGGCAAAAAGAAAGCAAGATGGAGAGGAGGCACAGGCCGAGCGACGTGATGCCGAGCCAGCACAGGAAGAAGAGGAGGAGGAGGAGGAGGAGGAAGGGGGAGGAGCAAAAGGAGGTGGGGCGGGAAGGAGAGCCAGCTTGCACCACACGGCCTCGCCCTTGAGGGTGCAGCGCAACGGGGCCGGCTCGCACTCCGCCACCTCCGACTATGAGCTCTCGCTTGACCTCAAAAATAAGCAGGTAGGGTTGTGTTGGGGACGGGGGTGAGGGTTGGTGTGTTGTTTTGGGTGAGGGGAGTGGGAGGGCGGCAGGTACAGTAACTT
Organism: Sciaenops ocellatus; assembly: GCA_033000465.1. NCBI lineage: Eukaryota > Metazoa > Chordata > Actinopteri > Sciaenidae > Sciaenops > Sciaenops ocellatus. The sequence continues at coordinate 13,641,767 of CP136889.1, forward strand.
TGGCTTGTGTGTATTGTACGTCTTGTGGTCTGACATGTTTGTGCTGTGTAGTTTTCTGTCTGAGGAGGAGGACTTTCGGCTGGTGTTCGATGAGATTTTTATTTTTGACTGTTTGTCGTATTGATCCCTATCGGCACTTCTCGACTTTCCAAACTGTGTCAACTAATGATGAGCTTCCTTTTCTTCACCATCATGAACCGTCATTGTCATTGCCATGTCATCATGTCATCATCATACTCACATAGTTTCGTCCTTCACCAAATCTCAATGTTTTCTCAGGGTGCTATATCATTTATACGAGGGTATTTCAGTGATGGGTTGTAATTTACTGAACATAGAGCGACTCACGTGCATTAAGTTTTAGGTTCAGGTCTTTTATACATTGTTTTATTTTGGCAATGATGCATACATACACGTGCACACATCAGGGTAAAATAAAGACAATGTGTCGCATTTGTATCTGCATGAATGGAAAGTCTTTTCTCTGCTGCTTTATGAGACACTCTGGATGATGAAAAGCCCCCATTTCTGTTATCTGTTCTCATCTTATTACGGCCAGTTAAACCGATTTTGTCTGAAACTGATGCGTCTCTGAACTGTGACTGTGTTTAAACATGCGTTTTCATGTTCTCATGTTTGTTCTTATCACGCTGTTCATCATCAGGGGCTTGGAAGTCATTACATAATCATCTCCATTTCAAGAGCCATCAAACATTCGCCATCCGTTTTCATTATCATCCATCTAACCAACATTCTTCAGTCCATGGATCTTCGACCAGGTAAGGCAGCAGAGTTTGGGTCTAACCTGTGGGGATCCTGATCACTGTTCTACACCTGCAGTTTAAAGGCGCACTCCACCCATTTTACACATGAAGTTCAGTTTGCTCTTCACAAGGATGTATAATGTGTTCTTTTGCTCTGAAATTAAGCTTTCTGAAGTTTGAAGAAATAACCCCAATGATGTCATTATGATGTCATCAGGGTTATTTCGGCCCCAGGCTTGAGGCCTAAAAACAGTTTGCTATAAGCTGGAGGTGTGGGGTCAAAGGAAGAGGGTATTTAGGAGGCAAAGAGGGCCTAATGAAAGACACTGTCAAGCTGTAAGTTGGATAAAACAATACATCTGAAGACATCAACTTGAACATTTAAGACTATTTTCTGACATCTAATTGACCAAACAGGTAACATCAGATTGATCTACAATAGGAATATCCATTGCGATGTTTATGGATTGATTGGTTTCTCAATGAGGCACAAAGGTTGCTGACCTTCCTTCCTTAAGTCTTGACTTCCATCGCCATCACCGTGAGTGTGGTGAGGCACACTTGACCACACTTGATCAATAACCCAGAGCAATTAGTAAACACTATCGCCCCGGTGTTTAGTGTTTCTCATCCTCAGGGTACCATCCATAGACTGTGAAGATAAATCTCTTCAGAGGTGACACTGTCAGAGTCATTTGGATTGCGTCCTCCTGTGTCAATATTTGCTTAAATTCAGTGAACGAAAAGAAAACTATGATAAGCTGCTGAAGCATTATGGTGGATGTTTGCTAAAATCCATCTTCTAAGCGATTGGCCACTGAAACTAATGTATTTGAGCGAGATGGCTGCATTATTTCACTCTCCGTCGGCTTCATTTTCACTCCAGTTTTACTTCATTTCCTCAGTCATCACTTCCCTTTTCAACCTCTACTTCTAACCTATGTCTCCCTCCCACCTCCATTCTCACTCTTTTAATCTCACATCTGAAAGTCCTCCTCTTCCACTATCTCCCTGTCAACAATGCTGGAGATACACAATCAGCTAGATTGATCTTCTGTCTGTACAGTTGGGGTGCAGGGGCTTGATGCATGTACAGATCAATGTCGGGGTAATTGGATCTGTGGGGCGATACCTTGATGGAAGAACCTCATGACAAAGTATTTGAGCGTTAACTCATTCCAACTCGAGTGTCCAACCTTTTTTGGTAATTTTTTAAACTGGTTTAAATAAAGAATCATTCTAAATCATACATATGGTAAAATATATATATATATATATATATATATATATATATATATATATATATATATATATATATATTAAATCAACTATTTTCACGCCATGGGCAATTTTCTGCATTATGTTTACATGCATTTCCGTACATTTTTTTTCTCTAGCCAGGGGGAGTTATAGTTCATATAAAATTATATATAAAATTATTTTGACATCCTCCGGATTAATAGAAAAATAGAATAGAACAGAATAGAAAAATAACTGTAGTCAATGTGAAAATCAAGAAGTTATGCTTTTTACGTATAATTTGCATTTAATTGACAAAGACACGGTTGAGAATTCCAATTTATGTTATCGTCTAGGATGCCACAAAAAGTACAAGCTGTCAGAATAATCAGTATGGCTGCTGTCGAAAACAAAAGTTATTCCAAAACTCTCACAAATACTAAAATTAATGAACTGAGTCTGTGGGGAGCTAAAACAACACGTACAGTTTATATCAATATCTTTCCTTGTTTTGTCAGTGAACATTCAGTAACGTAACCTCTGGAAAAAGTTTATTCTCTAATTGGAGATGTCACTCCTGAACAAGTCACCATAACATATAATGAACAACAAAAACAACAACAACAAGGTATATTAACTGCAGTCTACGTTAGCTGAATACATAAGCTGAAACACAGATCATCTGAGTTCTCTGGGTTGATAGTTGCTCAGTTGCACATATGTTACATCCCAACCGTTGCGCTCCTCCAGTATGAACCACACTTGGCTCTGCTACCCATACACTCAGGGCAATCCAAAGTTTTCTTGTCTGTTGTTTCCCATTGGTGGAACGTGCTACCAGTTCCTACCCGACCAGGGCGTCCCTCTCTACCTTCAACAAACTCCTGAAGACCCAGCTCTTCAGAGAGTATCTCCTCTCCAACACTACCAACTGGACATACTAAATCTGTCTCTCTCTAGAACTTGAGTCTATGTGAGTAGTACTTATTGCTGCAGTAACACGTCCTTGTCGCAGTGTACCTTGATTGTTTCCCTTTTTGTACATCGCTTTGGATTAAAGCGTCAGCTAAATGACTAAATGTAAATGTAGAGGTCACAGCAGATCCACAACTCTGAAAGGTGCCTTTAAAATTCATACTGAACGAACGTAACTTCAGATTCTTAGCTGTGCAAGTCCGCTGTAATGTAGTCACTGAACTATTTCACAGATACTGGTACTCAACAGTCCAGTGGTCAATTTCCCCAAAACTAGACAGAAATCACCTTCACTTTCTATCTGAATAATTGTAGTCTGTTTTTGTTTCACCACTACAATAACTTGTCCTTAGCTTAGCTTTAGCTCGTGGCACGACCAGACCATGATGAGGAAGAAAAGAGTTCATAAAAACAATCCACAAACTGACTGCCACCATTGACCGGTGGTTGACAGTGTTGACTTAGTCGCTATCTGCATTTTCATTTGCTCTGAGTCTATTTAAAGTCTTTCAGCCAAAGCCATAGGAACACACCACTCCCCCCTACTACTTGTTTATATAGCACTGACAAATTGACTAAAAAGATGTAAATCAAATGGAGAGGTCTTGGAAAAGTAATGCAGGTTCAGTCCTTTTGTTTACACGACCGTGAAGTGATAGCTGATGAAATCTGGCTGCTCCTGCTCTGTAATATCTGCTAAAGTAATTCTGACACCTGTGAAAAGGCATTTTTATACAAGTCTGTAAAATGAATCGTTGGATTTGGGGGTTTTTATTCACTTATAAACTTAAATGTGCAAGTGAAATATCAAACAAGGGTTAGGGATAGAGTTCAGAAATGATTTCCTTATTTCCACAAAGTTGAATATGTTCAGTAGCTTTTCTTAAAACTGCTGGATTAGCAAATGTGATGACATTGTTGAAAAGGTCGCTGCTGCAAACTGTGAAAATGTACCATCTCATAGTTTTTTGCCACTCTAATGCGGCTGTAGGCTTCAGGAGTCAATATAATCCTTTTCTTTGTCTGCATCTGAATTAGTCCTACGGTAACCACCGACCTTTTCAGGTAACTGACTTTGGTCAAGGATGAATCAGCTTAACGGATCACCATCTTCTGATGACATCAAGTCGTTTATTGTCATCCTCATTTTGTTATACAGTCAGCATTAGTCGTGTCCCAGTTTTTTTTGCTGTTATATAATCATCTCATTAATCATGCAGATGTTTCTGTGCTGTAAGCGAGCGTGCATGAGCATGAAAGCTAATAATCATAGCTTTGCATTTTGCCCCCGTATTTCTGCAGCATGTAAGATCTGATGATCTGCTGTTTTACTAAAGCGCATCAGTCTTTTCTTGCACATTTAAGCGGGGAGAGCCATGAATTCTGATAGGAATTGATTCATTGTTAAAATCATGAATTAATAATGTTTCAGGAGTGAAGAAAAATGACATAAATACAAGAAATCGGCATGAAAAGCAAACCTTTGAAAGCCTACATTTCTTTCCCAAAATGCTGAAACTTCTTTCTGTGGTAAAAACTGTGGTTTTCTTCAAAACTATCACATATGTGACATTGTGGCGGATTATAGAAGCTCATAAATGCAGTAACATTTAAAAAATCCACAAAATTTAATAGGTTAGGTTAATGGATTTCTGAAAATTACAAGCTTCAGAGTGCAAATATCATGCAGCTTCAACATTGCTAAGCAGAATGTGATAAGGTAGACATGTAATTATCTCAAGGGAATTCTCTTATAATGCTCCTAAAGAAGAAGGAGGACACAATAATCACGGAACATGACCCTAAAATAGCAAAATCTGCCTCTCGAAATCACAAAAAAAAATCAAGCATGCTGTGTGTTGTACTTGGCTGACCTACACAAACTTTTCCAGACTAAAACATATTATTTTTCCAAAGCCTCTGGGTATTAATATTTCATATACAGACAAAGAAAGTCCCTTATTTCAAGCCACCATTACTATCTGCTGCTCAGAATCTTTCCCTGCAACTCGAAAACATTTCAAGTGACTTTGCATTCGAACTTTCTATTACAGTGTGACCATTACCTCAAATTTCTATACACTTTATGTGGATATATGCTCCTTTTTATGTCCTTGACTTTAAATATTTTACTTTTATCCATCCTTTAGAGAAGAATTTCCTCTCAGTGGTGTCTTGCCAGTTTTACATATAAGTAGAGCAGCATACTGCAGCGTCGTGTCTCTTTGCTCTGGTTATTCCCCCTCTCTCATTCAAAGGGGAACATGAGGTCAGCGTGGTGCTGATCTGCCCGTCAAAATCGATTTAGAGACCCTCGTGGAACAGAGCAGTGCCATCAACGTTGTCTCAAACTACTGCGTCTCCAGAATAATCTCTCTCCATCAGCGCTTAGTGAAGTGATCAGAGGTAGAACTGACAGTCGGCTAATGGGGGGATTTTCAGCAGTGCCACTCTTGGCGCGGCCATTTGTCTCAGCGCCTCTTTCTATATCTTCCCTTCTCCTCAATCCCCCGAGCCTCTTGTTTTCTTGTGTCTTCAGTGCTCTGTTCATCCATCTTTTTGCTGTTTCTTTCTTCCATCCCTTTTTCCACATGTAGCACAGATGATAAGCTCAAAACTACGGATGTGCCGGAATCACATTTTCATGCTACGATTATTGTGGCCATAAATATCCTGGTATAACACGATAATCATTCTTGAAATACTGCTATTAGTGCTAAAATGAAGCGAATCTTGAGAGCGAGTTCAGGCAGCCCAGCTCGAGTCTGCTGCTACACTCACATGACATTACTTCTCTCACTGCAACACATATCTAACACACCCTTTTAATTGCGGTGGAGCTGAAAGCTATGCTGCTGCTCTTACCACTGCTGCAGCATTTCACCACCTCCCTCTACCCCAGCATCCACCTGAGTTTAGCTTTTTCCCATGGGCGGAGGAGTATCGTCACTCTTCCACACCCTGCTGAGCTGATGTTTCCTTGAGGCGAGTGATGACGTCAGAGCCTAGATTTTAAACATTAATGCCGTATATATTCTATATTTACATAATCTATTCCACGTGAGCAAACTACGCTACCTGCTCAACATCAAACAGCAGACAGTTAATGATAAGCTGGTGAACATAGCAGAACATTCAGCAGCTTAAGAGACAGATATTTACCTCAGGAGTTGGTAGAGACCAAAAACAGAGAAAAAGACTTAAGTTCACCAGGTGGCCAAAAACAACTTTATAGTTAGTGTTGGGTGTTAATATTTAAGAGGCGGAACATTAGAGCATGATAACTAGGGACAGTTTTATTGGACTCTTACAAGCCAGCACCGAAACAGAGTTGAAACTAACCAGTAAGGAAGAATGCAATTTTGTGCGGCTTCTTTTCGGTTTGTTGGTCACTTACGATGCATTTTCTCTCTCACTGAAAGTTTTGACTCAGAAGCCATAAACTTGCCGCGCTTCAGTAGGTCTACTAGATAATTCAAGGACATGCACAAGGCTGGGCTAAAGTTGCCCAAGCAGCCCATTTACCCTTTTTTGACTGAGTGCCCCTCTAGAGGAAAAACTAAATTTGCTAAAGTTAAACCAAACTAAATCACCATATCATCCAAACTTTTATCTCCTTTTGATGGGCAAACCATTGGACCCAGAAACAGGCCAGACCAGAGCCTTAAAAAAGAAAACATAAAGCAAGGACCTATATATATATATATATATATATATATATATATATATATATATATATATATATATATATATATATATATATATATATATATATAACCAATGGGATGCCCTGTGAGTAAAAATCTCGTAAGATCTCGTATGCTTCCAAACAATGCACAGATTGTCATGTTTAATGTCAGCATCGCTTGGACAGAGTAGCTAAAACTAGGCACACAATGAGCCCGGCTCTCTGTTCCTGTGGTGGTTTTTCTGTTTTTGTTTGACCAATAGAAATGCCTCCTTATTCTTAATCTGCTAATAAAGACAGGAATGCTGGTGTTGTGTTGTATCAAACTACCACAGTGTAGAAAAACCAATATACCGACACACGTCTGGTCCCAACACATTTCTTGCTAGGTTGGCATCAAATCCTGTCTAATTTACTTACTTTCTTCTTCCTCTCCATGATTTCGTCCTCCATCATCATGTCGCAGCTCGTCCTCATGGCTGTAATTCCATCTGAATGGCAAAGTGTATCAGATACACACTCCGATAAAGGAAACAACGTGACCCAAATGCTTTATTCATCATCCCCGACCCGGCTTACGCGGAAGGCAAAACAAACAAGCTCGACTGCCACATTTAATCAAACGAAGCCGCCCTGACAGCCCTTTCTCACTCTCAAGGGCACCTCGACAGAGGAACTCTTTGCAGAATTTGTTTTGATGAGGGACACCTTTCTGAGTAACAGGGTCAATCATATTACCTCTGCAAGTGACTTTTAAAAAAACCTACACAAGTTTTCTATTTTAGAGCACAGTCATGGTGATAAGGCTAACCTTGTCATTTCAAGAGTGCACACAGCGCAGTCACAGAACAATCCAGATTAAAAAGTGATGAATATTCGGGCCGAGTTCAGTCTGAAAAAGTTGACAGCAACTGAGACGTTGCCATCAGCAGATACAGTAAAGCACCAAACCAGCGTCCCTATTCAGAAACCACCTTAATATTCTCAGTACGTCTCACTTTACTCACAGAGGCTCTGCAGTGAAATGTAAATGGAGTAGATAAGATGGATTTTCAGCGTCATTCCACTTTTCTAAAGAGCTTTGTATGTGATTCCATCCCTCCAGTGACAACGGCAGAGGCTGCATCATGTTGAACTAACCACTTATCACAAATTGCAAACCCTCGAGGCATTTCAGCATATCAGGAGTCCATACGAGGTGGTTGGGTGACTTTGTCCAGGACTAAAGTGAAAGGAGATTAGCAGCTGAAAGTTGCATTTTGATCCTTCGTGGCGTCGGTAACCAATCATTCAATTGCATATTAGAGGAGGGATATTTTACTACTAGCCTTATGCAAGAAGCCAGCTGCCAAAGAAAACACAGAGGGAGGCAAGAGCAAGGATTTCTATTCCCCAGAATTAAATGCCATGTTATTTTTAATGTGTTTTCTATGCTGTATATTTAGAACCTGTACATTTATTGATATTTGTGAAATGACAAAATGTGACACCACTATTCTTTCCAAGCTGAATCCTTCTCCACACTCGTGTCCTTGATAAGTTAGAACAGACACAGAGCTATATTCATTGATTTACTCCGAATGAAAAGGACTTAAGAGCCGCGAGAAGATAACAGCTCTTTCTGGGCACTTCCAAAGATACCCACACCCTGATTGTTCTGGGAAACTCAAAGAGGTCTCATCTAGTGTTTGAGCTGCTGCCAGATGAGGATGGCTATATTACATCTCTATCTATTTCCCACAGCATTTGTGCAATTTTTCACAAGAAAGATTAATAGCTTGTTCAGTTGCAGACAATTTAAAGTTGCGTGGAGGACCTCTCTATGGAATTCGGAGAGATTATGAGTTCTATTTGCTGAGGAAATGAACAGTTTGTCCAAATGCCATGAGTCAGCCTTTCCCGTGTTCTCTCTTTCAGACTGTGGCTTTGACCAAACTGCATATAGTTTCAGTATACACATCACAAAGCCAGCTTGCGAAATTATTGAACCATCTGAGGATATTATGATTTAAATTCCAGGTACTTTAATGTTTGAATTTTGCATACTCCTTCCAAAAAAAAAATTGGAACCTTTTCATCTCCTGGGGGTTTTCATTTATTTTTATTTTCCCACCACAATTATCCCATTCCTCTTTTAATGTCCAGCTAGGCTCATTCATTTTCCACCCACACACCACCTGTTTTTTCACACTGCTATTCAACCCATATACCATATTCACCTTCCATGCACCACAGCGACAGGCACAAGGATATTAAAAATGTTGAAACACTGGTATGCATGCTCCCTTTCTGCAAATAGAAGTATCTGTGATACAGGGGGTTATGGGAGCCACAGTTGAAGTCCTTGTTGGCCTTTCTGACCTGTCATATATGTTTGATTCCTGACAGTTTTCACTAGTAATTGCAGATGGTTATGAATTGATGATTGCAGCAAATCATTCTTTTCCTCTTTGTATCTTTCTTCTAATTTTAGATCGAAATGTTAGAGCTCAAATACGGTGGCCACCTCATCTCCCGCCGTGCTGCCTGCAAGATCCAGACTGCCTTCCGCCAGTACCAGCTCAGCAAGAACTTCGAGAAGATCCGTAATTCGCTGCTTGAGAGTCGTCTTCCTCGACGCATCTCCCTGCGCAAGGTCCGTGTGCAAAACACGGAAGGTTTCTCTGCTGAACGGGCCCTGGCAGAAGGCTGCAACTTGGCAGGCATCCCATTGGTGCGCTCACCATCTCTGCCCGCCACGGTTGGTGGTTCCCTAACCGATCTGGAAGACTCATTCACTGAACAGGTCCAGTCGCTGGCGAAGTCTATAGACGATGCACTCAGCAACTGGAGCCTGAAGACCATGTGTTCACTGCAAGAAGGAGGCACTTATCAGTTCAGTGCCGACTCCTTCAGTGCAGCAGCAGCAGCAGCAGCAGGAGTAGGAGGTGGAGGAGAAGGAGGTGGTGTAGGAGAGTCAGCGATTCCTCAAGGCTCAATGGATCCAAGTGACCTGTCGAGAAGTGCAAGCAAGCTGATGATGGCTTTCCGGGATGTGACGGTGCAGATCGACAGCCAGAACATCCGCGTTTCATCCTCAGTCATGGAATCATCCACTTCCGTCACCCTCGGCAGCTGTGTCCAACAAGAAGGAGCCTACACCACTGTCTCACCTACTTCCACAACAACAAACTCCACTTCAGCTTCTATTCCCTTTGTCCCCTCACACCATCCTCCTCCTCCTCCTCCTGTAGAGGTCCCAGCTGAACCCATAGATCCCCCACCACCCCCACAAGAACCCCCACCTCCCCCAGAATCAGATATAGGAGACGAGCAGGATGATGAATTCCCTGCGCCTCCTCCGAGTGAAGAAGAGCTTGGAATGGAGGAGGAGCAACCTCCCCTAACACCTCTGGATAAGATGGCTGCCCCTCAAAGCCCAGAGGAGATTGTGGTGGTGGTGGCACCACCACCCACAGAACCCCCATACGCCCCTCCACCACAGGAGGCTGTAATGCTGGGGAGCTTGCCCGCTGTAGAGCCGCTGGAGGTCAAGAGGTGTGGCTCAGAGACGGCGGACAACAGCTCAGAGCAGATGAGCAGCAGCAGCACTTCGACAGAGGCACGCTCTACATCTGAAGCCTCGTCCAAGGAAGCACTGCAGGCCATGATCCTCAGCCTGCCACGCTACCACTGTGAGAACCCAGCTAGCTGTAAATCACCCACGCTGTCCACTGATGTCATGCGAAAACGCCTCTACCGCATTGGCCTCAACCTCTTCAATGTGTGAGTAGCCACTACATTTTCATTCTTTTGTGCTTAGATGATTCTAATTAAACTGAAGTCTGAGGTGTTGTGATATCACTGCTGAATCATTGCTGACTGGTTTGACATGATTAACTGCAGAAAATGAATGATCCCAAAGAGACTTTGACAGAAAGGAAACATTTTTCTAGTTTGGTAATTAATTTTTCTTAAGTAAGCTTTAAAGGTGTGGAATGATCTACTAAAGGTAATACAGTAAAGTAAGAAGTAAAGAAGTTAGATCAGGAGTTTAGCATTATCGTCCAAGAATTAAAGGCCCTGGTGTTGTCAGTTAATTAGTTCTCTATTAATGGGAAGGTTAAAAGAAAAAGGACAGTGGTTTTATCAGAAATACTTCGAGTACTGTGCTGTACAGCACAGTCGATACTGTTAGTATGAGATTAGAGTTACCTCTACTCCTCCTCTACCTGAGGATTGATGCGGCCCTCTGGACTCAAAGAGCAAAGAAAAACGCTTTTCCTCACAGGTCCCCGTTGTGTTGAAAGAACAAACAGATTGAGGCCCAAGTCCTGAGCCAGATCTGCAGTGCCAGCATTCGTCTTAGAAAGACGAATCAGAACAGGGACAGAGAGAGAGAGAACTGTATGAAGACTGATTTGTAAAATTATGGATTACTGACTCGAAATAAAGGAAATGTGAGTCAGTGATAATCAACCATGGGTAACTAAGTACTTCCTGTCTTTCATCTTACACAACATATATGCAATTTAATGAACAGTCCTTGTATTGTTCGAAATAAGGAGTCCATGCTTTCAGACAAAATCAGGCATCTCCTTTTCTAGCTGACTAACCATCCATTTGCTGTCAAATCTGTTATCTCTCAACTGTTACTGACAAGTGTTGACAACTCTTTTCCAATGAAAGTAGCACTAGCTTCAAAAATCGCTAAACATCCCCAGATGACGCCATGCACAAATTTGCATCTTGAGAACATCATACTAGTCGTTTGCAAAAAAAAAGGTGGGTATGTAGATATAGATATAATTTTTAGCCAAACAATGATAAACTCCCTGTTTCAAGTAAAAAAAGAAAATTGTTCTACAAATTAAAGAACAATAGTTGAGAACAGAAATTGTCGACAACGGGCTAAGCTATCTAATAAGCTAATTAGTAAGTTAATGATCTGCCCCTTGGCAATGGCAGTAATACTTGGTCACTACTGTAGGGAGTAAGTTAGTTAGCTGGACATGCTAACGATTGCAGCTAATGTTAGAGTGGGAAAACACATTGTTGAGTCCATTCCATGCACTTTTGTTCTTGTGTTTATGGTTTTGAAAGAGCTAGAAAAAAAAGAAAACACCCTCCAAGCTCTTTAAATGTCAAATATCACCCTTTGTACAACGCCATTCACACTGCATAGAAATGTAGAAAAATCTAAACCTTGACAGACCTGCTGTGCCTAGTTATAGATGCTAAGCTATCAATTTCTCAGTGGAGGGGTTCAATCAATAGTGCAAGCACCAATATAGGTTATTGTCTTTATATACTGTGTACTGTAAATATAGCTTCTTGATACAATCTAGCCTATCTGACATTTATGTCAGGTATGATGTGCCAGTCTTAAAGTGCGTCTTTCATGGCTAGAACCCAGGTGTAAAACATGATACAGATAACTCTTGTTTTCCTGCCACTACCCAACTCCCATTGCATTTTCCTCTGTGGCTTCGCAAATTGTCAGCAGAAGAAAAACATGTCTGTCTTGAAAAGCTTGTCTGTGTTTGCGGCTTTTCAGTCATTGTGAATTCAGTTCCCCCCCTGCTGCTTAGTGAAGAGTGACAAAGTCAAAACCAGATAAGACCTTCCCAAGACATGCTCCAGACAGGTGCAAGGTGGTTACTTGGCAGCGAGAGATAGGAAGAAAAAGTGTTGCCACGGTGACAACAGTGCACGGGGCCAGCGCTGACTGAATCTGTGGGTTTGATTTGTTGAGAGAAACACTGAGTCCTTGAGATGTGTGTCAAAGTAACTCAGTGTTGCAGTAGAAAATTGAATGCTGGTCCTCCAGCTAGTTATCATAAATGATCAATTACATATTCAGATAAGCTCTAAACATGTTATTCCTATTATATTGCGAGCTTTAAAGACAGAGTAAAATCTAATGTGGGAGCTGACTTTGGGTTAGCCCTGATTTTATGTGTTCAACACTTTGAATTGAAGTTTTAGAAATGTTTCTAACTACATGACTTCTGAAAATGTGCTCAGGAATCTTTAAAGAAGGAGATTTACCATATGCTCTATTAACTTTTCACCCTGAGCTTACCCTGAAGGACCTAAACACCCCACATGTTCACATGAATTTACTGGACTCACTCACAAGTGGAGCTCAACTCACTGATGGAGTAGCCGGAATGTACTTGGAATACATGAGGGGTGAATTAAAAAAAGTAATGGCAACGATCCACAAAGCCTAAAATTCTCATTAGTCATTCTGCTGTGAGTTGTGAATGTAATTAAAAGTTCCTTCAGCACTATGTGAACCGGCACCTTGGGAACAGAGATGAAAAAATTGTGAGCATTTCAATCCAAGAAAGCGAGGGAGTATTTTATTGTTTTGTTTTTTTGTCCTTACCACCTCAACTATTTCTGTAAAAACTCTCCTTGCTTTCCAAAATATATTCCAAAATACACCGTGTTCCCTTGGGTGCAAAAGCACTACAAGATTTTGTTAAGATATTGCCCCAATTAAGCTATCTCATACAAATTTAGAAGATTGGAGCTCATAAACACACATTATCTTTTTTTTCCCTCCATAACAAGCTCTGCAGCCCACTAAAAGTGCACAATAAAGCCGATTAACTTTGACTCAATGCTGGAGCATGACACTGAAAACAAGCGGAGCAGAAACGAGCTGTGCAGTTCCTGGATGGAAGATGCAGAAGGAATCATCACCAGGAGGAACGTACAAAACACAGAAAATAAAAAGAATGAAAAATTAAAGCCCTAAAAAAAGACACATCTGTTTATGAAGTATCAGAGATGTGTTCCCTTGTGCATATCACCAGCAGTGTCGGTCTTACTTAATTTCTTAATCAACTTACTTAAAATGCTGGTGTTTATGTGCACAAAAAATATCTTTAACTATTTTTCTCATAGTGGTAAGCCTTTTGCGCTTGATTTCAACCAAACAAATGGTGAACAGCAATGATCTAATTGTCCTATTGGAGTCTTTGAAGCATTGTCTTACCATAGCAAGTCTGTATTCAAGTTAGAGTGGTCATTTTCTAGGTCATAAACATTGATCTACAAACAAATTACTCTAAGGATCATATGATATGTTAATATGTATAGTTATTACTTATATATTAAGAGATATTGTTCCATAACCATAGGTTTATACGACGAAGGTCCCCTAACCCTGATAAAGTAGTCATTTCAACCCAAACCTAGGCGAAGTACTTATTTTAGCCCAAATCATGACCTTTCCCTGAACTTAACAAAGTCATCTTTGTGCCTAAACGTAACCAAACCGTAACCAAAGGTTCAGTAGTGGCTTGTTTTGGTCACCCTGTTAATAGTGGCGTCACATCAGAAAGTCCTTTTGCATGTCATTCCAGATGTATTTTGTCATTCAATTTAATAGTTATTGTTTGGCAACCAAAACAGCCATCATTCAAGTTTGAGTTTGCGTCATGCTTAAATGAGGTAAAATATAGAAAATTAAAAACTGAAATGATGAACATGACATGACTATCATGAAAACATTACAGTATCAAAGGTATGAATTGACACTTGAAACTTGGTATTGATACTTTCACTTTTAAAACATTATTTTTATATTAGACTGTCTGTTTCTACCCTGTGTTACTTTAATGGTGATACTTTACTGAAATTCTAGTCCAGCCTACCAGTTAGACTTAGCAAGTCTGCCCACAAAGTCCACACCACTTAAAATAAAAAAGATCACTTCTGTTCACCTTTTTCTGTACGATTAATTTTCAAACATGTCCACTTTGATAGTGTCAGTCTGAGTGGCAGGGAAAGATTGGCTGTAACATTTATCTGTTTGTTCAGATTGTATTTGAAACACACATTCATTATTACATATCTCATGAGGGGAAGTGAGGACTGTACACATTCATAATGACTGTTTAATGAAGGCTCCCAGTTTGATTACAAGGTTCTGTGACTCTTTAGAGATATTTTCATAAAGTGACATAGCCTTTTCTGTCTATTTGCAATCCCCTCTTCTCATTCCCCCGATCAAACACCTTGAAAGATAAGCTGACTTTTAATAAATTGGTTACGAGGGAAAAGAGAGACAGAATGAGGAATGAGAGCAAAAAAAATTTTTAAAAAGTGGAGAGAGAGAGGGCAATCGAGCTTGAGGCTTATTAGTTCCACCAGTTCATATCCTCCCCCTAATACCTGCGCTGTTGTATCCTTTGCATCTTAAACAGGGCTGTTTGCTTTGGGCTAAAACTTGGGTATTGCTTGATCATGCGGACAAAAAGCTCACACATCGCATTACCAAACTGCAGGCATATGTGTGTGTATGTGTGTGAGTGGGAGTGTGTGTTTGTCGTGCAGCAGGTGGTCTATGCGCCACCAAAAGCAGGAGGAGTAAGAAAAGCAGAAGAGAGGGTGAGGGAAGTAAATTAAAGAGAGGGAAAAAGTCAGACGTTTTGTGTGTGTGTGTGTGTGCACCAGCCTGCACACGCATGAAAAGATAGAACAGCCTGTGATGGAAATGGAGTGAAAAAGCAAAGACTGAAAGAGACACAGAAAGAGGGGAAGGAGAAAAGGTTGAGAGAGAGGCCACTTGATAAAGTTTCCACTTTGAGTGTGGATGGAATGGCAATGACTCCATTTTGGGAGGGGAGAGTGTGTCAAGGACACTGCCATCACACAAGGGAGCTAACACTGAACCCATCAACGGGGAGTGCGCAAAGAGAGAGTGGGAGATGTGAGCAGGGGTGACATTAATGAAAGATTCCTGAGTAGATTTCTCTTTTTGTATGCATTACTTTTCCATTTTATATTACGAGATGAGACATATCCTTAATTCACTTTTCTTTCTTTCACACATTCTAGTGTAGCCAAAGCATTGATTAGACATCAGACCAACTTCCCACCAAGCATTAAAATGGAGCACCACCAGGGCTGTATGACTTAAAAGGGTGGCATAAGACATATATAAGGTGATAAATGGCGTAACTGTAAAGAGTGAGTGGGAGAGATGTGGATACATATGTCAAGGCTAATTAGCACAGCAGATCAGCAAAGCCACCCCAACTCCTCAAGAGGGATAACCTGACACCAAAGCCAGAGAGAAAAAAAACTCTCTATGTATCGTTTGTGCTTGTTTGTGCACACACAAACCTTTCCTGTATTAACATTCTGCCCTCGGTGCTAAATGACCCAGCACATAATTACAAACTCTGAATTCCAGATGGCAAACAGAGGAAGCATTTCTTATATCTCTTCTGCAGTTGGCAGGTGGTACAAACAAAGATCGTGGAGAAGCTCAAGTGATTCGAAAAAACAGAAGTGCTAAAAGCTAACGAAGAAACAGATCAAATGATTCAGTTAAGTAAAAGTAATGGATAGTCTCCTTTTTTAGACTCAAAAATGACATACCCAAAATGAATAGAGTATGTCTCTGCAACTACAGGGTCTATATGAATCATTTTGGTTTCATAATAAAAGGAACACTTGTGACATTTGTTTAGATGTGTAAGTATCAATATGCATGTCACTGGTGAAGAATAAATTAAGATTAAGGCACACAGCATAAATGAAAGATTTCATTTCCGCCTAATAAAAATTCACACTTTTACAATGAGTATCTCTTTGAAATGATGCAGTTGCAGCTCTAAATCTAAATCAAAGCATAGCAACATATCTGGACATCATCTCTGCCAAGTTTGAGTCAAAAGTGAGGCAGAGCAAAATTACAGAGGTTTTAGTACAGACTATTTAGGCGGAGTCTCCAAAATGGCCATTTGGACATACTTTGCACACTTTGGCACCATCTATGCCATTTGAAATTGTTTATGTACCCATCATTCATCATTCAGCCATTATTTGGCTTCATCACATCCATTTACAACAGTTTTTGACTTTTTTTTTTGAAAAATCAACCAGGTCTTTTTACATTTTCAAAGAAAACCAGACAAAGCAACTGAAGTTTGAATCAAAGTGAAACAGATTTATTTATTATGTAAACTGTAAAGTGCAAACGGTTGCTGATTAGTACAGTGTTTCATCCTTTTTGTTGCAGAGAAGAGGTCAAACAGATGGATTTGAAGTTGAAATAGTTACAGGATAAATGGTGAAATAGCTCAAAATAATGCGAAATGTCCAGCTCCTGACCAAACTGATGCAAATGCTTAACATAGCATATGAATGCTAACCCACATGGAACATGTATGTCAATTCATCTGACAGGACTCTGGGCGTAAATTTGACCAAAAAGTTTGGAAACCCCTGCTCAAGAAAACTGTGGGAAGTGCATCCCTATCACTACATTCTTGCATTTCAGCGAAAGCATACTTGATTGACAAGAGCAGCGCTTTGCAACAGCAAGTCAACATCGGTGTAATGATTTGGGGCTTTGGAGCGTTTACAGTCACACCACACACAATCGTGTTTAGCACTCAGAAAAACAGAGGTGCTAACCGGCCGTCAATCTGTCACTGGTTAGTAATGAAACCAAAATGTGCGCATCTGGAGAAATAGGCAACACGCTGTGCTGACAGTTAAGAACGTGTAAAGGCCATAAAACACAGCTCTACGGCCACTGTGCACATCTGAGATAGATCTAAAATAGAGGGCCGATAAAAGTGGATATCAAGGTGGTGAGGGATGTGTGTATTTATGATAGAAAACAATGTGTGTGTGCAACAAGGAGGCAAGAAAATGGTGTGTGAAGGAGAAAGATGTCTGGACATGTAGTGGTTTCTGATTGGATGTGACCCTTGTTCTATTGTGTTAAAGTCATTAAAAATGACATCACAGGGCCTCCACCTTCACTCCTGAGAAAGAACAATCATCATTACATCACAAACACAAGAGGTCCACATAATGAAAAAATGTAAACAGGGGTTGCTTTCAGCATTTGAACAAACAATCCAATCTTGTGATTGTCTGATGAGGACAGTCTCGCTCTGCACCACCAGTCTGAATCCATCCATATTGTATCTCCCGCATAATTTCCTCCCCTTTCCTTCCTCATGTTCGTCCCACCATTCACTTCTGATTACAAATAATAATCACCATGTGTGATCCATCTGTTGTTGGACAAACATCAAATGAGTGATAACTGCCAAATTCGTTTGGCGAGACATCACCTTCATCTGAGAAGGGTGAGCTAGAAGCTTGAGGAGTGCGCCGAGGCTGTCACAGCAGATGCTTTCAGGCAGTCCAGCCTGCACTCGTCGTCCTCCCTCTCCATCCTTGCATTCCCATCGCCGCACATCTGCTCTGTCTGGTCTTCTTCCAGCCTCCTCCTTATATCCTGCCCTTTATCCTCCCCTCCCCTCTGTCTCGCCCTCGCCTTACTAAACCCATTAGCTGTGGCGCACACACACTGCTCTGTTATGTAAAAGCTGTGGTTTAAACACTGTATAAAGACTGGATAGGGAGAGCTGTGGCAATAATGTGGTTGCCTCCCTAGAGCATCTACACTCTGTGTCTAAAAGGCTTATAAATAGTTATGATATTACTCCCTTGTTCATACAGAACTTCTGACGTGCAATCAGCTCAAAACTATCTGCACTTAGACTCACTTGAGTTTCAAAGTATGAGTAGTCTATGTCTGTATCTAAAGAATCCTGCCATGCATGTTTTAGCTTGCTGAATGAATGGCCTCATATGCCTTCACAATGCATGTAGATGTAGACAAACAATTAGATAACAGTTAGGTTATCCAAATAACAATTAGCAAAATATTATCAGACAGCTAGTACAATGGATAGCTTGGAAAAGTGATAGCACATTTGAAATCTGTGACCAGATTGGACATGTGGACATCATTCAGTTTCTGATTGAGTGTGGTGACTCTGGCCACCGCTATCTTGGCAGTCCTACCTCCGCTGACTCACGGCTAATCAGAAAATGGGCAGAGACGTAGAGGGTGGGTGGAGCTGAGGTGTGCTGAATGAAGCCTGGTTGATCAAACCTGTGACGGCAACCGCTTGTCAATCAACGTGAGCCCGATCTTATGTTGTAAACATGATATTTTTTGTTGTTTAAGTTGGACAATTTCAAATGGGGACTTAAAGGGATCGACTTGTTTTGTAGGTATCCTCAAGTGGCCGTTTGAGCAACTGCAGTTTTTGGCACAAATTTGGTCGATTTCGTCCAATAACAATAACACATGTAGAGGACAGTCATTCATTAACTCAGTACATTGTGTTGCTTTGACTTCAGACCACCCACATTACTGTTAATCATTAAACATATCACAGTTATTTAGTTTGATGTACATCCAGGCAGCGGAAAATGTTAATTTCTATTAGTTTTGGCACACTTTTAAAATCAACTTGGACACAGTTGAGATTGGGGAATTCATAGCAGCAAACAATGTCAGTAAATACAAGCAAAAGTCATAAACTCAAGCTAATCTTAAACCTGTCTCAGTCCAACAAAGTCTGCTTGATAATCTCTCAGAGTCTGTGTGTATAAGCAGGGATTTAAAGCTACATCCTACGTCAGCCATTATTCTGCAGCGGGCCCATTCTCTGAATTTAGAGTGTCGAGTTGTTTTGAAGTTGTTATTGAATGTTGTATTTCAGTGCAGGAATGAATACAGATGAGATTTTGCCCTGTGTGTTTTATCACTTTTAGCCCACTGTGCAGGTGTGCGCAGTAAGCACCCAACCTAGATTATCAGACTCATTACTGCAACGCATCATTTTTTTTTTCTTTTTATTATTATTTATTTTTAATGGTCTCTCAGCAATCATTACAATAAATAAATAAATAAATAAATAAGAAACAAATAAAGGATGTAGCTCCACTTTGTGTTTTGCATGCGTGTCACACATACACCAGCCCCTAGACACTTTCAACCAGAACAAATGGACTTATTACTGCTGCTAAGTGTGGTTAAGTATGTAAAGGAGCAAATCGTCTGTCACAGTCATGCAACAACAAGTTTAGGACATACAAGTACACCTCAGTTTTAATACATTGACAAGATTTCCTTTCACTAACTCCTTTATTTTCTTTTGTCTCAGAAACCCTGACAAAGGCCTACAGTTCCTGATCTCTCGAGGCTTCATCCCCGACACACCCATCGGCGTGGCACACTTCCTGCTACAGAGAAAAGGCCTGAGCCGACAGATGATAGGAGAGTTCCTCGGCAACAGCAAGAAGCCCTTCAACAGAGATGTCCTAGAGTGAGTAGCGCACATTGTTTCCTGACACCGTTGTAGGATCATTTGCTGCTCCTCATAAGGTGATTCTCCTGGCTAATCCCTCTATTTTCTGGCAGATCAGGGGTCAGGGTCAGCTACAGGCCTTGATTCGACAGGGGATTTAGCACAAGGAAAATCCCCAGCTTTTGTAGCCACAATATAGCGAGTCGTGCTGATACCTGAGCCAACTGTGCATAGCCTAAATTATAACTTATGTCAAAGCCATTATTTTTGCAGACATTGACATTTCATTATATTTTTCATCGGAGTAAACAAACTGAGAGCGAGCTGAAATTGAAGTGTCATGATCCAACAAATAAGCCCCTATCTCACTCTCCAAATTGTAAATATAGGTTGACTTGCAGGACAGAATTATAGAAGCTGGATTAAGAGCTGATAAGACAAAAATAAAACAAACCTTCCAGGGCCTTATTATTGGTTTTTCAGCTTCTTTTATCACACAAATATCAAAAACACAGTTGCCGTTGCATTATTCTATCAAACAAGAAGTAAGAAACAAAGAGCAATTTAGCCGTGATCTGGTAATGTAAATATTATGTTGGAGATTTCATCACCCATCTCAGCAGAGTAGATGAAAATTTAGCTCCTCTTCTTGATATTTATTTATTTAATTTTTTTGCCTGAGCTGTGCCAGGGCCATTTTTAAATTAGATCTAAACCACAAGTGTAGATCAAATGATATTCTCTATTTTGAGCACAGGGAGATGCACTGAAGTGTATGAGATAAACTAGGGCTACTGTGTGTGTGTGTGATCCATGCATGTTCCTGTGTAGTATTAGTATTCAATATATCTACTTAAACTACTTGTGTCTTCAGTGTTAGTTTAGGTCGAACAGGGTGCGGTAGCTGAATCAAGGTTTGCGTGTGTGTTAAAGGGTTACTCCGGTGGTTTCATATTGTACTTCCATAAAGTTGGGTATCTCATAACTGACAGAATAATAATAACAATAATAATGGTCAAAGATAAAACAGCAGATGTCCAGATATCCTGATTTGTAGTCAAACATTGAATCCTACACTTCCCATGATGCTCCCTGTAAGACCGAGAGTCTCAAACTACCAGCCTGAGGGCCACATTTAGCCATGCACAAATGGGCTAGACCCATAATAATAACTCTAACATTATCATGTTTGTTTTAGGGCCACAAAATATATTATACAAATGTTGTCACATGCTGAGGAGTACTCCTCATAATAAGTACAATGACTTTTATATATAAAATTAGTGGAGTTCCCCCTTAATACCAACATTTATTTTATCTTGAGTCACCTTTGCAGAAATCTGTCTTCTACCCTTGAACTCAAAAACAATCCAAAGCACTTTTTTTTTTTTTTAAATGAAAGAGAGATCTTCATTACTCTTAAAATCCAAAATGCACCAGTTATGTCAAGCATTAAATAACACATTTTTTAGCTTGCGTTAACTTCTCCAGAAGCCATTCAAAGCTGTTTTCAAAACAAGAATTAATCAGTTTTCTACTTCACTTTTTCTGTTCTTTACAGCAGAATAAAAATAAAAAAGGACATTAAAAAAACAGATGAACCCAGTGAGTTTAGAGAACAAGGACAGATGCCTTCTTGCATTACTCATCAAATAAATGTGAAGACACACACACACACACACACACACACACACACACACACACACGACTCACTTCACCCTTTAATTCCAGTTCATTGACCTAATTGGCATTATTTGTTTTGAAAATTCTCTTTTATACTTTTATTTCCATCCTTCAACATCTTCGTTCATCTCAGTAATCATCTTTTTTTTTATTCTGTTACATTCTCCCGTTCATCAATTACCTCTACATTTGCATATCAACAGGAAGAGGGACTGCAGAGCTTCCTTTTATTCTGCCTTTTGTCCAGGTTATCAAACCGAGATCATATTTTTAGTCTTTGCAAGGTCACATATACAAGACACAGCACTCAACAAAGTTGTTCACCCCAGGTCGCCCTCATTTAATATCCATATTTTCAGAAATGGACGCTGGCGTGGTTCCAAATACACTACATTAACAAGATTATGCTTTTAGGGCATCAAACTCCAATTCACAGTGCAGATATAGTAAGGGCAGGTGACACTGGGCTATATAGATGTATATTTTTTTCATATTTTCCTATAGAGCAGTCATACGGCTGCACTCTGAGTGCAAGTGATGTTGAAGAGCAACATGATAGTAGAGTGCAAAGCGTGTGTGAGAGCACTTTCGATAAAGTGTAGTCACAGGAGAGCGGCTGACGGATTGCAGTCTAATGTGAAAATCACTCACTGTGATTTACTGAGCCTGAATGCGTGTGTGTGAGTGAGTGTGTAAAAGCGCGCGTATACGTCGGCCGCGAATGCACACGTCTATGTTTGTGTTTCGTTTGTGTCGCCGCCCCGTATTCCTGAATCTACATCATCTCCTCATGAAGCTAATTCTCTTTATTCTCCTCACATTTCCTCAAGCATAAACAACAATGGTTAAAACGTCGCAAGTCAATTAAGCCAAATTGTGGTTATAGATTTGGGTTCCAAGAAATGTGGCACCCCGAGGACTCATTTACTGATAATGTAGTGTACTTGTTAGGCAGGAAAAATGAGATCTGTTTTCAGCCTGTCATCTACTCATTGGCTGCTCAAAATATGGTCCCATCTGGCCTGCTGTTTCTTTTTATTTCCGTTATGTGTGTGTGTGAGTGCACGTAAACATACAATTTAAGCCTCACTATGCAGACAGCTGTGTAGATCTACCTGCCAGATCAACAAAGGTTACACACGTGCGTTCGCCCATGTGTGTGTGTGTGTGTGTTATTAGGTTTAAGTGTGTACGGGAAAGAGATGGGGGAAGGCTGATGCACTTAGGCTAGAGAGCGTCTCGTTTGACGTTACATAAACAAGGAGCGACAGCCGGGAAAGAAGTGAGAGAGGCGTGGTGGAGCGAGGAAGTGAGTCATGAAGAGGGCAATGAGAAGAAGAGAAGTTCGCCAGTCAAGAGAGTTGATCAAGAGGGGGGGATCAAGTCAGAGTCACTGTGTGCTATAAGCTTTGCCTCTAAATCCAATCAGTGATAGAAAATAATGCACAGTTGAACTCTTAAGTGGTTATCACAGTCATGTTATGAGTATTAACTACGTATATCAGTTGTGTGAATGGTTGTTGATGATAGATCCTTTCGCCCAATCTGAGCTGCATCACAGCACAGAATAAGTAAGGATAGATAATCGACGTGTTTAAGGTTGTCAAAGTTATTGATATGTTCAAACTTTTTTGATACCACGTGTTTAAAATGACAAAATAGTATCATTCTATAGTAATAAAAGTCCAGATGCTATAAAAAGAAGAAAATTGATTGAATAATAATAATGTTAATTACTATTAACAACATAAATGTGTTGGTATGTGGTCAGTGACTTACTCTGCAGCAGAAAAAAAAAAAGATTTTGTTTGTGTTTTTATACTGCTATTGTATTGATTGTATTGACATTGAAATTCTACTATCATGACAACCTTAGCTGCATTAATATGTGTTATTAGTACAATACTGGATGCTGCTACTTATAACAATAATAATGACGGTGGTGGTAGTAGTAGAGATGTAGTAGTAATGATAGACAGTAGTACACATAGGTCAAAGTACAAGTACAAGAAAAAGTAGTAGTAGTAACCAGATTAATACGCATAGTTGTTGCAGTAAATATCATAGCAGCAGTAGTAGTTCTAGTAGTAGTGGTAGTGGTAGTAATAGCAGTTGTAGAAGTGATTAGAGTAGTAGTAACAATAAGAAGTACTGTTGTAGTAGTAGTAGTGACTATAGTAGTAATAAACACTGGACTAGTGGTAGCCATAGCAGTAGTATGAGCTGATGTAGTAACATTAGACATAAAAAGTAGTAATCGTAGTTTTATTAGAGCAGGAGTGCTAGGTGTAGTTATTATAATATCAGTGGTGGTTGTTGTAGTGTAGTGATAGTACTACATGAAATGAGGTATACAGTTCGTGGTATGCTTACTGTGATGTTGTAGTCCGCGGTGTCAGGCAGTACTGTAGACTCAGCTATCTGACTCTTTTCTGCTGGAGCAGCATGTGTCACAGTCAAGTACTCGCCTCATTAACTCGCTTTGTTCACAGTAATCCATCTTCATGTAGTGTGTGTGTGTGTGTGTGTGTGTGTGTGCATGTACCCCAGTGTTTCCTATAGTACAACAAACAGGCAGGATCTGAAGGCGATGTCTTGACACTGCTACAAACTGGGTTTAGAGGATTTTAAGATCAACAGAATCATCTTTCGTTTGAACATCTTGTCTGTAACCATCAATCGGCCGTTAGCGACAGAAGCAAAGATTTAGTTTACCTTGAACTGGTGTGGATAGTTTTGGTGTAAATCACATGAAAGCAAATCTGAGCAAGTGAGTGTGAAAAATAAAAAAATAAAAATCACTTCAATTTCATAGTTCGATTATCATTCCACTTTGTACCTCATCAGAACATCTCACATCAAAGCGAGGTAAACTTTAAAAACTCCTAACTTGTTTCCAAAGTCACCTTTCACTTCAAAACCTCATTTCACCTCCACGTTGTACTTATCCCCCCTGAACTCATTGGACAGGATATTTTGCTTTTTTAATTAAAGTCATTAAGCTGCGGTTGTCAGGTAATAGGAGGATTTTCTGCTCTGAGGGATTGTATGTGTGTACGTGTGAGTGTCTCTGTGTGTCTTTTTGCAGCTGTGGCACGTAGAAGATGGCCGGGCCCGGTCTTATCCCATGGTGTCCGTGCGTGGCTAATACCTGCAGTTTAGC
Source organism: Sciaenops ocellatus (assembly GCA_033000465.1). Taxonomy (NCBI): domain Eukaryota; kingdom Metazoa; phylum Chordata; class Actinopteri; family Sciaenidae; genus Sciaenops; species Sciaenops ocellatus. Next base: position 13,666,406 of record CP136889.1, read on the forward strand.
AGAGTGCTGTTGTGACACATGAGTGGACTTCTGCATCCTTTATCTCACAGATCCGCCCATGCAATCATCGAAGGGGAAGCCACTACCATCATTGCTAGAAATGTTTTTCCTGCGTGTTCCTTTCCACCGCTATTGGTTTTTTCATGTCTCATCCCTTCTCTGCTCTGTTCAACAGTTGTGTGGTGGACGAGATGGACTTCTCAGGCATGGAGCTGGACGAAGCACTGAGGAAGTTTCAGGCCCACATTCGTGTCCAGGGAGAAGCTCAGAAGGTGGAACGTCTTATCGAGGCCTTCAGGTAATTAAAAGCAGAAGTTGTTGTGTTAGTTGGAGTTCATCTTGCCATATTCCCATTGGTATTATTTATATATGTACGGTGGAATGCTCCCTCCGGGTTGCTGCCCCAAGCGAAGGAGTTCAGGTATCTCGGGATCTTGTTCACGAGTCATTGGAAAACGGAGCGTGAGTTGGACCGGCAGCTTGGTGCGGCGTCTACAGTACTGTGGATGTTGTACCGGACTGTTGTAGGGAAGAGGGAGCTGAGCTGGAAGACGAAGCTCTCGTGTTTTTTCCAGTCCATCTACGTTCCAACCCTCACCTAGTGAGGTGGTGACCTAAAATGAGATCACAGATACAAGCGGCCGAAACAAGCCTCCTCCACTGAGTGGCTGGCCAGGCTAAGCCTTAGAGACAGGGTAAGGAGCTTGGACATCCGGGGGCAGAGCTCGGAGTAGAGCCGCTGCTCCTTCGCGTTGAAAGGAGCCAGCTGAAGTGGTTCAGGCATCTGATTAAGATGCTCTCTGGGCGCCTACCTATGGAGGTGTTCTGGGCACGTCCAACAGGGAGGAGACCCCGGGGCAGACCCAGAACCCGCTGGAGGGACTACATAGCCCATCTAGCCTGGGAATGCCTCGGGATCCCCCTGGAGGAGCTGGAATTTGTTGCTGGGGAAAAGGGTGTCTGGAGTGCCTTGTTAAACCTGCTGCCACCGCCACCCGACCCCAGATAAGATGAAGAGAATGGATGGATGGATTAAATTATATTTCTTTGCATTACAAGTAATATTCATGCATTTTACTGTCAAAAAAAAAAAAAAACTAGCGAAATTTTCGGGAAAAGATTAAACACTGTTTGTCTGCCAAATTAAAGGTCCAGTGTGTAGGAATTAGTGCCATCTAGTGGCATAGTTGCTGACAGCAAGTGCCTCGCTTCACCCCCTCCTTGGTGATTATGTGATTATACACGAATAAAAAACATAGTTATGCAAATTATATTCCATTTTTTCCACATTCTATAAATGAGATTTGACCGTGTAAGACAAATGTCATTAATATTCAGACACTCTGTTGTGCTGAGAGAACAGTTGCTTTGAAGGAGTTGGATATGAATATTCATCAAGTTGTAGGTTATGTAAAATATCCCTCATTTGTCTGCTGTCATTTCTTTTCCACTGTAATGTAAGTCACTCAAGAGTTACCTTTGGGCCAGACTTGTCTCACGGTGCTTTACGAAAGAATTCACGGGATTACATCAAGTTTTGAAGGCGTGCCCAGAGGTACAGATGCGAATTCATGATTCTTTCTTGTTACTGTACAGCTATGCTGGACAAATACACAAAAAGGGAATTTGATATGCACACAAAAAGAGACACATGCACACAGAAACTCCACTTTTTCTAAGGAGTAATGGAGAAATCGTGGACAGAACGTATGTAAACACGCACGTATGATCTTAGCAGTCTAGTCACACACATGCACGTTCTTCTTTCCTATCTGCTCAGCTACAATGAAAATGTTGACAATGCAGCCCCCAATCTAAATAGCCAGGCAGCATGTAATTTCTGGCCACAATATGCGACAGGCAGACAATTTGCAGTGCAGCTGTGGCACTGTGTGTTAATGCTAACTGTTTGCCGTAGCCCCTCCGGAGTAACAACCACCTGTCACAGTTGTCGAGGTGCCCAATGAGGAGAAAAACGGCGGCATTGTCATAGTCAGTGGGCAGAGAGGTTGGCACGAGTAATGTTTGGACATCAGGCTGGCTCTGCGTGTTATCAGGAGCAAGAGAGAAAGAGAGGGGGAGGATGGGGTGAGGGGTTGGGGGCAAGGAGGAGATGCAAAACTGGGAAAAGGAAGGAAGGAAGGGGAAAAAGGAGAGAGATGGAGGAAGGTTTATAAATAACCAGCGTTGCGTAACCGCCACTGCCTCTCTGTGCCTGCCTCCCCTGCTCCTGGGCTTTGATATGCCTCCAAACACGCACACACACACACACACACACACACACACACACAGACACACACGCACACACACACACACATTCACACAGAAAGAAATCTCCGAAGTAAGTGAAGGGGATTTGAAGCAGCGGTGAAAAAGTGAAAAGCAGCTTCAGTATCTGCTGCGTCAGTGTGCTAATGAATGAGCAAACATGAGCCAGCTCCCATTGCTGCAGATTTATATTTTCATGTCGGCATTACAGTGTCCAGACATCATTGTTTACCCACCTTGCAGTCACATACAATTGCTGACTATTCTATTATGGTTATTATAGATAAAGAGCATGCAACTTGTATAATCATGCACCAAAATCCATCCTCACTGAGTATATAATGACTGTTGGATTGCACCATGTTAAGCGGCCTGTAACAAAAGCAAAACTGGTTTTGGAAGACAGCAGCAAATGCCAAATTTGAAGACTGCCAAACCCATTTGAGTGAGCAGCACCATGTGCCACTTTACCACTCTCCTTTTTTGTTTTCCTTTCTATGCAGAGTAAAGAGCACACTTAGATAGGAAGCAGCATGAATTGAGGTTTTTCACTACATGGTGCTACAGTACATTAGGATTTACAGACAAGGGCATAATTACTGCTTGCTGTCGAGTAACGTTTTTCTTCCAGACACTGAGATGTGAATAAGCATCTGCGTGTAGCCCTGTGATTATCATGCTAAAACATAATAATAATGTATGACGACAAACACACATGAAAGCGCAGGTCCTTGAGGTACGATTACAGGGACACAATGAAATCAAAGGTTCATACAAGCAATATAAATGTTATTTTCATCATTTATGGTAAATGTTCTGTACTTATATAGCACCTTTCTAGTCTACCGACCAAACTTTTCTCGTCTGTTGTTCACCGTTGATGGAACGTCCTACCAGTTCCTACCAGATTATGGGGTCCCTTTCTACCTTCAAAAGCCTCCTCAAGACCCAGCTCTTCAGAGAGTACCTCCTCTCCTAGCACTACAAACAACTGGTCATGCTAAATCTACCCCCTTCTACAACTGTCACTTGATTCTATGCGAGTAGTACTTATTGCTGCAGTAACGTGTCCTTGTCGCACTGTAACTTGTTTCCCGGTTGTTGGAGTCGCTTTGGATAAAAGCATCAGCTAAAAGACCATGTTATATAAAAAAACATTCAAACTACCATTTCCATTGTCAACAAAGAACATGTTAATTCATTAAATAAGGTTTTATTTCTACGACAAAGAGCACTGCCTTCTACTGAATTATCTTTGACGATCAGCCAAGCAATCTTTTATCCGTCAATAAAAATAGCTACACTTTTTACCCCAAAATGCTCAGCAGTTTTTCAGCCCTGAGTAGCATCTGTAGTATTCCTTCCAACTTACTCCAATCCCCTCCTACCTTCCACCAAGAAGGTAGGGCAGCTTGAGAAAGAAGTCTGCAAATCATTCTCTTTGTTTTTCTTTTTGATAAACTTGGAAGCATTGCTCGAGGAGTGTTGGAAAGAACATTAAAAACTGTGTGTGTGACAAGGTATGAACCTACTGTATGCATACCAATATGTCTGTCTTTACCGAGTCCCACAGAGACATTAGTTTCCAATCATGCGGCTCAGTGGGTTTGAAAAATAGTGCTTCAGCCCCAATGTGGAAATGATGACTGATTAAAGTAACAATTACAGTATACACTTCAACATGGAGCCTACAGGGTCCACACACACACACACACACACACCTTCCCATTCGCCTTTCCTTTTGTATGTTGCCAACTCTGATTACTCATTCACTGTAGATGTTGTACTGTTGTCCTGTTGTATTATTCATCCCATAACCAGGAAGTATCCATGCACCTCACAGAGAAACAATTTATCTCTCTCCTCTGGGCACTTCTTTCTAAACACACGAACACACACACACGTATGCAAACACCTAAAAGTAGGTGTCTACAAATCTTTTAGATTCATGGTTTCCAGAACCACACGAAGCAGAGGCATTGCTATTCTCCACCTCTTATATTCAGGGGAACTACATCAAACTGAGCCTTACCTTTGTCGTGAACTTTTGCCTCGAATTTCACATTTCAAACTTCATATTTCATCTCTGCGGCCTAACAACAACAACAACGTGCATAAATCCCGCAACCAGGCCCATAAATGTTCTGGAGAATGCTTAACTATGGCTGAAGGCTCAGGGGAATCACTTGGGATAAAGTCACAAACACAGACGCATGCACCCACACACGTAAAATTCGTGATCCATGTGACCATCCAATCCAGTGGGACAAATGTGTTTATACGCAGAGACACAGTTTCAGCAGAGCGCCCACTGTGAGGTTCATTGTTGCTGAGGGCCAGCTCAGATGAGCGCAGATGAAGCCACAAGCTAAATTAAAGCCATAACTCTTATTTTGGTGTGACACTCTCGTGCTCAGCTTGTGTCAAGGCATTTATGGGCTTGTAGCATGTTAAAGAATGCCTTTGGAGTCTCAGTTTAATGTATTATTTGTCTAATGCCATCTGTTACCCCTTCCTACCCCTTCCTTTATTTGCCTCATGCACCAATCCCTTCTTACATACATTTCTTCTTGTTTCTCTTCCTTCTACCAATTTATTCAATGAATCTATGAATCTCTTCTTTCTCTACCTCTTTTACGCCAACAGTCAGCGCTACTGCATGTGTAACCCAGACGTGGTGCAGCAGTTTCACAACCCAGACACCATCTTCATCCTGGCTTTCGCCATCATTCTGCTCAACACCGACATGTACAGTCCCAACATCAAGCCTGATCGCAAGATGTTGTTGGAGGACTTCATACGCAATCTAAGAGGTAAGTGACACAGTGTTATAGTTGCTTTAAGAGGTACAATCATGTTAAAGGAGTAAAGTGACGATAATTAGTTGACATAAGCAGCTGAAGTAATGCAGGTTGGTTTTTAGGTGTGTATAAACTGTATGTGAATGTTTGTCCCATGAGTTTAGGAGGATGGCCTGGATGGTTTGTGCTGTAATTGAATTGTAAAGCTGAGATCATGCCCATAGTTTGACTTGGAAAGCATTACCAGCTCTAAGGACGGTGCTCTATAGCCAGTCCTGATATGAACTCTTGTATGAAAGGGCAAATAAAAGAATCTCCTGTAGAAGTTACTGTATCATCACATGCAAAAAAAAAAACACATGAGAAACAAAGCAACAACAGTAACAAGCAAGAGTCTACAGCAATACCAGCATTATTGAACGAATACAGCATGCTAACATGCTTACAATGACGATGTTATCATGCTGATGTTGATGAGATGTAGCAGGTGTTTGCCATGCTCTTTCTCTTTAGCATGTTAACATGCTAACTTTTACTACAGTAATTAGCACTAAACACAAAGTACAGCTGCGGCTGATGGGTTATTAGTTTTGCAGAAATTTGGCCTGACGATTCTGGATGAAAGTCAGAAGATCACTAAAGTTATTTCATGCAATCCATCTATTTGTTGTCAGGACAAGTCACTAAAAACGTGCTAGAGAACAAGTCATCAGTCAGTAGGCCTCCTCCTTCAGGGACCATGAATGTCTGTACAAAATGTCATGACAATCCATCTAATAGTTGAGATATTACAGTCTGGATCAGTGGTGGAACAGACTGACTCACTGGCATGGCAAAAAATATGGTAAACAAATATAGTATCTTTCACCCTCAGCGTTGAGGTATTGATTCATTTATGCCGGCCACCAAAAACTGGAATAAGTCACCACTGACAGGAAGAAAATTGAAAGACCCAAAACATCCTATAATTATAGCATATGGCTTTCAATTTCAATTTACTCTATGGCACAAGATGCTCAAGATCTCACCAAAAGCTAATATACTGTTCTAGAAGAAATATTATAAGAAATCAGTAATACTCAATAATCCTGCAAGAAATGTTCCCAAATATCTCCTGTTTGGGGGCTTTGAGCAAGGCAGTGGAGCCCACAGATGAATCAGGGAAAGTAAGTCAAACAGTGTTTGGATCTGAATCAAATCAAACCAACCTGCATAAATTTAGGTGATAAAAATAAGGTTACATCTCTCTCGTGCTTTGTACATTCATAACTCATAGCGACACCGACAGAAAGCACCTGTAATTCTTGTCTCTCCCGTATGCAGACAGATGCTCGTTCTCCGAGCGTTGCGGGCGAGGCGGGAGCGACGTAGTTATGCTCTGCCTCCGTGCAATCAATCAGCGAACAGTGAGGTCGATGCATCAACAACTTTAATAGATTCATCCAGACTGTTCCCCACAATTAAATTAAGTTGGAAAATCAATTTTGGCATCTTATGCAAATTAAAATATGCCACTCTCTCTTGACCTGTCTATTTGTCTTCTCTGTCTTTCTTTCCATTCTCTTATCTTGTTTTGTCTCAGACAGAATATTATTTTGTCTGTTTATTCATCCATCTTTCCTTGTTTATATTCTCCATATTTCTCTCTCTCCTTTATTCCCCCTCCTCACGTATGTCTCTCATACACACTGACGGAAGAATAGCTCACTCAAACAATTGGCTGAGATGAAATGCAATTATGCATCAGAAACCAATAGTAATGAAGAACCACAGAACATTCATTATCTCATTTAAAACAGACAGAGCTATTCCACAATGGGCCTACATAATAAATAAACCAGCTTGCATCATAAATTAATCCAGTATGTCAGCTCATTAAGAAAATGAAAATTGTAGTGTCTCAGTTACTGGATGCTTTGTTTTTATAGAGGATGGACTTCACGCCACCTTTTAAGTCATTATGGTGGGCTGCTGTTCACCGATAGGTCTTGTGCGTAGCCAAATTTACAATCGAGATGATGTAAACGGGAGGAGACAGAAAGAAGATGCATGGCTACAGGGGAAACATGGGTAAAACAAGATGGATGTTGGCGTGCTAATGCTAACAATGCATGCCAACATTCTGACAAGCATGTTAAGCAAGTATAATATTATAAATATTGTTGTCAAGAGATTCACTCAGAACTATAAATATATATAGTCTTAGAGGGAAAGTAATCAGGATTTATTATCTGGGGACCATGAATGTAAAAGAAAGTCTCAGGTCTTTGACCTGCTGGTGTTGCTCGATGAAAAGCATCACCAAAGTCAGTAGGATTTCTCCTCTGAGGACCATGATTGTCTGTACAAAATTTGACGTTGATAGTTGTTGAGATCTTTTAGTCCGGACCAAAGTGGTGGACCAACCAACAGCTGCTAGCATGGCTAAAATAAAAGCAGTGAAGTCAAGAGGAGTGTAAGTAAAGTGAAAGAACTGGCAGAAAATAAAGAGACATTCAGCAAAAAGATGCAACTTATTAATGTGACACTTTACACACATTTCCCCCCGGACATCTCCTCCTCTCCTTCTCTCTCCATAATGTGCAGCGATGTCTCAGCGGTGTCCAAGGGTGCCTCACTGTCAACGCCATCACTTGTGGCGGCTTAATTTTCTCCAAACACATCCTGCCCCATTGAAAACTCAATGTACCACACAGCGTAGTACAGCTGTGCAGATATAATAGGGAGCATCTCGAGGGCAACCTTTCAGCCTAATGCCATGCAGCGCTACGTGCATCAAAATGCCACGGCCTTGAACTGCAATGTGTTCCAGAAAGAAAGTCTTCCAGGAAAGAGGCGGGCAGTTAACCTTTCACTTGCCAATTAACCTCCTCTCACATTGCTGTCTGTCATTACATAATGGAGACAGTGAAAGACAGAAAGTCAAAGAAGGACAGATGAGGAGACTAAGAAATAGAGCTCTCTTTTGCTCTGAATATTGAATTTTCCCCCAGTCTTTGCATGTCAAATAACGAGGTCAAACAAACACGTCAGTACAATTTTTCACATGTAATATTTTTGCATGTATTTAAGCCAGAGAACCCACACTACACACACACTTCATATTCCTTCTGATGCACAGGAATGTCTGCTAAAATTTCTACATTTGTATACTTGCTCATAATCACCCTGTTCCCATCTTAGGTGTGGATGACGGAGCAGACATCCCCAGAGACATGGTGGTGGGAATCTATGAGAGAATACAACAGAGGGAGTTGCGCTCCAATGAAGACCACGTCACCTACGTCTCCAAGGTTGAGCAGTCCATCGTAGGCATGAAAACGGTAAGGACGCAAAGACACTTTTGTCCTATAATTGTGAGGACCTTCACTCATTATACTGTTAACCACAAATGCATAACTTCAGCCTAAACCATATTAACTTTTAACCTGTATTAGTTGATGTTTTTGGCTACTTTGGGCAGCACAAAAAGTTGTCAACACAACACTGACATGTTGTTAATGTGTTAGCAAATTTATTTACACATCAAGCAGACAAAAAGGAACATCATTGTTCATCTGGAGTTACGTTTGTAGCCACCTGGCAATTTAAAGTTCAATATTCACTCTCTTTTAGCTCTGTTTTTTGGTATCAACCAACTCCTGAGGGAAATATCTGACTTGTTAGCTGCTGAATGCTCCACTATGTTCACCAGTTAGTCGCTAATTTTTTCAGGCTGCTGTTTGGTGCTAGGAAGGTGGAGTCCACTTGTTTTTATGAGAGCTTTATTGCTTAAGACAGCTACTTTTTGCATCTGGAAAGGTTGAGCGTGATCATAACAAAGCTATTGACCGTAAAACCAAAACAATGAGCTCAAAGATGTTAAAATGCCCAATAGAGAAGAAGGGGACTGCAGAGTTTTCTCTGGGGTCCTCATTTCAAATGACCCATTTTCACATTATACAGTAATTTCAACCATTTTTGCTATAAAAAATATTGATTAGAGCAGCTTTAACTCTAAAACCCAGCTAAATCCTCGCTAACTGCCTTTATTATCAAACCCCAGGCTTGCTAGAATAGTAGAGGGACAGGGTTAATCACACAAAAACATGAATTACACATACACACTTTGTCGAGTCACTCACTCATTATTTAAGGCCTTATCGCTATCACCTAGCCTTAGTAGCAATAGCAGAGCACATTTATTAGCCATTAAATGTCTCATCATTAGCATGATCATTACCTCAGGTCATTACTCCAGCTAGATCCGTCATTAACCACTGCTATCATTAGAGTCTCTTTTTAACTGTTTAAGGTTACGGCTTGGTCAGTGCACATGAGCAAACATAAAGTAAGTGGTTGAACCCAACGCTGAAAGTTCTTCAGTTAAGAGTCAACTTCAAAGATGAGAAAAATGTCACACACTGACTTGTGGTTCTTGTTTTTGGCCACTGTGTGAGTATTTCTGTGTAAAGTTTTGTTTTAGTCTTTACAAGGTTGAGACAGACAGACAGGAGCAGACATAGTGGGCTTTATAATTGATTGATTAAACTGATTCGTGTGGGAATGTGCTGTGTGTGCTCACTCATAATGTTGAAAGGCTTTTTAAAAAGGCTTCAACAGTTCAGGGAATTCAGTTTGAATCTTATCAGTGCTCCAAGGCCTTTATATCCTTTATTCATGAAAAATATATAAAAGTTGCTGATTGATTTTTTTCCCCCCATAGCCTTAAGACTGTAAAAGAAATATTGCATCCACATACAAGTATATAAATTCTTTAAAAAATGCATTCAAGTCCATGTAGATCAATTGAAACTGAATTCCAGAGATAACATCAAAAACTCCTTGAGATTTTTTAGTCATGCTAAGCATGCGTAGACCTCACACTCAGTCCAAGTGTTGAAGCTAACTAAGCTACGAATGGCCAGCTCTTGATCTTTGTTGCCTCATGATTTGATCAAATAGTTGTAAATATCAAAGTGTTTCACTTCTGGCCATTCAGTTGGATTGTTTCTTCAATAAAAGCGAGGTAAGGAGAAGTGACAAAAGTTGATGCAAGTTTGTCAGTATACCTTTTCCTCTCTGGTAGACACACAGGATGCTAAAATCATCCTTTAACTGATATCCTGGTATATAATGTTTTCAGCTAGCTACAAGCATTTTGTGAGCATTTGAGCCGTTCGTTGTATATTGTGCCCAAGCGGCAACTTCCATGTCTGTGAAGTAGAACCTATGCAGAAGTAACAAAAACTGCAGTACCTCAAACCGCCACTTGAGGTTGGCTACAGTTGGCTCAGTCTCCATAAGCCCCCGTGTTAAAACGTCCAACTTCACAGCAGAAATAAACATGTTTACAGTCTGGTACAAAAAACAGATTTGGTCTCTATAGCTAATTTTCCCATTCAAGACAACTGTACCGAGTTTGAATTTCTATTTAACACAACTGTTCAAATCATATTAAATCCTAAAGTTATGCATAATTAGCATCTTTAAATTTAGTTTTTAGTCTGTTTTAAATATAAATCATCGTTGTGTCCTGTTAACTTTTAGAATGACATTGGAACTCAAGACACTGAAAGTTTTGCAACCATCTTTTTATTATTATATTTTTATGGCTTGTGCCTTTAAGTGCCTCAGTGATGGATGAGTAGCCATAGGATGACAGAAGAAGTGTTGTCATAGCCAAAACAATGATAGATTGTTGTGACAGGAAGTGCCTATTCCTGTCCCATGGGCGCCGTCTGCTATAAAAATAAAGTTTCTTCTTTATTAATGCCATCACAGCAGACGTATCAGAGTCTTTGTATTGTGGATTGAAAAACTTTTCATCTATTATGCTGTAAGGGAGTAGCCCACATGAGAATGATATAATTGGGTTCTCCATAATAGGAGTTTGCTCAGTGTAAATATTTGATGACTTGATGAAAGCTATAAACAACTTTTCATGAATGTGATGAAGTAGCTTTACAGCCAACGGTTCTCCTCCTCACACACTGAAAAATTTCTTTAAATATTTGATATGCATAACATTTGTAGAATCAGTTTTTCTTTAGTCATACAATTATTTTGTTAATTGTATGACTAAACTCTCTCCTGTCACACTGCTGCTTAATAATCCCGTCAGGAAAGGGTTGAATATATTTACTTATTTAGTTTTTTTGAACCGGCAAGAGGCATTTCAACTAATGATGTCTTTCCATGTTTCTGACATTAGTGTAATGAGAAAGCAGGCTGGCTGTCGCCAGCTGGGCGAGAGTCTGTATACCCTGCAGTGATGAGAGATGAGAGAGCAAGAGACAGAAGCCCTGTGTGTACTCACTGCATTGCAAATAGTCCACAGGGAGCAGAAGGAATAAAAAAAATTGGAAATGCAGAAAACCTCGTGAAGAGGGGGATCAAGTCCACATGGAGTGACAGTCAGTACGCAGCTGTTTGGATTGCAGTGCACGGGAGGCTGGACGAGACTAGTCGGAGAGACAAGTGTGTGAAGGGGCAAGAACATGATTAGATCAGTCTTGGAAGGCATGAGCCATTTTTGTAGTGTAATCTGCTTAAAACGGGGAAAAGCACTTAAGTCCAAGAGGAGAAGGCAGGCCTCAAGGGACACAACTGAAGGATTTTGTAAAAAAAACAAAACAACAACAACTTCATATTAGAAAAGTTCAAAGTTCAAATTTAATTACCACATATAATCACACAGGTACAATCAGTTATATACAGTACATGTTTCCATGTATGTGTGTTTCTGACACATTTCAGTCGCTTCAAAATTGCTGCTTGACTGCTCCCACGAGTGGGCGTGGCTTCAGTGCATTCAGCGGACACGCCCCTGTCCTGGAGCTGAGAATACTGCTCATTTTTACCTGATTTTGACACCTAATTTCATAAACTTGTCAATATTTTTAATCAATCATTTTGTCTGGGTGGTTAATAACACTTTCTTCGGTCTTTCTTTTGGTCTAATGTCAGAGCTGAGAACAAAACAGGATTCACCCGAATCTGCAGCTTCCCTCACCTTTATGGAGCTTTATAATGAGTTTCAGCTCATTGTTTTGCTGTCTAGCCCAACACTTTATTGTTCTGGTTCACTCTCACATGTTCTTGGCCACAGCAGGCAGCAGTTCTCAGCAACAACAAAAAAAAAAAAAAAACTGGTACGCCACAGTTGTTAAAGTTAAGAATCTGTCAATAAGCCCACATCTATGAATAGGATGTGTTTGTGTGATTTGGAGTCAGATGTGTTCCAAAGAATAAAAACTGCCTTCATTAACTACAGTCAATTTTGGTTTGCATTGTTAATTTGGGTACAAGTATCATTTAATTTTGTTCACACACTAAGATGAGACCTCGAATTTCAGTAAAGAGTCCTAAAACCTGCATTAATGCAGAAATTCTCCTCAGGGGAACACAGTTAATATTTGAATAACCTTGAAACAACACAGTCTTATCTGTTGCACTAATTACTGTTTTAATACCTCTTAGGTCCGTCTTTGTGTCACTAATTTGTCCGAGCATACTGTGTTTAATGGGGTTTCCTTCTAATACTGAAGCCTCAGCTTTTAACCTCGGTGAATAATGTGTCGCACTCCAGCCAAAAGTCATTTGTATTAACAGTCTCCCAGTTTCTCTTCATGAAAAAGGTCTTTTGAATGATTTTCCTCTGGATGTCTTGTTTCTCTGCAGGTTCTTTCTGTGCCTCACAGAAGACTGGTGTGCTGTAGTCGACTTTTTGAGGTGACAGATGTCAACAAGGCCCAAAAGCAGGCGGCACACCAGAGAGAAGTCTTCCTCTTCAATGATCTCATTGTGGTAAGTATACCAAACACAGAGAGATTCAGTGTAATAATTCATATGTCACGTGTTGTTTACATGTGTACAGTTTCTTTTAAATCACCTCTGTGATGGCTGTTCCTGCTGCACACAGTCGAAGCTTTAAAGCTGCTTATTTTGTTGTGACAGCTGCAATGCACCATCACCTACTTCCACTGCGAGCTCCCCTCTCTTTTCTTTTATGTTGTTTCATAACTGAGGACTCTCCGGCCATTTCTTTTAATAATAGATAGTAGCAAACGCAGTGTTGCAGTGTACTCATAAGCAAGGATCTGTCCCCTGCAGAGCAGCCTTAAGGGCCAGTAATAAAAGTTATGTTTCACCGGGGACACGGCACGGATAAGTTGTTCCTTTGGTCCAAAGTTGTTTAGATTGGAGCATTATCAAAGGTTTGATGTGGGGCATAATTAATGCGCTCATTAGAAGCCACACAGGGGTTATCCATCTAAAGTGGTTAACTACTCTCATAATTATGTCAAATGTTGATCTCCTTCCAACAAAAACACAGCAAAAGAATAGGCAGCATGGCTATCCACTCGTTCCCTTCCTTCCTCTTTGTGCTAAAGCATAAAAGTAATTGGTAGCTGCAGGAAAAAGAGGTTCAAAGGGCTGATTTTGAAGAAAGAGGCGAAAGTTATCCACCAACATCACAGTGGAATTCTGTTCATTTGGCACTAAAAGTTAGCGGCGCAGTATATAATCCGGCGAGACGTTTTCTCCTGACAGCTTTGAAAGCGGGACAGAAATTGTCTTTGAAAAAGATTTTAGTGCGAAATTAAAGTGATGGGGACTTCTCTTTGAATTGGGCCCCTGTTGTAGCAGCCTGAACATGTCAAGAAGTGTTTAAAGTGCCAATCTGATGTATTGGTTTAATACGGCTCGCCTAGTAAATTATGGCCTGCAGATTCTACTCGTCTCTCTCGCTAGAAGGTCACTCAGTGAAAAAGCATCTCTAATACATCCTGATATAAGCATGCCACGGTGTTGTGTTTCATACAAATTAGTGCACTGACGCACAATTTAGAACATTTTGAAGGTTGTAGTCTCCGTTAATATCGACTCTTTCTGCTTGTTAAATGTATGTTAGATTAGTTTGTTCTTTCCGAGCCTTCTCAGTTGCTCTGTGTTACAGAAATCTCAGTGACAAATTAAAATAAGAAGTTATTATGACTCTATTTCTCATTGTTCTCTCGTTGACTGCAGATCTTGAAGCTTTGTCCAAAGAAGAAGAGTTCTGCAGCCTACACTTTCTGCAAAGCCATGGGCCTACTCGGCATGCAGTTTCACTTGTTTGAGAATGAATGTAAGTCACTGTGTAACAAATAAGGGTACATTCAGAAAGAATCTGACACGGCTCATTCTCTCTCTATCAAACCATCGGACAGAAAACAAATTAAACTTCTTAGCGTCACTATTTTGCAGCATATATTGCGATCCAGACTCAGATTTAGAAGCTGAGTACATGAAATAAACAAAGCCAGAATACAACAGGTAGAGTATCAGAGTTTAGTCCACGAATCCACCTGGATAGCCTCGGTTTGAGTAACATTACAGGCTGACTGTGAAGTGTTTTGACCGGTCTGTGCGTCTGATTGTGATGTCACGCTGCTCAACTTCGCCGCTGCAGACACTGTTTTGGTGGACACTCCTGCAGGCCGTACTGCAGCAGCAAAAACGGTTACCCCGACTCGAATGGAAAAACCCATGTTTTCACCACAGCGCTGGATTCTGTCTGAATACACCCTAATGCCTTAGACTTTTAGAAGACAGAGTCAAGTACTCCCAAGTTGAAGGGAACAAGACTTACAGGAGTTATGTCTGTATTTGAAATTTATTTAAAATTAAACTTCTTTTTATTGCCATCAGGCACGCTACTTTTTTTTTTTAACATTCATGATAGCAGGGAGTCATCATCCTTGACTCGATTCAATAGAACTGATAGTTTCACATCAATTGTGCCTTTGAACTTTTAAAAATGTAATTATAGCAAACCCTTTTGGTACACTTTGCAGGAAATTAAAGCATATCTGAAACACCTTGCTGAGTTGTAGTTTTCAGAAAAATAAGTGAATCTTACAGACAGTTTCTCTGTTTTACTTTTTGTCTCAACAACTCAATGACCTCTGTGCTCCTCAGACTACCCTCATGGCATCACCATCCTCTCACCATTTGGCTCAGACAAGAAGCAGGTACTTAACTTCTGCGCCCAAAGTGCTGAGGAGCTGCTCAAGTTTCTAGAAGACCTGAAGGAATCGATCGCGGAGGTGTCGGAGATGGAACAGATACGCATCGAGTGTGAGTATCTGTCCTTATGCTACCAAATACAGAGGGAAAATGATGGCTATTTGTAATGTGATGTAACCGCAACCCTAAATGCTTTGAGTATAATCAAGCTCTTCATTCTCCACTTGACGTCTTGTGACTGCATGCATGTACGGTATACTTGCATTGACTTTTGCCCATCGTGTTTGTGTGTACTCAGAAACAAAAAAGAGGGTCAGCACCCTATTACACTGTGGACTGAATCAGTAATCTCACATCTTGGGAAGTGTGGGACTACAGTAAATTATTCGATGCTCTGTGTGATAATTAATAGGCCTTCAGATTTTGCAGGAGTCAGACGCCATGTCTTGTTTTGTATCGTTTGCCGACATGTAGCCAGCATCACATCTGTGTTTCTTTTGGTGCACTGCAGCTCAAACAGACTGCAGGACGGCAGTAAATCGGAGGTGAAAAGAGGCCAGTGTTTCCGAAAAAGCAGCCAGGCATCCGAGTTTGTTTGTTTGTTTGGGTGCGCATATAAAAATTCTCCAGACAACAACACATGCACATACTTAGACACACACACTCACACACGCACACACATGGAAAACAGGAGTATCCAGAGCCTGGCTTCTGCCAGTGGGCATCAAAGAGAGCCTCCCTGCTGGGATTTGATGCAACTGCATTACCCTTCTCAGAGGGCAGGAGGTGCCAGCAGCCCGAGGAGAGCAGGCAACAACATATGGAGACAGACAGAGGTTGACAGGAGGAAGTTATTTCTCCCTCTAAAGCTGAGCTACAGACAGCTACTGTGCACAAGAACACATAAAAACCAATGCACAAACATAAATACAAAAAAAGAACACACTTTTTCTCAAGGCGTAATATCGGAACAAAACTCGGAGCAGGAATGATTGCTGGCACTTACACAGACGAACACAGCATCTTCTTTTCTCCTCTAAGTGCTTTGTATTGCTGGCACATTAGTAAACATGCCTGTGGCTGACTCACTTCTGTTTGGGCTTTCCCTCTTTGAGATAGAAATTATAGTTTCTTTTTATCTCAAGGTTTCTTTTCCCCTGCATCTGGATTCGTATAATTAGGAAAACTCATAATAGAATTGATCATTTTAATTCGGCCCTACAGTCACTGTAAACCTAGCATTTCACAGTATTTCGGTTCCTTTCTCTTTAGTCAATATGGTACTTTAGTTTGAAGCCCTAACTGTAGCTGAGTACTTCCAGGAAACCTCTAAATACATGATGTCTGTACTGGTTATTTCTAGATTTATCTGACCCATTTTTCCAGGAGATAAACTACAAAAACGGGACATTTACTGTTTACTCTGTCAGATTTTTGTCAAACTTGCACCAGCATGAACTGCAGGACATTGTGTGCTGCACCCTAGAGGACTCATCTGGCAGTTTGGCGGTTCAGCATCAGGATTAGAATTCAGCGCACTGATGGAGACAAAACAACATTTAGTCATCATGATTGGAAATGACATGCAATTACCATCAAGTGTGAAGTTTAATTAGAGTGATGGAGAGTGGTGTTTTGAGCTTAGAGAGAGTGGGAGGTGAAAGCAACAAGAGGACGTGTGTATGTGTGTGCATATTATAATTTATAAAAATAAATAAACAAAAAAAAAACATAGAAATAACCCACCTACCTCTACCTATTTTGCTCTCTGTCATGGTGATTATGATGATGATCATTTTTGTCTTATGTTCTCTGCAGGGGAGCTGGAAAAACAGCAGGGAGCCAAGACTCACTCGGTAAAGAACAACGGCACACAGCTAGAGCTGCGTGGCAAACAGGGCTCCCCATCAGGTGTGTGAGTGTGTGTGCGCGCCGTTGTTTTTTAATTTTAAAACCCACTGCAGAGACCTTGTCCCCAACTGACTTAATTTACCTGCTGTTGAAACAAAGTTGAACGTCTGCTGTTTTATGAATTGATCAATTGAAAAAAAAAAAAAACAACTAATTTTATACTTTGAAAAAAAGGAGGCGCTATCTCAAGTATTTTTAACATGAAACACACGTTGGATTATTAAGATTTGTGCTGTAATTGTAAATATTGTAAAATGAGGCAGTTCACTCGTTAAGCCCCCCTCCTGTTACTGTGTAATGTCAAGCTTTTTGTTCGCAACATGTATGATAACAGAGGCAATTTACCATCACACATCTTAGGAATTTTTGAAGCAAGGGTATCTGATTTCACACCCCGGTAGTCTAAACACGAGCTTCGATCTGAAAGGCTGAACTAACAGTTATCAGCTGTGTCCAGCTCATTAGTCAAAGCTAACCGCAGGAGTTTGCTTGATCCACATAGGAGATGGAAAAAAGGAGAAAAACATTGTTCTTGTCCAGCAGGTTTTCAACTCTATCCAGTATCATATGGAACATTGACTGTAACTCAATCCCTGTTTGGATACTTAGTATTAGCTTACTGTCGAAAACATACTACATGCTTTGTTTTTTCACGTTTAGATGAGAAAACGCTTGGAGGTTACGGACTAACTGAGACGTTTGGCATATGTTTGGCTAGGTTTGCTGGAGTGGAACATCCCCAAATCCAATAAAAAGCAGGACACTATCCCTAACAAACAAATTCTGATAGTGTGTTATCTAAGACGTATTTGGAAGGGTTGCAACACCACAAAATGATATAAACAATGAAAGCTAGTTCGGTGGACAAGCTAACATTTGCACATTATGGTCAGCTTTATCACTATCTATCACTTTATCACTCTGGCTCCAAATGACGTCACCAGTGCAAGATGGCAGCACCGTATACGGGAGAATTTGGCCTTATGTTTATAAAGTCAGAGGTAGTCTTTTATCTTTATATAGAGTAAATGGTAAACACAAATAAAGAAAATTTCATACCTTTCTTTACATTTTTTCTGTTGTGTTTTTGGTTTTCGAAAGGTGACTCATCCATAGAAATATAAACCTTGACAGTCCTGTCATGCCTAGTTACGGTTGCTAAGCTATGATTAGAGAACTGCTGGTTGGGGTAAGAGGTGGTAGAACTTTTACAGAAATTGGCTGCCCCTTGTAAACCTTTGTAAAAATAGCACATTAAATGTACGTCTACAATGAATCCAAGTATTTGCAAAGTAGAAGGCCTGGATACGGAAGTGAAAGCCCCATTTATTTTCCCTGCAGATAATATTACGGATTTACAGTTGGAGTTCTTCTACAGCTTGATTCGGCATGAAACTCTTCCGGTTAAATCAGTCTGAAGTATTAACTGGGGTAGAAACGATTTGGTTCATTAACACAAAGTAGATATTTGTAGCTCCTAAAAACATGTCAAGATGCTGTGAAGATAAAAATGTTTAACACAGACATTTTGCTGCCACTTTTGTCCCTTTTCCCTCCATGTTTCCCTCCTGTCCAGGAAACCAGGAGATAGATGACAGAAGTGGACACAATGCAGTAGAGGTAAGTGCTTTGTGATAGGGCCATGTCCCAAACAACAGGTAAGTCAGTACAGTGTCATTTTTAAGGAAGATGAGATATGATGAAACACCAGGACTAGTCATATCTTTAGTGCTAGAGGCGTCAAGCAGCAGTGGGTGAAGAGTGGATGAGAGAACGAGTGCTGCTGGGTAAAGTGTTGCGGGCATGTGAGGTAACCAACCACACTAAATATTAGATAAAAAGACTCCTTCGCCCTTTAAAGAAATAAATAAAAGATGGTGGTTTGGGGAACTTAATAAAAATCATAGCAGACAGGTTCTAGGCACAGAAAACACATCAGACACTGAGGCTTAAATATTATCTGTACGCCTAAAAAGGAACCGTTTGTAATTCGTTTCACAAGCTCAGGCAGAAATCATGACTCCTTTAGAGAGCCTTTGAGAGAGCAGCCATTGCTAAAAGTAGCAGAGGACGTGTGGATATGTGCATAAACCGCGTGTGTGCGAGCGTGTTTGTGTGTGTGTGTGTGTGTACCCACATTTAGCACTCAAACTTTAATTAACACAGTAACATGCGGGCGGATAAATTTAACGCTCATTTGACCCGGAGTCGTCACCTCCTCACCCCTTCCGAGACCTACAGGGGAAACTTCTCGTGCGAACATTTTGTGCAAGCAAGAGAGCAAGCTGAACTACATCACCCATGGGGCTTTGCAATTACCATCCTAGAGGCGTCAGATGACCTTTCCAAGTCCTTTTTTGTGTCTTTGGAGTTGAGGCCTGCAGTGAAAAGCCAAATACACAAGGTCAATTTGACCTTCAGTGGCTGTTTAATTTTACACAGCTCGCTTGCTACACTGTGTCAGGCTGTTAATCGTTACTCAGGTGCTGGTTAGAGCACAAGTTATTACTTATACATCACACTGAGAGGCTTCAGAGCGCTTTCATTTTTAAAGCTATAAACGCCTGTAAAATGACAACAATTACATCAGAGCAAACTGTGCATTCGATGCTGCTCAAGAGACATAAAAGTAAAATGATTTTTTTATTGCACAATGGAATATCTTCTGATTTTATGCATACAATCTCTCTCGCTCTCTCCCTAGCACGCATAATAGCCTTTGGGTTTTGATAACAGAGAGCCACGATCAGGTCAGCCTTCATGGTTGTCTGAGCTACCTTCACCGGCCCATCTTCCCCTCTACTGTGCAGCCTGCAGTAAATGTCAGTGGCTGGTGGGGAGCCGTTAGCTGTCGAAACACATTTATCTTAGAAAACCAGGAGGGTCAGGCTGCTTATACTAGAGGCATGAATATTGGGGATGATGGAATCACACGGCAAGCTTTTAATCAGAATTTGACAAGGAAGGTGTCAAAATTTTACTGTCTCCCTCAGAGCGGTAACAATATGATCATCTGTGCTGAAGTTTCAAAGCGGCTAAAGACAATGAAGGGAGTAATTTAGATGTCGTCTTCACATTTAAAAATACAATTTTTTGAAACTACAACCCTTGAAGACAGTTACAGTCATGGACTGTCAGACAGCAATGCCAGTGACAAGAAGACAGAAGTGTGGGCTGTTTTTTGGAAGGTTTTTTGACATGAAAAGCAAACGCCAAAACCAAATACAAAGAGTGCAAGTGTAGCCCTGTGAAGCTCTGCCAGCTTCTCCTCAGGTGCAACCTATCCAGCTAACAAGCCACCCACTCCATGCACCTGATTCACAGGCGGCTGCAAAGTAATGTCAGCTGGCTACTCCCCAGCCCAAAATGATGCACTTGAATAAAAAATCAGACTTGTGCTGGAAAAAGAGTCAGCGTGCTTAAAAACAACTTTGCTGGTGATCATCTCTTTATTTGTTGCACAAAGTCCTGTTGATTGTTGTGTAGAGATATGTTATTATTTCAGTAATCACAGTCAGCCGTTGCATTCACTGACGGCTTAAAAGGAGTAGTTTCTGGAAATGTGATTATTCTCCGCCTTGCCAAGAGTTAGATTGGCGAGTGGAGAGTGTATTGATGTCCTCATCTGTCTGTCAGGTATGGAGCTCGAGCCAGGAGATGATGAGCCGAGCTTAGCAAATACTGGAGTAAAAATGGGAAACAGTCAGCCTGCCTCTGTCCAAAAGTTGTTTTTTTTTAAAAAATCTGGCTGCCAGCACCTGTGAAGCTCACTAATTAACACATTATATCAAATAATCA
Organism: Sciaenops ocellatus; assembly: GCA_033000465.1. Classification (NCBI taxonomy): domain Eukaryota; kingdom Metazoa; phylum Chordata; class Actinopteri; family Sciaenidae; genus Sciaenops; species Sciaenops ocellatus. The sequence goes on from CP136889.1 coordinate 13,687,177, forward strand.
GAAATGTGAAATATGATGAAAGTGGTGATTTCACAGGGGGTTACATGCTGGATCTATTTCTTGGACATTGATCACTCCCTATAGACAGCATAGTTCATTCCATTGTGGAAATTCTTTAAGATACTACGTATGTGCAAAAATCTTTGAATTTGGACACTCAAATAAATACACTGTATAACAAGTGGGAGACACAGTTGGAGTATTACCTATATAAGTGTATTTGATATAGTTTTTGTTGCATTTTAGCAACCAAACAACCCCTTCTGTCTTCACTTCCAACATTTTAACAGCACTGAAACTCTTTTAACCATCTTTGGAACAAACTTATTCTTTCTACTCAGAAATCAAAACTTTTGAAAGGCGCTGCAAAGTCAGTCATTCTTTATCTAAAGTGCTTCAGAGCTCATTGATACTGTACTCTAAGTATATGTGCTACAGTAAGTCGTCAAAGAGAAATAGTGGCTGGCAGATTGAATAGAAGCAAATGTTAATGGAGTTCTTTCACACAAGAGTTACATCGGCTCCTGTAAGAGAATTGGAGAAGACTGCTGTAAGCCCTTCCTTACCTCAGATACTTAACATTAAAGGTCTCTTATATTGCAGGTGAATTACTGTTGACCTTGTTCACACAGTTGCCATTTTGAAGAGTTTTGGTGGGAAACTATAACCTGACTGACACAATTAGAATAGCTTAAAAGTTCATTTGAAACTAAGATCTAACTTCGCTCCCTGAAGGAGGACTGATGGCAGGAATAAAAAGATATTACATTATTGACAAAAGGCTCTAATGTGTTAAAATCCATATATGAGCTCCAGGAGAAGTGAGATTAATATAGTTTCGTACACAATAACATGGTGTAGAGTAGAAATGATGGAAGTAGAAACAGGGTGTTGTGTTCAAAATGGTACATGAATTCTTCTACTTTAAAGGTCCAGTGTACAGTAGCCCTGAGCGGACAAACCAAACACTCATCTAAATATAGACTTTGGCTTTTTTATGTGAATTTCACAGCCAGAGATTTTCCCTACATGCTTGGAAGGAGAGAGTGAGGTGTGGGAGAGTGTTCAATTGGTTGCAATCTGCAACTTTACCGCTAGGTGCCACTAAATTTCACACACTGGACCTTTAAGTCTGAATTTAAAAACATGTAGCCATTAGCTTGCAACAAGTATGAAGATAGTGTGCCTGACATGCTCATTGGTTGCATAACACTCACAATCGCCACATGACTTTTGTCCACTACACATGAAATGCATTTCAGATTGCGCCTGTTGCATGAATGTCTGAGGATCTCTATATTTTTGCTTTGGTGTATGCTTTCTGAGAAAATAGGCTGCATAAAAATGATTTTAAAAATGTAGGCACACAGGTTGTAGGGAAGGAAACTGAGAATACAGATGAAATAAATGTGACATATGGAGGTTTGCATTCTGATGAGTGTTGCCCGTGGAAGTCTGTGGTTGTCAGTCTGCTCACCTCCTCTCCTCCTCTTCTTCCACCTCTCCCTCTTCTCCGTATGACCTCCGTCTTTGTTCTGGTAACCCACTCCCCCACCCCCAAATCTCCTCGTGTTCGCTGTCCCCATAGTGCCACACAGTGGTTTGGAAGGGAGACACAGGGGCCCTCAGTGTCCCCTTTGGAACCACCGGGCCCCTTCTGTTAGCGTTGCACCAAATTTCTTAACCCCATTTCCCCACACCTCTGTCCTCCTCTTGACCCCAGTCACACACACTGGTGTTCCCAGCATCCGATCTGCATTGTTCCCAGTACTTGTAGGGGTGGAGGGAGGGGAGTGTGCAGTAGTCACGATGATTTTACACCTCCACCGACCCCCCAACACCTAAGCCCCCCACGCATGCCCTGTGTGTGTGTGTGCTGTGCGTTCACCACCACCCCACCCCCCCACCCAAAAAACAAAAAACAAAACAAAAAGAGGGCTTGACGGATTGTAGAGGAGGAACCAGTTTTATAACATTTGATGCTGTTCTCTTGGCTGTTTTCTAAACTAGGTGTCAATTCACAACAGGCTTCAGACGTACCAGCTCAGCAGCAGCACGGCTCGGAGTCCCGAGAGCGTGGCCCTTCTTAACCACCGGGGGGAGCTGCTTTTCCAGCAGGGTCCCCAGGGGCTAACCCAGGGGCCGGCACCTCCACCTCAGCACCCGCAGCTGCAGTCAGCGGCAAGCACCCCTGCCCACCACCTCCACCTTCAGCAGCACCACCAGCCCGCTGTCAGCATGGCTGATTTGCGGCCTGAGACACTCATCCAGTGTCAGCAGATCGTCAAGGTCATCATGCTCGACAACAGCGGCCACGGACGCATGGAGGCCTTCCTCAGCCAAACGCCCACACACCACCACTACCAGCACCACCACCACCACCAACACCACCACAGCCACCACCAGCTCAGTCAGTCGGCCATGTCAACCCCGGTCCGCTCGCCGGATAGCTCCCATGGCAACGACGGCCACCAGCCCCCGCTGCCTCCTCCACCTCCGCCTTACAACCACCCGCACCAGTATATACCACCTGATCCCCGCCTCAGTCTACACCGGACCCCAAGCGGCTCTCGGAGCATGGTGTAAATAAATAAATTAGAATTTCTTTCCCTGAAACACTCACACTCCCCACACTCCCCCACCCATTCTTTATCTATTTAAAAGTACATAATGTACATATATACATACAGAAAGAGCTATAATGAAAAAATGAAATCTCACTTATATGCATATATTTAAGGAAAAAATAAAGTAAAAGAAAAATCAAGGTTTTAAAATAGATACAGAGGAATAAAGTGCATATATAAAGTTTTACTTGATTCCACATGTATTTTGAAATATTATGTAGTTTTAACAAATTTCTATAACTTTTTGTCAGTTTTAACTCTTGCTAGAGAAAACACAGATATTCAGTTTCTGGATGAATCCCTTGTAGTTCCAGTATTCACCACCACCACCACCACCAACAACAACAACAACAGAAATATGTGAAATCCCTCGAACTTTTTTTTTGGATTGTGACTGATGGACACGCTCCAAGGACCTTCTTCTTCGGCTTCTGTTTCGCTTTTATCATCCCAAACCTCATGCCTACTGTGCTACTGTATGTGCGCGTGCGTGCACAGTTGACACTTTCTGAAAAACGTGTGCCAAAATACATAACGCTTCCACTAAACACTGACTTCTTTGCACTTGACTAAACGCTAGGGCTAGAAGAAAAGAGAACAAAAAAAAGAAAAAGAAAAAAACGACTCCTTCCTTTTGCTTTGAGAAAATAGTACTTTCACGCTTCTCCCTCAAGGAACACACAAAAAAAAAAAGAAATAAATAGCAAAACTGATATTTCATAAAAAAAACCTATCTCCCCATTTGTGCTGTTGCTGATTTATTTATGTGATGGAGAGCCTTCTCTCTTCTTCTCAGCTCCCCTGGATAAAAAGAAAAAACATCCTCCGATAAGCTGTGTTTGTCATCCGCTCCTCTGTTGTGTTGTGGCTCTCTATCATCAGAAAACACTCTCACTCAGTTGTCACTCTCCATAGATCATCCTACAGTGACGGATGACAGGAAACAAAGGCAACCAATCACGTGAATTGCTGCCATAACCAAAAAGTCAACCGAGGATGGTCCTGTTGATTGTTGTTTGTCTTCATATTTAATATTGTTAACGCTTCCCAGGAGTTCTTGCCACATTTATCTGCTTATTTTTTTTCATATTTCGAAAAATTGAGCTTCTGAAACTGCTCTCTGACTTTTCTAAAAACGATTCACATGTAATATATGTGCATCATCTGTTGTTTATGAAACGCTTCTTCTCCTTTTCAGGAAATCACCATGAATTTCCACGAAGTTGCTTCTGCTACAACTGTTAAAAGTCAAGATCTGTGTTTATGTTAATTTGCGTAAAATATTCCACCTTTTGTGTGTGTGGATAAATGCAGAACTGAGTCCACCCGCGACACATGCAGACACTGTCTCTTTATGTCGGTACAACTCCCAGGTTTGGTTTCAGCTCCTTGTGACTGTTTTCCCTTCTAACCTTTCAGTCTGACATTTTCAAAAAGGCAAAAACTACAGAGGCACACACACAGCTTATATTGCAAATGCTGGCATTAATGGTATTGTTTGTGCTGTTGGCTAAGCCTGCTTTAAATAAGAATGGGACAAAAAAGAATGCATTATCTGATCTCTTTCTCTTTCACCCCAACCGAGATTGTAAATACCACATTCAAGCGGTGTCGGAAAGGACAAGCAAGCTACCTTTAGCCCCCTTCAAAATGCTATTGCCCTGTCACACGTCCTTCATTCTGAAATAGGTCAGTGACTGCCCCAGCCTGAAGGCGTCCATCTTTTAAACATAAGCCCCACTAGGTACTGTGGAAATGGATGTTCGGTTAACTCTGCTCCCTTCTGACCCCCATCTGTCTGATTTGTTGATTTATAATCACAGAGCCACTGCAGGGAGGTCTCTGTCTCATCTTTCTGTCCTTTTTCACTCACAATTTCAGCAGAACAACTGAGGTTACAGAAAAAACTGTTGTTGGCAGAGTTGACGAGTGTCTGTGTGTGTGATTGTGTGACCCACTCACGGTAGCATCCTAACTTTCCCATAAACAAATCCAACCTCTCTTTTGTTATTATTTCGTGACACAATGTGAAGAATTGGCGCTTTTAAAAACGGAACAAATTATGATGATTGAAATGTTTTTTACTGGTTATAAACACACTTTTGAAGGTTTTAGCATATGGCATCAAAAGCTCTTTACAATAATGGATGATGATTGTATGACTGCTCACTTATTTGTTTAAACCGACATTCAGATATAATGTGATTTTTTTTCTCATGCATGACATCAGTTTGGAGGCCTATTGAACTCTGATTCCCAGAAGTCTTGAATTTGTTTGTGCATGACTGAATTTGCTGTGAGCACACTAGTTGGAGATGATGAAGATGACAGATTTGTTTTTTTGTTATGTTGTAAAAGACATGTTGGGACTGACAAAAATAATCACTCATGACGATAGCACCCCTTCAAACAGAAAATAGATTTACAGTGGTAAATTTGTGGCCTCCATTTTGCCAAACGGTGGCCATTTTTATTCCCCTGTCTTTCACTCCCCCATTGTTCGTGGTTGCACAGTTTTTCCTACTTGACAATGTGTTTAAACATTTTGAGAGATAGCCATGATATGTGTGCAATAAACATAATAAATACGAGGCACACTGAAAATCATGAGTTTATGTTTGAAAGGAAACCAATGTAGCATTTTGGGAGTGCAGCATATGATATGGAAGCGCAGTAGTGGCTAACTTTCTTAAAGAAACTGAAAAAAGGGCTCTGCCATACCAGTGCACTGCTTCATGAATGACATATGGATCTTTTGTCTGGCTCTTCACACTGTGTCTGCTCATACTAGTTTAAAAAAAAAAAAAAAAAAAAAAAAAAAAAAGTGAACATAAGACAGGTGGAAACTGAGTGTAACCGATATGAACCATCACCTCCCTCAGTTGGCTTTGAATCCCTCTCTGCCTGTCTTTGCAGTATATCAACATGCTATTAAAGATGATTTGAGTCTATTCACCACAATGGTTTGCTTTGGTTCTTGGATTTAATAGCTTCGTTCTTCAAATGTTTAAAGCCACCATCAGTCTGGAGTTGCTGTGGAAGTATTGTTCATTTTGAAATATCATGTTACACAACATTGCGTTTTACCATGCATTACTCCACAGAGTTGACATTTCAATTTTACACCAGCAAGAAGAAGAAAAAACAGTAAAAGTTTAAACCAAATAATTGATGTTGTTCCAAAAAAGTCCTCTTACATAGACATGGCCTCTTGGTTAAATGATTAAAGCAGCTATAATTCATATGTTTTTGTTAACTAAGGATCACATGACTACTTTTATGTAAAAGGGGTCATTTGTAAGGACAAACGCACAGACAGTTATCACACAGCTCAGCTCTATGAACTGTTCTAGTGTCCTTTAGCTTATTGTTTTGATTTTTCAGCCCACAGCTTTAATGTTCTGGTAAATATATGTTCTTATCAGTGCTGTTTCCTGCATTGTTTGCCATGCATAAATTAAAACCAAACAGTCAGACAAAGTTAGCAACTAGCTGGTGATTCATGGGGAACAATTAGCAGCTAAAAAGGCAGATATTTCTCACAGGAGCTCATGAGTACACCAGAGCTAAAAGGTAAGTGAATGTTGGAGTTTCATTTATCAGGTCACCGGAGACATGACTCCAGTGTTGCTCTGTGTCTGCTAAATGTATAAATATGCAACTGTAAAAAAAAAAAAAAAGTAATATGTCAAGGTTTTGTTTACAGCTTGTTTCCGCTGCCCCCAAGTGGCCCAAAACTGTTTATTATTGCAGCTTTAAAGGATAAGTCTCTTGGCTTTAGTCATGGAGCTTTTCCCATGATGATAAGTGGTTGTATTCAATATTTCACCACTTAATTTGATTTCACTTTATTATCAGAATATTCTTCTGAAATGTGTCCTGCGTCCCAAGACGTACACTGTTTTTAAGAAAACAGCGTTTAACCAAACAGCGACAAATACTCCAGCATATATTACATCAGACATTTTGAATAAGCAGCTGCAGTGCATGAATTTAAATCACTCCCTTTAACACTCCTTGCTTAGTCCACACGGGAACATTAAGGCCTACTCAGGAAACTCTGATTTGGAGTTTTGCAATCTGTTCAGTCGAGCCTGTGGGAGTAAATCTGCTGTTTGATGGCAAAAGCTGATATTCTTCAAATAAAATATGAGAGGGGTCAGACGTAATATTATCTGCCAGAAACAACATTCTTTCTTCTTCAACAACATGTGTAACGGACCTATTTTCAGTAATTATAAAACATTTTATGGCCTCTTAGAATCAAAATTTGTTGCATAACAGAAACACAATTTATTTTTTAGTAAGTACTCTCAAACAACTTTAGGAGAGTCATAACTATTAGCAATGAAAAAACAAACACTACACGACTAGATGCTGCCAGATGCAGTTCATTTTATTTTTACTGACATGAAAACATGGAGTAAATTCAAGGCAAATCCTTCATACGTCGTCTGACATTCCCCAAAAGGTCAAAACAGAGTGTTTTATCATACTTATCGTAATCCACAGTATGAAACAACTTACAAAAAACACATAACACACAATCCTATTTACAGTTTTCTAATGTTTTAATCAAACAAGCTGCCATGTAGGCTAATACTTGAGATTATACAACAAGTGTTAATTGAGAAACAGTGTATGGTGAGTCTGTACAACTTTTGTCACTTTAATATATCTTAGTCACAAATGTCTTCTTTTTGTAGGTATGGATCAGCAAAGACAACAAATATAACTGGAGAGCCCACACATTCATTGCTGGACAAACATATCACAGTGGTTGGTTGGTCGGTTCTTACCCCTAATATTTGATGTATTGCAATTTTACTCTTAGAATCAAGTTTTACCAGATTTTTATGATGCGTCTGTAAACAACATTCATGACATTTGTGGCTTATAAACAAAAAAAGCGGTTTTGTTACAGAGTAGAGAAAATGTACAAGTAGGATGACGTATATTAATGGTATATATGTAGTTTATTTACACAGGTTTGGTGCTGATCTATAGCATTCAATTTGTGGATTGAGCTCATTCTTTCACTGCAAAAGGAAACTTTCTATCCTCTAAATTTATCAAAAGTGACCCCTCATCTTCTTCCTTTATTTGCCTGATCATTTTATTTAGGATGGAGGAGAATATCGTCATTAAGTACTGTACAAGACTCCATCTGTCCAATTGTTAAATTTCAATGTCAACTGCAGCAAGTGAAGACAAGCAGGGGAAAATGGCAGTCAGATTATTTCGACCTGAACAATCCTGGCTAGACAGGAGCATCGCCCACGCTCCCTGTGTGTGTAAATTCTTCATGCCCCGATGGCTTCTCATCCTCCTGGGCGGTTGTCATCTTGCGCCAACGCTGGTCAAGGAGAGAGAGTTACATCATCACAACAGTTCCAGACGCAGAAAGTTAGGTGGACCAAAATGTACAGATAAATAATGTGAAATATGAACAAAATATACTATTTTAGCTGGAATGAACATGTCTTTAATTGTCAATGTTTAAAATGAGGCATATCAGAGACACAGACATTTTAAAATGGTGTCTTACAGTCAACAAAAATCACAAACACAAACAAAATATTAAGTGTAACAAGCTGTGCTCACTTTCAAAACATACCCTCCTACCCCAAACTCAATTTTTCTGTTCCTTCCTGAATAACTCCTGCTGTCTTGCACCCTATCTCTCAACCAGCTCCACATAGTAGTAGCTTTACTCGTGAACTGCAGGGAATAGACATTAAACCAGTGAGTTGTGAAGGAGGTTTGTACCTGTTTGATGCTGCCCTTGGTGGTGCAGAACAAATAGATGACGTATCCTGGGATCAGTACCATGGAAGACAAAGCCATGAACCAGCCAGTCACTTGGCCCCACAGTGGGTACACATACTTCCCCAAGGTTAGAGGGGTCATCTCAATGGCACTGAAGGTGAACACCCCCTACAATAAACAATTATGTTATTTAGTCCACGTAACCTCTTGCCTGTTAACAAATAAAAAGCTACAGAATGGGATCAGCAAGTCATTTGTATGTTGGAAGAGGTCTCAGTTAAAACTGGACTAAATTCAGAAGTATTAAGTATTTAAAGGTTTTAAGAGGTCTAAGTTAAATCTTTGTTTTAAACACGATGTATCACCTTCAAATATAGTTACAATCAACAGTTATACAACAGTCTACAGCCATGGTAATGACAACTAGCAGCTAACGGCGAGACTGTACTGTACGGTGCTTTGAGCTAAATGCTAATGTTAGCATACTAACATGCTCCCAATAACAATGCTAACATGGTGACGTTTAGCAGGTACAATGTTTACCGTGTTCCTCTTAATTTTGTGTGTTAGCATGCTAACAGCTAGCATCTGCAAATTAGCACTACGACACAAAGTCATTCCTTTTTCAGGCATTTGCACTGAAGTCATACTGGGCAATTTAAAACCCAATAATGAGGACATGAATGTGTGTAATCCATCCAATATTTCAGTCTAGACCAAAGCGGTGAACTGACTAGCTTAAAACGTTCACATTTCAATTAAATTTAGTTTAGCTTTAACATCTAGATTTATTTTGACCTGGAAATCATCACGATACTTAATTTTCCATTGATATAGCTTCATTTAACAGAACACTTCCTCTATCACTACAGTATAGTGAACATAAAGACATTGCCATGATTTCCCATAGGGCCTAAAGTACAAATCACCAAAGAGGAAACCAAGTCAGCCATTTCATCAATTTTCTGCCTATTGGCACATGCTGTGGCTTGACAGCTTCATAGATCTCTGTGAGGGAGAACGTTGGGGGAAGTACATGTTAGAGTTTGACTTAGAAAAACGCATATTGTGGGGGTAAAATCAATAATCATTTCCTGCGTACCAGGCAGATCAGTGGAGTGAAGAACATCCAGCATAGCTTCCACCAGCCACATGGCCTATAGCCGATCATGTCCTCAATGTTCTTATAAAACCTTTCAGCTCCTGTGGCACAAAAAGAGAGGGCCAAAGAAGAGGTGTGTGTTAATGTGGCGATAATAGCTACAAACAAAGAACAAGTCCTTATAAAAGAGAGGGAAGGCTGATTGGATGGAGGGTTTAATCACAGAAAGTGGATCAGATATACATATCTATACACATTGTCTCAACTTATTTCACCTGTGGTTGAAGCGTAGATGGTATAAAATACATTTCCTACCATAAAACCAGGATATGGAAATGGTTTCGAAGAAGACAAGGAAGAGAAGGCACATCCCACTGGCGGAGTAGTAATCAAACAGCTTGAACACGTACAGACCACCCTGGGAGATTTAAACAGACACACATATCTGCTTTAGAGGCTGAATATTAATACCTCTCTCTTTATTGAATGAAATATTGATGATGAATATAGACCACAGGTTGTTGTGAGATTATTTTGTCATTAAGTATAATGCAGAAGGGGGCTGTTTTCCCCAGTGTGGGAGAAATGTGCACAGTTCTCCATGTGCATTGAATTTTAAGACAGGCGTTATAATGTGATGTACATGGATATACCTGTGTGATGTTGGAAAAGCCGATGATGAAGGAGATGAAGCAGACAATGAGAATGAAGAGCTTCTTCCTCTTCCTCAGATGGAGGGGATATTCATCCATTAGAGCTGTGATGAAACCTTCCACTGTGCAGAACTAATAGATGAGACATGAGGCAGAGTGTACTTTAGTTTGTTAATGAAAGAGTACTCTACTGATTTAGCATTGCACTCCTTGGACTTATGATAGATAGTTCTTTTATTTATTTATTTTTCAATAAATAAAAGGATTTGAATCGAGAACCAGAAATATTATCTTTTTTATACAGTGCATTGTTCAATGCAAAACTGTCCCAAAAAACAGCCTCAAGCAGAGGTGAGGAGCAGGCTACAGAGGTCTGGTGAGCACACTTCTTTCTAACTCCATACCCCAAGATTTTTTTTTTTTTTCAAACTTCATCTTCATCTTCAATCTTCAGCCCCACTTGAGGCCAAGGGAGTGTAGATCCCTGATCAATTCAGATAGATACAGTACAATAATGATGTATTTCTATTAGTTTTCTGTGCTTTATCTCTTTTTTGAAGAGTGTTTAACTAAATATAATCATGGTTTCATTTTAGGACAATATTATTAATTATTATTAATGAAAACGTAGCAAAAGTAATGATTTCTATACCCGAAATGATGCTTGGGGTAACTTTTTCTGTCCTAAATATTGAAGCACTGTAAGATTGACCATGTTCGCCAGGCGACAGACATGGGTCAATAAAAAGATCAAATAAATAATACCACCTGTTCATGTAGAGTGCCTGCTGTTTGTACCTGACTGTCCAGGCCCAGCATCATTAGCATGGAGAAGAAGAGGATGGCCCACAGAGAGGACATGGGCAGCTGGGTGACGGCCTGAGGATAAGCTAAAAACGCCAGACCCGGACCTAAATGTCACATGAAAGAGACATAAACGTACATATTTATATATCTAGAAAACATAAGAAACAGAACACAACCAGCACTATTTACTTCGCTCTTTGTTTGGAATTTGTTGTTGCACTTGGTGAGTCAGCCTCCAACATTTAAAAACTTTTCCAAAGTTCAGAGTTTACTTAAATGAAAGAAGCACAAAGCACATCAATTTGTCTGAGAAGGCTTGTTCCATATAAAGGTCAAATACAGAACCTGTCCCAAGTTTTAAGAACATTTCTCTGCTGTTTAGAAAGAAGGGCATTAAAGTAGGATGGAAGGAAATTGCTGTCACTATAAATACACATTTAAAATGTTATAACATGAGTTCTCTTACCATCAACATGAGTTCTCTTACCTTGTCACCCATTAAATACAGTGATTCAAAGTGCGTCAACTACTTTTATTTTGGAAAACTTTAAAAAAGGTTTGTTTAAAGTTATAAACCCGTTTTTTTTTTTGTTTGTTTGTTTGTTTTTTCTGCTATTTAGTGCATTTACATTTTGTAATTACTTCTCCATATAGCTGTTTTCATTGTTAGTGGCGGAGTCCGCCATTGCTGCACTGGATTCAAATTGCCTTCATCTGGACAGTTGATTTACAGGAAACGAGAACCCACCAGTATACACATCTTGTATATAGTGATGGGTGTATATGTGGAGCTGAAATGTTTAATTGATTGGCAACTATTTTTGATTTCATGGTTCCAGCTCCACAAGATCTTTGCAATCAGCTTTTTAATTTTTAATTTTTTAACATAGTACATTTATGTTTAATCATTTCTCAACGTTTTTGGTTGGGCAAAACAAGCAGTGTGAAGGCGTCACTTTGAGATCTGGATAATTGTGACAGCATTTCTCATTATTTTCTAATTTTTTACAAACCAAACAACAGATTAATTGATATCAATCTATAATGAGAACATTAACTAAGTGCATTCCTATATTAAATGTTTACAAATTTGCTCCATCTCAACCAACTACAACATTTAAATCATGCTTTTTAATGCAATAAGTACTTTTTACTTTGAATACTTAAAGTACATATTTATAATTATATATAATTATAAATAATATACATATTTACGCTTTTCAATGCAGGACTTGTAACACAGTGTTTTACAGTGTGCTATTAGCACTTTTACATAAGTAAAGGATCTGAATACTTTCTCCATCACTGTATATCATAAAAGAAGATAAATATACTATAGTATCTTCAAATGCATTCCTAATTGGAAGATACACAGAGCACCAAGGCGAAGATTTTAAGTCATTTTAGTACTGCACCTGATGCTGCTAATTCCTGGACAGGTTTCTTAGTGATATGGGACATGAAGCCGACAATGGAGAAGATTACAAAGCCAGCAAACATGCTGGTGCAGGAGTTGATGCAGCACACTATGATGGAGTCCCTGAAGAAAAAAGAAAAACAATGAACAGTCGGGGTGAAAGAAAAAAAAAGCATCAGCTATCAGAGAGGATGTGCACAGCTTGTTCCTACTTGTATACATCATTGTTGTAAGTGTTGTAGCTTCCCAGGGCGATGAGCGAGCCCAGGCCCAGTCCATAGGAAAAGAAGATTTGAGTAGCTGCATCCAGCCACACCTGTCAGACAACAGCATGAGTCCATATTTATGTATGTTTGCCTACAAACATGTTTTGTGTGATTGGATGTGTGCAAACTGTTTACCTCAGACCGGATGAGCTTATTGAAGTCTGGAGTAATATAGAAGAGGATGCCATCTATGGCTCCAGGCAGAGTGACCCCACGGAAGAAGAGGATGAACAGCATGAAGTAGGGATAGGTGGCTGAGAAATACACCACCTAAGAGAAAGAGAGAGAGAAAACAACTTCTTTTTAGTATTCAAATTAACATAAATTTCTATTCTGTCAAAGCCAAAAACACATTGGATTTGTACAGAAGTCTGCAAAAAAATTGGGTTGGGATTTTTATTCCAAGTTAATCACAACTCAAAGCCATTTCTCTTAAATAAATAAATGTCAAAAAGAGATGCAAAAGTCTTTGTTGCCACAGTACACAGAATGAAAAATGTCCCATCTACTAAAATATTTCCATAGCTTCTGTTTGCCAGAAGATCTTGCTGGAGGACGTGGCCAGCAATTCAGGAGCATAATCATTATGCTTAATTGGTAATGTCCATCAAGGCCAGAGCCTTGGGGGAATTCATTTTTCTCACACACATTAAAATCCAATTATCCCTGGCAGTGAATGTGTAAATGTGTTTCAGCTCACATACATCGCTTCGACTTGCTGTAATTTAAAAACCCCGGGCAGTGGGCAAAATCATACTTTTTTATTCTTTCTTTCTCAACTCTTTTCCTATCACCTCCAAATCATCCAGCAGTCTGAGATTAAATAATAACTTCTATTCGTCCACCTGAGTGATGAGAGAGAGATGGGATATGGACAGCAAAATGAGAGATATAAACGAGGAATAAATACATACTAAGACATATCTATATCTAATAAAAAATTATTTAATATAGGAGGGATCAGAATCAAATGATAAAGACAATTTAAAAGTCAGTCAGCTAACAGGAAAGCATATGGGCTTAAATGTAATCAATAAGTTATATATACAATTAGAACGGACAAGTTTAATGCGCCATCAGACATTTCCATGTGATTTGCAGATAAATAAACAATGGAAGGAGAGTAAAACCCTGGTATCAATAAATACTAATAAACAAAATAATAGCCAAGTAGGAAAATTGCATTGGCATTAATGACATCCTTAAAACACAAATGACTAATTAGTCCTCACTAGCACTCACACCAGTGCAACCTCACACATATAAATGATTTAACATCTCTAAAATGTCTAAATATCATCATCACTTGGTTTTCCCGAAAGTGAGATGTACTATTTTGAGATGAATGGATGAAATCACTTTTTTTTTCTAATTCTAGGACAGATCAATAGGCTGAGAAATGATAAATAATATCCACCTCATGTCAATGTGATTTGTAATTAATGAACACACACAGGCAATCAAGGAGGAGGGGATTAAATGATCCAATAATCAATCGCACGTACCTCGTCATGCCTGACTTTTCCTGGCTCTAAATGACAAAACAAACTAATTATAGAAGATCAGTTCTTGTGTCAATTTTCAGGAGGGCTAAGTGGTCTAATGGATTAATGGACCAAAGGTATGACAAATAAACCTTTATTATACTGAGCAAGGAAACAAGACTAGAATCATGTATGCCTGACTAGAGCCTGTATTTAAGCACAGCCAGACTTCGAGCTAAATGCTAACATGCGCACATTGACAATTATACCATGTTAATGTTTAGTAAGTAACCACCTAAATAAGTGTGTTATAGCATGATAATATTTGCTAATTATCACTAAACACAAAGTACATTTGAGGCTGTTGGTGTTCTCATTATTTATTTGGTCATAAATCAAAGTATTAGTCAAAAAAAAAATATGTTGCAATTTATCCTGAGGAGGGCATGAATATCTACACCAAAATTCATGGCAGTCCATCCAGTAGTCATCCAGACATGTCACTAAAAAACAGAAATGCAGGCGGTGCACCATGTATGTCTGGCAATCTGTTGATTACTTGTTAAAATATTTCAGCCTGGTTCTCTGAATCAGTTTTTCTCTTTAATCGGCCAACAACAACAACATCCAGAGCCGGTCTGTGACTTATCATTTTTGCATGATTAAACTTCAAATATGCAAAATAGAGAGAAGGATTCTCAGATAAAGCAGACTGTTAGATGTAGCAGAAGCAGTCTGCGGGCAAGAAAAAACAGAAAGGGGGAAAGAACAAGTGCAGAGTCTGACCTTCCCCGTCCACTCCACTCCTTTCCAGATTGAGAAATAGACGAGGACCCAAGCCAGAGCCAGAGTGCCCACTAAGGGCCAGCGAAGCTGTCCCGGCTCCTCCAGACCACTAGACATCTGGTGCATGTTACGCCTACATAAACACACATCCACACTGAATTCAGACACAGATAAGCACAAATAGTTTCCAGAAATAGTTTCAACACTTACTCACACATTCTTGTACAGAGCATCTTGTACACACACTGGCAGGAACATATCTTGCTGACTTACTCCCAGAACTCTGTGACAGCGCTGGTCAGGTTGGTGGTGTCTGTCAGACTGTAGTTGGAAAAACATTTCTCTGTGTTCCAGGGGTTATCACAGCTTTGCCAAGGCAGCTCCTGCCCAGAAAAAAAAAACATATGCATAAACAAAAATATGCTGAAATATTTCCAATTCTTGCATTCTATATTTTGGCACAAAGCAATGTTGTGGGATATATCAGATGTAGCATTTTAATAAACATCAACATTAACAGAACATACATTTCAGCTTTCCCTCAGTGAAAACATTAACTTCCATCATGTGTATCCAGCCTCTGCCGTTTTAATGAGCCAACCTTTTTTGGCCTTCTTATGTAAACACAACAGTGAACAATATAAATATATTTTTTTATCGCTGCTTCTCAATCCTCCATTTTTCCCCACTACAAGAGCCTTGAGCACAATGCCTGCAAAGTCTTTAAATTTCTTCCACCAGGCTTCTTTGAGCTGGCCAGTCACGCAGAGCTTTACAAAAGCCCAGACAGAGAAATAAAAGCACTGTAGAGGTGGTAAACAAGGCCCAAATATTTTTTCTAGGTGTACGTGAGGTGGTAAAGACATAGCTGGAAGTAACGGTGTATGAAATCTGAATTTTGATTATACCTAACATCCATTTTCTACAAATACTTTTCTGATTTGACATTGAACCTGCAATAACTGATTTTCTGGTCACTCGGGACCAACGGAAACAAGCTGTACACACAACAGATATCATATTATTAGTAGATATTTTAGGCCTTTATTTACATCTGGCAAACACAGAGCAGCAGTCATGACTGTGTCGAACAGATGAAGGCAAGTCCAATATTCTTCTTTTACTGTAGCTCTATTTTAATCAACCAACTGCTAAAGGAAATATTTGGCTGTTTTGGCTGTTACATGCTACGCTTTATTCACCAGTGGGCTGTTTTTTCACAGCTACTGCTCGAAAGAACTCTGATAAGAGCTGTGCAAGTGAACTCAAACAGTAAAACTGCAAGAAAACCAAAACAATGAGCTGAAAGACACAAAACACTCTGTAGAGTCAGATAACTTTCACATTACACATACTCATTTGTCTCATTGCTACTACAGAAATACTTCTTAGTGCACCTTTAATTTCACCACTTAAAGCAACATTGTGTAACTTTTCTAGCGTTAAATAACAGATTTTAAATAAATTTTGATGCTACACTGACTATTTCAGTGATTTTGGTGAAACTGGATCATATTTTGGGGGGGAAAATTGAGATGCTTGAACCAACAAGTTTTTGGCATTTTTACCTGAAAAATGAAACAATAAATCCTCATAATTGTTGCAGCTTAATTTCCTTATAATAATTTCCTCTCCTTAAAATATTCAAATTTTAGTTTAGCTTTGCTCCCTACCGATTAATTATGTAACATACCGAACCAAAGGAGTTGAATAAGTAGTAGAGGGCCCAGGCAATGATGATGATATAGTAGATGTTGAGCCAGAAGGACAGGACCACAGCAGCTAAACCAACACCTGAGGAAGGTACAGGCACAGACATCAGCATTGTATAGTACAATACTTGATAGTTTAGCAAACTGTAAAATGTAATATAATATGCAAGGAGCAAGGAACAGAGCCAATGGCAGACAGAGTAAAAAATGTTATTCAACATGTTATAATCTTCATCATCTTGATTATTGTTGTTTTGCTTTTTCTTGTTGTGTACTTGCCCTTGGCTTTGAGTATCAGTTGGCACAGCAGCACACTCACAATCACCATTGCCGTCTGTGCTGGCGAGAGATAAACTGTGCCTCTCTCGAGCTCTTTGAGCTTAGAGGCAGAAGTATAATTGCCACCAACAAGCTCTGGCTTCCTAAAGCCAGATGAGAAACGTTGTCATGAAACTATTTTCAATTTGTTTTTGTCTTTTCTGTTTCTGCACCTCTTTGGTAGCTTTGTATCCTTGCTATTTGCATTTGAATATTTAATTCAAGTCAGTAACAAGCGTGATTCCATGGAGAAAGAACCTGATTTCAAGTGAAATAAAAAACTGTGTGGAAAAAGAGTGCTAATAAAGTGCTATAAATTAGTGCTAATGCTTTTTCATATCCACAACGGAGGATCATGTCAGTAGGTAAAATTATATATGTAAGGTTAAATGATGAATGAGCCATATCTTCCTTTTTATGTCCACATCCTACCTTTCATCATAGGCATGAGCTTCCACACCCCCAGCCCTCCCACTGAGGTGAACTGTCCTAGAGATGTCTCCAGGAGGAAGAGAGGTATCCCAGCAAACACCAGGGTCAGAAAGTATGGGATCAGAAAGGCCCCTAAAGAGATCACCACAAAGTAGATAAACAAAACATGTTTGGTAAGATGATTTAGATAGTAATTTAAGGGATTTTATGTTTGAAAACCTCCCAATTGCACATCAGCAGTCTTTGAATATATGTAATTCAAACATTTTCATCAGCAATACAATCAAACACGTCAAAATAATATCCAAAATGCATTTTAACGTAGTGATGTGACTTAGATTGACAGCTCAAAATGTAATTTAGAGGCTGTATGAAACCTAATTATTCAATTTAAACAAATGAAGTTTTATTTTACTCATTTTAGACTGAAAAAGAAATAAAATATTGCTGTAATATTACGCTAAGAATGACATTTTCCCCTCTAATTTGTTACAGCACAGCTCCTCTCTGAAGATCTATTTTATTATTATCATTTTATCTAAAAAAAAAAAAAAATGCAGGAGACATCTTCCAGAGAACACACAGAAAGTTTCTGTAAATGGACATTATTCTCATAAAATGTATTCTTAAAGGGCAACTTCAGCCCAATAACCTATGAAATATGTTCCTCTATTAGTTTTGTTAATAAAGCTTGTGAGAAGGGAATAATTTGGTGCACTGCAGGGGCTGAAAGGGACAATTTGGGGTTTGTGAGACTAGGAAAAGGTTAGCTTTAGAGGTAGTAAAGTCAAAGCGGCAGCAAGACATTTATAGGCTTGTCTGAGAGTGAAGCCACACTACAGATAGTGAGAAAAAAGGTTTAATGTGTTGAAAAACAAGAAATGAGCTAGGGCAGATTTTTATAAAGATCTGTACATGTTTGGAGGAAGAAAAGTGGAACTCTAAATGGACTAAGATGGAGTTAGAGTCTTACTTAGAAAAGCTGCATACAAATAAAGATAGGGTCAGGTTAACCTCTACATATGCCCCCCATTGGGGCTATAGACCATCCAATGGATGTTATAGCTCCCATTTTTAATAGTAGTTTTTGCAATTGCAAAGGGTGTGCTTAGAGTTAAGAGGTTTTAAATAGATGAGGAGGCAAATCCAACAGTGTTAGGGAAGCCGGTTAAAAGTTTAGGGCAGTCGTATGATGCTTAAGGGGCAGACCCAGGGATTGAGACAGCAGATACTGGATGGCATTAAAAGTACAGAGACATCAGGCCTTCCAAAAAAACTCAAACTGTGATGCCTGCCATGATTGTTGTGAGTTCCTACTAATCAGTTTAACAGAGAGGTTTTGAATGTGTAAAAGCAAGGCTGGAGATGACGCTGTTGGAGCCTAGCAGTACGGAGGACAGCGCCAACAGTCTCAGGGAGGAAGTGGAACCCAAAGGAGGCAGTTTTACAGGCACAGGGAGCAGATAGGATATTGTACGGCAGGTGCAGTATGGACCTGAGGGGGGTTTGGACACCTTCATGAAGCAAAGCGACAGTAGTTGGCATGAGGATGGTTGTAGAGGAGATTCACAGGCAAGAAGGTGCTGCTAGAAATGTGGGCTTTGTTGAGTGCCAAAATGGGGAAACCGTAGAAGATTGTTTGGTCATAAGGTAGCTCCAGCAACATGCTAGTTAGCTTGGCAGGATAGTTATTTCAACAGGTTGTTTGGTTCATTTGGTGGCTCAAAAGAGTATACACTATGGCATGCTAAGATGCGGTAGTTGAGGCGGATTATTTGACTTGCTGACGCTGCCAGTGACAGAAACATGCTGGCTAGCTTAACATGGTTTGAGCCAGTTCTACTTGACAATATAACCTGCTACATAGGGGTTGTGTTGACTGTGTAGGCGCAGGTAAAGAGTGGGTGGGTTCTGGGAAGCTGAAACACACTGTCGAGCCTTCTGTTGTGGGCCCAACTCACTTGTTGCCCGCCTGTCAATCCTGTAGACTTGCCTGCACTCACGTCCAAGGACATTATGCAGGAAAGGTTTCTCATATCAGTTTGGCTGCTAAGTACTGTTGGTTGGACAAGTGAGTGGATCATGGTAATTACATGAAGTTGCCTAACTTGAAACTGTTAGGTCTTTTGGTTCCTTCAATCTTATGATAGGACTTACCTCCCCCATTCTTTCCACACAGATAAGGGAACCTCCAGACATTTCCTAGGCCAATGGCGTATCCCACACATGACAGTAAGAAATCAAACTTTCCCTTCCAGCTTCCCCTGTCGGGTAACTCTTCTTTTTTCTTCTTTTCATCTGCAGGGGGCGCCACAGGATCCAGATCCTCAAAGGGAACTGCTTGTTTGACCTCTGTTGGGGAGTTTAAGTCCACTGTACTCTGCCCAGTCTTCCCCATGGTGGGACCACTACAGACCAATGGGGTCAGGAAGTCACTTGGTCCTCACAACCTGTTATGATGACGAATTAAAGTCTCTGTTCCTATCCGGCTGAGTCTGGTTCTTGACTCTACAGTTTCAGGACGATGTGAAGACACTGAATGTTCAGAGAATCTGTAGACAGAACAAGAATACAAGATGTTTTTAGTGGTGTTACAACAAATATCTATGGGCAGTGTTTGACAGTGTTGTAGTGGAGTGGAATAGGCTACTACTCAAATTACAATTTGATGATGTTACGGCATTTTTATGGTCTTTTACAGCCCTTTTATTAACTTCAGCAACTATATAGCTCCCAAAACTAAAGCCAACAGCTAACACATAAATCAGTGAGAAAATAAAAAACCAGAGTTCCTGCACAGACAAATGTGAATCAGGAAGAGTGATGACGGTGGATCACATAGGGTATGTTTTCTGGTTTAAAGGGTGATAATAGTATCACAGGGGTCAGAGTTCAGGTTGACCTGTTGGTTAGTGAGACAGCTGAATAGCTGGCTAGCTAATATAGTTACCAATCTAAGTACTTAGAGATGAAAATTAGTACCTTTCTATTTTGGTCCTAAAACAGTAAATTATATAACTTGGTGAGTGTGTGTGTGTCTATTACCAGCTAGTTAGCGTAATGATAACTGTTAACAGTTAGTCACAGCAGAGCTAATTTACTGTAGATGATCACTGTTTTGTCTGATGCTTTTCAAATGTACAAATGCAGTCTTTGGTTGTTGTTTAGCAACATTTTGATTTTATTTGGCACGATTCTAGTAAAGACTTTTGCAGAACCATTTGCCAGCATAATAAAACTGTATAATATAATATATCTGGATGGTTCATGACTAAGAAGGTGTTGGACTTGACTGTAAGCACAAAATGTTATTTCCCATTAAGTATTTGGTGCAACCAACAAATTTTTGTGTTATATTGATTAATCTGCCATTGTTTTTAGATTTATTGATTAGTCAATTAACCTATGACATGTCCAAAAATAGTGAAAAAATACAAATTGTAACTTCCAAGAGCCCAATTTGACACCTCAAAATATATTCTTTTGTTCAACCAAAATACAAAACATAGAGAAGCAGCAAATACTAACTATTAATGAATCAACTAATTGACTAATCAACTAATTGTATTTTAAATATCTTTTCATCTCCAAATGCTTCCAGTATGATACTGGAATAATATCATGGAGATGCTATGGGTAAAACAGCTTTTGCTGAGCACACTCACACTGTCTTTCCCACATGTTGAAAAAGATATATTATAATAAATCAGGGAGGCATAATTACACACAAGAAAGGTTATCATCTGATTAATAGCAACAGAACAAGCACCATTGGTCTGATATGAGCAGGCAGGTGCCACAATCCGGGTCATCCTTGAGAACACCGCACCGTGCATCTTAATCACTACTGACACACCCCCTACCTCACCTTTCTTTCCAGTCCACCGCAGTCAAAATCACGGTGAGTCATCACAATACCAAAAGATGGGAAAAGGTGAGGAAAAACCTTGATGAAAATACCAGAGAGGTTCCACTATGTGCTATAAAGGTTGCTCACGCTGAGGAATATAAATGTATGAGTGGTCTTCTACTGTTGAATCAAATGGTACATTTTTATTAATAATTATTACGCCTTTGATTATCATGTCTGGATGATATGACATGGTCAGGATGTTAATTGAGAGGAAGTTGTTCATGATTAGCAAATATTGATTGCCCCAGATCCCTTCATGTCATCACTGATGGCCTTTTGCTGTAACAAGAACAAAAAATACTCTCTGCTCAGCCCTGATATTGTTTTACTGACATTTCACTGCTTATTTCCACGTGATGAGAAGCTTTGAAACAGCAGGATCACGCTGAGTTGTCTCATTGTGTTATTCTTCTGCATACTTAATCATCAACTATGTTACACTGATTTTTTAAAAAGCCTGCTGCACTTCATTATCTGTTCTGATTCATTGTGCTCACTGCAGTCAATGTATTCAAATGTATATTCATGTTCAAAAGCGACACCTTTGCATGATTTAATCAATGTATCATTTATGCCTACTGGCCTTTGATGATGTTGATGAAAATAAGTATTACCAAAGTGCACTGCAAGGGACACAGATGATTTTCATTTTAAAATAGAAAAGTAGTGCAGTGTAATGGAAGAAGTCAGAATGATAAGTTTAAAACTGTGATGTTCAGTATAATCAGTATCAAACATATTCTCCCCTGCTGTAAAGTGAATTAAGTTCCACACAGTGTAAAAAGCAATCAACTTCAATTGGGCTTCGTACTGTGCAATGATCAAAAATGTACTTTCAAATTGTTGTCTAGGTGAGTATCTGCTTCAAAAGCACACCAATAATAATAATAATAATAATAATGCAGAGCACATCAGAGATTCCCTTTGAGGATGTCATCCATTTATATTCAGAGTAAATCATGCTGTTCATGACAGTGGAAACTTTTCAGATGCCATTTTTATTTTGCTGTTTGCAGGCAGAAAAGTCTTTTTAACAATCACAGCAAACGTTATTAACAAAGAATTTCATCCAGTTAATCAGATTGCTAATATATTTATTTTCATACTCCATTGAACTTAAACTAACTTTATTATCTTTGTTGTGGACAAACTATACTGTCATTGACCGAATACATCTTAACTTAATGACAGGTTTAAAGTACAGAAAGGAGGACAGGGAATGAGATGAATCCTACCTGAGAGATTGTCCAAGTCCTTTGTCAGGTCATCAGCTTCAGTTTTCTACACCTGCACCACAAAACTCCTGAAACTTCAACTTAACATCCAAAGGAAAAATGATCATCTTTGAGTCAACTGTGAAAAGCTTCAAGCCTAGCTTCAAGCTCCAGGCCCAAAAGAAGCCACAACGTATCTGCTGCCCGATAAGCCGTTTTTGATTTTGCAGCTCTTTCCTGTATACTGTATTTTGGAGGACCTGTGGTTGTTCCTGTAGAGGGTATCGAGTGTTTGATAATAAAGTTCGACCTGTGTGTCTGCTTTGATTACTGCTCAGCTCTGACTAGTGAGGCCCCGAGGCCATGGGGGATATGTCAATCGCCCAACTCTGGTAGGGGACTTTAGCGCCAGCAGTACTGTGTGTTTGTGCTTGGTGCATATGTGTTTGTTGCGATAGACGAGGTCAGCTCTTGCCAGCACCGTTACCATGGTATTTCCCAACAGAGAAGGGCCGGATCAGTGAAAGAGCTCGTGGAGTTTTGGAAAATGAAACGAGGGACGACTGCTGGCAAGAGCCTTGGAAATGTATGACCACAAATGCGGTCATGCAAGTATCAGATTCAGCAATCAGCACATAAAGTGACCTAATATTCATCTTCAGTGTCCCCACTCTAATGACAGGGAGGAAATGTAGGGCAGGCTAAAGTGTATGAGTGCAAAAGAAGTTTTATATCTCTTCAAACTTTAAATACAATTGATATTTATGTGATATGCAGTTAGATTGCAATGCTCCATCTTGGCCTCCATCTTCAGACATAAAGAAACCCTTTAGTTTTCACAAACAGCTGCCAAATGGACCATTGTGCCCAGCATGTAATGCAGGTCAACACACATATACACATACAGAGACGGAAAATTTAGAGATTGAGATCCAGAAAGCAATGTGCCACTTTATTATATCTAAACTGCCAAGTCATACCTTTGAGAAGGCCACTTCAATAACTTCATTTCAATAAGCTCCAGCTCTGTCTGTAAGTCATGGGTGCCAAATAGTGCTGGTGCCTCTAAGGGATATCCAAGCAAGACTCTGACTTACTTATTAACTTCTCGGCACACTGAATTTCCCCATGATTAAGTCAGTTGAGTGACACTCAAACTGGAAACAAAAAGCAAATGAGTGAAGCGTGGTGGGTTTAATTTTCATAATAAAGCCATTGAATTTTTTTAATGAAGTCAGTGAGGTGATTCAGTAATCTCAGTTCAAAGCAGTATCGCAAATTTTGCTAGTATTAGCCACCACAAAATACCTGGTGTTAAGGTGTAGCTTGAAGTACCAGACACCATTGAAACTAGCTAACTAGGCAAGCCCTTAAATCTGTTGGGTGAATAGGAGGCCTCTTCTTCTGTGTTGCCATTTATTGTCTGGACAGGAACAAAATATATATTATACAGTTGGTTCACAACATTCGGCTAGCTAGCTTGTTTACCCAGTGCTCTTTTTCATGTTATGGCCAAGTTAGCACTGTAAAATGCATTGCTACCACTTGCTATACATTGCAGTAGTATAAGTCACATCACTAACATGTTTACACACATTTTAGATCTTCATCACTATCATCATCAATGACAGCTATAGAGTTGCATATTAGTAATATATTGGTATTGGTAATTGGTAATAATTAAACTATTGTTCTTAAGACACAAGTGCAGTTGTTGCACTCATAATGTTAACAGTGACATTGGGCACATTGTCTTTTTTAATTACTCTAGTGACAGTAAAACAATGTCTTCATTAATATTAATGGGATTAGATATGAGGCATGAACCCCCCTTGTTTCTCCTGGCAGGTGGCCTCCTAATGTTAATATCTGCTCCAGATATTTTATCACCAGCCAATTAGAAAGACTAATGAACATTCCCACAATGGCCCTGGCAGCACTGTAACCAATGCCCATTGGTGTGTTGGTGGGTGGGGACAGTCTGTAGATACTGGGTTTCAAAAGTGAGAGATTAAATGATATTAGAAGCTTAATTACACCCGTAGTGAGCCGCTTCTATCAAAAACAGATTTAGTGTAATCTCTGGTGAGGTTTATTGTCCATGCGGACCCCAAACGATGAATGTTGGTTGAATTGGAGTTGTCAAAGCTGGTTTTCATCAATCTGTTTACAGCGTCCCACGATCAATGCAGCCTAATTATGATTCCAGAGCGTCCACGGGCAAGAATAAGAGGGAGCAATTATGTAGGTGACAGAGGCAGACAGAGAGAATGAATGTCATGAAGGAAAAGTTAAGTTTGTCAGAGTTTTGAGGATTATGTCAGAATTTGTAGGAATAGAAAATGTGGGGGGGGGAAACAGAGAATGAAGAAAATGCATAGAGAGAGAAATAAGGAAAGACATGGAAAGCAAATGTAGTGGTAAAGAAGTGAGAAGCTAAACTTTTGCACAGATTATCATACTCTGTCCAAAGTCCTGTTTAACAGCATTAAGTTCTTGCAGTAATGCTTGTTGGCTTTCCAAAACACGCTCAGAATTTAGTCTCCCGCAGGTTTCTTAATATTGAGCAGTTAAGGCACCAAGACCAAATTCAAATGTAGTGTGAAATAGAAAAGCTACAGGAGGAGAGACAAACTCATGTTTCATTACCTGCTTCATTCTTGTGACCACTTTGTTCTGTATTTTAAACACTTTTGGACGTATCATTTATTGCATATAAACTTTTGCTGCTCTGTTTGTGAGGTGTGGCGTGGTTTTGTTAAGGTCATCGTTAAATCCACTGTGAGGTCTTCTCTAGAACAGTGGCTTAACTCGGTACGGATACGTCTGAGATTTGCTGAGTCTGCATGCCCAGATATAAACTTAAGCAGCACAGTCATTTGTATGCAAGAGCTCTGCTTCTGTCACTGCGTAATGAGTGCCTGTAGCAACATCCAAACAATTCCACAAAAAGCAGATTAATGGCTCATATAGCACACTCAAAATAAATCGTGTGTAGCTTTGAAAATGTTAAATTCTATAAATTCTCAATATTTCTTTGGATCAGTGTTTATAAGAATGCTGTAAGTTCATGTGGGAAAGGCCTCTGCAGCTACCCTGTTACTAGTGAGGAGGACTTCATATTTGATGCTCATCACATTAGCTACAGAGCTGCACTGTATTATGATACATATGATAAATGACGCAGCAAATCCAGATGTTGTTTTGTTGCAGAAAAGCAAAACAGACAGCAGATCCTGGAAGCCGCTTAAACAGCTGAGTAATGCCTCGCACACTCACACATTACAAACATAATAAATCATCTTTGCATTTTTTTAAAAAATATTTTTTTTACCCAAGCTAATGGCATGACCCTCCACCAGTGTCCGTTGGTCAACAACTGTTGGATGGATTGCCATGAAATTTTGTTGTTTTCCAGAGGATGTACCTGAGTGATACTGTAACCCCCTGACTTCATGTAATGCTGACAGGTTACTTACCCTCAACATTTACTGGATGGATTCAAAATTTTGTACTGAAATGGTCGTACATCCTAATAACTTTGGTGATCCCTGACCTCTAGTGTCACTAGCAGGCTGAAATGTCAGACTCCCATCAGCCTCAGCTGGACATTGTGTTTTTTGCAAATTATAATAAGCTAACATGCTAAAATAAGGTGGTAGACGTGGTTCATGTTATACTATACTAACATTAGCATTTTAAGGATCAGTATTTAAGTTTTACTGGCACCTAGCAATGTAGGTGGGGATTGCGACCCCCTACCCTCAGAGGAGAAAGGAGAAACAATGGCCATAAGGCTCACGAAAAAACACGAAACTGCCCATCTAGAGCCGGTGTTTGTTTTGCCTGTTCAGGACTACTGAATAAAAGGTTCATTATTAGGTAACAAAAACATAATGATTCCTATTTTCAGGTTATTATTTGCACTAATGAAAACATAGCTATGTATATTATATTACATTTTTGCCATATTCTGTATACACACTGGACCTTTTGGTTGCAGATTGGTCTGCAATAAGACAGTCTACAGACTAAAACTCTTGCAGTCACTGCAATATTTTGGTGACTGGAACGTCCAAGTAGTATATTTGAGTCAATACATCATAAAAGTGGTAGATTTGTATTCTTTTCAAATAACTATTTCTCAGTAACAGAAATGGGCCACTGTTTAGAAAAAAAAAGCTGCTGCCTTTGAGGCCTCCTTGTGAGCTGTCTTTAATTCACAGCACGTGTTGTGGTCTGTGAATCAATGCGGGGGTTATTATAAAGCGAGGATCACCCAGAGGCAATTGGCATGCATAGATAGGAGGCTAATATTACCAGCATTTTCCTCCAGTAATGCAGCAGGACGATGAATGCCGCATAAATTTCCACAGGTTAAGGACAAACGTGGGGTGAGGCACACATCAGAGAGAGCATGATTGTGTTAATGAGAGGGAAAAAGTGAAAAGATGAAAGATGATGAGGGAGGCAGGGGCAGAAAATCACTGAAGAGACTGAGGGGGGAAAAAAGGTGCAGATATGAGTTGGGAGGCAGAATGAAAAGATGGTGTGATAAAATGGGAAAAGTTGATGTGTTACAGTCGTGCCTGGGTAGATAAGATGGAAATGAGATGAAAAGATACATAGAAACTGGAAAATGACTGCAAGACACCAAGGAAGATTGTTCCATCGCTGGAGATAGAAAGAAAAACTGAGAGAGGGAGAAGATCAGATAAAAGAAGTGACAGAGGGCACTGAAATGTCTTCATTCCTGATACATGAATCCAGAAGAGTTACATTGGCATCACTGCACTGAGTGTGTGATTCCTCCCTGGAGATCCATCAACCTCCTCATTCTCCATTTCATTCTGGTCTCCTTCCATTACCTCCGAGTCATGTTTTATCGCCGCAACTGTCTCAAATCCTTGTGACCTTGTTACAAGCAAAGTCATTGTCCTTTATATGCCCCGCAATGGATTACAACAAGGCACGGTCAATATAAAAGCCCTAAAGAAGCAATCAAGCAGAGGTGGAACAATCTGTTACCGTGATGCATTCAGTGTTACCTTCATCTTAGTTGATTTTGATCAACTGAACGATGAGGTCAGACATTTTTTTTTTCCTTTTCTCACCTCTTGTCCTGTGACAACTGTATCTGAAACAATCAAAACCTTCATTAAACACTGATGAACATATACAGACTGATGAACATACGCCCTGGCCAAGACGTGGACTGTAGGTGGACCTGAGGCAGGCTAAATGAAGCCTGGGTGCTCAAACAAGTCACCTGTAATGGCATCCAATTAGCTAACTGTAAACATGTTCATTTCTGCTGTGAAATTGGACATTTTAACAGGGTGGCTTATGGAGCCTCCCGTGACGGCACCCACTTGTCAATCAAAGCACCGCGCTCTTAATTATGCATAGTTTTAAACCTCATTATCTGAAATTGTGAGTCCATTTAACATGAACAGTGAAATTAGCTACTGAGACCGTTAAAAACTGTTTTGTTCCAGGCTGACATTTCTAGCCATTTGAGGTACTGCAGTTTTTGGCACTTCCGCACTGGCTTCACTTCACAGCCACGTTTGGTATATACCAAGTGTAAACCTGCCATGATGTCTCCCATTGCGATTCTGAATACATTTCATGTTGTCATATGATAAATAAGGAATCTTAGCAGAACAAAATCTTGATTCATGTTTGATGAATGAGTAGTTTCATCATCCCAATATTTGGCACCGGATAGATTTAGGTATTTTATAGGTAGCCACGCAGTAAAGCATACCCCACTTTAAGTTTAATTTACAAAAGGACCATCATGTCATACAGAAGAAGATTTGATACAAGGAATTGAGAATAGCTTAATTTTTCCATAAAGTTTAATACAATTAATGGTGTTGTCCCCTGCTGGCCATTGGAAAGAACGCAGCTTTAAGACACTTCCAAGTTGGCTTCACTTCACAGACCTTGAAGCTCTGTCGACGGAATATACTGTCAGTGGAATATACTGTATGTTGAACATTCAGTTTCCTTTAATCAGATTGCATACTGTATATATAATTAAATGGCCTGGTTAAGACATCAATAATTCCCTGACAAGATAATTACCATTCAGCCTCACGCTAGTAATGATGATAATATCACACAGCTTGTGGAGAATCCATCATCCGATCATGGAGAAAAAAAAAGTGTGATGTGATGTGATATTATACGTTCTTACACAAAAGATACATACAAAGAGTATGTATGTATAGCTGAGAGAGGGTCTGATATTGTAAAAAACAGACAGTACATATACATGATATACCACTTAAAAATAACTATGTTTTCGCTTTAAACACATTTCTTCCCCACTATGTCTGTTCCATTTATAACCTGATAATGTGATATCCCTTAGTGGATTTTGTTTTTTTTAACTTAAGACTCATTTTTTATTATCATTTGCAAATATAGGATTGAATATTTGGCATAATAAATACACTCGTGCAGCATCAAAAACACCAAAAAGAATGATTAGTCTTGATACTAATACAATCAATTAAATTACGAGACCAAAATCTTTGTTAATTTGTGATGATTTCATAAAATGGATTTGCGATCTCTGCCTTCAGATGCTTTTTGGAAAGGGGGCCCAGACTGAGGTCAGTGCTTCTTTAAGAGGAGACATTAACACTAAAACTAACACACTCTACTGTTGCAGGAACTCATTAGCACTAAAGATAGTTCAGTGGCCAAGACTATTGCTTCTGGGAATCATGTGATCAAATAAATTTGAATGAAAAAAAAGGTGTTTTCTGGTTGTAATAATAAATGCAGACTGGAATTAAAACTGAGGCTTTTCTGGGCCAAATGCCCTGAAGCAATTTGCTCGGCTGGATTAATTTAGGTGAATGTCTCCTGTTTTTGTCTGCGCTTTCTTTTCTTTCTACTTCCATGCGTTCATCAGCACTGCAGGTATTGTCACAACCTGACTTAGGGCTGGACAAAGAGACAGCACATGGGTTGTAACTTAAAATATGTTAATTTTTCTTAAATAAAAGTAAAAAATTGATTTACAGCAGGGTAAATGAAACCAAACTGAGAGAGAGACTGTAACCAGCTTACACAGAGCAGTAAGGCAGTGAATCCAAGTGAGCCAAATCTCCCTGATCCTGCTGCAAGCTCCTGCAGGAAGAGGGAAACCTGTCCAGAGGGTTGTCACAGCATGAAGTATATGGCAAGACATTAAAACGTAGTAATACTATAAAAAAAATACAACTGTTGTGACTCTAACAGTCACTTTACAACAGCCGACTGTGGATTTACACACCAATCTTCCTCCCACATTTAACCTCATAGAAGAAATGTCCCCCTGGTCTTGAAATATCTCTGTTTTTTACAAGCTATTCTGTCTTATCTTCATTTAGTCTCCAGCAGAGTTGGCTTCGCTTCTGTTTCTTTCTCTTCTGCCTTTTATGAGTCAGAATGAGGGAAGGGAATACAAAGATATCAGGTATCATTTGGGGAAGATCGCAGCTCATTAGTGAAGCGAACTAATGATGCAGCAGAATTAGCTCAATGTGATATCCCAGCATGCTCAGATATGCGAAGTGATTTCAAGTCTAAGCCTAAAATTTCAAAGCTCAGAGATTCAATATTGTGTGTTTTAAAGGGGAGACCTGATGACATCATTGTGATGTCATCAGGGTTATATCAGATTTGGCTTGAGACTTCAGATGTTTAGCAGAAAGATGCATTACAAGCTAGAAATGTAGAGTTTGAAAGACATTGTTGTTTACCAGTAAAGGGAAAGCCTAATAAAGGACGCTATTAAGTTTCATCATGGGAAATGTAGGATTCTGTGGTTTTGGAGCTTGACACATAATAGGGCTTTAACTTCCATCTATTGTGGTACCAACTATAAGGTATTGTTGAGTAATGTCTGCATGTCTGGGATCAATATAGCACTGTCATGAAAAACACTTAAGGAGAAGCCCTAGTGTTAGCACGCTTTGTATGTAATTGTGTTTGCACAGACTTATAATCTACTTCAACTCTTTTTAAACTCGTCACTATTTATTAACAAATATATTCTGTTATTTTGAATGTTATTTGTCACACATTGTTTGGTACAAGAAGGCATTTGTGAGAATTTTAAGGTGAAACTTGAGCTTCTTTTGACTAACATGGGTCAAAATAAAAAAATAAAAAACATCACTCACCCCAAAATCACTGGTATAAACCCTACCATACCGTACAATATACATTTTTTAAAAATTATTAATCGCTTTTTAATTGTAGTTTCCATGACAGCAGACACTGGCACTATTTTGTTCATCTTGTTGCATTCTGTATTTCCATGACATGTAGATATAGTTTTTGTGGGTACCAATTGCTGGAGTTTTCGATTACAGTAACTTTGTAATGTTCTGCCGCTGATTAGTGGCTGGTTATGTAAAGGCTGATGGGTAGATGCTCTAATTATAAATACTGTTGTACCTCTTGTCAGAACATATAGTTCTATATCTGCCCTCAAGCAACCTTTAGCTTTCAGAGAGTCATCAATATATAAACTGGGGGCATGACCTTGTATATTCCTAACACTTTTCTATCAACATTAAACTACCAGTGGACCTCTGATAGCTTCCAGTTCCAGAATAAAAGTTAACTTACGTCAGTTTTAATTCACACTTTGACCCACCTTACCCAGTGGTAGGCTTTTGAGCTTTTAAATCTATACCGAGGACTGAGGGTCATTTTGGGGGTGGAGTGGAGGCAGTCAGGAGAGGTGGCAGGCAGCTGGGTGGAATAGCATGTTAATTGAATGCCGGTTTGGATCACACAGATGACTGAACTCGGCGTTATGATGGAGCAAGTTCATGTTCACCGATCACACATGTCCTTTGACATCACATATATACACACACATACACAAAAGTGTATTATCTTTTTAAGGTAGAAAGACGCACAGGCCTGTGGAATATTTTTGTTTTCTTGCTACAAAACAGGAAACATGAGATTCATTCACTGAGCTAATAAGCTGATCACTGTATTGAATGTTTGTCCTCACTGGTCAGAAATCAATTTGTACAGAATTAACAGACACACTGTACCAGGATATGTAGCATACTGACACTTTAATGAGATGTTATAAAGTTATTAGCATTTTCTGCACGAGTATAAACACATATAATGATTTGACGATAACATTCATATTCTGAAACAGAAATCTGTCCCATTTGGCTCAACTAAAATGGAGATATATCAAAAATAAACTGTGATTATCTCAGTGACATAAAATGTGTAGTGTGCAAACATTTAATATCAAAGATAGCACCATTACAGAAAGATAACATTCAGCAACATGTTTTAAAATTTTACATTGATGAACATTATAGGATGTAACAGTTCTGCCACCTGCACACATATTGGTGTATAGGAACATTGTATATATGGTTGGGAACTAAAATTTGGTTCCAACATAGAACAGAATCCAAAATGCAAAGCTAGGCACCTATGACAAAAATCAAGTCCTAAACGTATTGACCTTTTATTATTGCAAACAAAGGCTACATATCTCCCAGGACCTGTATACGTCAAACATCAGTGCAACTGTGTGTTAGGTTTCCTGTATTGTGATTAGCCACAGGGTGGAAGCTAGTAAGGAGCGGGTACGGTTAAGCAAGGAGGGTGTGCGACTAGTGATGAAAGCTACTTAGAAAAATAAGAGAAAAGTAGTGCTCTTGTCTCATTTTAGGTCTAAATTGAGTTTGCTTAGTACATATTGATGCAGTACCTGATACTGTGTGATGTCGGTTGCTTTAGGGTATTTATGGCTCAACAAAAACACTGCAAACTCGCCTCATGCATTAAACATTAACACATAGTAACACAAGAAAGTAAGGCCACATTAACTTTTCTACCATAAAATAATAGATTTTAAGACTGGTGCTTCACTGACGTGTAATCAGGTGACTTTGTGCTCCAGGTATGATCACCCAAAAGAAATACTTGTTGTTAGCTTGTTTTGGTGAAACTGGATCACATTTTATGGAGAAAATGTTTTCTGCTTTCCCTCTGATATCATCCAGCTGCTGTGCATCAGCTCTGGGCGTCTCTATAGCTGCTGTTAGCTAATGTTAGCTCAGTTTGTTAGCTGGGCTACCTCGACTGTGAGCTCAGAGCACCGGGAGAGCATTAGTGGTTGTACACTACACCATAACCATTTTGGACCACCGGGAAGAGGAAGTTTTCAGGCCCAGGGCGTGGGGGAATGCAGATGGGGACAGCAGAGTCAGTGTTGAGCTAGGTAAGCAGACAATGCAACTTTT
Organism: Sciaenops ocellatus; assembly: GCA_033000465.1. Taxonomy (NCBI): domain Eukaryota; kingdom Metazoa; phylum Chordata; class Actinopteri; family Sciaenidae; genus Sciaenops; species Sciaenops ocellatus. Next base: position 13,719,972 of record CP136889.1, read on the forward strand.
TTTTTACCATATTTGAATGAAAACTGGGAATCAAAAAGAACTGATATCAATAAAATTCAAACAATACCCAACCCTAATTGTATATGACTTTTACATGTATATGCATTATAAAAAAATAAAAACGTTTAGAAAACACTATGAGATTTGTCATCAATGACCATCAAACCCCGCTGAGCTCCTCCTTCACCATCTTGTCGTTTCCTTCCTCCACTCTCCTGCTTGGCGGACTTTGGGCCTTGAAGATGACACGTCTACACAACTGAAGAATCGGCTTGTGTGGTCGAGCCTGACGCAGATCACTGGATGGTGTGGTCATGTTTGTGGGATTCTGATTGTTGGATTGAAAATATAATGTTATGAAACATACTCATGCACCCATCATTGTCATAGTTAACTGCTGAGAAAAAAATACATGAAAATCATATTTAAAAATGACCAAAAACAGCTGCTGAATTCACTCACCTTATACAGTGTGATCAAAAAGAATACTGGAATACACAGCAGTGGAGTGGCGATAAGTAGAGCGCCCAATGTGCTGGCCCATTGGCCGGGTACGTAACCATACACGTAAATGGTATTATATTGTAGCAGGGTATATAGCAGTGTGAGCTATGGGACAGGAAATAGACAAGTTAGATTGTTTAGCTTTAAAACAAATGTAGTGGTGTAAAATGGACTAGGTAAACAAGCAAATTCAGAACTATTCTCCAATCGGCAGAGCCATAGCTTCTGCTAATGGTTCATTATTTCCTCATTCTCTTACTGCCTCAAGGTATAATGTTGTTATATTGTTATATAATTTAATATATCATATAACTTTCTCTGAATTTCACTAGTGGTGTTAATTAAACGACAGTGACAGTGTTTTCTCATAAGGGTTGGGTAGCTGTCGGTTTTAAAAACCCACACATCAGCACATTCTGCTTCATCTGTTGCAAAATGTGGATAAATTATATATATATATATATATATATATATATATATATATATATATATATATATATATATATATATATATATATATATATATATGTATGTGTGTGTGTGTGTGTGTGTGTGTGTGTGTGTGTGTGTGTATATTCAGCACCTTTGGGCACCAAACTTGTGTTTATGTGTGTATTGTTGAAAAGAGAGACTTTGGAAAGAATTAGATGGCATTGTGTTGCAATATAGGGTTATTTGCTGGGATGCAGTAATTTGTGACTTGATAGCAGAGCCATAAACTGGGAGTGGGTGGTCCTTATTTCCAGCACCCATGCTGTACAGCAAAGAGCTCCCAAAATATGTTGTCAAAAAAAAACAAAAAAACAAGTAAGCCATTTTCTGGCTGTGAAATGAAATGGCTAATTGACAGGATTTTGTAGTATAAAGCGTTTGTGGGACATTTAAACCTGCATTAATTGATTTTTTTTTTTTTTTTTGGCCACTTGGGGGCAGCACAACATGCTGTAAACACAACATATTGTTACCTTATGCAGTTGACATATCAAACATATCAAACTTGTTAGAAAACAGTTGCCTATTTACACAGCAAAATAAGGAATTATGTGGAGTTCAGTTTGTAGCCACATGGAAAATTTTATTTCAATATTTAGCTCTGTTTTTGTCTCTTCCAACAACAAATATCACAATTAAGTGCGAGTGGCCACTCTAGTGTCTGATAAAGGCAGCGGTCTCTCCTCTTATTTTCAAGCTCAAGCAATTACTGATGATAAAAAAGAAATATGTAAAGGCCGGGAGGGAGGGAAACAGGAAGAAGCAAGGATTAGGAGTTATGAAGGACAGAAAAAGATCTATGTTTAGAAGTAATATATAGTAGAAAATAATGAATACAAATGAAAACATGAGAGGAAATAGACATCAAAAGCAGAAAGCCAAGTAGAGAGAATCAAGAGATGTGACCCAGGTGTGAGTATCTTACTCCACAGATGAGCGGCGTGATGAACAACCAACAGTACTTGAGCACAGGGACAGGTGGGTACCCGATCATGTCCTCGATGTTGTGCATGAAACGGTCAACACCTGCAAAGTCATGGACAGGAGGTGAATAAAATGGTTTTGTTACAGGGTGATAAATCATTTGAATAGCTCTGTATGAAAGTGAATGTTTTTATGTGTAAAACCTGAAAGTAACAATTTTGAGATGACACTTTAAAAATATATATTTATATTAGTCGTTCACTTGTGTATATTCTTTTCTTGACTGAAGTATTACAAGTTTGTGGAACTAATTTAAAAGCTGCAAATACATATATGTACATATATAGAAAATGTATATATTATAATTCTAATTTTTATATTCATACTGTGCAACTATCCTGTGAATTTTCCTGCTTGTATCCTGTGCAATTACCAAATTTACAAGGAAATATTTTATATATTTTCTGTCACAATTTCTTATACATAAGTTTATTCAAATAATAATTTAGTCCCATCTTTCTGAAACACTACCAATTTTATCGCAGCTATGAAATTAGAACAGCATTAGTAATGCAATCTATGACATTAGTTCAGTTTTATACTGTTGCATAGACACAATGGAGAATAAGTGAATAATTAGTAATGAAGAAGGGGAAAGGAGGAAGTGTGTATCCAGGGAAATCAAACTCCAGTAATATAATTAATTTAATATCAGTAAAAATGAGGTGGCTCAAATGAGGAGCAAAGGTGAGGTAAGGAGCAGAGGAGGAGGAGGAGGAGTGAGATAGAGATGAGAAAGCTGTTCACCCCGAGCTACAAAAAGAGAAGAAGAGAGGAGAAGAACTACATGAAGAAGAGACTTGAACTGATAGGGGATTGGTTGAGTACATGACCTGGCTGATGGAACAACATCCACAGATTGATTTTTGCAAGTGCACGATAACAGAATAAATTGTCAAACCTATTTAGGAACGCAGACACATAAATGATTCCGTAACCAACCCTGAAACTACATTCACAAGGAAAAGTGAGCGGCCTCATTTAAATTTGGTTCAGGAAGTTTCTCCACACATAACATAGCCTCACTCTGAAGAGGCAGCGAGGCCGAACGAATGGCTGAACAACTCAAACCGGGGAGAGGAAGCTGCTGCAGAAACTGATCAATATCTCACTCTGCGTCAGTTTGCAGTATGAGATGTGTAGCTGTACCCTAATTCGGAGAAGCAAATACTTTTTTGGAAGTGGAAATGCACTTTTCAGAGCCAAAAAAATTGAACTACATATATATATTTATATACAGAATATATATCAGGATTTTTGTGAGAGCACTTTGAAGGAATATATGCTATTGCGAATGTTACATACCTTCAGTTTCATTAAAGAAAACGGCTTGTTTTCAGGAAAGTATACGATACAGACACTGAGAGATGAGATGTAAAAGACAAATATGACAACAGAGGAACTCTCCACCCACGTAATTTAGCCAGTAATACTGCTGATAATGAATGTGTGGGAAGCAGTGAAAGCTCAGAAGATTTGCCTAAATAATGGCAGACTGGTATGTGTGTGTGTGTGTGTGTATATATATATATATATATATATATATATATATATATATATATATATATATATAGCCTCACACTTCTTTGAGTCTACTTATAAAAGAAATACTAGTGGAATTACTTCCTGTTTCGCCGGCGATTAAGAAGCGTGAATTTCTTCTCTGAAGATTCTGTATCTGTCAGCTGCATTAAGAAGGCTTAGGAAAGGGAAATCAATGTTGCCTGATAAAATATGGAGGGCTGCACTTTCCTGTATTTATAGTTATTCAATAAACAGCAGACACAGGTCAATTCAAATCAATTTCTCTCTTTTTTTTCTGGGGTTTGCTATTGAACTCTCCCTCCTGACATGGACATGGCTCCTCTCGGATGCTCAGAGGACTCCAAACAGCTTGAAAGACACCAACTGCACCATGCTTGCAATCTAATAATTTCTTTCAGCAAAAATCTGAGGAACCTTGGGGTTCTTTTTGCATACTCCTATATGCAGAAGAGCCAAAAACTGTAGTTCCTTAAATGGCCACTTGAGGTGTCAGAGGAAATATGAAGTCAAACGCAAATATTTTGCACATAACACTTTGCTGCTAATAGAAATAGTTCAGTCGGTTCAGTCTTAAATAAGTCCTCAAATGTATTTTTACCACAGAAAGGTGTGTATAGAGTATATGTGTGCATATGCAAAGGACTGGGAGGAGTAATAATAAGAGAAACTGACTAAATATTCTCAAAGAAAAATAAATACAGAATCCTGTTATCTTTTTTAATCTCATCAAAATGTCCTTTTTTGTGTCGTTAGAACTCTTTTAATGTAACTAACGATAAAAAATAAAACGAGTGTGGATCTCAGAGTTTTTATCAGAAGCTGCCTTCTTGCAGATAAGATTATACAGATACAGTAAGTTGATTACGCTGATGAAACAAGTGCTGCTGTCGGGATTGCGTAAGCTCATGAAATATAATGAAGTCTTTTGGTTGCTTGTGTGAAAGAAGTGCACTAAAGATGATGTTGATGTTGTGTAGACAGTAAATCTTGTACAGCTATAAGCAAAAGGCTTCAGATATTTACAGAAACTTTTAATGAATAATTTGAAATCAGGGTTATAATGAAGAATATTATGTAACACATGGATAACACTGAGTGGTGTGACTTACCATACACCCAGCCAATAACAATGGTCTCAACAAGGGCAATGATAAGGAGACTGATTCCACTGGGGCCATAGGTATCGACCACCTGAAAGAGGACTATCCCTTTCTGAAACATTGGCAGAAAAAACAAGGATAAAAAAAGTTATGGCAGGCAGAAGGAGAGTCAAGGTCTACTTGACAATATCCTTCCCTATCCAGCAATATATATATATATATATATATATATATATATATATAAATACATTTTATATACAAGTAACATAGTATAGATCTACACTGCACCAAAACACCAAAATTGTTATTATAATAATAATCTCCACTTTCCTCATGGCATTTTCCATCAGTCACATTTTCTGTTGCTTACATTAGTGATAAACGGCAGGCCCAGCAGAAAACAGACAACAGCGATGACCAGGACCAGTAGCTCTCTTCTGCCTGGCCTCCTCAGCTGGCGTGGGAAAATGTCTGTGATGGCTGTAGCCAGGCTCTCCACACACACAAACTGTGAGGACAGAAATGAATCAGATCTTTGTAAACAGAGTATGATGCTGGAACATCGGCGTATATGATGCATTGAGTACAATACCTGTGTGTCCAGGCCCAGAAAGAGGAGCATGATGAAGAAGAGCACAGCCCAGAAAAATGGGACAGGCAGCATTGACAGAGCCTTTGGATAGGCTATAAAGACCAGACCAGGACCTGTGGAAATCACATCAGTGCATTTATCAACACATGATAGTGTGCTGTAGTGTGATCAAGACGAAGGACTAACACAGTGACCTCTCATCAAAGGTTACAGCGTCCTTACATGAGTTAAGGGTTTTAAGAAACTTGACGAGGTGGAAGAATCAAACATTTCATACCAAAAAAGCAAATGATTACAGAACAATTAGAAAGAAATAAACATACTTTTGTTTATATGTGTAAGTGTTACCCTTTAATCATCATTTAAACCCTCATACTTTTCTTGTTAGCCATTGAAGCGTCCTGATACCAAGGTTGGAAAACAACTACTTAGTTCAATAAATTTAGTTTAATAGCTTTGTTTGGATCACGCTTCTCCTGCAGAGATGCAAAGTTCTTTCCAAAACATGATTAAAAAGAGAAAACAAAGTTAAACAGGGAGAAAAAAACCCAAATTATATATTAGGAACATCCCACTGGCCACAAAAAAGAAACTTTCAAGTAAGCCTTTTATTTGTATGTGAACATAAGATGCCACCTTGTGGACACTTGGTTGGTACCACCGCTGCCAGAATCAAAGCATGAATGGATTACAGCTGCATTGGTCAATCAGTTATCAACTAACAATTTGGTAATTAAATCATTGTTTTAGTCATGTTTTAAGCAAAAATTATAAGTATTATAGTAAGTGTTGTTTCTAGTTCTCACAGGTGAGGATTTGATCCTTTTCTATATCATATGTGGTATTGAACTGAATGTCTGTTGGTTGGACAAAACAAGACACTGGATTTGAAGATGTCACCTCTGTGTGAAATTATATATAAAAGAGCTTTTTTTTTTTTCTATTTTCTGTCATTTTACAGACAATGTAATTCATCGATCAATTGAGAAAGCAGCTGTCAGATTCATCAAATGCAGCTTCTATTTATTTTCTGAGCTATTTCAGTCGCGACATTTATTAAATGAATAGTGAAAGCAGAAAGTAAAGGGAGGAATAACTCACCACCAGAAACAACATCTTCTATTGGCACGTCCAGTTCATAAGCCATGAATCCCAGCACAGAGAACACAGCAAAACCAGCAAAGATACTTGTGGCACTGTTCAGACAGCATAGTGCCAAGCAATCCCTACAACATAGCAAGAACAAAAAAAGACTATGTGAATATAAAACTGTAAATGTGATGATGTATTGTGTCAAAGATATCAAATTCCTAAAAAAATGACTTCCTTAAATATGAACAGAGAAATTCAGACTCAAAACAGCTGCCATGAATGAGACCAAAACTGTTTTTTGTACCAGGCTATAAACATGTTTATTTCTGCTGTGAGGTTGGACAATATGGGGGCTTATGGAGACTAACTTGTTCTGTACTCAGCCTCAAGTGGCCATGCGATGAACTGCAGTTTTAGTAATTTCTGCATGAGCTTCAGTTCACAGCCACAGAGGTTGCCACTTGGTATGGACACACCATAATTGAGGATATGCATAAGGGAGTTTTCAGATTGTATTTGTCTAGAAAGACTTTGCTAAGGGCAACTGGAAAGACTTTGACCAGCTCTGGGAACTATACATGAATATCATTAAATCATATGGAAATGTGGGCTTTACCTGAAAGCAAATTCTAAAAGTTGTTTTGCAAGTTGAGCGATGGTGTATATGTGTGTGTGTCTGTCTGTGTCTAAGGTGTGTAAGGACACTGACCTGTAGCAGTCGTTGTTGTATTTATTGTAGCTTCCCAGAGCGGTCAGCACTCCCTGGCAGACAGCGTAGGAGAAGAACACCTGAGTCCCTGCTTCACACCATACCTACAGCGGGTAAGAAACGTGAGAGAAAACTTGAAAGCTGACACTGTTAAAATAGCCCTCAGCATATGTTTTCCATCAACTTCTTTCTTCACAGAGCAATAGAAATGTTCTGTCAGGTCAAAACAATTCACTAGGACTATACAATAACACGCAGCTTTGCTTTATGCCAGCATCAATAAGGATACAATCTCTGCGATTGCAGCTTTTTTTTGTTGCTCCATCACAACTATGTGAGCGAGTGTGCACCACATGTGTGTTTGTGTTTTTTTCTTTTGTGCATTCAGGTTTGTGGGTGTAGGCAGATTTGTTTACAGGAATGTCTGTCTGCGGGCCCTTGTTCTGACAGCATCTGGTTAACATTAGCAGCACCATAGGGCTGTTAGTCTTGCCATTATAAAGAGTTGGCAACATTCCAAAGCAACAGACAGGCCCCTACTCTGGCCTGACTTATATCTGGGCTCGGGTCAGAGATGGAGGTTTAAGTCTGTCACAAAGAATCTTCACATTTTACGTTGGACAAAGAGGAAACTGATGTGTCTGATGTGAAGCACACATTTTGTTTGGAATTCCTCTTGCTCTGCATACAGATCCAAACACACCCACTGACACTGACAAAAGAAGACACATTCACATATAAACCGAGTCCAGATGCAGGCCTCTGTGACTCAAGAACAAAACAGACACTTGGATGCTAAAGCAAGACTCATTAGAAACAGATCATCTGGTATTGCGTAACTCTTGCCCAACTGACCCATAACTGCTTTCACCTGTTTTTGACATTATATCAAATGATATTCTCACAGTTTTTCCTTTGCTTTCTTTCACAATTACAAACTAAGATTCCCACAGTAGTTCAGAGCTATATGAGTAGCAGCCCTTTTTGGGTTCTTACAGGGCCAGCCATGTTATGTCTTCTACTGTAACTCTAACAATAAAAGGGGAGATGATCGGATATTTTAACTGAGTATGCACGGAATAGGAACTCATGAATTCAGTAAAACAAAGACTGGAAGAGAAACAGCAAGAGACAGCAAGAAGAAAGAGAAAATATTACGGGGCTCATTTCTATTTTTTGTGCAGCAACATCTCCAATAAGTCTAGATCTTTTTTGCAACGCACAGGAATGTTCATACATACATACATGCATGCCTACAGGAGAACAGGAAGTGACCCCCACTCATAAACACAGTTCCTCAGGCTTTAAGTCTTCAGTGATTACATTTGACCCCTGAAGCCCAGAGTCAAGCTGTGAACTTTCAAGAGGCAGGATGACAATCACCAAAGGCCTCTTTTCTTGAGGCGCTGTTGCTGGCAGAAACAGAAGCTGTCATTGTGCAAGAGCATGCCAAATCATCCAGAACACATTCTTGTCCGATTCCCTATTCAGTTCAGGCATGAATACAAGTGAATAACAGAAAAAGAATGTAATGCAGGGTGCAATGATGGTAGATTACTGACTTTACTGCTTAAACTAAGTTTGACTGACTTTTTATCAGGCCTCAAAATGTGTGAGAAATTAACCGTGGAGAGTACAGCTTTTACTCCTGTGTAATGTGTCACTGTGTACTCAAGGGGAAAGCTTTCATTACCAAACTTTGACTGTAATAATATTATCAAACTTGGTTTGCTTTTCTTGTTAAGACTCTCTCTTGGGACCGGATGCACAAGATGCAAGGGAAAGAAAAAAGTGAGGAGGGATGTGAGGCCAATGCTCCGAGTTCTAAGCTGACTTTTTCTGCATGTTTACTTTGTCTTTGTGATGTTATATATCAAACGTTACAAGAACAGTTGATTATGACATTGAGTTCTTACATTGGGATCAGCAAGCCTTTTGAAGTCAGGGGTGAGGTAATACCTCACTCCCTCCCAAGCACCTGGGAGTGTCACTCCACGGAGGAAGAGGATGAACAGTAACAGGTAGGGGAATGTGGCAGTGAAGTACACCACCTACAAACACAAAAATTAATACAAACAGGTTATGTTTCCATACGTACACACTCATTCTTTACATTAATCCAGTAATTAAAGGTACAGTGTGTAAGATTTGGGGCCTCTATTTTCAGAATAAGGCAAACATGGAATATAATATTCATAACTATGTTTTGATGCATGTATAATCACCTGAAAATAAGAATCTTTTTATGTTTGTTACTTAAAAAACATCATTTTATATCTACAGTGGGAGAGGGTCCCCTTTCATGGAGGCCGCCATGTTGAAACACCTTATTTATACAGTAGTCCAGAACAGACAAACTAAATACTGACTCTAAACAGGGTCCTTAAAGTGTTGTTTCTCCTTTACATTAGGAAGGTGAGGGTGATGTGAGGAGATTACAATGCAGTGATTGGACCACTAAATGCAACTAAATTCTACACACTGTACCTTTAAGTGTTTTTGGGTAATTTGGGAACAGTAGAAACAAGCAGAAAACCCAACACTAACATATAATCACATTATAAAGTTGATAATACAAAAGTTAGCTTATTTACACCTACAGGAGCATAGTTAGTATGCTAATTAGTAGTAGAAATTTGGAGTTGCCAACTGTAAGTTAAGTATTCACTCTCATTTTAGCTCTGATTTTGGTCTACACCAGCTCATGAGGGATCTACAGTATCTCTTTAGCAGCTAAGTGCTACACCATGCTAACCAGGTAGTCGCTAACTTCTGCCATGTGGTGCCGGGCAGGTAGTGTACAGTGGTTTTTATCTAACACATCTGCAGGCTGCTGTTGGAAATGTTGCTGATGAGAGTGGGGGAGACTGAACTGTAAAGCTGCAGGCCATAAAATCAAAACAAAGAGCTGAAAGATGCTAAAATGCTTCGTAGAGCTGAGAGAATCACCACTACGAGAAGCCCCTTTCGCATTTTAGTAGTTTCTCCTATTGTTGATTTACAAAAATTCAAATAGTTCAGTTCAATAGTTGAACTTCAAGTATGTTTTAATATCACAGGTTCCCTATATCAACCACCACAAGCGCTTACTTCGTAGGAATCACAACGGGCACATCAAGCTTTAGCAGCCAGAGGGAGCAAGTCAACAACAATGGTCCCTCAAGGGGTGTATATCACCCACAGTATTCGAGTATTTCTTTGCAGGAATGGAATACAATATTTATTGGTGTGTTTACATAAGTGCATAATCACCTGAAAATAAGAATCGTTGTGTTTTTCGTTGTCTTAAAATGAGCCCTTTTTATCTACAGTGAGAGCAGGTCCTCTTCCATGGAGTCCGCAATGTGGAACCGCCATTTATTTATTTTTTATAGTAGCTCAGAACAGACAAACCAAACTCCAATCTAGATATGGATGTTTACTTTTAATGCAAATTTCACAGCCAGAGTTTTTCTTACTAGGTGAGGCGTGGGAGAGTATTCATTCTGTTGCAATCCGCAACTTCACCTCTAGGTGCCACTAAATCTTACACACTGGACCTTTAAACTTCGATACAATATGTTAAAAAATGATACTCTATATATCCTTCGATACTGTGGCAAAGAAAAAGTTTCTCCACCTTATTTTACTGTTTACTCACAAACTACTTTAATCTGCTCAGCTAGCTTTCCTTCTCTTTTCCACACACACACACAAAGCAGCTGTCTTACTGTACACACACCTTGCCCTGCCTCTTTGTGTTTCCAGGAACAGCAGTGTTTTTATAAAGTCAGCCAAAAAAAGAAAACTTTTTTCACCCTTGATTCTGTTTTCACAGCAGCAAGTGAGCTTTGTGTGTGTCTGAAACAAATGCCAACATACAAATTTCTATGTGATGTCACTTTAAATCACCAGCATGAACGGCGGACTCCGCCAGTAACAAGTATAGTAAAGCAATTACAGAATTCAAATACTGGGTACACATCACTGTGCTCTATGGTAGAGGAGGTTATTAGCCCATTATTTGTGTTGTGTATGTGCACTGATGACTACAGATAAAAATCAATGAACATTTATTGATTTCCTTTTATTAAATCTATGCCAATCACAGAGGGGCGAAGGTAGATAGAAAGAAAAGATTAGCTAAAGAGAGCTGACAGGTTTATTAACAGTTTTGGCTGGTGAGGCATTAAAAAGAAGCCATATGCACGTGGAACAACTCATCATATGTTGTAAGTCGGAGGTGTAAGCACTTAAACCAAATAGTGATGCTTATAACTGTCCAGTATTTCAACAGCAAAGATTACAGGTAGCTCATAACTCCCAGGTTTGGAATTAATAAATTAATTAAAGGACTGCAACCTAATGTCAGGTACAGTTGTGTATATGTATGCTAAAGGAGTACTTGCCTTTCCTGTGACTTTGATTCCCTTCCAGATGCAGAAATAACAAATAATCCAAGCAAGCAGGAGACACGCAGCCAGTTCCCATCGTACCTCATTTGTGGTATCTGACATTTTTAACACACGGAAACTGTGGGAAAGAGATCACACACATACAACTGCACGCTCTTCAAATAACATGCAGAATAATGGCTGTACAGATGCATAAAATACACACTTTATTGTTTGTTCGCTACAAATGTGTCATGACTTAACAGCATGAGAAGAACGGCCAAACATCTGCAACATAAATACAGATCCTTAAATCTCTGAGTTTATTTTGGATTCACCTTCAGTTCATGTTACAAAAGCTGCAAGGGAAAGAGCATATTGTTCTCATCATGCAGTGAAGCTGTGAGAATAGCTAAGTGATTTCCCCAATATCTGTTCTCAAATCCAATCAGCAGGTTATCATGTGAACAGCAGCCGCCACGTTTCTAAATATTAAAAACTGTAACTGGCTCATTTTCCGTTAACATCACGTTTACTCAGCACCCCGAGAGTAAAGATGGCCTCTTGATACGTCGGATACATAAAGAGATATAGCAGAGGAACGTTCAGCAATATCGAGATAGAGATAGGTAGAGATAGGTGTGTGCATGTGTGTGTGCATGTGCGTGTGTGTGTGTTTTTCTCACAGCCAGTACTCTTCTTCCGGTGACCTGGTACTAAAGCTTGTGTCATTCCTGTAAACATAAAAAAATAGTTACTTTCAAGGGAGGTGAATTAAAGCAATACTTCTAAATTTTACATTTAGATATTAGTAGTAAGTTCTTTTTTCCATATTATTATTATTATTATTATTATTATCCTTTATCGGATGGTGACAGCTTGAAAGAGACAGAAAAAGGGGGTAAAGAGAGAGAGGGAATGACATGCAAGAAAAGACCGCTGGAAATTATATTTCTTATATTATATTTAGTATAGTATAGTATAGTAGTATAAATCTGATAACGATACATCAGCAAATTCTTTTTACATATAATACAAGACACAAACAACAATCTTAATCTAGATTTGCTGACATGTACACTGATGCAAATATATCTGTGATAAAATAAGATATTATCTTATCATGTGTCTTTTGTACATTTTGGATGTTGCACTGATTAAACAAACATGTTCTAACACGTCAGTTGTTATAGAGGTGCTAGCAGAGGGATTTTGTTAGCGTCAGACAGAGCCATGCTAGCTGTTTATCTTATTTATCCTATGAGAATGTTGTTTAATCTTGTTTAACTCTTGGCGAAAAAGGGTACAGCGTTTTACCACAATGTCAAATCATTTTTTTAGATTTTAAAGGACCAGTATGTAGGATTTAGTGGCATCGTGGCGTTGGAGTTAAGGATTGCAACCCCCTCGCCTCACTGTTTCCTTCCTAGCATAAAGGAGGACCTACAGTGGCTGTAAAACACACAAAAACATGAAACGCTGTATGTAGAAGCAGTGTTTGATTTGTCTGTTCTGTTCAGTTAGTTGAATATTATATTCTATATCTGCTATATTCTGTCAATAGAGCACTGTAAATCTTACACACTGGACTTTTAATATGGTATTTTTCTCCCATTTGACACCTCACTTGTTTTTCAAGCACAGTTCAAACTAAGGTTTGAGGTCTGTCTAAGTCATTTAGGTTTATTGGGTGTAGTTTTTACCTTCAAACTGTTCCCAGGCATAATTAATAGTGTTTTCATTACAGACGTAAGAATCTCATAAAAGCATAAATCTCATAAACGCATGGGTGTGTCCCAAAGCTGCTGTGTCCAAGACTGATCTCTGATTTCTTATTCTTTTCATGTATGACATCAATATGATGAATTCCCACAATGAATTCAGTATCTGTCACAAAATCATAAGTTGTGGTGGTTCGGTTGGAACAGGTTGATAATAACTTACAAAAAAAAAACATCATCAGAGTAGTCAGATGTAGTGACATTGTTTAGGAATGTCCAGTTGAAGTCAGCTTTAATCAAATCGGGGTTGGAAAACATGTTTGTGGTAGCGTGGCATAACTCTAAGAGGTGGAGAAAAGAGAGAAGAAGGTGAATTGGATGGTGAGGTCTACACACAATAGACACACAATAAGCACACTAAATGTCAAATACAGACGTTGTTTAAACATGTCGGCATTGATTTCTTACAAAACAGGCCTTACCAGTGTTCCATGCATTGTCACATGTCGACCAAGGTAGCGTTGTTCTGAAGGAACTGAACAGGTAGAAGAGTGCCCAGGCCAACACCACAATGTAGTAGATGTTCAGATAGATCACAATCACTTGGGACGCAAAGCCAACCCCTGCGGGTTACAGTGATCTTTCACACAGCTGTAAAAGTTTCTGACGGCTGTCTTCTTCTGTGTTATGTAACCGTTATAGCTCTTCAGTGGTTAGACTAAGATGTACAGTATATTCACATGTGCCTTATATACTGTATATTCTTACTGTTATTTCACTTCAGAAACATTTGATACACCAAATATTGAGGAAATAAGAAAATTAGGATAATGGGGAAAACACGCCTGACAGTGGATGCACAAAGCAGCTATTGTTGAGAGCTGAGCCTTATTTTTACCCTGAAACATTGGACATATCTTCTTCCAAGCGGTCACCCCGCCCTCGCTGGTGTACTGGCCTAATGCTGTCTCCAGGAAGAACACAGGGATGCCACAGAATAACAGGAACACAAAGTAAGGGATGAAGAAGACACCTGCAAATATACAGTGGATACCCATGAAGAAGAGTCATATATGTCAAAGGTCTTGTGCACATATTTGCAGCCTATCAGCAATTTGCTCAACCTCAGCAGCCATTTATTCTACATTACAGCCAGAAAAATCCAAACCCTGCCCCTCACCTCCGCCATTCTTGAAGCACAGATAAGGGAAACGCCAAATATTTCCAAGGCCAATGATTTCTCCAGCCATGGAGAAAATAAACTCCATGTTGTTTGCCCATTTCCCCCTGGGTGGAACCGATTCCTCAGGAATCACTTTATCTGGTCCAGGGGCCCCTCTGGATCTTTCCTCTGACATGGTTTCTCAGTCTTGTTGTATGCACATAATAAACACAAGTGAAATGCAAATCAGGGCAGCTCTCCTCCATATATATGCAGAAGCTTTTACGATTTAATTGATGGTCATATTTGTTCTAACAAGCTCGGACAAAAACTCCCAAATGCAATTAGCTGCAAAAGTCGTCAAAGAAATGAGCGACTAACTTGTAGTAAGGACTGCAAAAACAAAGTCTGAGAAACTAAACATAAACGTGTGGAGGAATTAAATATGTCGAACATTATAAAAGATATCTGAATGCATGCAACTCACCCGTGAGCCTGAAGCGTCCTCCAACAATAAAATCCCTTAACGGACTGAGCGAAGTTTGAAGACAAGCTTTGCTTTTGTGTCTAAAGAGGGGTGTGTCCTGGGGGATACCACACACACACACACACACACACACAAGAGCATACACAGTTGATGTGAGCTAACGGTTAAACGCCAAAGACCTCAAAGTCAGCCTAAAACAGCCATGCATGCAAACAAATTGAGCATGCATAATGTATTTTTATGCAGAATAAATGACGTTAGTTATTACTGTGGGTTATGGAAGTAGGTCTTGCATGCATCATATGCCTATTTGTATGTAAAGAGTTCATCCAAAAGTTAATTTAGTATTACTTACTATGCTGTAGGTGGCAGTAGTACCTTGAAGTACATACATTTCCTCTGAATTACATATGAAGCAGCATAAAGTTTAATATTAAAAAAGAAAGTCCATTGTTTTTTCTTTTGTTGTTTAATTAATACCCGTAAAACACAGCACAGTCAAACTTGTTTGAGTCACAAGCTGAAACATGTTGATTTAACCAACATTTGGTCTTATCCTGGCCTGGATACTCTATGTACTGATATGATATTTTACTGTATTAACAGGCGTCTACTTCTTTATTTATGTCATAGCTATGTAAGCTTGATCTAATTAAGAGCGCAGTTTCTCGACCGCTCGGCCACCTGACAGGACAAACTCGGGGCAAAGCTGCTCCAGGCACATGGTGGGGGGGGGAGGCGTTACATCACAATGACGCATTGACGTTACGTGCGTGTCGAACCAGGAAATAAATGTAAACAACGCATAGGGGGAAAACGAAAAATGTTATGTTGCGCTATTCCTCCATTGTCACTCGGAGTCTGTGATTTTTGTGGTGACTTACTGATCATGTATGAAGGATTTATACCCCGGTAAGGACAGGGACAGGGGCAGGGACAGGCTGAGAACCGGTAAGACCTCCGCTGAGTTGAGGAGAGGAGCCCGGTGCGGCGGCAGCTGCTATCGATAGCTAGCTCGAGATGGCAATTTCCTGCATTATTTGATTTTGTTTACAGGATGAAATGCCCCCGCGACCATGGCTTAAAAACATCACCTTGACGTTAGGTTTGTCACACGAATGAAACATCACCTTTTAGCCTCCTCCTCCTCCTCCTCCTCCTCCACACACTCCCAACACTTTTATTTGCGTGTTTTTCACTTCTTCATTTCAGATTTAGCTATGTTAGCCATCAGGTCGTCGGAGGAGGAGTCCACTGAGATGGAGGAGATGGACACCTCGGAGCCCAACTGGTGCTGGTTCTACTTGGCCGAGTGTGGAGTGTGGCATATGTTTGAGGTAGTTCACAGGACAGCAGTCCTTATCATGCATTGCCCCTCCTTCCGTGGATACTTGTGTCTCTAATCGTGTGTCACTGAGTCAAAAGTCTTTTTTAAAAAAAGAGGATGTAGTCTTTGATGATTAATACTGTCACTGTCAATCCCATTGCACCTTTGCATAGAAGCTAAAAATGAGTGGAGCTGCAGTTATTGGTTGATCATAAGTTATTTGTCAAGCCAAAATGCCAAACAAACACTGATTTTTTACCTATTTTCCTCTTTACTTTGCTGCAAATGTAACTATTTTTATTTTAATTATTTTGATTTTATTCATTTATTAATTACATATCATTGTTTTGGTTCAAGTGTGAATGGTTGTTAGTCTTCATGTGCCGTGTGATGATTTGGCGACTTGTCCAGGGTGTGTACCCCAACTCTCATGCCCTAAGTCGGCTGAGCTCCAGCCCTGCCGTGACCCTGATGAGGATGAAGTGGTTACAAAAAAAATGGATGTATGGATGGATTATTTCAGTTCAATCCATCGTACAAAACAGAACATTTGATAACGTCACCATGTGCTCTAGGATATTGTGATGGGTATGTTTTTACAGTTTTCCGATCAAAGAAAAGAAAAGAAGAATCTGGAGTACATTTTTTCTTGAAAATTTACTTAAATAACTAATTGATTTTTTTTTCTGATTTTCTGACAGCTGACTAGTCGATTAATCATCTTTCCGTTAGACTAATTTATCTCTCCCTCTCAGATCGATCCCAGTGCTGCCTGCTCTGTGACGAGCGCTCAGATTGAGCAGTGCTACAACAGAAACCAACGAGGCGTCATGGAGTTCTACACAGCCAAGTACACATACAGGCTGGACTTCTCAGGTAAAGCAATACTAAAGGTACTTCATCGGACAACAAATAATCAGCCCACAGAATTATGAAAGAAAATCTGTGAAGAATTAGGGTAAAGATTTTGTGTCAATGTTTCAGAAATTGTGCATGAATGCAGTTCTTATGTTTTAAATTCCTCCTCAGTTATGCGGCAGATAAACGTAACGACAGGGAAGCAGCGGCCGATCAAACGCTCCCTCCACTCTGCGACTGGCTTCAGGTAAGATGTGGTGACACCCATAGAACTTTTCTGTCTCATCTGACAAAAAAAAAGATGTTGGATGGAGCAGGGTGAGGTGTCAGGGTTCAAACCATTAATCCCTTCCACGTGAAGCTGCCTTGCCACTGATCCTGACCTTTGGTCTCTGCAGAAACACAAGGCAAGAGAGGATAGAGGCAGGAGATAGATAAGTTCTAAGTGTTTATTGCATGTTTTTTTTCCTAAATTACAGAAAACAAATGCACTCATACGTCATATACTGCTGTCCCTCTTCTCTCTCTTCTACTCATTCTCTCAGGTTCATTTGTGATAATCTTGCCTTGCCTGTTCCTTGTCACTGGGAGAGAATCAATACAGATGAGCCCTATCAGGTGACGCACAGTTTCCGCGCAGACACACATTGTTTGTAGCATTTTGCCCCGCAAGACTCTTTTAAAGTTTATCTTGAAAAGGTGCTTGAAATAGTCGGTATTAAATATATTTATATTATCAATTTGCCTCTCACATCTCACCCCAAACATGCTGTAGAGATGAGATTTGTAAGGCTATGTATTTCATGAGTTAATGTTGATTACTGCACTCCATCGAGTGGTTTAATGAGGTTCATCTGCAGGGATGGAAAATACTAAGTTAGACACACACACTCTACACATTTACACAGATTCTGATGTGCACTGAGTCTACTAAGGAGTAATCTTTCAGTTCAGTGCACAAGTGTACACCTAATTTATCAACTTGAACCTTCAACCTTCAACATTACTTTAGAAATTACAAAATAAAACCAGATTTTGGTGTTCTGGTGTTTGTGCTATTGCTAAATCAAAAAAAATGAATTCCAGGCTTAAAAGATCTTGTGGCAAATGTCATAAAAACAAAATCTGACCATTATGATAAGACCTAAAATACCAAATGAATGCTTCTATATTATATTTACATATACTGTAATATAATATGTCGCTGTTTTCTGGTCTTCCATTATTTTGTTTTACTTTCCAACCAAGCTTTGACACTGTAGCACGCCGATGCTCTTCCTGTTTTACCCATGTGTGCTTGCTGTTTTTGCAGCTCATCCAGCTCGGAAGAGACACGTATGAGTTTAAAGAAGTCGCCAGACTGTACGAAAGGACGATGGATCATCCGATCAAATCCATCCAGAGGATTCAGAACCTGGACTTGTGGGAATTCTTCTGCAGGTAGACAGTTGTTGTTGTGTTGTTGGTGGACTGCACAATGTCCAAAATGCTCTTTTGCGTTAGCAGAGAATTCTACTGTTGATTTGTTATTATTTTATGTATTGCGTACATGAGTTCACAAGGTATGATGGTCCCTTTCCAAGCTCTTCTTCTGTTAAATCAAATCAAAAGGATGAAATTAAGAGCATTCTTTGAAACATTTCATTAATTTTGACTTTTTCCATGAAAGTCTGTCATACTGTAGTTTTGAGCACATCCCTGTACACCTTTGCAGCTTGAAAATCCACTTTGTAACAAAGTGATCAGTACTCTGTGTTGTGTTGTCGTCTCCCCTAAGGAAGAAAACACAGTTGCGAAAAGTCAAGCGCACATTGGATATTGAGGAGCGAATGCTGTTTCATGGCACAGGACACAGCAACATACAAGCTATATGTACATTTAACTTTGACTGGCGGCTGACAGGAAGCCATGGCGATGTCTATGGCAAAGGTAGATCATTCTGTGTTGTGATGTAACATCATGAAACGATTCACTCCTCTTCATTCGGTCTGATTTTTTTAAACCGCATTTTTCCTTCCTGCAGGGAGCTACTTTGCCCGGGATGCCAAATACTCCAGTAATTTCTGTCACACCACAGGGAAGCACAACACCACCCTGCAGAGACACGGACTCGCCCCGCCGATATTCGCTAGCGAGCCACCCTACAAGACCATGTTCCTGGCCAGAGTGCTTGTCGGAGAATACACAGTCGGCCATTCCATGTACTGCAGACCGCCCTCCAAGGATGCCAGCTTCACCAACTTTTATGACAGTTGTGTGGACGATCTGGCCAATCCAAAGATTTATGTCATTTTTGACAGCAATCAGATTTACCCAGAGTATCTGATTGAGTTCTACTGAAGCCTGAAACAAGAAGATCGGAGATTCTTTTTTTTTTTCTATAGAGGCTGGATCTCAAACGTGGAAATATTTTGGATACAGAATCAAATGACAGAATGAAATGGAGGAAGCAGATGGGACGTTTGCTTTTTCTTCCAGTCAGATCCAGTGTCTAACTGGAGTAAACTAAAGTGCCTTTGTGGGAATTGGAAAATGAAGAAGACAGTAAAGACTTCATGTATACTGTACAGTATATTCTAAGACGGGCCTTTACAGTTGGAACGTCTCTGTGATGTAAAAAAAAAAAAATCTGACTAAAGATCAGTCTGTGTGGCAATTTTATATTAAATGCAGACCCTGTGCTTGCTTGTTAAATATCTGTGCACAGCTGTTTAAAATAAAGAGTGGCACTCGCAGCCTGTAGGTCATAGGTGATGTGCTGCCATCGGCCACAGCGCCATCCCTTCACATCCACAGTGCCACGCATGAGCTTATTTACAAGTCATGTCAACATAACTTCCAAACGACAAAAACCAAAAACCACAACAGGTTCCTGCTCACTCATTTAGCGACATCAGCATCTGTGTATACCTAGTACAATGTATTATGTAGGCATGGATTTTAATTTTGTTTTTATTCCAAAAACAAAAACAAAAAAACGCTTCTACCTCTACATTTTTTTTTTTAAACCATGCATCAGTGCACTTTACCCCCTTTCCATGAAAGGTTTTGTAATTGTGTCACAATGACATGAAGTTGTGATGTCGTGTTCACTCGTGGTCCTCGAGCAATATGTTTCTGTGTAAGTTTTGATCAGTTCGTGCATCACATTTGACTTAAAAATCATCCCAGTGTGACCTGCTAACATATTTCTCTAAAGGAATAAACAGGTTATCTTTGCACTTGGTGTAAATTTATGAAAAATATAAAATTAAAAAAAAGAATGTAGCCAGCAAATGTACAGTACTGTAATGAACTAACCACACAATGTAATATTGCTTTGCTGTGTGCGTTTGTTGAATTCACGACTTCTGTATGACTGTGATTGTGTGTTTTTGAGCAAGTAGAACAGCAAAAGCATTCGGAGTAAGTTCGCCACAAGGTGGTGTAACACTACAAGAATGGATCTACACACAACCCCACCACCACCACCACCACCGCACACCGCTGGACAACTGTCAGACTGTATGCGGCTCTGAGCAACCGTTTCATTTCCTCGTGCTGAAAAGTGAAGGAGTCTTCAGTCTTAACACTACAGCTGTGTTGCGTTGCGAGTGTAAAGGGGTGTATGGAGCTATATGTGTGTGTCTGTAATTTGCACATGTAAAATAATAATAAACTTTAAAACATAAGTGTGTTACATTATCTCTTTTAGAGAAGAAGAAGACAAACATGATCAGCCACAGGGTTTTTTTTTAGAGTCTACCTGTCCTCATTCATAAGTGAGAACAGGAAAGCCAACCTTCAGAGGTGTGGCTTTCCCTGACACTTGACTCATATGAGTCGGAGACACCAGTGTAAGCAATAATAGTTACAAAAGTAAACCAGAAAGAGGGATGTCAGTTTCACTTGTCTAGTTTTTGTTGGATTTTCTGTCAGAAAAGGGAAGTTATGGACACATCAGACACTCCATGGTATTGGCATTATCTGGCAGACTGTGGAAGGTGGCACAGATTTGAGGTAACTGTTTTTGTTTATTTATTTCACAGTCAAACTATTGCCTTTTATTATATAGAGCACAATGTGTATAGCTAACCTGTGTCTTTGTGTCCATCCTGCAGGATGACCCTGATAACCCCCTGAGGAGTGAGGATATCGAGTTCCACTACAAAATAAACTCAAAAGCAGTTTTAAAGGTGCCATCATCCAGCTGTGACAAATACAGCAACATCGATTTCTCAGGTATCTGTTTACGTTTTCTCCTTCACAGTATGTCCTCATTTACCTGTAAAGACCTATGTTGACAGGACGTCTGTGTTCTCATACAGCAATGTTACAAACTGACCTCAGCACAGGAAGGCAGAGAAGAATCCAACGGGGCTTTGACTATGGGAGAAGGTGAAATGATGCTTGAAACATGTTTATTTCTAACAAATAATTTACAGCGCACTCTGTACACACAGAGTCTAGAATCACTTTGGTTTCTTGCTAAATGAAAGTGAAACTTAGCACAATGCAAATGAGTTAACTCTTTCCTCCCACAGTTGTTCCTGCTTCAGCGTTGCTCCTGTCTTCTGGGAAAATGTTGATCCCACTTGTCCATATCAGGTGACAATGTGTAGATAATTATTCAAAACTGTTACCAAGGAATCATAACATGTCTGTCTGAGAAGTGAGTCATGTAACTTCTGATGTCACACATGTTGTCACACGTTGTTGCTCTTTTTTTTGACAACACAAGACAAAAATGAACACATTATTTTGTATGAAAATAGAGAAAAAATGGAAAGTAACATTGATTTGGACAAATATTTCAGAGATATTAATGCGTAAAACAAAATAAACGTACAAAATATGTTAATAACTTGAATATTGCCCAGTGACAAAGGTCACAAAATATTACATTTTACTTTTTGTAAATGTTTTACACTGTATATGCTTTAATATTTACTTCAACTGAAGCTGTTATTAAATATATATAATATGTTATATTTTGAATATATTTCACAGTTAATCCCTCTAAAAGAAGTCACTCCTGAGTATAAGTGTGTGGCGGGTTATGTGAAGAACGATGGGCTGCTGAGCAATTCCATTGTATCAATCAGCAGGATACAGAATATTGACTTATGGGAAATCTTTTGCAGGTAGGCAGGTTTTTGAGTTATTCCTATTTCATTCGCCAATTACCCCTTTTCTTGTAATCAGACTGATCTTTCTCTTTATTGTGTCAAAGGAAAAAGAAACAGTTAATGAAAATTCATGGCAGCAAAGAACTTCAGGAGCGAAGACTGTTTCATGGGACCCAAATCAAATATGTTGACAGCATTTGCAAGTATAACTTTGATGTACGGTTAGCTGGACAAAATGGCCACATATATGGCAAAGGTAAGTCTGTGCCTCTCTCTCTCTCTCTGTATATATATATATATATACACACACACACACACACACACACACACACACAATGTAAATAATTGTAATGCACAAATAAGAGTTTCCACAGTTGATCTGAGTTTCATTGTTCTTTTAGGAGTATATTTTGCAAAGCATGCCTCATATGCAAACAAGTACAGCAGGAGCAGCAAGGATCCGTTGCCTCTGTATGGTGTGGAAACACAAGTTGTACAAGAAGCAACCAAAATAATATTTCTGGCACGGGTGGTGATCGGAAAATCAATTGTTGGACACAAACATTTCCTAAAACCTGATAATGGAAGTACGGAAAACCCTCACCAGAGCTGTGTGGATGATAGCAATAATCCAACCATTTTTGTTATATTTGATCACAATCAAATATATCCAGAGTACTTGATTCAGTACAGTGACTGAAGAGAGTGAAGACAGGATCTTGAACATGTGCAGCATGAACTTGTTTACCTCAAACTATCTCGGCAGCTTGGGAAATGTTTTTTGAAAACACTTTTTTTTTTTTTTTAACTCTATCTGCACTCTGCAATTTAAATAGGAAGAAATAAAAAGATGTTTACATTACGCCTCTAAAAGCTTTTTTAAACGCAAGACAGCATTGTTGCATTATTACAGGTCGACCTTTGTCGAGTTTGTTTACGATATTTATGACCACATTACGCAGATTTCTCTTTGAAGGGCTTTGGAAATAAATATCCTGGGAGAACAAAAACAAAGTCTGTATGTGTTTATTCCTTTTCATCATCTGGACAAAAGGCCTAAAATGACTCTGGTTTCATGGACAATGATGCAGGTGCACTGCTTACAGTTCCAGACATGCTTTCAAGATGTGATTGGGCTCTCCACTCTGACTCACCTTAGATCAGGGACCATATTCTTTTGACCTGAAAAATTAAGATTAAATCATCACACAGAAGTATCTTCAGATGGCTTCAAAGAACTGTTAATGACTTTTGGAAAAGACAAAAAAACTGATGCACACTTTAAGAAAAGTTCACAGTGAAATCTATTAAATAAATATTAAATGTTATTATTCTATTATGAGTATCTTACAGCTACTTTTTAAAAATTATATTTATTTACCAGATGTGCACCTTCTGAGCCAGCATCCCAGTATTAATAGATGGATAACAGAGTTAGCAAACCCATTTATGTAACATTACAAATACAGGAGAGAAATCATTCTAGGAATCGTTATACAATTACAAATTAAGGCCTCTTCTGGCACGAATTGTGAGGAACTCTGGAATCGAGAGTCAACAAGGTTAACAATATACTGTATGTACACCATTTTCTTAATTTGCTCATAACAACGTGGTTTCATTTGATTTTTCAATATATAAACAAAAATACTGGACACTCAAAAAAATAAACCAATTATCAAACATATGGCCCGTGGTCCAAAACCAGCCCGCTAGAGGGTCCAATCTGGCCCGCGGGATGACTTTGCAAAGTGTAAAAATTACAGAGACGACATTAACTGCAAATTTCCAGTAAAAGTAACTATTAACTATTAAGTAACTATTTCAACTGGGGGGTCACACACAACACTGTCAAGCAAGCAAACTGTTCATGCTGGAGCTGCCGGTAAAAAAAAAAATGTTATGATCTGTTCTACGTGTTCTTGCTTGCTGTTTCAGTTTCAGGTCTTTGGTGAACTTCTACTACTTCCTACTTAAAATGATTGACTTGCAGGGTCAAAGACAAATTTCCCTTGTGTCGGCTTGGACACATTTTATCAGTATCTCTTGCCAGGATGCCCCAGATTGACAGCCCCCTCGCTGCAAAAGATTTGTGCAAGGACTACGTACCTTTGTGAACAAGTTTGCTCTGCAATGAGCATCAATAAAACAAAGCTGCGCTCAAGGCTCACAGACAGGCACTTAAAGGACATCCTGAAGGACTCAGGATTTGACACCTGAAATTGTTTTGATCATAAAGTAAAACACTATATTGTTCAGTTCCAGATACCTCTGACTAAATGTTTTGTGCCTTTGCAGATACACTGTGATCTGTAAGTTGTAATGCATGTGTGTAAATGATGGCCCCTGAACTAAAATGAGTCTGACACCCCTGAATTACATGTACATCATGCAGTATTTATCTTAAGTAGCTTAATTTCCATCACACACCCAGTATCCAATTAAATCTAAGAACAAACTAAACCACATTTAAGGGTTATTGTTGAGGCGTGCTTCCTCTTTACACACCAGCACAAGATGGCCTGCACAAATGGCCCAAACTCTGTCAGGTTTGATAAACTTAATTCCGAGGTTGTGAGTAATTCTCTGTCTCTCCCAACAGACATTGCAACCAAAAACCAGATAAAAAAATCCAAATAAAATGTGTGAGAGAATGGTCACCCCTCCCAACAAAAAAAAAGTCCCAGCAAACAAGGAGGGAGTCAACGCTTTCTCACAATCATCAATTACAATAATTGTTGAGATGATGATTCAGTACGTTGTTGAACCACATGAGTCACACATTACGAAGAGGAATCAGCACCCACTCCTAACATTCTTAGAGAACAACAAAATATCATTTCAGTGATTTAAAAAAGTCTTCTATTCTTTTAATGGAAAGAAAACTAGGATACAATCAGGATGTCTCAGTTTACAGCCTGACTGTGTAATGTGTAATGAAGACACTATTAACAGCACACAGCACGACTAAACTATGAACTTCCTCAGCACAAGCGAGGAAAGTGAAACCCTTTGCTCTGCTCTCTGTGGTTGTTTTAAATACATCCAAATCAGTGACAGGTGGTGTCCTACAACAACCAAAGCAGTGACCACACCTACACATCACTGGATGTGCATTCCTGCTACATAGAAACAGGTGAAGTAAAGATAATAAATAGAAATCTTTCAAATCTGACTAGAAGCTTGTTTTCTCTAAGGCTCTTGTCCACCTCCTCCACTCCAGAGTAAATGCAACAGGAAGCGCGTTCATGCTTTGTTACAGCACCTGTTCAAAGAAATGGAGCCAACTGTACTTGAAGGAAACAGACAGCAGAGGACGCTGTTGACACATTTTTAGAAATACAGGTTACACTCTTGGCACGGGTCAGCATCGGCTGGTCCACATTAGCTTTGGTGGTTTCTACTGCCACATTTTTGCCATTACTTCTGCACAGAACTCCTTCAGAGTGAGTAAGTGGCTCATCATTACATTTTCAAAAATCCAGCTGTCCTCCTCCCAGAAACATTATTAGTTATTCAACGGCCACAGCTGCTGGTTATATCTAGTGGAGGAAAGTCACATGAATTCAAGTACCCGACTTCAGTCCGGATTTGAAGTACTTGTACTTTATTTGAGTATTTTAATTTAATTCTATTTTATACTTATACTCCACTTTGACAGAGAAAGTTTTAGGTGACTTTGCAGAGTAAGATTTTACATTAAAATACATTGTTAAAGATTAACGGAGTGGTTTCCAACTTTTCCAGCTCGTGACAAAATATCTGCGTTACACCAAAGAGACATATCCCCTCTAAACTTTTAACTGAAATAGCTGTTCAAAGAGGTAAAAGTAAGTAATGCTTCACAGCAAGCAAACATTACAGAAAAAGGCCATAAAAACAGGAATATAGATTTTTGTAGCAGTCCCATAAATCATCTCATGACCCCTCAGATTTATCTTGTGGAGGTGACGCATAAGAAGTTAAAACTAGCTCCACCTCGACTAGCTACAACATTCATGCATCAGTATTAGCAATCTAAAAATGCCATAAACAAAAATATATCAGTCACAGCGGACACTTTTATGTATAATAGAGCTCTTATTTTTGATACTTTAAGCATATTTTGCTTCTGTACTTCATGTCTATCTTCTGACTTACATCACTATGAGTTTAAATGTAACATAATTATTTAAAAAGTTAAAAATTCAAATGATAATCAGTTTATGACCTTAATAAAACTGAGGCAACAGTAAAGACAAATAACTAAATTAATCCTTCATCTTGCTCTGTATTTTCCGGTAGCTAAATGATTATTTGTATGCCCAACTCTCAAAGCATATCAAGCTGACTTTCAGCCAAGACATCAGGCACAAGCCATGTGCCTCCACTCCTCCCACATCCTTAACTTGCAGGCATATAGTATGGAGCAGTTGTAGGAAATCTTTCATCTTGTCATGGGCCCGCTGAACTTCCATCCCTATTGTGTAGTTTTAGTGGTTTACTTTAACATGTAGACACAGGTGTTGCTCCCGCTGTCAGAAGTCTGCCGGATATGGAACACCAGAACACACATGGGGCCACCATGTGTGAATAACTTTCATCTTCTGGCTGACAAAGGTAGCAAACTGTTAATTGGCAGTTAAGTGGAAAAACGTTCAGACTGTGTTCACTGAAGGAAAGGAGTAAAATGCGACTCAGCTATAATTAGAAAGTAAGACTTACTGATTTACACCAGAGCGGAGGATCACAGTGACATTTTGCTACTTTGATAAGAGCTTATCAAAGTGCTTCCTCATTGGGTGTCAAACTAGTCTGACCTGGGATATAAAGAGGCAAGATGAGGCCAGGTTTGCAAAAATACAAGCCCTCTGTTTCTTTTCTCCACAAAAGTCGCATGACATTACAGGAAAAGTGTGTGTGTGTGACCCAAAACTTTGTTTCTTTTAACTATTACAGATTTTTTTCAAGTGAAATCCACTTTACAGCATAAGTGGATGTTCCTGTTTGTACATTAGACAGAATATCTGAGTGTTTTCAAAATAAGAAAATCCATAATATTACCATTCCACTCACAAAAACCCTATTTATTTTATCATTTCATCATTTTTATGGACCAAAATATTTACACCCCAATTCCATTTGTAACAACAACAGGGGAAAAAAATCTAATTTAACTGATTTATTCATTTCTTTTGGCACAGTTTTGCATTGAGCCACATGTGGCATACAGTATATATCGGTCGTTGTTTTCCAGATCTCTCAGTAGACTATTTGAAGTGATTTCATTGGTCCTGTGGTTAAGAGGGTCAGATTTAGTGATGAGTATAGCACGTGGCGTTTCAAAATAAGGTTATTTCTATGCCTGACAAACACCACATTTTGATTCACTGTTATTATCATTACGTAAGACAGATTTATGCTAACTTCGAGAGCAAAGTCTGAAAATGTTTGAAACTGGGGCTGCGAGTTCTTCCGAGTCAATAAGTGAGTCAAGTTTGATATCTTCTTAAATATTTACAGCTGGCTGTGCGTCTGGCATGTGATTAGAGTCTCTTTGAGGTCTGCTTGATCAGATGATTTATGATAATTAGTGGATCCACTCAGTAGGCTGTCTGCGTGTGTTGTGTCATTTAGAGATACTGAGTGTGGCACTACTTTTTCTGTTTCCAATGACAGACTAAGTAACCACACTGGAGAGAAATGACTTCCTTTTCAAATTATTTAATGGTCCAGTGTGTAAAATGTAGGGCTCTATTTACACAATATGGCTGAAATGGAATATAATATGCATAACTATGTTTTCATTAGTGTGTAATCTCTGTAATCAAGGCTAATTATCCAGATCTTATGATACCTCCATGGTCCTCTTCCAAGGAGTTTGCCATGTTTCTACAGTAGCCCAAAATGGACAAACTGGCTCTAGACAGGGCCTCCCACACACCAGTCCTTTAACATTTCCAACACTCAAAAATATAAACAAAAACAAGCCTGCAAACTAGTCCATGATGACATCACTGCTACACTCACAGTGTTTATCTAATGCACCCTTCACAGCAAGACAGTTTGTTTAGCTCTGATGTTGTGTTTGGGGCTCTCTTCAGCTGCTGATTTTCTGATTTGATCAGAATTGCTTATAGACATGATTTTGTTGCGCAACACCACTACAGAATATGCATACTGTAAGCATTAGCTCTGTTTGCGGTCGCAGAGACCCCATCTGTTAAATATAATGGATATGTTTCATATGCTCTATACTTATGGTATGTACAGTCCTGCTCACCATTATTGGCACCCATGAAGTTTAAGTATATAATGTGGAATATCTTCCGAAAAAAATGAATCATGTGAAACATTTCTTTTCTATAGAGAACTCGTGTTTGATACAAAAGAGCAAATGATAAACAACAATTTAAAACAATAAACAATGGGAGGAAAAAAATAGAAAAACTCAAAGCTTGCTGTGTCACTGGTATTGGCAGCCTTTGCTGTAAATCAGTATGGAAACACATTGTGACTCACCTGTGGTAAATCACAAATGAGAATCACCTGTGATAAATTGTCTGTGCCCATGTGACATGAATTAGCCAATGAATGATGACTTCCATGTTTTAAAAAGCCATCTGTTGTCCCCTGTTCCTTTGTCACAATGGTGAAGACAAAGGAGCTGTCTGGGGACATCAGAAGTGTGATAATTAGCAAACACAAGACCTCCAAAGGGTATAAGGCCATCTCCAAAGACCTTGGTATCCCTGTTTCAACAGTGCGTAATGTTATTAAGAAGTTTGTCAAGCATGGAACTGTCAAGAACCTCCCTGGATGTGGGGGGAAGAGAAAAATTGATGAGAGAAGTCTTCGAAGGTTGGTGCGAATGGTGGAAAAAACACCACGTCAAACATCCACAGACCTGAAGGCCAACCTGGAACAGTCTGGGGTCATGGTTTCAACAAGTACCATACACCGCACACTAAACCAAACAGGGCTTCTTGGGCGAAGGCCAAGGAAGACACCATTGCTGAGGAAAAGAAATAAAAAGGAATGACTAATTGTTGCCGAAGAGTACCTGGACAAACCACAATCCTTCTGGGAAAATGTTCTGTGGACAGATGAAACAAAAATAGAGCTTTTTGGCAATGCACACCAACAGTTTGTTTACAGACGGCACAATGAAGCCTACAAGGAAAAGAACACCCTACCAACAGTTAAGCATGGTGGAGGATCCATAATGCTGTGGGGCTGCTTTGCTGCATCTGGTACTGGAGGCATTGACCGTGTCACAGGACTCATGAAATCAGAGAATTATCAAGAGATTTTAGAGCGAAATGTCCTACCCAGTGTAAGAAAACTTGGTTTGAGTCAAAGATCATAGGTCCTCCAGCAAGACAAAGACCCAAAGCACACATCCAATAGCACGCAGGAATGGTTGAAAAGGAAAAATGGACTGTTTTAAAATGGCCAGCAATGAGTCCTGATCTCAATCCGATTGAAATCTTTGGTATGAGCTGAAATCTGCCATTGGGGAAAAGCAAAGTTCAAGAGCTTGAACAATTTGCAAAGAGAGTGGGAGAAAATACCAGCTGAGAAGTGCAAGAAGCTTATAGATGGCTACAAGAAACGTTTGGAGGCTGTCATCACTGCCAAAGGGTGTGCAACCAAATATTAAAGAGGGGTGCCATTATTGCTGCACATGCTGTTTTTTCTGTTTCTTCTTTGAAATAACAATATGTAAGTGGAAAAAACAATTTTCTTTGTTAAATTACTTTGGACCTCCAATTAAAAGATCCTGATGATATAAATTTGGTACATTTCCATTTCTTTCTGAATATATTGTAGAGGTTATGCAAAAAATGAAGGGGTGCCAATAATGGTGAGCAGGGCTGTATGTCCCTAACAGAGAGTCAAAAAGTCAATGCCAATACCAAAAGTAAAAGTATTCATGGCCCATTTCAAAATACTAAATATTATATTATTGTATTACAATTATTAATTCATTCATGTGTACATTCATTTAATGTTCAAACTGGTAAAAATGAGCTTCAATGGCTTTAGATGCATTTCCTAGATATTACTATATAATGCTGGTTAGCTTATGAGTTTCCTCCCTGGGATCAATAAAGTCTTACTAATATATATATATATATATATATATATATATATATATATATATATATATATATATATATATATATATATATATATATATATATATATATATATATAAAACCATTTATAAATTGATCATATTTTCAATTATTAATCTGAAAAGTTATCAGATAGAGGTAGAGGAGTAAAATACAGTCAAATATTTGCCTCTGAGCTCTAGGTAAGTATAAAGTAGCAGGAAATCGGAATTAGCTAACTGCTGTACTTTGATTCCGTCCCTGTGAGAAGCAGACGGAGGTGTATCCACAATGACTGGAGTGCGAGCCAAATAACAACTTAGTGCATACTCTGTATTCACACATGATGAGTTCACTGACTGAATCTACATTGTTGAGAGACACATGGTTTCCAGAAGACATCACACTGCTGAGAGCAAAAATGATGTTGTTTTTTTTATTATGGAAAAAGTTTCACTTGTCTTTACAAAACACAACACATTTTAAGCTACACATTTTCTATAATTTAACCAAACATCACAATTATCAAAAACATCTATCGTCATTTTTAAGGACCTCTCTCTGTGTCACAAACCCATTCTGTGACAGGAAACACAACCAGATGTCCCTGAGCAGAGAGAAACAAATGTAATAAAAAAAACAAAAAAACATTTGAATGTATTGTCATGTTACCTACTGTAGCCTATCTATGTGGAGAAATCAGAGAGGGTGGGCTACTGTGATAGTGACGGCACAGTGTTGGCTTTTTCACATAAAATAACGTATTAATAAATTAAGTTTGATCACATGAAGTGAAACATCTTCACTTGACACAAGGAACACAACACGTACGTGAGAACAGTTCTTGCTTGGCACGAGAGGCCTAAAAGACTCAGTACAAGCTTTGGCACCGCGGAGGAGTTTCCTCATGATCTGTTTTCATTTGTACAGTCACGAGAGTTTAAAATGCACCAGGTGCAAACAATCTTGACTCGGACAACAGGATGTGATTGGCTATGCGTCATGCTTTAACCGGTTCTTCTAATTGGTTGAAGCAATTTACTATACAGCTCTGTATTAGAGGTTGGTACCTGAAGATGTCTTAGCACTGGCATGCTTTTAATGTTATGCATTTACTGTGTTAAGAAAAGGCGAGAGCACCCTGAGGGTAATTAATCAGGGTTTTATTTTTTTATAATTGAAAAGAGTACTCCACTGATTCAGCATTGCAGTTCAAAAGATCAAAATCAATGCAGCGGAACCAGAGATATCCTCTTTGTTATTCCGCACATCCTTCTTTCTTGTCAAAACCTGCCGCCTACGTTACCCACAACGCAACTTGATCCACCGACAGTTCAAACAGAGATTTGGATGGATGTGTTATGCTAGTAGCAGCTAATGATGGCTCAAGTCGCTGGGCCGGTCTACAGAGGTCTGGTAAGCTCGCGTCTTTTTAATTCTACACTGCCAGATTCATCATTCATCATATTCAAACTTCAGCCCGAACTGATGCTGACTCAAATGACATCACTTGAGGCGATTTATCAGACTGAACACAGCGCCCTCTGGAGCCACAAAATGCTTTAGAATTTTTTAGAAAGTTTTTTTTTTTTTTTTTTTATTCCCCACATATGTAGTAGTACTTCAAGACCTACAAACAGACGTTGATGTGTAAAATTGGAGGACTTCCCCTTTAACACAAACCCGCTGACAATTCCAAAACCAATTCTTCAGACATTGTTATTTAAATACTTTTGCTACATCCTCATTCAAATTAAGTGCTTTAAAACATACCCACATTTTTAATCATAGTGAAATCATAATTTGTGAGACTTTTGTTCAAGAGTTTTTCTTCAGGACTTTGCAGCTTTTTTGCCTTTGACTTCAGAGCATCATTTAGCAACTTAGCATCACTTTCTAATAATAAAAGGTGGCAATAGTCGTAGTCGTGTCAGCCATCATACAGCACTGTTGGTGACGTATTATCGGGCCGAACACCCTTGAATCCCAGACATGCCAAGCCTCAAACATCCACAAGCATCACAGGCCACAACTCTCAAGAATCAGTCTTTCCTGTCTCGTAGAGAGGGCTTTTAGCCTCCGGCGCTTTCATTTCCTGCCCTGCTTCACCCTCTGGAGGACATTACATCATCGTTAAGGGAAGAGCGCAGCAACTCTTTCAGTTCACAGGTCGCTCTTCTGCATCCCGAGCCCATGCTTGATCCTGAGTCCCTGCCTCTCCATTATGTTCCACAGCTTGCGCAGGTTGGACTGGGTAATGACATCGTCGGGCTTGAGCTGTAGCGCGCGCAGGTAGTTGGCCTCCGCTTCGGGAAGTTTGCCATTCAGGTGGAGGATGGCGCCGAGGTTCATCAGAGCAGCCGGGTACTAGCAAAGAGCAAAGACAGAGTGAGAAAGGGGTCAGAAGAATGCTGCATAATGCCGTAATTATAGAGATCTTAGGGTGTCAGCTTACAGGATTACTGTACTTGTGGCAACTGTGTCGACCTTGGATTTATCTATCTGGGAAAACTATTTTAAACTTGTCCTTCTCATTTCTACTTTTGACACAGACAGTTATGTGAGACATACACACATTTTAGGAAGCTTGCCAGGTTTTTTTTGTGGATTGAGGATTAAGGCACAGGCTCTGGTGAAATTTGCTTAAGGCTAACACAATCAAATATGCATCAGGTCAGCCCTGTCCTTTTAATAATGCCACAGTTTGTGTGTAGGTACATATGTATGGACACACCCATTTAGAGGTGTGTTTCTGGAGTCTTATTTAATAAAATAACATATTTTGAAGCTGCAAAGTGAAACCATGTGGCCATTTGTGTGTACCAGTTGTGGAAATCTACAAAACAAGTCATAGACATGACTCTCAGCAAGCCATAACTAACTAACACACCCCAATCTCAGCCTAAAAGTCGTCAGCACTTCATCCCCCACACCTGGCTTTGTTCCCGGCTGTGCGTCCTCGCTGCATGACATATGGTTAGCAACTTGGCAACTAGTTCACAGGGTTTCTCTCCCCAAACACAACTGTTCGTCTCTTCTCAACGCTGAAATTTCACTTGTTTACATTCCACTTCTCGAGCGGTGTTAAAAGACTAGCCTTGGGAGTGGGGGCTTGTTTTTCCTCACCTAATGTATCAAATGAAAGCGTACGGAGCTGGAATATTTCAAGCAGCAGCCTGGAAGATGCTTGAAAATGAATTAATTAATGGAGTTTTTAACAGCGAGAGCAGCTGCAGTGTAGCGTTGCCACTTCTCTTTCACTGGGTTTGTTTTTCTCACCTAATGCAACAAATGAATGTATCAATCAGTTACATTTCAAAGCCCATGTTTTGTTTTGTGTACCATTCAAGAACCTGACGAGCAGTCGAGACATACTAAGCTAGATAAATGAGGGTCCTTTAGTCATTCTAAATACACAGACTGAGCTAAATCATTTGAAACTGAGCCCTGTTTACACGTGTTCTGTGAACAGGAAGGCAGCCAAAAACCAAGTCAGTAACTCATTTTTTTTAACTTTTTTTTGACTAAAACAAATGAAGTTGGTTCAGTCTTGCTGAAACACACTCACAGTGACGGAGCGGACACAAGCTCTTAACCTCCAGGAAGTATTTTTAAGATAGCATCTACCTCTGATCTTTTCAGATGCCCCCTGCCCTATGAGCTACAGCGATTTTAATATCATATTGGCTCAATGTTTTAAGATTTAAAAGATTCAGTGTGTAAGATTCAGGGTGCTCTGTTTACAGAATATATGATATAATTATAATTTTATTAGTGTATAATCACCTGAATACTGCGGGTCCTCTTCCACAGAGTCCACCATGTTTCTACAGTAGTCCAGAACAGAAAAACTAAGATGGCTCTGGTTAGGGCCTTTAGTGTTTTTTCAGTAGTTTTGGGTAGTTTCTCCTATACGCTTGGAAGACGAGGGTGAAGTAAGGCGGTTGCAATCAGCAACTACACTGCTAGATGTCACTAAATCCTACACACTGCTCCTTTAAAATAGTCTGCTTTGAATAATAATTCATAAAAGAATATATTAAGAGATATTAGAGGGATATTGCCAATAAAAAAATACTCAAAAATATATATTTTTAAATGTATTTGGCATGTGACAAGACAAATGAGCATGTGACATGCGGACACAGGATGGATGTAAATGGAACATCTTACAACTGCTACCTCACATTAAAGGCATTTAACAGGCTTTTATTGTGAAGAAGCCACAGGAAAGGCAATGTATTTATCACCTCAGTTAGCACTGACCAGGATCGCTTATCAGAAATGCTACAAAACAAAACAATGGTCATGAGGAGCATGTTTCACACTTGCTGTGACCATGGTAACTGCAGGTGTTGCCAAATCAACCAGGCCTGAAATCTTAGGAATTAAAACTTTAAACAAACAAACAAAAACAAAAAAAATACCAATATGAGTTCATCATATCACCAAAAAAAGAAAAAGTCTGCACATACTGTAGTCTGATTATTCACAGTACAGCGTCATAATTGTGAAGAACCTCTATCTGAGTGGTATAAATAAAGCATTTCAATCCAAATTCAAAAAAAAAAACTCTGCTAGCACCTTTCTGTCTTGAGGCACACAATCATTGTCTTTCTCAGCACGAAGAGTTAGCGCTGAATCTTTCATGACCTGAAAGCTATTGGATTAAGTTGATATTTGAGAGACTGTCATTCACTAGGCAAACGTGTGCAGGGAAAATGTCAAAGACAAGAGGCGCTTTACTCATGACAAATGACAAGAGAAGCCTTCAGCGTGTCTGAATGTGCACATGAAGGCTTCGAGACTGTGAATTTTGATGACTTTGAGGCAGCTCATTTTCTTACAGAATAAATTAAAATGGACAGTCATCATTCTTCTCTTCTATGGCTTGACTCAGTTTTTAAGGCTTAAACAGGATATAAACAGACAGGAAGACTTTATCTAAAAAGGGGAAGATGCTATAAGGTGTGATTCCCAGCCTGTACCTGTTCCTGATGGGGTAGTTTTGCAGTTGCCAGGGGGTACGTGTAAAAACTGTAGAGTAGCTCA
Source organism: Sciaenops ocellatus (assembly GCA_033000465.1). Classification (NCBI taxonomy): domain Eukaryota; kingdom Metazoa; phylum Chordata; class Actinopteri; family Sciaenidae; genus Sciaenops; species Sciaenops ocellatus. Next base: position 13,755,177 of record CP136889.1, read on the forward strand.
GCTAATTTAAAAAAAGATAGAGATGAACACTACACACTGCTGCCCTACAGAATGCATGAAAACTAGTTAGAAAGCTAGCAGACAGGTCTAACACCATAGATTTGTTGCATGAAAAACAGAGGATATGCAACCCTTGTAACGATAATTATTTGGGAAAAGAGTATCGTATTTTGTTTGAATGTAAGAATATTAGACAAATGAATGATAGAGAAAGGTATTTGTTGAAATATTATTTAAACTAAAAGTTCTTTGCAAACTTTGTGTCTTTCTGAAGAATGTTCCTTCTTTTATTTAAGTAACATTTCTTGTACATTAGCCATGTGATGTGCTTACATCTGCTACTCCCACCATGTAGGAAGGAGCGCTACAGCAGGTCCTTCATTCCAACAGCTGTCAGACTCTTTAACACCAGCATGATTTAAAGATTTCTTTCAGCATGACTTTTTTCTATACATTTCTTATTTATGAGTCATTTTGCTAGCAACAAAATGTATCAGATAAATAGTTGAAAATATAAGCTTAAAGTGTGAATAAACTGTTGAAATAATTAGCTTAATGTAATAGTAAATAGTTAAAAGTAATAAATAAATGGTTAAAGTAGATAGTTGAAACTAAAAAGATAAGTGGTTGAAATATAGCGTTATAGCCAGATGAATCTGCTGAGCTCATGTTGTTTCGTTTGCTCTACATCCAGTTTAAAATCAGTTCAGTTTGGAACATGAACACGGTGTCCATAAAGGAGCACTTGAGCTCATCTAACAATGCTAGTGAAAAAAACGTGTGGAAACACTGTTATAACGGGTGTGGCAATATAACACTAGTTTCCACTGAAGGACATGAAGTTGAAGGTCTGACCCTCTCTCCCCTGAACTGAACTGGTCACAAATAAGTCACAGTGTAGACTGTCACTAAGCAGACTAACATAACGAATGACTGCAGGAAGCTCCTTCTTGGTCCTGTCTAAAAACACGGAGGTTCCTATGACTCTAAGTTACCTCCAGCAGATCAGTCCACGCCCCCTTTTCCTTTAAAATGACTGATTAATACTCGGGAGAAACAGAACATAACAGCCTTCAACTTCCTCGACCGCATGTGCTGACACTGAGAGACATGATATCCCACAAGGCTCTGTCTGTTTCACTGTACTGTAATGATCAAATATTACTCTGAAGTGAAATGTGTAAATTCAATATCGGGCGACAGTAACCACTGAACTCTTTTCTCTTTGGGATTTTTGTGTTTGTATTAGAACATCGAGGCAACGGTTCCCAGCCATGAACAGAACACAGTTTCCATTTTATATTCAGCTGTGTCGCTGTTTGCCAGGAACAACAGTACTATAATATAATGTCAGAATGATGGGTAACACATAGTATGTTGTAAATTGAATTTACAGTAGAGGTGTGTGTGTGCATTTCCACGATAAGTGCTAACAGGCCCACCAAGTCCAGGTACTCACATCTGGTCTGAGGTTGGCTGCACGCTCATACTGCTTCTCTGCTGCCTCATTTAGACTGGCCTGTCTGAAGAGAGAAAAGAAGAGTAAAAATGTGACATAACACGGTTTATATTAATAATATTGTACTAACACAAATTACTGATTATAATTGCATTCATCCATTATTGCCCAGCTAACCATATGAACCAGTATAAATGGAATTAGCCATTCATTAACTGTGCAGATTGCGGTACAATACCTCAGTGGTGATTTTCCTTAGACTCTTCTTTGGAATAGTCAGATTTATTTCATATTAAAATTACGTTAAACATACTAAAATAATCAGGAATCAATCACATAGTACATTTTTTTCATTTAAAGCCTCTGTGCTTCCTCACAGGTGATACATTCCACACTCCTTTACACCACTGCGTATTGTATGAAAAGTCTCTAGTGGAAAAAACTGCCTCTCTTAGCACATCTAAATACAGTTATGACGTCAGATCGCAGGATAGTTAAACTCTAGCTATACTGCAATTTTAAATACTATTCTTGGAAATTAAAATCTCTTTCTTCGTGCTTCTGTGTTTGTGTTTTATGCTGTGTTCTTTTCTTGTGCACAGGACTTTATAATGAGATCTCTATCCCACTGATCTCTAGGCCACCTGTTTGAATACAGGATTACATAAAATAAAAATCATTTTATATGGCAGATGCAGATTAAGTTTCAAGTTTCAAGTTTCAAGTTCCAGGTTTATTTATCATATGCAAGTTAACATAGGGTCAACAATACTATTAAATACTGTATGTTGGACAAGAGGAACTGGTCAGCTCAGCATTAAAACGTGTAACAGATAGAAATAAAATACAATACTATAAAAACAACTGGGTAAAAAAGAATATAAAATATGAAATATACTTAAATAGAATATGGAAAATATGTTTGAATCTTCTGTATACTGTACAAGGTTGTGACAACTATATTCAAGTATTACTGTATAAATAGATATGAACATACTATATAAATAGGATATATTAAACTATTGAAATACTGATTGTAAGATTAATCAACATCAGCATTAATCAGCAGTTGTAAACAAAATTGAATGTTTTACTTGTTAGTAAGTAAATTGAATTCTACAGCAACAGTTTATAATACACCGTACAGTTTTTATAATAAGTATTGTAGCTGTAACTGTAGCAAAAATGTAAATGTTTTCCGCTTTTGGCTTCTGTCAATCATCTCGAGACCTTTTAAATATCATCCTTTGACCCCTTGAAAGGGGGGATCTCCTGGTTGTGACTGCTTTGCACAGTTTTAAGTAAATTCTGATTGGCTAATTTTCAATTATTATCACTTATTAACAACCTAACAACTAACCCTTTTACTTTGGATAAAGATATCACATCATTTTGGGCAAATTGGAATGAATTTCTAATTAATTAACAATAACGATGCCAAAATGATGTTACACTTAATTCCTGCAGACAAAGATGTTTCTTGCCAAACTAAGAAACATGGAATTATTTGTTTATTCAGTAGTCTCTGAATACTAATGAGTGTATACTGTTAACATAGTAGCCAACGGATGGTACAGATTCTTCGGCTGCAGCAGTGTTGAATATTTTTTTATATGAGCATGTAAATTACTACAGTTTCAAGAGTAATTCCTTAATCACTCACAGTAATGACTTACTTTAAGATGACGACTAGCTCACAGTCCATATTATACTTATTATTTCTCAAAGTATCATGAAGAGAGATGGACGTCTTTAAAATGCCAGAAACACTTCACCAACCAGTCCTCCCCTACATGTTACAGCTGGGTTTATAAAATGGCAACAGTTAATCTGCTCCATACATTCAGTTTTATCCAAAGAGTGCATGAACCGGGCTGTGCTGTGCCAAAGTTAATAAAGTCAAGGAAACCATTCTTTCCTGACACGGCAATTAATATTCATAAGACTGTGACTCATGTAAAATATGCCTTGAGAATGCGTGCAACACTTTCTCAGGGTTCGCTGGAGTTTATAACTGACTATCACAGTCATCATCTTATAACCTCGGACTGTGTTTTGTTTGGTAAAGAAGACAGACACAGGAAGTCAGGCTTTAGGGGTAGACGGATAGAATGGTTTATTTGAATCATGAGAGTGGTTTCTGCAATGAAATGTAGGCCCGGGTCATGCAAAACATTTAAAGGAAAACCTATCAAACTGAATTATTAGATCAGTATTATAACCCCGGTTCTGATCAGTCAATATTTGTAGATTAAAAAGAGCAAAGATTTGTAGCCCACCTTTATTATCAGCGGAGCTTGAGTTTTAAATCCAACCAATGACATGCGTGTGTCACATTCATTAAATCCTAATCTGTTTGGATTTATGTCACAGTCCGTCTCAGCAAAAAATAATCAGTTAGACCAGATTACAGCAGAATGATCTGTCATTTAGATTTCCTCTTACGTTTCCAAAAGTTAGCCTCTGCCAAACTCCAGACTTTCAACTTTTTTTTCTTACAAACCCTCTCTGGTGTTGTATTTAGATGGATGCGAGAGAGCAGTGATGACTTTTCCAGATATGTAGAGCAAAAAGAAACGAAGGCACATTGCTCCAATATTTCCTTGAGTGGCTGGGAGTAGAGGACAATTTGCAGTCCCTTTTGACACGTTTGGAGGCTTAAACGCCGTCTGTGCACGTGCTTGCCAAACTTTGAGGGAAAATTCTCCAATGGCTTCTTTACAAGGCCTGGACTGAAACTCTGCTGCTGTTTATAAATGTTATACATAACAGCTTTTATGACAGCTATTTCTATAGAGGGGACATTTACTATTCTATAACACTGGTATAATTTATATTTCAAAGATGGTTTATATTTTAAAGTGGTGTAGGATAAATCCAGCAGCAAAAACCTTAACATTTCTTGAAATATGTATGTTCACTGAATTGGAAAACTGTTGTTAAATGTCCAGTTTAGCCAACCTGAGCATGTGAGCAGCACTGAAGACCACGTCAAACTCTGAGCTGTCCAGCTCTGCAGCTCTCTCCGCCATCTCCGCCGCCTCGCCCAGACGAGACTGCTCCAGCAGAAACTGACCTGGAAAGAGGGGAAGACAGAGGAAGTGCGTTCTAAAAATCAACATGTATGCATGCTGTCATTAATTTTTGCTCAACACCGTGTCTATCTATAGACTAAGAGAGACACTAGCATGGCTGTACACTCTGTCTTGTTTACTTACGAAGGTTTGGACCTTGTTTGCTTGCTATTAATCACAGATTTATGCTTTAGTGTCATGTTGTGGAAAACTGATGGTGTGGTATTGAAGGGAAAGCCTGCAGAGACGCTCCTGACAGACAAAGATGGAGATCAGTGGGGAAAACAAAAGAAGATGAATGGAGGCAGTGAAAGAGAAGAGCGCCCCACAGGAAATGCAACAAGGAGGCAGAGACAGTGAAAGGATTGTTGTTTTTGCTCGGCGACGTTCGAGAACACAGATGAGACGGAGGTATTTCTGCCGCTTTCCTGTGAGAGTCTGGCCACCTGGTGCGGCACCCACAAGTGCCTGACTTGGTGGCTATAAATTAACGGCCACAGATGTTACTGGGTGCAGGGGAATGAGAATGCAGAGAGGCTCTATTGAGGTGCGTTTCTGTTGGCTTTTCTTGTGCTAAAAGTGCAGCTTCCAAGCTTTTAGACACCAAAGGAGACTATTTAGAACTGGGTCGTATGGGGGACAGTTTGCATTAAAATGTGTTACTGTGAACAATGGCAGGAAAGGAGGCCTTGTCTTAGCCATCACCCGGTGTGTGTACTCACTTCCTTGAGCTCTCTCATTTCTGTGTCTTCATGTGTGCATCCGTTGTGTTGTAATGTGGCCAGATATCATCACTACCCCTTACACACTCGCACCTGGAGCTCATCCAGTGAACCTAGTATCGCTAAAGCAAGCCAGATTTGTGATAAAAGAGGGGACCAGCCTAAATCAACAGCACCTATAGCAAGAAACTAACAAGATAACATTGAACAAAAGAAAAAAAACAGCCAGATAGGCAGAGACGGAGAAAAGAGTGTAAGGGGAAACAGCTTGGTCCAAAGACAGCAACGCACCCCTCGCTAGGGACCAAACTAAACCCGAACCCCGAGATATCCAGTGCAGAGAAAGCACCGGGAGGAATGGAGAGCGATAAGGGAGAGGAGAAAGGGACGAGGCACAATGGCGCTTTCAGCGAGACAGGACAGATTTCATTTCCTATGAATATCCCAAAGATAGCGACATGGAGAAGCACGGAGCCTGCTCCTCTAGACCGATATGAAATACTGCATTAACAGCAGCACAGAGAAAACACGGTATCGTGTTTTACTCTCGGTTACGGATGGTACACAGTGTATTCTGATTCTGTCTCCTCACTCTGATAAACAAAGCATACATGCCTGTTTGCATGTGTGTTTGCACCATCTGCAAAACCTCAAACAGCTCCAACACTCCCAGCACTGATACCAACAGTGAATTAAATGACAGGGGATTGTCAGTTCTTTCCAAAACTCTTATCAGGGTACAAAAGCTCTAAGCTTGGCGCTTTACAACATAAACCGTAAGAGGACCTTTTTATACTTAACGACTCTGGGTCTGAGGGTGAGGCTACAAAGTTCCAGAGACCCCTGCCTAATAATCATGCTGAGTGCAGCTTACTGTGGCAAAGCCTGATCATTAGTGTAAAGCCTACAGCAGAGGTCTGGATTATAGGCAATCAGGCATGTTATAGTTGGTAGAAAGGGACTTCAAATTCTATATTTTATAGCTCTGTCTACCACAGAGAGACGCTGAAGCATCCAATTCTAATGTCAGGTTGCTAAAAATATTATAAAGGGAAACTTTGATGTCTATTCTTACCATAGTGCATGTAGCAGTTTCCTTTTGTCGGGTCGAGCTGAATCGCTCTCAGGTAGTACTTCTCTGCTTCTGTCTTCTGCCCCTAAAAGAAAAAAAGAGGAGATGATTGATTACACCAGATATTTATGTTTAAATTTGACTGTGTTTCGGTCATTTTTGTTAGATTTATTTTTTTATAATGGCACACGAGATAATTTGACCTTTTGAAGTTTTTGTTTTGTGTATTCGTTACAAATATACTAACTCTGGGAGCAGGTATACTTGGGTCCAAACACCTGATGCAACCAGAAGAACAAGGTTATGATTGAACTGCTTGAAAATGACATACCCAAAAGGAATGAGTACATCTCTGCAACTAAAGGGTCTATTTGAATAATTTTGGTGTCATAATAAAGGTGAACACTTGTGACGTTTGTTCAGATGTGTAAGTATCAGTATGTATGTAGTATCCTTAACCCTAACCACTAGATGGGGGACCTTGGGGCTTAAGCAGTTAAATGGGTGGTTTAGGCCTGCTTGGGCAGGATGAGAAACTCCAGCCTTGGACTACAGGAGCTGTGGAGTCTGTGGTGTCTCCTAAGTTAGATACTGTTCCCAACAATTCAAAAAATTAAAGCCAAAAATAAAAAGGCATCCCACTGATTTATTTTCCATAAATTGTAGGGGAAAAAACAACCAACCAAAGCATGATAACTTATAATCTACAAACTGGAATTACACCACATTATGAGCTGAAGGAAATGTGTTTGAGAACAGAAATCTTTCTGCGTGTAATGCATCTAATGAATGAAACTGAATGAATCTGAAGGGAATAGATGCTAATCTCTGAATGAGGTGAAATAGAGACATGCAATAGTGACAGCACTACCAGATTATTTCATTTACTTTAAAACATGTGACATTACGGATTACGTTATTTATTGAACACGTGCAGACTGTACAAGCAGACATTTTGTGTCACAAAAGCATACAAAACACACACACACACACACACACAGCTACAAAGCTCAGTTGTATTTTTCTGTGTCTGCTTTGAGTTATTTTAGTGCACTGACATGCATCAGTTGCCGCATTGTAACCCCTGCTGTGAAGTTTCAGTAGGAAACCAATACTCATAAAGAACACAGTACCTCCCATGCTGGACCTTTAAAGACAAACCTCCAAGGCATGTGTGTGTGTGTGTGTGTGTGTGTGTGTACCTACAACCAAACAGAGGAAAATGTTGCTTCTGTGTGCAAGGGGCTCGATTTCTCCACCTCTTTTGTTTCATGCTTCGGCACTGATTGCTTCCATATTGCCAATGGACTTACCATGCAAGAAGAAATGAGAGGACTGGGCATATTAGGTTTGCTTCATTAGCCTTTTTCCCGCGCCCGCAATCGCTCCAAATGAATGAGCGAATATCGGGCCTAGATGGCTTACTTCACATTTTCTTTGGCTCTTTTCGCTTTACATTCAATTAAACCTTTCCCCCGGCAATCCATCAGAACTGAAAGTAGGGTGGCTCAGTCCAGTGAGATTAGAGCTCGGTCATCATTTTGCAGATTTATGAATAGTTCCAGATCAACTTGAAACAAAAAGAGATGACATTTTTAAACAACTCTGAAAGGACGAGTTTGTGATGTACTCTGATTTATTGCTGTGTATGCGCGTATCCAGTCGGCTTGCTTATATCTGTAATCTGTTTCTGCATTATCGAGCGGGCTTCCGCCACGAGATCTAAACACACTGTTTAAATTCATAAATCAGCTTATCGACGACTGACCACAACTTTCCTAATGCACACCACACCCATCTGACTCCAGCAAGAGATCTCTGACCGGCAGCAGGGCCTCTTATGTTACACTAGACCTATTTGAAAGTGCTCTGACCTCAGGAAGTTAGTGGCTTTAGGAGTTGCACTTGTTGTTTGCAAACGGATGTGGATGGGTACAACACTATCAGGTTCCAGTTTTATGATTTACTTTTAAAAAAAATGCGAGAGGGTCACTTTGAAACACGGAGTACTACTATACATCAACTTTCGGAGAAAAACAGCACATGCTGGGGTGAACCACGGTACAAGACTTCAGTTTGACCTTTCCTCCCCGTGTCTGTATTGTCGATTGACTCCGGCAGGACGGCCAAAAATGTAGCTGATGCCGTGATTCAATAAGGAAGGAGAGTAATTGCATTATAAGCCTGTCCACTGGCCCATTGTCCAGGGTCCATCCAATCTCCTGTTCCTAAAGCCCTGTAGTAGTGGAAGGGGGCCTCTCTGTGAGGCAGGACCCTGCATGGATCTGAAGCCCTGAGCCTGAGGGAGCACAGCAGATGTCCAGCCACACTGGGCGACTCTAATCTGAACCTACGCTTTAGGTGTGTGTGTGTGCTGTGTATATCTTCAAATCTTTCAACAAAAGAGGGGAAATGATCAGAACTCAGGTCTAAAGACTGTGAGGGTTGCAGCTGCGTAAGGCACTGCAGGTTGGTTGTGTCTTTGCTCAGCACCCAAGGCCGTGGAAGGGAGGAGGTCAAACATCTCTAGAGGGGTTACAGAGGACACAAGGTTAAACTCCCACGTCTAAACTTGACTCAGCTGTGAAAACATCTGTTATCACATAAATGTGTTTTTGTTTTCATGGAAGGGGAGAGACAGGAAGTGTGTCTTTTTCCTGCAGAAATGTTGGGCAAACTTGTGTGCCCGTTACACACATGTATGAAGATGCACACAGCGAGGGACAGAAAACACACAGATAATCTGGAACTCATCCAATCACTGTGGGATAGCTTTCATATCCACACCAGACAAACTCCCCATGTCTGTAACCTTCAGACATGCATTTATGCAGCTACTATAGAGCTGATTTTCTAAGCTATTTGGCATCCGCCCTGAATCAGGGTCAATCCAAGGTCAAAGAAAAAGGTATTTATTGTAACATTTTTGTCTTAATTCCGTCTTTCACACTGCGTGATCCTCTTCTCATCCAGCTAGCACCGCTAGAGGTCAAACGCCTCATTCAGGAATGCATCACAATTCCTCTCCCCTGAAGAAGTCTGATCAGGGGAGAAGAGTTTGTTTAGCATGCACCTTGCAGAGTCAGAAGCTCGCACCTCATAACAATTATCACAGTTCTTCAGGTTCAGCAGGGGGAATCGATAGCGTGGGTTCGCCTCACTCCAGCGTCCCATAAGTCACTCAATATGCATTATTCATCGGTGCACTCTGCCACTTCAGGTCCCGTTTAATTACACTCTGCCAGGTTATTAACCACTGCAATCGTTAAGATAATGCTTCGGTTTGCCTCATGGTTCTTCCTGCGTATGTGTGTCTCAGTAATAGGACTTACGATGATGGACAGGAGTTTGCCATAAGTGAGGTGTGCAGGGATGTGGTCAGGTTTGGTCCTGAGGGACTCTCTGTACCAGTGGCCTGCTTCCTCCAGCCTGTTCAGCCTCATGTAGGCCTCTCCTGAAACAGAACACAGATCAGGAGTCAAGGTTAGTTTTTTTTTTTATGATCAGAAACATTAAAAATAAAAAGCTTTTCACGGCACAGTGAAACAGTGTTGTAAAAAGCAGTGATCATCTTTTATAGAACGTTTGGCATATGTTTTTCATATCTGTATCTCAAGAACATTATCAATAAATGCAAGAATGAAATATTTGCAGGTATAACATTATTAAATTTCACCTGAATACAATACTATGGTCTACTGCCACATAAAAAAACAAAAGAAATATGTCTCTTTTAGTCCTTTTATTATTGGCATGCGAGTTACTGACAGAGTATTAGTTTTAGTATCTTCTGGCTATGCTTACCATTTTCCTAATTCAAAAATGATTTATTAAAACAAGTTTTGGCGCGGACAGAGACAACAACCGTTGTGGTTTAAGGCTGGAGCAGATCGTAGTAGTTCGGAGGAGGAGGAGGTTGTCTGAGCCTGTGTGTACAAACATGCACTGAACCACCTGTTTAGGTCATATTTAGCAATGCTCTCAGCTTCCCAGTCACTCTGGTGTTTGGATCCTGGTATACCTGCTTGAAAATATCATTTTTTCATGACTGAATATCTATCACTTTGCCTACCCCTGAGCATAAAGGGTGTATTAACACTGCTCAAAAAATCCTTCGTTCCCTTATCTATAGGGGCATAATTCCTCACATGTTGATCAAATGCTCCACTGTAGTTTCTCTATCTGAAACTGTTACTGAGATTTTGTTTGATCAGAGAACATGCTGTTGGCCTCTGGGGTAAAATGACAAATCAAGACAAAAGAATCCACCGGACATCACACTCCTTCATCCCCTCCCTCCAGCTGACAAAACAAACTTCCTATTCTCATTTAGCTTATCCAAGGAATTTGTGCAGACATCTCCCTGCAATCTGAACTATGCCGTCGGGATGAGCTTCCAATAATGTAATTAGTGTTAAAATAACAAAGAGATGGATGTGATTTATTACACGGATTAGCTTCAATCTTCTGCGAGAGGACACAGAGCCTGTGCACACGCTCACGAGCGACAGTGTTGAAATCAAGCAAGTGGTTCAAGTTCCCCTGAAGTTTTTTTTGGCAATGAGATCATGCCAATTTGTTAAATTCCCGTCAAAGCTTGGATTAAATGGAAGACCAACAATTTCAAATGGAAACAAACATGTGAAATCAGTAAAGCTCAAGCCAAACTTGTCCCATGACTACGTGGTTTTACTCACGTCCTAAAACCATCATGCTCTTTATAGCTGATGCAAATTTGATTACGTGCAAATGGTTATGTTACCTCATCAAAAACCAGAAGGGAATTTATAGACCTGCAAATTCAGTTTCTGCATCAGGATTCAGGGTGTAGTAACTTACCCATCATGTTGAAAAGGCTGTGTGGTGCAAACTGTCTGGGCATTTTCTGTACCGCTTCCTTATAAATAGACAGGGCCTCCTGCAGGAGAGGGGAAAAAAAGACTTAAACACTTGCATCAGCAAAGTATTATAATTGATGAGGGACTCTGTGCAGAACAGGCTTTACTAACTACACAGTTTCCTGAGCTTTTAGTCCTGCATTAGTGATAAGTGGTTAAATCATAAGTGGTCATAAAGTCATTGTGAAAGGCAATATAAACAAGTTTTTTGGCCCTAGTCTGATTATTCTGATTAAAAAAGTTCCTAAAACACTCCCTCGGTTTATTTTAGCACAAACTAACCTCCTGCTGGCCCTGTTCGTGAAGCAGTTTTCCCAGGTTGTACAAACAGCTGGTGACCGAGCTCTTGTGGGCGTGCGGGTCTTTCAAGTTCTCGTCTGGAATGTCAGCACATGTCAGAAAGGTGCGTTTGGCCTCCTCCAGGTTGCCCTGGTTCATCAGGATGATTCCCGTGTTCAAGTAGGCCGCTGTGAAGAGGCGGGGAAATGAAGTAAAGCAGCACAACAGGATTAGAACTGCTGTCACTCAAACATTCAACAACTCATTTTCTGATACTTTAAAAGAGTGGAAAGAATGTGGAAAATCTACAAAGGTAGGACATGCAATATTATAGCCAAAAGGAGATTGAACAGAGGTCAAAGGCAGATAAAATTACTATAAGAAAAGTACGTAAAAAATGGAAATAAATGGCGCTAAAAAGGAGATTAGGCTAAGGACTAATTGAAGATAACTAACCTGTCCTCTCTCATAAAACTGTCCTTGGTACCGTAAAAGACGGCCCCTCATCTCACATGCGAGGACTCAAGTGTGAGATTGAATCTCATCATTTCACCGTCGCACTGAAATAGCCTGAATATGGTCCTCCAAATGACCACGTGGCAGAAGAACATCTAATTCAGCATTAAAGTTGGACCATGATGGTGATCCAATAACGGACCCTTAGCTCCCATAAACACTCAGCCAAAATGTGAACATCTAATTGCTGATAACTCTTTCCCCCCGATCACGACCACTCAAGTCATCATGAATCAGCAACGAAATGAGGTTTACTTACATGCCAGTGTTGGCCGACTCCCAATGGCCAGTTTGTAATAATGCAACGCTTCAGTGAAACGCTCATTCTCTTGCAGCAGCAAGCCACTAATAGACAAAAAAAAAAAGCAAAAATGAGGCCGTAAATTGCATAACAGAGGATTTGTCTTGTTATTTTAAATCTGTGAAGGTAAAGCAAGCTTTACCCAAAATTACAGCACGTCAAATTGATGAGGGCACTTTGGCTAAAAGCTAAGAAATGAAAACAGCATAAAAAAATACAGCAGCTTCTGTATCCCCTTGCCTAATATACCAACGCAAAACCACAATATACCCAGCCATCCATCATATTCAAACAGCGGCTCCGTTTTATAGAATGCAAAAACACATAATTTGGTTTTTCCCTTCTCCCTATGTTGCTATGCCAGCTTCCTGACACCCGTAACTTGAGAGAGAGAAAGAGCAAAGAAATGTGGAGAAAAACAGTGTCAGCATGAGAGCAAGAGACATGGGTCTGCTGTGAGGTTTTGGCACCTTTGACACCTTGTGTTGCAGGATTGAAGTTTTCTCCCACAGGCCCTGCAAACCATGACTAATCAAATCAGTAGCAGAAGGTACAAAGAGGCACCAGGGACACACAGTTATTTCCTCTTAGTCACACTCTTGCATCACACTTAGCTCCGTGTCTCACCTGCTTTTCTCCTCCTGTATAAGATTTATTTTTATTTTAGTTTCTTGACTTTCTTTCTGTCTGTCAGTCTCTCTGTCATTCTGCCTTTCTTGTTCTGCTTGCGATCTCAAGTGATGGATGGGAGGAACTTGTGTCAAGACTTTGCAAACAGGAGGAGGAGGAGGAGGTGGGAGGGGACTGTCATCTTTAACACTCACAGGTTATACAGCATGTCAGCCATGTTCCCTCGGTGGTGTAGAGCGTTTCTGTACGCCTTCTCCGCCTCCGCCATTTTGCCCTGGTTCTTCAGCACGTTCCCCAAGTTTCCCCAGGCTATAGGAGACATGCGTCAGTCAAAACTTGCACTTTCAGAGTGGAAAGACACAATGTCAGTCTATATTTAAAAATAAATAGAAATATATTTAAATTGAACTATTTCAAAGCAAGTCTTGCATGGAGGAGCCTGAAAGTCATATTGTGGTTTTCTCTGTGGGCTTAACTGTGTTGCATTTCCCCAAGCAGAGATGTTAGTGTCTGTTATTTTCTTGAATATGTTCCCACTTTTTTTTTTTTGTGCCTTTCAAGATCATGAACAAGGCTGTGCTACAGTGAGTCTGATCCAGCCTATGTGTATGCAAAATTCCTCCAGGTCTAACAAATGTATTTCCTTCCTCAAAAAACATTTTCAAAGATGATTTTGAAAAATACTCTAAATCCCACATTGTTCACAACTGTGTCTAGCTAGCAGTCTTCTTCCCTGCGCTCAATGGCACACTGTTGTGCTTCTTTGCGTGTTACTGCCACCAACTGTGGAATTAAGTGAAACCATCGTCAGGAACGTGTATCGTGTTGTGTTTTCTTGTGAGCATTGGGCTATAGCACTCCTAGTGGTCAAAAAGTCCACAAGGTACCTTTAAATTAGCAATATTAAGGTCTGTTATTTTTTGTTAATAACAGAAATGGCTGACACATAGTTGAAATTAGCAATAATAACTTTGTGTAAGTTAAGACAAGGCATTAAGTCAGCAAACTGACTCATCAGTTCTATAGCATTATCTTAACTTTGCTAACATTAGCTAAAATTAGTCAACATAAGCTACTAGTCATACCAGGCCAAGGAGGCTTTAGTATTCGACAAAGAATGTGTTTGTGTTTGAGTTTTTGATACTCAAAGCTACGCTGAGACTTCAGTATTGAGGTTTGATACCTGTCCCTAATGATAATTGGTGGCCATCTCTTACCTTTAGCCGGATTCACACCAATCCCAGACTTGTAGAGATTCTCCTCGTTGCTCCAGTCCCGGTTTCTTTGAACAGTTCTGAGCCCATTCAGCAGCACTAGTCCCATACAGAGACACAACAGTAAGGCCTTGTTGCCTTTAGTCCTCAGTCTGACATATAAGCTTCTTGCACCAGTAGCAACCAGTAAACAGAAGCCTATGCTGGGGATGTACAGTACCCTCTCTGCAATTACAAAACCCACATAAAAGAATAGGTTTGTGGCCGGGATGAAAGGCAATGACATGATGCCTAATGAAAATAGTACTAGGTTTTGTGTAGGGGGCAAGGACGTCCGTAGAGGGCAGTGGTGGAGTCCAGCTGACCCATTCAGGGTGGTCTTTGGCGGCCCCTGGTCTGTGTTATGGTTTGTGTCAGGGGCATGGTAACCATTCCCATTAGTGATTGATTTCCCATTAGTGACAAAGGCTTTCCCATTGGTCTCTTTGCCTTTGGAGGCGGGGCCCCGAAGGCCAAACATAGCCAGGAGGATAAATCCACCGTAAAAGGCAACAGTGTGAAGGTTCCTCCAGTCAGCCAAGGACCTGACCAAGGGCACAGCGTCCATGGACCAATCGAAACTGAGCTTGTCGGGGCAGAGCAGGAGCCAGGCGTTAGCGGCGGGCAGGTGGAGGAACGTTAGCATTCGAGTGAGAAAATGCGGCGAGTCAGCTGCAGGATTGTCAGAGTTGGAGAAATTGGGAGGCTTATTGCCCATCCAGTACAGGCGAGCTGACAGCAGAATCACTCCCCAGGAAGCCAGCACGCCAAGACTCAGCAAAACACTGATGTTCTTTTTCTGAAAGAGAGGAGGAGAAAAAAACTCATGCTAAAGGAAAGCACCTAAATCAACATTTCAATCCAGAAGAGCTCAGTCAAAGCCACAGTTTTGTCTGTGTTCCAGAGCACCTGAATTTGTTTTCATTTCAAGAGCCTATTTTAATACCTGTCAACTTATTCAAGGCCTGGATGAGAGCTAAATCAGAGGAACAATGGTCCTGTAAATGCATTTGCAGTCTCTGTAGACAATAAGTTATTAAGAAGGATTGTCCAGTCTGTCAGTATGAACTGTTAGGGTTTGATTTATAAATCTTCGAAATGTATTAGCCTACTTTTATATAGAACGAGAAGCTATGCAAAGCAATCTCTGGAATGTTTTTGATAGCTGCCTGGGGCATAAACCACACTCATGTACAATTATACAGTTCTTTGTAACACTAGGCATAGTTCTTAAAATTAAAATGCACCACAGCCAGAAATAATACAGCTCTGTTTACATGAAAACAGTGAAATATGACTTATTCAAACTGGTGAAAGACACATTGGGATTTGGACAGCTGTGCGCTGCAATGGGTGTCACTTTTGGTCAGCAACAATATGACTGCTTCTATCAAGAAGTAATCATTTTTAATGGAATATGTCAGATTCAAACTGGTGAAAGACACAATATTTTGAAATGCCAAGAACATTTGATTTAGGATAATGGGGGAAATCCAAAAGTCTAAAATCAAAGAAGAGAGAAAAATCACTGTACTTCCATATAGATGTGAAGTTAAGATTATTTCTAGAATTGTCCATACATTAGTAAACCACACTGCCCTCAGTTCTGACCTAGCTGGGGTCAACTTTGAAGTAAATTTGAAGCACGAGAGGCTTTCAATCTAAGTCCTTCCTTGTTGCCTGTCAGGATTGCAGTGAGTGTGACCGCTAATCAGCTTAGAACTCATTGTGTTGGTATGTAGATGCTGTTTACATCTCATAAGAGCATTAATTCTGAAGCATGATCACATTAGGTCCTCCGTTCTGTCACGCAATACCTTTCAAGGAACTGTCACACACTAACCGGGGGATTACTAAAACCTCAAGTGAATGGTCCCTTTGAAAAACTGAAATCATGTTAAATTCCTAAAAGTACAAACTTGGAAGGAAATACAGAGGAAATTTGGTTGGTGATTCTTTCAAAATCAGCAGAATCAGTTCTGATGCATAAATTAGATTCAAAGCCACAGACAGGAACTACGAGATAAACCGCAGGGTGGAAAGTATAATTCATTTCAGTCGCTTCATTAGGGTGTGCTGTTTCAGTTACGGTTACTACATGACATGAATGTATGCTCACACTCATGACCTGTTGACGTTTGATCACTGGCTTGTTAAATGACACTCATCCGTGACAGCAGAGAGAGAAATTGAGACCGGTGACATTTTTTTGTTTTGCTTTCGGTCTGTCGGATGCTCTGATGTCAAATTTCTTTAATACCACATTTTGATATGATGCTTTCTGAAATCAATTTCTGCTTCAATCTGATTTAGTGGTGTGTTTTTGCCCAGATTGAGTAAATCTGATTTAAAGTCTTTTCATTAAACGTTGATGAAACTGGAATGTCAAATACGCAAAGACTTATTGTCAGAGACAACCTGGCGCAAAAAAGTGCTTGTTATTCATGTTCCTCTTTACATAGTGGACTAAAAATGACATAACATCATGAGTGATGATCACAGAGCAGAGATGCTGTTCACTTCCTATTTTCTGAGTCCATTTATTCCTTCCGAGCACCAGTGTAATATGAACTCTATCTGAACCTGTGTGGGGTGAATTAGAGCTGGTGTACGTACTGTAAATGCTCCTTATACTGTGTAACTGTACAGGACTGGAGAGGTTTATACTGGTGGTCTAGCTTTTTGTGTTATCAGTGTTGGCTTTGATCTATGTGATAATCATCATTAGAGCATCCATGAATCAAAGTGTGAGTTTACGCAAGTGTAGTAATAATTTAGACTTTCTGTATAATCCGCTCTGAATGAATTGCGTAATAGGCAGATAAAATCTTTTTTTCTAAAAGAGAGCGCAGAGAACAAGCTTTCAACTAAAAGAATTATTCCCTCTCTCTTACAAATGGCCGAGAATAAGTAAGCTCGTGTGTGCACTTTCAAGAACCATGATGGAAAACACAAGTTGTCCATAACAAACCCACATTGGGATTAGAATAAAGAGGTTTAGCATTGACTCGCCTTACCTATTGGCTCCAGTTCAGTTGTTGATAACTCCAGATCTGAAATGGAAAAGCGTATTCGCTAAGGAGTTTAGCTGAAGTAGGAAGTGTAGGAACAGCTAGTTACAGAGAGTCACTTGTCAATAGTAAAATGGAAAAAGGCCAGTTCAAGGAGTTCAACCCTCTGGAGCCTTCTGAGAAGCATTGAGGAAGTGAGAGTGGAGAAAAAAAAAATTGGATATTGATTTGGATGCTGAAAGGTGGCACACAAAGGATAAGAGAGAGTGCCTTTTACACAAAAGAGGGGAGGGGGGGCTGTGTGCTTATTGATGGATGAGCCCATGTTAGCTGTCAAGAGAGGAAACTGTCTGAGAAATCCAATTCTGCTTGGTATCAGAACATAAGCCAATTCCAGCAAGAGAGCCATTTGTGGTATTTAGGTGAATGAGCTTCATTTTACCCCTCGCTGCCTTGTCTATTTCTAAATCATTCGTTAATTGACTCCCCGATCAATCACGCACTCACAACTCGAACTGAAAGCGTGCTCGTGCGGGAGGCTGGTTCTGCTTTTCAATGATATATTACAAAGAATTCACAAAGTCAGCATCAAATAAGATTAGTTTTCTTGGCCAGCTTATCACAAGCACTCTGTTTTTAGAAGCAACAGGCTGCTGGTTGGTTACTGAAGTAGGCATGAAGTGGAATGATTGCTGGTTTTTATTTCCTGTATGAGTGGTAACCAATACTGCTGAAGTCTGGTTTGACCTTCTGTTAGCAATCTGTGGCCAGTCGAAAATAGATCTTCAATAACCAAACATCACCCTCTGACAACTGAGTCACTCCCTACTCGACTACACCCTCTAATTGCTCTAAAAAAGTCATTTAACCTCTTGATTGAGCCGTTGATTAATTGATTCTAGCTCACATTGTCATTCTATGGTCAGAGGAATGTGATTACAGCCCCTTAAAATGAGCCGTTGTGTACTCTTGTGGTACTCTTGGGTTCTCTGATTACACCAGCATTCTGGACATTTCGTGAACCTTTCCCATGGTGCGTGGCAGGAGAAGCACAGGTGTAACTAATCACGTTAACGATGGCTCTGTCACATTCAAGTGTGCCAGTAAGTGAGCATGCTCAGCACCAGGACAGACCTAATTAAGGTTATGAGTTACACCTGTGTTTGACAAGGCAAACTGCTACTACCAGAAAACCTCTGCGTTTATATGTCCGTGTAAGTAACGGAGTAAAACAAAATCTAATTCCATTGCAGCTCAGTTTTTTCTCTAAACCAAGTTAAATCACCTTTTTTTTAAGGTCGTTTCTATCTTTACAGACTAGCCTCATATGACCTTTGTGAGATCTTGGTTTCAATCAGGTCTTGTTCTTCAAAACAGTTTGCCAATCTGGAGGGGTACTTGCTATATTTACTTTCAGTTGGATGCAGAGACAAACATGTTTTAAGGGTTTGCACAAAATTAAACTTTATGTAGAAGGCTAGGAGGCTCGTGTTTCTTCCCTGTCGTTTTGCCAGAGTCACATTTTACCAAATCCCTACAACATATGCACGACCATAAAAGATTACTCCATAAAAGCGCAACGTCTGCTGGCACAAAAAAAGTAATGAGATCGTTCCCAGGTTGAAGCCTGCTGATCAAAGGAAGGGCGCCAAAGGTGTTAACTTGACATTCAAAGAGCCTCCTGTTTGAGTAATGTGTAGGGACATCAGTGTTAAAGGAGGTTTAAGAAGGCCTGAAAGTATACACAGGAAGTAGCCCCATGGATGAGCTATTGTGGCTAACAGCTAATTATAGTTTTCTATATCAGACTTTGTGTTTCATAAATCTCTACAACTCCCTCTACAAATCTCTACCCTGAGAAGTTAGCATGTTTTCGACATTGGATGATATGCAAAAATATTTTCTGCGCAACTCTGCAAACTCTTGCAACCTCTGTACATATGCTGAAGCGACGTTATATCATGTCATATTATCTATATATATATATATATATAGAGAGAGAGAGAGATATTTTTTGTCATCACTGGAGAAATAAACAATGCACCATCAAAAAACAAAAACAACCTCACAAATACCAGATGTATCCCCTGTGTCTGTTTTTACAAGTTTCCAAGATTTTTTTTTTTTTTTCTAATTTTCAACTTTCCTGCTGTCTAACTTGAATTCTTAGGAACTGGTTCTAGTTATGATTGATTGGCCTTCATGAGATCTGTGTATATCCGTGGAGGACGGCTGGAGTAATCCTTCGCCAACTGTCAAGCGCAACATCCCACTCGCCCCAAGCCTTTGAACCTAACGCTCTTCCACATATCTCCTCCAATTTGGATCCTCATTTGGAAATTCAGCGTCAATTTCTGTGGCTTTCCCCTCTACTACTTTTTATTCTCTGTTTATTATCCACTTTCTTCCCTGAATTAACCCTTCCCTCATTCCCTCCATCTCCCTCTTTCCGCACATAAACATAAAGTATTAGGCTCCCAAGCCTTCATCTTTTAGTGGTGCCATTCATTATTAGCTCTCATGTTATTAATCCCAGAAGTGTGTGGTCTGCCTGTTGACACTATAGCGTGCAGAGTGTTGAACACATGTCTGAAGAAACAGCAGGACACGGCTGACTTCATATGTGCACTGTTTAAAGCTGCTGTGGACTGACGCAAGACAGCAGGGGATCGATCTTCCGGACTTTTCTTGTTAAAGTCATGTCCAATTTAAATGGCCCATAACTCTTTCCAGCATAGAGGGTTGAACATACATGGGATTTCTTTCTTCTACTTGTTTGAGAAATTTAAATTAAAAAGTTATTGTTACCCTTTAAAATCAATTTTTAGGAAAAACTTGAACGTTGATGGTAATCGTAATTACCATAGATTTCTCCAGTACTTCAAAGTATTACATCAATGATAAAGTTCTTAGTTAAGTTAAGATTCTTTAAGATTATCAAAATATTAAAAAGTATACTTTGCAAATCAGAAAGTTTTAAAATGGCTGAGGTGTGAGCTACATCACTCTGCCGTGGAGCAATCCTTTCTCACTGACATGTGCATGGAAAGGCCTTCAAGGTTTTGGACACACTGTGTTTGCACAACACACATCCAGCAGCGCTCATATTTGATGCATTACCAGTGACATGCTAAATTGTGATGAAAGGTACAATGAGGCATGCATCCAGCTCTTTTTCCAGCTCTCTAATGTGCTCTGGATTCTGCTGACTTGGCGCAACTCACCCAAGTCATCAGACAGCAGCACCATGGCTGGCATTGAGAGGGTTGACTTTGATAGAGTGACCTAATTACCCCATAGTTCTCTCCATGAAAGGCCTGCTGCTGCTGGCACAGAGACCTGTAATGAGATGGGTCACAGGTTGTACGCTGCCCAGTAAGACAGCTGATCAAAGCAGGGGCACCGGTGGTGTTAACTTGACATTTAAAACAGCTTCCAGTTGGAGAAATATAGTGACATCAGTGTGAAAGGGGGTTTAGTACAACATTAAGTTTATTGATGAGATGTCATGCATCTGATTTAGCTTTGCTGGCCCCATTTCATACTTACTTAGTCACTTGAAAGACTTTCATCAACTGATCTGCACTATTGAAGATAATTATGAGCAACTCCAATGCACATTCCCAGTCCAAAAGCACAATGGGCCACTTATATTAACATATTAGTTCTTAACCGGAAAGTTCGAGTGATTTAAAGCTCCATTAACATTTCTTACTTCAAGTGTCATGTATCTGGATAAAATACACACACAAATTGCAGATGCGACTTAGCCACATATGCGTCATCGATGGCTAGATTACAAATCTGATATCTGTGTTGGTTTTCCCATGCTACACGCAAACTAGTGTTGGCCGTATACGCAAACTCCAGCCCAGCGGGTAGAATCAAAAAATAACTTTGCAGCAACTAACACGGCTAGCTAATTATTATTTTATAAACTCATACAAACACATGGATGAATCAAAATTATGGACTATGATTGAAGAATTTATTCATTTAGGCTCACCCATACAGATCATTCAATACTCAAACTAAACAGGGATCAAATAGACACTCAGTGCACCTTCTGTATGATGTGTTAAAATCGCTGGAACTGCTCTCACAGTAAAAGTTACATGTGCGTAGTTGAGGAGATAGATGTGTCTACGCCTTTTCATCAGATTCCTATCTGCCTCTTTGCTTCTTGGATCAATTTACGCTTTGCTTTTTTGACCTGGGATGTCTATTCCATCTGCCCCAGAAGTCTAAGAACTTGTTGCATTCACTTCATATTTAGACTTTTTTTCTTGGTCCAGCCATATAATCTGCATTTCTCCACAGAAAGGACACACCTGTTTCTAGTATCAGTTATAAATGCCTTAATTAGAATGATTTTGTAGTGAAATATGTTCAAATAAAACTTCTCAACTATCAGTCCCTTTACTCCCTTTCATTTTAGCCATGGACCACTTTGCATGAGAAAATCGTTTGACCATTCTGTCTTATTTCATTTACCGTAGCCCAATAACATGGTGCTGACAGCTGTTTTTTTGAGTCCCCAAATGCTAAAAACTGCTGCTAAAATTGTTTTTGTCTGCTCATTTTTAAATGGCATAGAAGGAGAAATATTAGAATCGAGCAATGCACATTTGTGCAGTTATAAGATGGTCTGCAGAATCCAACCTGGAACATTCATACGTGCAAGTGTTATTTTTCGAGAGACAGGTTTAGGATAAGAATAAAAAGAATGTTCTCGCTTGAGGTCCAATGTCTAAATGTGCCAGAAAGTCTGAACATGCAATACTTTTGGCATTACCCGCGAATGCAAGCTAAATAAAGAGCATGTAGCAGAACTTGCAACAGAGGGCATCATTTCGCACCCGAACGACTCTGCCACGAGATAATTGGCACAACATTCATCAAGCCGTCAGGCGGTTACGCTGAACTTAATCTGCGTGCCTGCAGCGCCCATTGAGACAAACGAGGAGGAGGAGACTGTAACACTTTGATTGCAAGAGCACGATCGGATCCCTCTATTGTCCATGTGCCTCAAGTAAAATCCTATCTCTCATCTTTCATTTCACTCCAGGTGCACACAATGAAAAAGAGTCCTCCCATTTTATTCAGCTTTTTTCACACCTTTCTGAAAAGGTATAATCACTGACGTCTTTGTTATTCAGTCAGGTAAATCTGAAAATCCGTGCTCAACATTTAAAACAAACATATTTTAATGAAATCTATCTTGCCTGCCAAATAATCACAGTTTAGCTCAGTCTCAGCAGAGAAGACTTCTGACTCTTCCTACAACTAACAAAAACAAACTATGTCCCTGGCCCTTGGTCTATAGCTTGGAGCCTCATTCATCAGCCCATTTATTTTAGTCACTGACAAACTGAGAGTGGAAAGAACAAAGACATTATGTTCTTATGATCCTGGCATGCAAGATTCATTCTGCCTTCTCAATAGGCTGCACAACACCACACCTTCCTTTGTCTCCATCTACCACTTTCTAACTCTCCCTACGTCCTACCTTGTCTCATTTGAAATCTCATCTCAGTCTGATTAGGGAGTTAATAGGATGAGAAATGGAGTGCTGGCCGAAGCGCATCTGTCGCCCGTGCTACACTGCAGCTGATTTGCATTTCCTCATTGTTTGTGGCTGCTGCGAGGCTGCGGTCAGGTAATGTGATGTGGGGGATTTTTCAATCTTTTACTTCGTTGTTGAAGAAATGGAACATTTTTGATTGCATAGAAAATACCATTGCTGCTTTGTTCCTCTCCGTCCACCATCCAATTCAATCAATTTAGCTACTCTCTACGCCTCAGTAGCAGAATGGTGCAGGAGAAGCCAGGTTGTCCATTCCCAAAGTGCTTTTAGGGCACAGTGGGTGAGAAAGACCAAGAACAGATAAAGGAAAGGAAGTGAGGGCATAGTTTCCCTCTCCCTCGCTTATTCTCTCTCGATATCCCCTTTTGTGTTCCCATGCATCCTGAGATGTCTGGCTCATAATCGAGGAAACGACTGCCCCTGTGGCTGGCCCCGGCACATAACGAGCTCCCTGCCAAGATAACCGTGACTGGAGTAGCAGAGGAGGGCATTGCCAGAGTGATAAACGAGCCAGATGTGCTGACGGTGGCGGGGGAGGTGGGGGCGATAGGGGGTTGGCACCAAGACCTGACGGGCTGGCACAGGGCTGCTAGCCAGGGCTATTGTGTCTGGGCAGAGAGGTGGAGGCTGCTGCTGCTGATGTCTCTGCTCTCCTGTGTGATAAATACACAGGGAAATGTGATTTTTCATAATGGCTTCTGACAAGCGTGAGGGTGATGAAATCTTTCAGACTGTAATGCAACAGTGGAACAAGCTGTACTCGATGTCTTTCAGGTTGTGGTTTTATTTCCAACTCTCTGTCTACGAGCTTCAGACGAAAAACCAGGAATGCCTAATAATACAATACAATCCCAACAAATACATTTTAAAAAGATTTCTCACTTAATTCAGAATTTCAGTGTCAGAGAGGTGGGCGATTCAACAAGTGTAACATCTTCAACCCTAAACCTCAACTCACCTGTGGGTCAGTCAGTACAAACTCATGCTGTGCAGCCAAAGCTTTACTCAAACCCACAGAACTTTATCTCTGGAAACTTTGGATTCTTGCCCAGAATTTGAAATAAATATGTCATATATGCCTATTAAATGAAGGTTGCTCCAAATCATGTTTTACATCTTGTGTTTCTAGAAGAAGATCTCAAGTTGTTGAGAACTGGTATTCTTCCTCTGGCTAGAGGTTGGCAGATTTAAAAATATTCAGGAGGAAAACAGATTGAGAAGTGGAAAATGGAAAATTTCTTTTGAACGCTACATACTATGATGATTTAGAGTATCAGTTTT
Source organism: Sciaenops ocellatus (assembly GCA_033000465.1). Lineage (NCBI taxonomy): Eukaryota > Metazoa > Chordata > Actinopteri > Sciaenidae > Sciaenops > Sciaenops ocellatus. The sequence continues at coordinate 13,779,260 of CP136889.1, forward strand.
CCAGGAAATAGCTCAACAAAACCTTTAAATATTATGGTGCAATATGATCAAAACTTGGAATGGTTGTCTAAGCTTGACATGTTTGCTAACATTGCCTCAAATGGCCTGGAAAAGAAGGCAAGATGTACCATTACACAACGTTGGTACCTTTTTTAAAGAAGAGTACAATCATGTCAGTATTTTTTTTCTCAAAAATGTATTTTCTGTTTCACCCTTTTTTGTTGTTGATCAAAGGTGGACGATCAAACAAATGCACAGCTGTATATCGGGCGACTGTGGTTCTGGAGGTAGAGCATGACATCCACTAACCAGATCCCAGATCCAGATCCTGGCAAGTGTCCTTGGGCAAGATACCGAACCCCAAATTGCTCCTGAAGGCTGGGGCATTGGTGTGTGAGTGTGTGTGAATGATTAGCTCGCGAACTGATGAGCAGTTGCCGTCAGTGTATGAATGTGTGACTGAGATATGTAGTGTAAAAGCGCACTGAGTGGTCTGAAGATTAGAAAAACACTATATAAGTACAGTCCATTTACCATTTATATATGAAAAACTGGTAACACTTCATAATGAGTACACACTATTAAGCATTAGTTAAGCATGAATAAATACTGAATTCATCATTTATAAAGCATGAATACTCATTAGTATGTAGTTTATAAACACAGAAATGTTTTACTCATCATTGATAAGCACAGTAGTTATGGATTAGTAAATAGTGAATTCATCATTTATAAAGCATGTTTCTGACGTAAATACTCATTAGTATATGGTTTATAATCACAGTTATAAATGTTTTACTCTTCATTAATAAGCTCATCTATATAAATGATGGATTCAGCATTTCTAAATTAAGTATTACATCACTTACTTATTTAGTATTTGTCAGTGGTTTGTAAGATCATTTAGAAAGAAAATGTAAATGATGAACAAACTATTTAGATGTACATGTCTGTATGCACTTACACATCCACTATTCAGACTTGTACTAATGGTTAGTGAGTGTGTTAGTAGATGTTTTATAAAAACTCACAAATTCCATTTCTAATGGATGACCTATAAACAGTTAGTAATGCAGGAATTCATGAATTCATGCAGTTCCAAAGCACTTACTACTCATTAATTATTTTGTGTGAGCTCATCTAAAGTGGGCACTATTTATGCCTTATAAAGCATTTACGAATGAGTACAACTGTTGCATATGACTACTTGTTTTTGGAAATGTCATGAATCAGTCTGCCAAATGCACCCTCACAGTTTTTCTTTGCGAGCCATTCATTCCACTCAATTACTGAAAGGTTGTCGGAAAGCAAACTGTTGGTGTGATTTCCCCTAACGCCCAAACCCCACCATACGCATCCGCGCCTGGGTATGGACACTAGTTTGGGGATCTACAGACCACCTGCTGCTGTTGACAGTGTGATGGTTGTACACTAGTATATTTTAGTATTTTATTATTTTATATATTCAAATTCAAATTAATAAAATAAAATAAAAAGAAGGGATTTCGACAAAATGGTATCCATAACAACAAGAAGATTAAAGAACACATGAAAGCTCCAGATGAAAGAATGGAATGGAATGGAATGGAACTCTGGTCTGTGTATAAGTTGGAGCCAAACAGCTCTGATCTGACATTAACACTTCAGATTGTTGGAGAGTTACAGACACACCGACCAGTTGAGACAATTTCAGTCACAATTTAAAGGAACGGATAATTCAAGAAAAGTACAGAGAAGTAACCCTGATATCCAGCAGAAAACAATGCTAGACGTCATGGATTTCAACTCCAATACCAACGGACACACATCGGATTTCTACCTCAGTTCCCTGGAGGAACAAGTCAGGTCTGAAATGGGGGACAGCACGGCAAGGATCACACAAACCACTCAGGGGAGGGTCAGCATCGACATCCAGGAAGACCCACTGGAAGATTTTCTCAATGGGCTGCAGGCACCGAAAGGTACCAACAACAACTGGAGCCAGGAGAGAAAAGACATGCATAGAGAGATTCACAGCCTGAAGGCCCAGCTAAAAGACGCGCAGGCCAAATATAACCTGTTATCAGAAGAGACCGGTGATCTTAAATCCAAGATGGGAAAGATCTGCACGATGCTAAGGCAAACTCAGCGTGACCTGAAGCAGCAGACTTGTGAGAGTAAAGAGAAACTGGACCAGATGAAGGAGGAAAATGAAGCCCTTCAAAATAAAATGGACAAACTGGACAAGGTGAGGGAGGAGAACGAGACCCTTCAAAGCGAACTGGAGGCAATCAAGTTGGAGCTTCGTGTGGAGAAACAGCTGCGTGCTACGGCTGAAAACAACATTGAGGTGACAGCTCATTGTCTGAAAGTTCAACTCTTCGACAAGGACACTGCAGAGTTTGAGGCTCGCTCAAAAGCCGAACAGTTAGAAGCTGATCTGGCTTTTGAGAGGACCCAAACTCAGAATATTCAGGCAAAGTTGAGCAAAGTGGAGCAAGCTTTCAAAAAACACAAGGAAGAAGCCAAGAAGTCTGCGGAGCAATCCCAGGCTTCTCATCGCACTCAACAGGAGGAGCTCAGGAAGATTTCATCAGCCCTGAAAAAAGCAGAGAGTCTGCTCGAGACTAAGCAAGTCTGTCTGGAACAAAAAAACTCCCTCCTGGAGACGATCTCAAAGGCTAAAGCTTTATACGTTTCCCAGCTCGACGAGCAAAAACAGAGAAACAACATCCTCGTGGCTGCTCGAGAGAGCACCGAGAAAGAGTTTGAAAGCGAGCGCGTGGAGTGGCAGAAGGAGAGATCATTCCTCATTCAAACCACCGAATGCCTGATGGAGACTCTGCAGTACAAGGAGCAGGAATGGGAGGAAAACAAAGATATCATGAAGACCCATATCGAAGGCCTCCACACCTACGTCGTTGAAAAGATGAAGAAGAGGAAGAAGTGGTGGAAACTGTTTTAACGCACAGATTCACAGTTCACCGATCAGAAACAGCGTCTTACACGATCAACATTCTTGTGTACAGCCAGCCGTCCCAGGAGAGGGGATCTCTCTCTGAATGGTCTTTCCCGAGGTTTCTTCCCAAGCGGAGGTTTTCCTCGCCTTCTTAGAGAGTTTGGGCTGGTGACCTGTTCCTGATCTGAGTCTGGGTCAAAAACAAAAAAAACTAGGCACATGTCATCTCCGTGTCTGCGTGGGTTCTCACCGGGTGCTCCGGCTCCCACGATTCAATTAAAAGACGTCAAGCCACAGAAATAATCTTCACTTCTGGGCGAAACACAGAAACTTAAACTAGGCACATGTCATCTCCTAGTCTGCGTGGGTTCTCTCCGGGTGCTCCGGCTCCCACTGTCAAAAGACTTTAAAAAAAAAAAAAAATCATAAAAAATCAAAAATCAAATATATGTATGCTTGTTAGTCTGTTGTCAGGTGTCATTTTAAATGTCTGATGTATAAATCAGAGGACAAGCACTGATCACTTCTCATATCAATGAGTTCACAATTGATCCAAGATACAAATGAGATATAACAGCCTGCTGTTGAATCCTGGTCAGTGTACAGTGTATTAATGTAAACACAAATACAAGATAAAAGTACATTTTAAGTGTCTGCTTTCCAAATATTCACAATATACCTGTCGGTGCTTATAACTGGTCACATTATTGTAAATTCAGGAGGATTTTTGTCAAGATCTTAGAAACTTTAACATAAGAGTGAAGAAAAAACTGAACAATTTCTACATAATGTCTCTTTAAGTGAATTTCTTTATAAATGTGACAAAGGTACAAAAACACGTGAAAATATGCACAGTTGTCCAGCATTTATATACAAACAAAATGGAAGGTAACAAATCTAAAAAACAAAAACAACAAAAGTGTATTCTTATTTTTTTCATCTCAGGCATCAAGTTGTTGTTATTATTTGTCATTATTTTATGATATGGGCACTATACACTATATACTACAGTTGAGGGTCAAAATTACACTTTTTGCGAAGCATGCAAGCGTGCTAGACGGTCTTCTCGCAGCTCCCGCTGAAATACATTTTATTGGTGTTTTTGTAAACTTTTACCAAGCTATCTTTATCCCTAAGTTGTTGGAGACTTGATAGACTGGAAATATGCCAGAAACGAGACAAAAGACTAAAGATATGCCCCCCTCCGCGGCTGACTCCGAGTCTACGGCTAAGCTAGCTAACTAACCTAGCTTGTGCTCCCCCTCGCCCACACTGGTGATGAATGCCACTGCTGACTTTCAAGCCGCCATCGACAAACTGAGGAACGAAAACCTCGAGTCGCTTGCAGGCCATCAAGAAACAACTTGACCACTTGAGCAATTACACACAAAGAGAGAATATCCGCATTATTAGCCTGCCCCAGTCAGTGGAGATGCCTAAACCAGCTGATCTTGTGTGTAACCTCGTCTGTGAGATTTTTGGCCCCAATGCCTTTGAGAATTTTTAAATTCCCATTTCCTTTGTAGAACCATTTCCCCAACCTTAAACGTTCTATTTGGTTAAATGAAACCTGATTTAGGTTGGTGGAATCATCTGATAAAGAATATTTGATCCTCCCAGACGGTGAAATCATTTTTTAAAAAGCTACAAAGAGTTGATTTTAACAGGTTTAGTCATAGTTTGTGATGCAGTATTGCATCAAGTTGTTAGTTTTTCCTCCCTCGTCTCGTATCAGGTTTGCATTTATGATTTATATATTTGCCTGCCTCATCATCTGCAAATGAGTTACATGCTTTTTCCTGCTGCGTAGCTGCTCTAACATGATTTAGCAGCTTTAATAGATGGCTGGGTACAATTTGAAAGACAGGTGCTGTTTTGCATCTGCTAAGGTCTAGCAGTCGTCGAAGCACACACGCAGGAGTCGGCCCTGCCAAACACTGCGAAGAAAAAACATCATATTTCTCTCCTCTCTGATCTCTCTGGACTGCTCACCACAAGCCCTCTAATAACAGTTGTGGGTTATCATTCTGCCAGAAACGACTACTGGAGGAGCTGCCCCATAGGTACAGTAAAGCCTCGCACACTCGCAGGGAGAACATGTTTTCATTTGGATGCTGGCTGCGTAAATAAGACACAAGTTTGGACGAGGCTGGAGTTTGTGTACAACAGAAAGGACGTTTGTGATGTACTGCACAAGGTTACATTACAAACCTTGCAACAAACAGAGGTATTTATAGATGTTTCCTCAAGAAGAAATCACTATAAAAAGAATCACTCACACACACACACATACACACATACACCAATGAGAGCCAGACTGTCCTTGCTCAGTAAACCCAAGGGGACTTTTTATTACGGCAGTTATGCATTTTATGAGGGCCATCATGTTGGCTGGAGGAGCAGTTTCTCTAATCAAACGTAGAGGGCCTGTGAGAGGAGCTTTTCCAGTCAAACACTGATTCCCATCATCAGATGAGTCACTGCGTCAAGGTTGTCGTCCTCGCATAACACGAGTTTGGAGGGGAAAATGGAGTCGTGCAGAGGAAGCATAGTGCGCCAGGCGTGTGTGTGTGTGTGTGTGTGTGCACATTTGCGTATGTTTAGACAGCTTACTCGACAAGTGGACCTAATCATTTACCAGAGTAGGATGTGTTATTGTTTTTTCTGCGCATACCGTTTGTCACCTTAAATTGGAAAAAAAGCAGAAAAAAACAACTCACCCTGAAAATAGCTTTTCCTGTGCAACTGCCCTTTTGCCTGAAACACACACACTAATCACACACACGTACACACATAATGAGGCTGAGATCCTAATCTCCCATCCATTAATGTGCATCTATTTACTGCAGCAAACTGAAGTTTGGAGGAAACAGAAAACTTCCCCCTCTGCATAAAGTTTTCTTCCTGTTTAGCGGATGACAAATGAGAATAGCTCACTTTTCATGCACCAACTGTGCACCGACAAACAGCTTTCCTAATTACACTCCTAATGAAAAGCAAACAGCATGTGACACACGCAATTTCCACGCACTGCCATGTTAAGTACACACACAAAACTTAATCCACCATACAGGAACCATTAACAGCTGGCTGGATGATGTTTGCCTGTGAGGGAAGGAAGAGGAAACTAGATATGGAAGAGCCAGTGAACACACCAGTCCCTGTGGCGCATGCATTCATTTACCTTTCCAAGCAGGAGGAGAAGTGCCTGGCGAAACCGGAGCCTCTGAAACACGAAGAGGTCATACACAGCCGACACGGCCAGCACCGTCACCCCCTGCTCCTTCCACAGCATACTGGCCGCTGCACACCACAGGCTGCCCAGCATCCAGCCCCAGCAGGAGGTGACTGAGCCACTCTGAAAAGTCCCATGTGGGTCCCTACGAAGTCCACAGTGTCTCATATAGCAGAGAAGAGACAGCAAGAAAAACAACGCAGCGCCGACGTCCGCCCTCCCAACCACGCCGGCGACTGCTTCAGTGTGCACCGCATGAGAGGCAAAAAGAAGGCCAGCCAGCAGGCTCCAAAGCCCTCCACCGAGAAGCGGGCGACTGAAGGCCGTGAAGAGGGCAACAACCAGCGCATGCAGCACCAGGTTCAGCAGGTGGTAGCCCCAGGGACGCAGGCCGTGCAGGGTGTAGTTGAGGCGGAAGGAGAGCGTGCAGAGTGGACGGAAGGACTTGTGGCTGCCGCTGTGAGTGAGCAGGGTGCCCCAGAAGTCATCATACAGGATGTTGGTCCACGGAGTCTCAGGAAGAAGGTCCTGGTTGGTCTTGATGGCTCGGCTAAAAGGAGCAGAAGAAATAAATTATTGAATTACTGAATTTTTTTGGCCACTTGGGGGCGGCAGAAGCAGGCTGCGAATGCAACACGATCATATTATTGTTGTTAAAGCTGATGCGGTGAAATTATTGGCAAACAGTTGCTTATTTACACATCCAGCATATATGTAGCATTAATCTGAAGTTGTATTTTTGCACGTTGTGGACGAAAATGAGTGAACAAAAACAGTAAAAACTTGAGCCAAAAAAACAAAACAATAACTGAAAGTCGATATAAAGCAAAGTTGGTTGAATTTTTTTACATCACTACATCTTTTCAAGTAATCATGGTATTAATTAAGATAATAGCAGCTTTAATCTCAATAAAAATAGATAAGAGCAGCTTTAAAATGAATAAACAGAACATTTATGAACCTAAGTATCTTAACATGTGCATATGAATAAATCATTTGTTTTCAACACTTCTAACAAAGTAAATAAATTTGACCCCCTGTGAGACGCATGCCTCATGTCAGCATGTGTCTCAGGTGCAATAAGATGTTTTCCACATCGCTGATGGTCCGGTCATAAGTGAAATTTAATAGACAAATGTAATAAACAGGCCACAGAGCGTGCGATTAAATATACAGACGTGTGCATTATTGCTATAACACACACACACACACTGCATGTACGTAAGTCACAGGTAGCTGCGTGCATACACACACACACAAACACATGGGCAGGTGGTTTCACACCCCCGAGGCTGCTGTGGATTCTCCATAATTAGCGGATCATTACTGGGAACACGAGCTCCATTCGTGTATGCTCACAGACTGCAACAAATGAGGTTCACCACAGGGATTAAGAATGATGAATGGCAGCTACAACAACTGCACAGAGTGGGAGAATCTCCCAAAAGATATACAGTGTTCATCAAAGATAAAGTTGGTCGATATCATACACCGGCTGCCAATTATAAAAACATCTAAATGTATTTTTGTAACTCTAGGCAGCCTGCTGAAAGCAGATGGCGGGGAGAAAACTAGCAAACACGAAAAAAACAATGCAAAAAATGGAAACTAGTTACAAACCAGTGTTTCCTATACATTGTAAATATCTACCTGGAGTTTAGATTTAATGATACAATACTGATTGAGGACTGTTTGAATCTGTAAAATAACCACAGGATAAAAGTCACTAAATGCCGGATTGCCAGTTTATTTTCGAGAATAAGAGACAAATGCCAGAAAAAGTATGTCACCGAGTCTGCTGAATGGAAAACAACACTGTGGTTTCAGGGCTTTAAATAAACTGCACTCAGCTGCATGCAATGCCACCTAACAAGCAGGCACCAGACTTGAAGACTGAGGACAGAGGACATAGGAAACTTTCTTAAATTGTCAGATCAACCCCATCTTGCCCAAAGTCAGCTGGCATAGGCTCCAGCCCCGCCGTGACCATGATGAGAATAAGCGGTTACAGATAATGGATGGATTGATTTGTGAGATCAATGTGTAAATACGATTTCACTAACAACTGAAACAAATGATCTCATATGACTTTCTAACAGACTACTTAACACCATCTGCTCTAACCTATAGTTCTTATTATTTAAATGCGTAGCTCAGGGAAGTGAAAGATGGGGTGGATGTGTTTCAGCCTCTAGCGCAAAGGGGTGGCAAAAAGAAGCACACGAGCATCCACAAAATGCAAAGTAATTCAGAAAGCATTACTACATTATTTTCCTGAAGCTATTCAGTGTGCTGGATGAAAATAAGCCTAGAATAAGGCTAGAACACTGACAAAAGAAAGAAAAAGTGGACCGGGTTCAAGGTGGAAATGAAGACATATTTTTCTTTTTGAGCAAAAGGCTCATACAACAGCCACTTCTCAACCAAAAACTTCCACTAAAACATTCAGAACTATGGAACAAGAGGAAGTACTCTCACAAACTAAAAGCCACTTTTCCTGTTTCCTGTAAAGCCACTTTACCTCATAAAGATTAGGGCAAACTGATGACGTGATGATATGTGTTAAACAAACCAAATGCACAATAAGAACTCTAAATAAACTTAAATTCATAGGCTTCACAGTCAGATTGATAGAAGATCATAGTAACTTGATGCAATGTCAAGCATCATTAATGCATCTTGTGGTTTTTGGAAAAGGGGCTTTTTCAGCAGTAGATAATGCCACACAACAAGAACCTGCAAACTGTCTCAAGTACTGGATCAAACAGAGAAAATCTTGTTTTAAATCATCTTTAATAATGAATGTATAAAAGAAACCTTGAGTATAAGCAAACATGTGACCTGTGCCCTGCAGAAGTGACAGTTTAATTCAAAAGAACAGATCTACTGCTGTGTGTGCTGACGTGCCAATAACAAGGTGGGAAGGACAACAAGCAGAGTGATAACACCTTGCCCTGTCCTCTAAGGACTACACATGCAGATTTTTTAAAACCAGACCACATTGTGTATTTCCATGTGGCTACATGAAAACTGTGACGTAAGATTAAATGTTCTAAACTTTGTGTTTCCAAGATTTGATCACACTGGCGTAATGGAAATCGTATTGTAGCGCTGTTTCTGTGTTTGTGCACAGCTCACCAGAGAAGGAAAAGGGACAGCGACATGGGGGGGCCAGCCGAGGACTTCCTTTGTCTGGAGATTGTAACTTGGTGCAGAGCGCATAAAGAAAAGGGAGGGGAGAAAACGAGGGAGTTTGAGCTGCCAGTCTGCACACAGCATGAGCAGGAACGGTAAAAAGAAAATCAACAATGAGTTTTAAAAAAGAGAAAAATTAAAAAAAAGGCACAAATGGCACATTAGCCCCCCAAAATCCGGTGTCAGAGTGATAAATTGCTCAATGTGTTAATCCAAACTCTAATGTTTTTTCCTTCAAGCCTACAGCCCTGTCATCATGTGAGCTATATAGTAAATTCCTCCATTTCCCAGGATTGTTCTCCGTCAGGGAAAAGCAAGTGTGTTTCTCAGGCTCCGAGTTGAAACAAGCCAAAGTGTAACTCTCCCTTGTCCGATATTTCTAAGAACCCGATGCATTACATCACTCAGTTTACTTCCTTTTATATTGTAGTTCCACAGTGAGCTATTATTGATGAAGTTTTACAGTCCCAGCACTGTGCTGAATATGATATGATGGTGGGAGGACAATAAACGTATACTGAAATGTAATGATTAGCAACTGAAACTTTTATTGATTCATGTCTGAAACAGAATAAGTAACATGTCCACCAAAAACAGCAATTGTGTCCATGTTTTTCTACTTTTCCTGTTCCCTTCAGGGTAATAACCGCACACTATCAAACCCAAACATGGCCAGATTCACCCTCACCCAGCTCCCTCGTGTCCCTCGCCATGGGTTTGGAGCTCAAAGCTCACTGGTGATAAATAATTTAAATATTCAAATCAGTGCCAACCACTCATCTCCCTCCCTGTTCCTGCCCGCCACTGGAGGATGAAAAGAATGCATTAGCCGTGAGGGGTTGTTGAGGAATGGTTGAAAGTACTGATGTGTGTGTGTGTGAGTGTGTTTGTGTGCCTGTAAGGGATAAATGAATATATGGCTACATGCAAAGGTGTCTGCTCTTTGTGTTTGTGAGTGTGTGCACATGTGTGAGAGTGCGTGACAGCACAGCCCGTGCTGATGGCTTCATTGAGACCTGTCGCTGCAGCGGTGCAGATAGAGTGGTCTCCCAGAGTGATTGCTCTTACAGAGGGGGGTCTTTTGTATTCAGCCACCGTATATGGGGCAGGCAGGCAGGCAGGCTGTGGGGCACTCTATTCACAATCCTCAAAGTACAGGACGGGTTTGGTCTTTTCAATTTTCTTCTTTTTTTTGTGGGGGGAGGTAAAATTGGAGAGATTTCCATCAGGGACTGAAAAGAGACATTAGCAGGAAGGGGTGAGGATTTTTTTTTCTGTAATAGGTTGAGGTCTTTCACCTGTCCACTGCTTTTTAGTGAAGAGAAAATTGGCTGTCTTTCAGTGTTTGGGTATGTGTCTTTTCAATATGCAAATGCGCCACTCCACCACCTCCCCAGCAGTGATCTCACCACCAGTAATTTGCTTTTTCATGTGCTGTGGCTGCCTACAGACGCACACTATGGGCCTCTTTTAGGGGCAGGCGCAGGCGAATATACATTGAATGTGCAAAAAAAAAAAAATAAGGGGCCGACATTTTCTATAAGCTGATTTGGAGAATCCAAGTAAAAACCACTATTCATTATTATACTATCAGTCACAAAGGAGGAGGTGTGGACAAAGAGAGGAAGAGGCCATGATTCTGTGTGGAAATCATTGCATTTTCCAAAAATACATCTAAGGTGGAGCACAACCTACCACCAGATATTTCAAGAGTTTGTAGTGTTTATTGTGCAGCAAATCTAAAAACAGTCGGCACACACTAATCTGTCAGGATACTCTTTTAATTCAGTATTTTCAGTTTCTGTGTTTAGCACAAAGGACTAAAATGCGCAGGTTTCCATCTACGATTTTTACCCTGTCACCGACACATACTGTAATAGTTAGTTGAAGTTGAAAATCTTCTCAATATTAAAGGTCCCCTCTGTTTTTTTGTTTGTTTTATTTACATTTAGTGCTTCCACGTCAAATTAATTCCCTCTCTCATAAAACAAATACATTTTAAATTGCAACTTTTTCACGTTGTTTGCTAGCTTTCAGTGTTCTTCTTCACTGCCTTTGTTGGCGGATTGCTACATTTCTTTGCACTTCACTGCCAACAACTGTCAACTAGAGGAATAGTATGAAAGCGGCAGCAGAAGTGTTTGTTGTAGCGCCCTTGTGCATCTGCATGTGCTCTCTTTTCCTTGTACAAAGAAACTGAGGAACTGCTCGTAAATATTTCGCTCTGTGGTAAAAAAAAAAACACCACAGTGGAACCTTTTTCTCAAAAAGATCTGTAGTAAAAATTCTATATTAAACCATTTACCTCCCAGACTTTGCCATATCATTCTGTCTCCATTGTGTACTCGAAAACTAATTTTTCCGACTTCTGCTGACCTTCATCTCCCGCTGTCTGAAGATCTCTGTCAGCAACTCACCAGCCACATCTAGTTCTGTCTCGTCATCGCTCCAGTTTCTGTAATTTTGCCAACACCAGCCGTGCACCTTTCTGGATTTCCCTCACTAGCAGACCTCCACCTGCCCCCGCACCATTCCCTCTGGTTTTGTCAGTAAACTGTTCAGACTGTTCTTGGTCTCTAATCGTGTTTGCATTTTGAGTCCGCTTACGTTCAACTCAACAAAATCATAATACCAGCAAAACATGATATGGCAACCATGAATCCCTAGTGGATATATATTCTATTATGTATTATACAATAAATGCAAGCATGAATTTGAATGATCATGTGTGTTTTGAATTTTAGATGTCTCGTAACGTAATTGAACTCTTACAATAAAAATAAAAATGCTGCACGATCAGTCACTCCTGCCCCGCTGATCCTCACTGAACCACTCTTGGGAGTGGTTGCAGAGGAGACACTGAGGGAGACCCAGAGTCAGAAATTGCATCCTGTAAGAAGACTTGTTTCCTTAAATGCATCCTTGTAAAGTTCAGTTTACAGATTTCAGATGACAAGTTTGTGCACTACAGTACATTCCTCTCTCTGTGGTCTGACTAAATGAACCCACCTTTAGTTTAAATGTTTTTTGCGTGCTCCAATAAAAGAACAGCAATATTAACTGTGTTGCAAAACACCGCACTTGAGTCTCTTTTAAATATTTGGGCTCTCATCCAGCCTGTCTGTCTGCAGCATGTGCACTGACCGCTCCACTCCAATAAACATCTGCAGTATAAACTGCCATCACTTAACCTAATCACAACTGGCTGCATTACGACCTTTTGTAGCAGAGCGCATCTTCCTGCTTCCTGACGGCTGTAATGAGATGGATTAGCCAATCATGATGAAAACAGCACTGTTAATGGATCCTGGCTTGGACATTATTTCATGGATATCATCACCTCTTTGTTCACTTTTTCTCCTCTTTCACTTGCTGCCATTATGTCTTCCTGTCCTTTCCCGTAATTTCTAGTACTTATGACTATATTTCATCCATCTTACTTCCCTAACTTGTCACCTTTTACTTTAGTCCTTTCTGAACTCGTCTCTTTTGGTACAAAGCCCCTTTCAGTACCCCCTTCTCCGGCTGAAATCTATTAAATTTCCATCTCCTTATGAGCAATCTGAGTGTTAATTAAGCGCACAGACAGTGAGCTGTGGCAGACAGGCCCATTCACACAATGCTAATCTAGAGCTGGCGCACCGCTGAAGTAAACACGCCGCTGATGCTGCTGGCTTTGTGCAGGAGTAACAGGAACGCCGATGATTAAGACTCCACGAGAAGAAGAAAAGAAGGGACAAAACAAAACCGTATCACAGCAGCGCAGAGGAAAATGTGCCACTAAAGAGCAGCGTGATTACAGAGCTGCCACCTTTTTATAAACATGTGAAAATATGCCTGGATCAACACGTATTCACCCATTTTGTTGTTAAATAGTAACGACAAATCAGTAAAAGTCACAGACTTAATCCTGAAGGCCATTTACACTGACTGTTTGATTCCAGGAACCTTTTATTGGAGGCTTCTCCGCTCCACGTTTACCGTCTAGCTTTACAGCCACTGTCAGTAAATAATATATAAAACTAAGTTAATGCAACACACTGCAATCTAGCACCGCTGCTTTGTACTTCTGACCAAAGATTTCATCATATTTCTCTCACAATTTTGCAATTTTTGAGTCCAAAACAGCACAATGTCATGGACTGTACATCAAATATTCTTTAATTCCAGCCTCTCCAATGTGAGGATTTGTTCTTTTTATGTGTCTTATATCATTGCATATATTAGATTTCTTGGCTGCTGGTCGGTAGGGGTGTGTGATACTACAAAATTTGGAACTGATCCGATACCAAGTAAACACAGGGCCAGTATTGCAGATATCGATATTTTTTACTTAGAAAAGCAAAGTGGGGCAAAGTGAGCACGAGCGAAGTGAGGGGAGTGGTGTTAATGCACAACCACTATGCTGTAACGGCAGCTGTGTACTGAACGTAGAGAAGAGAAACTGAAACTTAGGCATCGATCTCATCACAAGTATTGATCAATACCGATACCAATGTTGGTTATCGATACTATCGATATTTCAGATAGATCTGTCCACCACTACTGGTTGGTATTTGTGACATCAAATGTTTTCTTGAACCAAAAAGTCTGCAGATTGATTGATTGATGAAAATAATTGTTTTGTAGCCTTATTGTCACAGAACTGCAAAAAGATCATACAAATAAACAGCAACATGGTCGAGAATGTGTTTAAATAAGTCAGTTAAAGCCACCTTTATCCCTGCTTATCTGTAAGAAAGTGTTAATTATGCTTCCAGTCACTCGTCCTGATTTAGTCAAGAACAAATGTTTGATAATTTACTGACAATAAATCGAATGAATTGATTTGGACACCAAGTTTTTCTGAGTCCTCAAAGCAATTTGCATTAAAAGACGAGCCTCTCGCCGCATCCACTACCAATTATTGATTTCATCTTCATTTAGATTCTGTCTCACGTGCACTGGCAGTCGGATAAGGGGCAGTGCATTAAAGAGAGAGGGTGTATGTGTGGGTGGGTGTCAGGGTCCAGATCACCTCTGCGTTAATCCAATACTAACAGGATTAGAAAGTGATCATAAAGTGCATGGAGTTTCTGAGACATGCACGGAGGTCGGGGGTCAACGACTAATCTGATTAAAGGTGGAGTGTTGTGTGTGTGTGTGTGTGTGTGGGTGCATTCAAGGCTCCGCGCTCATATCGCACATGTAGAATGACACCATATGTAATCTATATGAAAGCGTCCCTCATTCCATGTGGTGTTACAGTTGGCAGGAAAACACCGTCCGCGGCTTTGTTCCCAGCGAACGCCGCAGCTGTTCGAGGATAAAAAAATCCCTTAAATATCACCTCAACGGTCACTCCAGCGGGGAGCATATTGTACCGCACCGCATGAGGCAACTGAACACGTGGAGATGATGATCTGGTCTCCGTTTTTGTTTTTAATCCTGGAGGTACCTACCCATCCATCACAGCTCAAGGTTGAACGATCATGCGTAAAGCCATTCCACTCGCTGGCTGTGCCTGAGTGATTCATTCATTGGCTGATTATCAGCTGCTATAATCCTGTCAGTATGTGGCCAGTGCGCGGTGGCAGGCAAATGAGGAGATGGTGACGAAGATGAAAGAGTAAGACATTGAGGGGGGAGGAAGACGAGAACTATTCTATGATTCTTTTACAGTATAAACCAGACAATACATAAAGATCTTTATGCAATAATTCATTTTTTGTTTAGTTTGTATATCTGTAGGCTGACGGGTCAGGAAGTGAGCATTAAGGGTGTGTTCAAACATCATACGTCATCGACACCACTGGCAGAACAATACCCCTAGACTAGAAGTGGCACCACTACTTTCCCACACTCTGTCCCACGCCACGCTGGCACGAATATGGGAGGAGAGGGAAAATGTATAAATGTCCAGATAGCATTCATAAAAGCTCTGTCATACTGCCAGTGGCCTGCTTGTGAAAGATTTATGCCTTGCCTTGCAGAGACTCTTCCCTTTCCCCAGTGCGTAAGACAAAATTTGACATTAATTTGGCAGGTTTTTATGTCCAGCTCAGACGCAATTATTTGTTTCTTTCCATCTTTTGAAATGTGCGAACAGTGATAAACTGCTGCTGGATGGTGTTCAGCATAACTGGGCACTGATGACATGAAAAAAAGAAGGAAAAAATATGACTAGATTTTCATCTTTTTTTATTAATATATTACTGAAAATAAACCTGAGACACAGAGGATGAAACTTACTTTGTATTCAAGGCACTAACCTACATTTTTTTCCCATTCTCCTGCTCAGTTCACTGGATCTATCTTTTCATTGATTAAAAATAGCCCATCCTGCAGCTCCCAGCATTTTTCCCAAGGGTGCAGAACAACCATCAAAAAGTTTGGTGGAATGAAAAGGCCAGATAAATCACTTATTTTAACTCTTCATGCAGAGATTAGTGTGAAAGCACAACACATTACACACAGCAGTCTATTTTAGACTCACACAGACTTGCTAATACATCAAATGTATCATATTTGTTGCTCACGGATCCGTGCATTCAATATATGTTTATGCTTGTTGAGCAAATATTCATTAAGTTAGCTGACGTTCCTGCTGTGGTAAATATACAAAACTTGCACAAACATTTCAAAGAATGAGACCAATCTGACCCAGGCTGAAAAACTGCATCCTCACGAAGTGACCCCATCAATTCACGTTGGCTGTAATCCAAAGTAAAGTGTACACAAGCATACATTCGCACACACATGTGCATGTGCTCATGCTTGCATATACACGCTAACCCAAAGCGGCTATCTGCTATCTCACGCAAATATTTGTCTTTGTTTACGTCCCTAGAACTGCCTGTGCTCCAGGGATGTAAACACTGTGTTAACACAACTAGCATACCAACATGCACATACTAACACACACATCTCGCTCCAATTTTTCAACTTGATAGAAGACTGAGGAGAACCAAAAACATTATTATGTTCCACTCATATCAATATTTGGCCTCTATATGCACAAATTTAATTTGCAAAGACTTCTAAATAGCTACTCTTCATCACAGAAGTCCAGCTGTTTTAGTTTCATCATCAAGCCGGCCCAACATTCAACTCATACCTGATTAAGATAAAGTCTCCTCAACATCCTTGGTCTGTCCGAGCAGCCAATCAGGAGAAATGGATTTCTTCCGGGGGCTCTCTGCTTCAAAGAAGCTAAAACAGTCTGAGTTAAGCGTCAGGAAGTCGGCTGTCTCTCTTTTGTCAGGCCAAGGACTTGCTTTCATGTCCCCTGTGAAGCAGGTTTCCTGATTAGCAGAACAACTAACTCCAAATAGGCCAGGGTCGACTAATTGTACGTAACAGGGATGTGTGCTGTACTGAAATAGACCATGACTTGCAAATATATACTGACTGATAAATAAATAAATAATATCTATGCCATTTATATAATAAAAGAATGTCTCACTCTACAAGAGAGAAAGCAGTTTTTGAAATTGCTGTATTTTGAATTAGTAATGTCTCTCTTTGACATCTTTGAACTTCCAAATATCACGACTGCTTCAAACAGACATTGTAGATCTAAAAATTCATAATTCAACTTCTGTGGATAATTTAAATTTGACAACACTGCCAGAATGGCTGCCATGTTTTTCCCGGAGCAAAAAGCTTGCACGGCCATTTGCATGTTCATCTTTTCAGGCACAGCTACTGTTGAACTGGCAGGCGATTAGCTTAGCTTAAAAAGGCTGGAAGCGCGGGTAAACAGCTACGCTAGACCTGTCCAAAGTTCACAAATACGCCTAACAACAACTACTACTACTAACACTAATTACTTAACACACTATATCCTATTTGTTTAATCCGTACACAAACAGAAGTAAACAAACTCAACGTTCTGGATTAACTAGCTTTTTGCCAAGAAATACTCTCCCCCTGCTAATCTAAGATAACCGCCTCCTACTCGAGCTTCATACTTCCAGACAGACATGCGAGTCTATTCATCCATCATTATTTTGTCTGATCACCTGAAATTAAAACTCAGATTAACGCCTCACAAGTGTCACCTGCCATTAGAGTCTAACACAGATAAAATACACTACATCTCTACTAGTGGTTAATGAAATGATGAACCCAATCATTGAGAGTGTGACTCCTTCATCTATTTTTCAGCAGATTGATTGCCGGGCCTTTATCTCCATCGAAGTGATTGATTGATCACTTCCCATTAGCCGGCCGCACAAAATAGAGGTGATTTGACAACGCCACCACTGCCACCTCAGCTAAAAAAAAGGGGAGGCCGAGCCCGCCGCGGTGTTCCCTGAGTGATGGTGTCAATAAAAGACCGTGATGAATCCTCTGCCTCACCAGGGGGAGAGGCTATGGGAAATCAATGGCTAATAAAACTAATGCTTTACTCTCCCCCAGGGTATAAATATATAGCGGAGGCAGTGAAAGGAAAGACTGGGTTGGGATATAAGGGGGTCAAAACTCATGACACAAAAAGGTGTTTTATACAGAATGATGAACATGACAACTTATCTTTACAAGAAGCTGTTTGTCCAGCAGGTTGTTTAGCAAGCTTCAAGCACATCTGCCACATCCTGTTATAAAAAAGCTAAATATGTGAATGTAATGAAATTGAAAAACACTTGAGACTGAGGTTTGGGGGGTGTACAGTTCAGTTCAAGGGCAAATTACAATTTCACACCTCCATGAACACCCCAAAGACCACCAGGAAGTTTCTTTCTTATATACATTTTTGTTTCTCCCTTATACATTAAGATAGGAGCTCTTAATGTGAAATTCATAGGTATCTTAAAACATCTCACCCAATAAATTTGCCATATGCCTCCAGTATGGTACTGTGCCCAACAGCAATCACAGTGAGAAACACATTTAAATGAGCCAATGTCCAGGAGCACTGCACGCTGAGAGTTTTATAGGGTTTCTAAAATCCTTGGCTTTCCCACACATCCAGCTCTTATCAGTGAAATAGTGGCCAACTTTAACACCCTCCATCCAACCAGAAAACCACCTCCAGCATGTTACAAGAAAACAAATGAGCAGCCAATCAGTCTGTCCAAATTCTGCATCCAGTACGGTCTCGACAGTTGATTACAGTGTCTGACTGTGGACGGGTAATTAGGGCGGCCTCCCTGAGTCGCCTGCATCCACAATGATAAATGTGATGCTTGATTTAAAAACGGACGGTATTCCGCTCTCTGAGTTAGCCAAACAATACATAAATCACGGCTGGGCAGGCTGGGGATATGATTTAAAATGCCAGACAGATGTTGCTGTATCCCAGCTCGCCGCTGCAGATACAACGTTATTGTTTCTCCAGAAATTTATGCAGAATGATGCTATTTTATGGGGGGTTTTAATTTGCTGCTTGCATTATCATACAAAATGAGCAACAGGGTTTTTATTTTTCCATTCCAACTATCATTTAAATGAGGGAAAAATTAAACAGGCCTATTTAATCTGTAATTATCTGTTTGAATTCAAAACTCTGAGTAAACTGCAACAGGCTGTGTCTTGGAATACAGTGGGGGATGTTACAAAAATACACTGTCTGTCTGACCCAGCAGTGCCCTTTTAGAAAACTAGGCTAGTGTTCTCTTCGCTAATGGAAAATGGAGAAAACTAGCAAGATGTCATGTCACAAAATCATCTGAGAAAGTATTTTTGTATTTAACACAATAAATGGGAAAATATGTCCATAAAGGTACGATTGTTTGTTGATTTTGTTAAGTACAACTGCCCTTCAGTAACATAGGATGGATAATTGCTGCAGGATTGTTAGCATAAAGTAGTGGTAGTAGATGCTGGAATTTTTGATGGCACTATATAGTTCAGTATATAGTTTATAGTGCCTTCAAAATCACACTAATTTATCATTATTTTGCATCATCACTGACCGGTTTAGAGTTGCACACCTGCAATTTATATAATCTGTAAAAGCCAGGGCATTGCGTTGAGGGATTATTAGCAAAATGTAGTCTACATGTCATGGACACAATTTTTTTCATTCCACTATGGATATGGGTACTAGTGAGCAGACACTAAAAAAATAAAATACCTGTACTATATCATACAAGGGTTCTTTTTTGTTTTTTAAAAAAATGACTAAAGAGCAACCATAATCATGTCCAAAAACACATTCTGCCAAGGTTACTATGATTATTATTGCATCTCCGGCATGACTATTTCACTATCACCAGCACGTGATCATGTTTTGGGGTTTTTTTTACCACAAGGTACAACTCCTTTTCCCTTTTCCCCAACCTCTTTAATTCATTGTACCTTCTACTTCTACAATCAATTTGACTGGCCTAGTTCCAGAAAACCTGCGGGTGTTGGCACAGTGACCTATAAAAACGTGCACCTCCAGCTACCTAAACCCATCATTGTGGGAGCTCCCCTTTGCACGCTTGAATCCAAATGAGGGACTTGAGCACCGAGGACAAATGTGTTGCCTGGCATTGATTTTTCTCTACGGGGAATAGATGCATGTTGATGGGTCACGGCCCTGAAAGGACCGCCAATGTTCTCGTCTCACTTTTACCCTTAGCGGCTGTATAATTTGCATGCACACATGCAGAGCACCAGGTGTGGACACACTGCATCAGCAATACCCACCAATACTCTTGTCAGAGTGCTGCAGGCCTACTATATTCACTGGAATCAACAGCAACATGGCAGACCTTGGCAACGTCTAGCTGGATCTACATGTCCCCTGCGAGGGGAAAAAGTTCCCTTTCTCTAGCCTGTACCAAAAATCTGTATATTAAATGTATCAGTGGATTATCCCTGAAAACCACTGGAACTTAAAGTACTGACCTGTTGTGTTCCCCTGACACTTGCCCTGCTATACAGTAACACACACTAAAAGAGCAAAGTTTCACTGAAGGCTGATCAAATGTGGATGCAAGGAGTCGGTAGTTTGTGTTACAGATCTGTTCCACGGACATTAAACTTCTATTCAAACTTCAGACCTTTGAGAAACCGGATCATTTTTGATCTGCTGCGGAGATTATAATAAAGACAACTTTAATTGCTGATGACAAATCACGGAGCCAGTGGAGGATCTGAGTGTTGCAGCGATGCCAAGAGAGCAGCTGGAGAAACAAAGCAGCATTCTGTTTCTGCTCAAAAGCCTTCTGTCTCTGATTAAACAAAAAAAAACAAAAAAAAAACACTTTAATGCTCCATCAGAATTGGTTTGTAATCTGATCACAAATTTTTAAAAATGCAGATATTTTTGAGAATGTTGAGGACTTGTGCCTTTATGTTCGGCTGAGAGTTGTACAGAAAACCAAGCACCCTGCAGTGTCACACTTGCTTTCACTGGTCAGATTCACATGCAGCATTTGTAATGGCCAAGTATGCTGCACTAACCGACCGTACAGCACTGTATCCAATCTGGAATAGGCCTTCCTTTCTTCTGCCGTGACCAGTTGTCACATTCCAGCATTAGCCAGAGAGAAACGGCAGCTATAGAGGGGTACCACGGGGGCCAACCCAAACCAAATCTGTCTTCTTTTCAAGGATCTGTGCTAATTATCTAAGATCTTTTCAAATTCTGATCAGTGATCTGTTGAACACGGCTGGTACAACGAAACCATTTGCCTGAACTCAACTCTCACATTAGAACCAATGAAGTCATCGTTGAAGTGCAAACCCCATCCATTTGACCCTTAACTTAGGACAAAGCAAAAGTTGGCTAAAGTGCTTCAAAGGTGCTTTAACGCAAGCCACATTCTCATCCGGCTCTGAAACACCTCAGCAATACAAGTTTTATCAATGGACCAGCGGCAAATAATTATAGCATTTTGAATTACGAGACCAACAGAATTCAGTGCAATACTAAAACATGTCAGATGCTTTTCCCCTGCAGGAGGTTTAATATAATCCAAGTTTGTCAAACTATCAGCAGGGGCTTCAAAATATATGGCCCTGTTTAAAATGCTGCAGGAAACTCCATTATTAAACCATAAAACGCATCATATAACATCATAAAAGTGCTATATTCCCTTCTGAGATGGACTGGAGGGACAAGCAGACATGATGTCATGCTACAACGTCATGACATTTGTATGGAGGAGCGGGTTACAAGTGATTGCAGCCAAGTTGTTCTTTTTGTTATTCAATATACACACATATAAATCACAGCCATACAAAGCACTGATGGAAAGAAACTGAACACTTCCCCGTCTTTCATTTCATCAATTAAAAAGGACTGACATGAGGCCACGCTTAAAGGAAAAGTTCAACAGTTAGCTTAGCTTAGCATAGACTGGAAACAGGTGGAAAGAGCTAGTCTGGTTACGTCTGAAGGTAACAAAATCTGCATCTAAACATGTACCATTTTGTTACCTTTAGACAGAACCAGGCTAGCTGTTTCCCCTATTTCCAGTTTTTATGCTAAGCTAACTTAGCCGGCAACTGGTGGTTGCTTTGTATTTACTCTACAGATATGAGAGTGGTATCAGTCTTCTCATCTAACTCTGAACAAGAAAGCAATTAAGCTTAACGTCAAACCTTTTCTATACAGGTTTGACATTCACTACTCGGACAAACATCTTTCCTGTCATCAGGGATGTCACGTGGTTTGTTTCCTGTCCTGATAACAACATCAGTGAGTAGATGCTGCTGGACATATCAGGCAAGAAACACACAGCGAGGCCACTGTGTGCAGATTAAACTGTCGTCGTCAGCCACCTCTGTAATGCATTGACTGGATGTGGTATCACGGTAATGAGCAAGCCCTGGGGAAAGATGTCTGGGTGGATTTTTTGATGAAATGCACAGTGTGGTGCATGAGCTGGCAGGGGTTGACCTCAAATCTGTCTGCTCTCCATGTCCACAGAGCAGAGAGATACGAATCTACAACAGGACAGACGACTTTGAAAGCGTAAATTCACATGAAAAAGAATGACTGATCGCCTTGGATACTGAATTTCCTTTAGGCATGGGGGCAACCAATCAAAGTATTGACTTTGAGGTGCGTTTCTTATCAAAATGAACGTGCAAATGCATCGCAGAGCTCATATAAACTATCAAAAGCAAAACATGCATAATTCAGTGACCTTCAGTGCAGTCCACCAGATTAAAAAATGAGAATCATAAACTGAAGGGGTGAACTTTGAAGGACATAAATTTGTGCAGTGTTGTAGATTTCCTCAAAACGCATCAAAAATAAATTACAGTGTTGTCGTAGCTCATCATGAAAGCACAATAACTATACAGCCTTTCCCAAAGCCATTGATCCATGAATATCAAAATGATGGTGAGAAACAAATTACACTCTGCAGAAAGATAAATAGTGCCTGGTTTATCTCAGGCTGACTGAAGCTGGAAAACAGCCATTATCAAATGCAGATTTTTCCATTTATCAAGGCTGACTTCCACTGTGGCTTGCTTGCAGTCTGAGCTGCCATGTTTACTTAAACAGCGATTCACCTTATCTCCAGGAAGCTCCGAGTACCTGAAAAACCAGCTACTGATCCCATCATGAGACTAATTCTGCAGAACTGAGGAGTTCAGTTCCCCCTACGTGAGATGGCTGAGCAGAGTATTGAGCAATGCTTAAATGGGTAGTCCATCAAATTTGGGAAATTGGCTTAAATGTTTCCTGACCTTGCATAGAAAATTAAGGAGTATAGTTAACTTGAAGGATGATGTGCTTTATGGTTCTAAACACAGAATAATTACCTCCTAACCGAGCCAACCGGGAGTGAATTGGTGTTTCGATTGGACTGGAAACCACAAAACCAAAAACTGTGGCTATATGGTGAAGCAGGAAATGACTATCAATTCCAACTCTGAACAGTTTTGCATCAAGCCATGCAGATTCTCTTTTTCTGCACATTTCTTTCAACCACAGTCGCCAATTCCTTCAATTTCTAACTATCTATAATATCATCTCCTTTCATTTCTCTAAATAGCCTTCCATTGTGTCACAATGAGTGAACCTCTAAACAACGCAGCTGTACCAAGACCTCACACTTCCTCTATCTGTATTATCTAGTGTGGTTCTCCGCTTTTAGGCGCTTATCAGGAGGAAACAGGAAAAGGAGAAAGGCTATCTCCGCCTGCAGAATAAATCATGTGGATGGGACTGAAATATGAACACACTATATTCCTTCTAAACCCAGCAAGTGTGAACAGAATTTGGAGAGACGACAAAGGATTTATTTTATACGGGGAGTTGATACTTTATACATGTTTTATACATGTACAAATAAAGACAGGGTCATAAATTCAGAGATATATTACCGCATCTAAAATCCCTCCCAGTACTTTCACGATGACCTCCTGCAGGTTCGGCAAATTTCTTTAGAAAAGTCTTTGATGTCGTGCTACAAAGACGAACAAATACCAACTGTACACACACATGCACACAGCGACAAAGCTTCAAGTATAATCACTTCACTCCTCCTACATCTCAATACCAAACACTATAACTGTGCCCTTGAGGAAAGGTAGCAAGGCTGACAACTGATCTCTCCTGAACATTAAATCTCTCAAGCCCTCACACCACCTCTCTCAATCTCCCCCTCTCATGTTTTTATGAGGTGAGAAGCACAAACCGATTTTTCCCCACGCACCAGTACGGTTGACCATGCCGTGACCCAGAAAGCCTTATGCATATTAGTGTGTTCTACAAGAGTTAGCCGGAGTAGCCATGCGTGAAGATTGTAGAGTGTATGCAGTTCTCAGCTAAGGTTCACTGCCAATGAATCTCTATTGGTTTTGTGCGGCGCAGAGGCACTTATATTATAATTAAAGCACAGCGCAGTGTCACTGTCCCATGCTGAGATGAATGGGAGTTTCATCACAGCTTTGCGTGCGCACAACGATTTCTACCTCATCACATTATCGGTATTTTGTTTTGCATTACAAAATCATGTATTTCTATCTGCAGGGGCAATTTCTCCAAGCTCAGCTAAATGCAAGAGGCGTAGGGGGGAAATGTTATTGCTTCAGGTGCAGCTCATCTCAACCAGCCGTTAGGTGTACACTTTATGTGTATACCCACATTAAAAGGATCCAAATGGCTGCAGCTTGCATGGAAGTCTTTGTTATTTTGAATATAACATTTAGCAAAATTAAAGGAACTCTTTGACATTTTGTGGAATACACTTTTTTTACTGAGAGTTAGATGTAGTTAGCATAGTCAGTTAGCTTATAGCTTAGCATAAAGGTTAGAAAACAGGGAAAAAACAGCTAGCTTGGTTCTGGCTAAACGTAACAAAATCCACCTGCATACAATCTCTAAAGTTAAAAATTAATCTTAAAAAATTTGCCTAACTCCTCTAAAAATACAACAATAACATATTATATGTTTTG
Organism: Sciaenops ocellatus; assembly: GCA_033000465.1. NCBI lineage: Eukaryota > Metazoa > Chordata > Actinopteri > Sciaenidae > Sciaenops > Sciaenops ocellatus. The sequence goes on from CP136889.1 coordinate 13,803,961, forward strand.
TTCTTGCTGTTAGTGTTTATATGCCATAAAAAATGGTAGTAAACACAACTTTGCAGTTTTAGCTTTAGCTTAGCATTAAGAGTGGTAGCAGCAAGACACAGCTAGGCTAACTCTGTCCAACCTCTAAAGCTTACTAATTAACATGGATTAACATATAGTCAGGACACCAACATGACAGTGGTATCCATCTTCTCATCTACCTCTCGGCAAAAGTGCAAATAAGTTTGCTTTTCTTTTTTTAAGTTCAACTTATGCATGTAAATCAGTATAACATGTTAGATGCTGTTTGTACCACCTCAAACCTGTTTTTTTGTTCATCTTACACCTACCAACACCTTCCACTAACTTGCACAGCTCAATAATCATACCAACTACAAGCTCTGTCAGTCTCTATCATACTACTGGGATGAGAGGAGGGGCCCATTTATAGGAATACAACCCATCTTCTCAAACTGTCCAAAGAGTACAAAAAATAGCTCACTCCTGTTGAAAACAATTTTTACCCACCCAATTAAATAAAAAGTAGCCCGGATGTGCAGAAAACCATCTGGCAACACTCTTTCTGATCATTGACAGCATCAACTACTGACAGCTGCCAGTGCACATGAAAAACACAAACACGCTCCACATGCACAAACGGACCCCTTCAGATTCTGAGGAACCGGCTGATGAAAGTCAGAACTCTCTTTAGAGTGTTTTTCACAGTCAGAACTGACACAAGCTGTAGTGAAATGTGAGCGCCTTGTCAAGTGCAGCAAAAAAACACGTCTGATTTTCTGTTCTGACAGCTGTTCTGGGCTCCAGACGAAAAGAAAAAAAACTTACAAAGTCACTGAAAGATGATATTCAATGGCTATTGATTACAAAAGGTAGAAAGGGTAACTGCTTGCGATTTGTGTGATCCACAGTTTGGGTTTGGTTTTGTATTACGCCCCAACTGCTCTAAGTTGTTTTAGAAGTCCACCTCGTGGTTTAAAGGGAGAAAGTGGATGCAGCTTCTAAGTGTAATCTAACGCCACAAAAAAGAGCTTTGCTTACAAAGTGAGTTTAGTGCGCTGAGGGAGAAATTCAACCCCATGCTGCTGAACACAGTTGTGAAAGGTTTCAGTTAGAGAAGCGCATGATGAACATGTATGCGGTTAGCCAGATAAGAAACTTTGATATGTTTTCACCTCTTTATCTCTGGTCGGAGATCGTCATCCTCCCAGATCTAGCATGGGTGTTACATTACAAATCTACAGATTTGGCATGTGTATCCTGCAGGGTGCTGGCGAATTTTAAGCCCGGTTGTCCGTGGATACCAGTGTTTTGGGATCCACATATGGTGTGTATACAGGGAGGGTCGTGGGACTGAGGTTTGGCGGTCATGTCTTGGCAGACGGGTGGGTCGACTGCGGCCTGCAAAGCATAAGGGGCAGCCAAGGGTTAGCAGCAGCCTCAACCAACGTCGTGCTTCACTGGGACCCAATGGGACAAGGAGGGACAATCTGAAAATAAACAAACCCAACTCTTCTCCATATCATATATGTAGTGGTTCCAGTGGCAAGGGTGGTATAAAGTTATTAAATTAGTTAAGACTGTCACAGAGGAAAGCTGAAACAAACTATTGGGTATGATATTTGTTTTAGGTCATTCTTGACTCTGTGTTGTCTGTCATACTACAAGCTGACAGTCACCATACCATGTTTGTCTAAATTAATAACTAACAACGATTATTTTCAATATCAATTAATCTGGTTATTTTTCTATAAAGTGTCAGAAAATAGTGACCTCAAACTCCAAAGCGATGTCTTCAATTATACATACCTATCAGACTTTGATTTTCTAGGTTTATATCTATGTATGTATGACTGGATTAATTAAATCAAATGTAAATAACAATTAAGAACACACAAAATCAGGTTTATATACGCGTTGTTGGGCAGCAGCTCCTCCCAACTCTGACTCTGATGATCTGTCAGATGATCTGACGAGCAGTCAAGTAGCAATTTTGAAGCGACTGAAACGTGTCAGATGAGTTCAGAAAATGACATGACTAACTTTGAAACACTCTGAGCGAGATGACTGAATCTCTATCTCTCTGAAAAACTGTTTTAACTTCTAACTCCACATTTCAGTAATATATCGTTCAAAGTCTTTTCACATGTTTTCAGCAACTATTTTCCAACATATTTAATGTATTTTGAAAGAAATCTCAGAATTGCCTTTACATGCACTTTAAAATTACTATACTAAGTGCTACAAAAGAGGAGGCCTCAGATCAGATGATATCCCCCGACTCCATCCTCTGCATCAGTGAAGATATCAGAGACCTCAGCACGTTCTGAAGTCAGAAGTTCAAGTTGGCAGTCCTTAGAACTACACACAGAGGAGAATTTGTTTATTATGACAATCATTTCCATAAAATGCTTCTTATTAAACAAAAATCTGCCTTGTGCATGTCTCAGTACCCTTTCATTATGAGGAACAAACCGTGTAAGCTCTTCTGTTTGCCAGAAGACTGTTTTTCCTGCCCTTTTTAAGGACTGTAATAGCTGGAGCATGAAGATAGGCTTTAACATTTCTTCCTCTGTCTTCAGCACATCGACCGCTATTTCTCCCCTTAAACATCAAACTGGACGCCATTATAAACCCAAAGAGAAATTCTAAGTCACCCCATTCAACATACTGGGTTCAAGCCTTCATTTGTGGCTTTAAAGCAGTTTCAAAGCCACAACATCTGCAGAGTTGACCACTAAGTGCTTTCGTGAATAAAATCTGCTAGTAATCAAAATGAGACTCTTTGCTCCCGCCTTACTATTGTTTAACTGATATTCCCAGTCCTCCACCACCACTTGCAAAAACAAGACATCAATAGCAAAACTCTTTTTATGGGCAATAAGTAAAAAAATATGTTAACGCTTGAATACATTGGGGTAGAGTGCAAGATGGCAACATTATTTCACCACCAAACCAAACTTTTAATGAGATTTGCCTCTTTCACCTCGAAAACACACAATCCTTTATGTACGTAAATCTAGTTAAAAGCCTCCTGCCTCAAAACCATCTTGAATAACGATTCATAAACACTTTTCATCAGTTTTACTCACCACATTGTTCACTTTAATTCTCTACATGTCTTCAGGCGGTGTTCATTTCTAAAATGCTTGACAGTGAATATTTCTCCTGACAGACACACCGTTTTCACCTCGGCTATATTACTTACAACTCAAAGAGATTTCACTCACTCATTTCATTAGCCTACATCTTCCCTCAATATTTATCTGCTCCAAGCACATACAGTACTGCAACTTAAACAGCCTCAACGCAACTAGGGCAAATGTTTTAGATAATTATTCCACTAGAGGCACAGATATTCCTGGCAACATTTCCAACAGTGGGCTGTAACTGATCACAATGAGCCTTGGGAGCGCCAAACCATAAGAGATAATTACGGGCAGTTATCAAAAACAGAGATGATTCAGGGTTGACATGGTTCCTTTTCATGGAACACAATCAGCAGATGACAAATTTAAACAAATTTAACTTTACAACCCTTTTACGACCCATTAGGTTTAAAGGTCCAGCGTGTAAGATTTAGAGGGCTCTATTTATAGATTATGACAGAAATTGAATATATGCTGAACTATGTACTAACTAAAAACAGGAAGTGTTATGTTTTTAGACTTTAGATGTTTTTAGAATGAGCCTTCTATATCTACAGATGTCGTGTGTCGTCTTCCATGGAGTCTCCCATGTTGAACCGCCATGTTTCTACAGTAGCCCAGAATGGAAAACTGAACACTGGTGGCTTTATTTTTTGCAGCCACCATTTCTTTACCCACAGTGCTAGACACCATGCAATCCTACACTGTAGGACCTTTAAAGTAGGGATTTTGAGAAATATGAAAGTGTATCTTTTTTTTTGTTTGTTGGAGTTTGGACCCCATGGCTTCACTGTGAAACTAGAGTGTTGTATGCTACGCTAGCTGTTGATGATCACTAAATATTTACACTGCTGGCTGCTTGTTAAACCATTATCAACTTTTCTATTTCTTCGTGTTAAGCCTGATTTAACTGGGTGTTGTTGTTGGGTTTTTTGGCCACTTGGGGGCAGCTGCAAACCTTTCACTGATAAATTATCGCCTCATAAGGTTGATATGGCAAACGTGTTGGCAAACTTTGCCTGTTAACAAATCAAGTAGATGTCAAATGTTAGCTAGCCACCCAGTTAAGTCCAATATTCCCTTTCCATTTATTTCTAGCATCGTCTTCACTGAATCCTGGAAGAAATATTTGGCTCTTTAGCTGATTAATGCTAGATGCTAACTTCTACTTAAGAGAGGTGAGACTGAACAAAAACAAAAAGTGGCGGGACATAAAACCAAGGCAGCGAGCTGAAAGATGTTCCACAGAGCTGAGGGGAACTACATAGTCAGGTAAAATACAGTAGAACATAAAACTATTGAGTACAGCAGCTTAAAATACAGAAGATGTGACATGTGGGTATTGGGAATTTGGAGTTATTGAAAGGCACCTTTGATGGCGCTTCACGGAGTAATGGAAGTATTGTAACTTCTTTGTTTTGGAGTAAATAGCAAGTGATGTAACTACATTTTTAATTGGTAATAGGTAATGACAGATTGATTAGATTGCCCATGTAACCCACCCAACATTGGTCATTGGACAATAAATCTAAGTTAGTAGCCAGTAGCAAAGAAACAACCAGAAACACTACAAAGAAAACTGGCCTCCTGCATGAAACCGATTGAATTTACGGCTTCTCTTATCTCAGTTGATACAAGCACATGAACATTCCTGACACAACAATGCTTCTTATTAACATTATCAAGATTCATACATGGGACATCTGGCAGTTACATGAAGGACGAAAAAAACAGGAAGCAAGAAAAAAGTTCTTTCCATGTTTTGGTTTCATGCTCTTTTGAGGGTTTTAACAGAGATACTGTTCAAATTTATAGGTGGTCCAGGGGGTTAAACAATATGTGCAGCATTAACATACATAAAGGCATTTTATTCACGCTTCAAGTCAAAGTATGATGGTTTGAACTATGATGAAAGGGCACTTCTTAGAGACAATCCCATATTGATGCATTTAACGGTCAACCTCAGAAACCAAGCTAGAAAAGTAACAGATGTTGCAACCAACAGACTCTGTGATCTTCTGTCTTCTCTAGAGTCACTACTCTTCTTTTGTCACCTCTGTGTTCTTTGTGTGGCATATTTAATCGATTACACCCTCATCCGGGACCAACATTTTCAGTTTGAACAGTGACGATATTTCCAGTGGAGAATGAAACTGAAATTCGAAAAAGGAATGTGCCAGTCAGTGAAATTCAAACCTCACCAACTCCACCAAACCCAGCCCCTCACACAGAGATTAAATTGTTTTGCTCTTCTGAAACAAAGAGGGAAGATGTTTTCACTTCAATCCCCAGAGGGACCATAATGCATTTCTGAGTTGTGCAGGGGGACTGTGACGTGACTGAGGTCACAGATGTTTCGGGATACACGACTCTGAATGATGAAAGCCACTTAGGATGCATTTAATTTCACAATGACGCCTCCCTTATCGGTTGTCCTTGCTTCACTCTTGGTGTCTACTGAATAATGTCCTAGTCTTCCTAGTAAAGGCATCCATTACTGGGTCCATTTATCAAAAGGTGTTGTTAAAAACTAATATTACCTAAATGTCGGCATCAAACAGAGCCTCATTTGTTAACCTGTCAGAAGCCTTAATGATGGGTATTCAAAGGAGAGATCAGAGGTGACCGTAAATATATTTTCCAATCTATAACCACAAATCTCAAGCAATCAATCTAACAGCCTGTAGAAAGATGAACTTATCAGCAGTGTGAATACATTTGGGTAAACCTGAGAAAACTGTAAACCGTGTTGATCCCCCCCATACTCCCCCGAATGTCTCAAGTCCTCTCTCAGCTCCTGTAAAACTTAGTCATTTAACACGCAGAGGCATTTCATTGGGATTACCACTGGCCAAGAGAGCGTTTTGCTGGGGCCTGAGCAGTGCCCAGGAAAAACACTTGACATGATTGAAAAAGCAGAGATCAGCCAGAACATCCACAGAGCTTGGAGTGCCTCATCACAGAAGAATTATCTGCCTCGCCATCTCGTCTTCCACGTTTAGAACCGCATGTGACATGCAACGAGAATTTGATTAAAGGTGGAAAGGTCAGATAAGATCGTCTCAGCTCCCAAGAAGGCAGCTTAAAAAGACAAATGAGGAAAAGCAAATTTGTCTGCACAAACTCCAGACCAGAATGAACAGTGTGGCGCTCCTCCACATCAATCTTTCTCTTGCCTTAACCTTTTGCTCATAATTCTCTTCTCATCCCTGAGGGAAGAGACCGGGAACGCACGACTTTTGACCCCAAGAGACGACGCTGTTTGATGAATGACCATGGAAGGTCAGACCTCTGATTGGTATTCAACCTCCTCCATCTGAGGGTGCTGAACCAAAACGCCAGCGTGTGTCCCCCAGAGTGCAAATTACCATGCTGACTTTGATAGATACACAGCGTTGGTGGATACTGAACTTTCACTGAGGGGATGGAGTGCGAGCGTAGGCTGAAGCGGGCACTGTAGCGCTGTGGGTAATATGTTACCGAAGGGCTTTTCTGACAACCTTGGGGTGTCACGGTCACTTGTACAGACGAGGCTGACGGATGAATAGCCGCTGGGCGCTTTTACAAAGATACTTGGTGAGGTGTGATGGAACTGGAGTTCATTTCTACCACAGATCTGTCTCTCCAATACCCACCTCCACACACACACACTCTGTCTTACTCTAACATAACATACAGAGGGGTCACTGATGGTGCTGAAAAGTAAAGTGGGGGGATCTTTGACCTTTAAGGGGTGTCTGGAGATGCATACCAGACAGCACCCACTGACTGAGCTGTGCACGAATAAGGGAGGCGACCTGTTCACTGTCTGTTCATTCTTTTTATCCCCATAGAAATCAACCACATACCTTGCATATCAGTAGTTTTCACCCTGTGATTTAATACTTGATAATATCAGATTTGACAGAACTGTTGCATGAGCCAAATCCCCTTCTGAACATATACAGTATTTCAGAGTGAATGAGGAACTACCTGTCCGGTTTCTTTTTCTTTTTTAAGGGGACCAGCTGTGGTGCAACTACCAAACATTCACACGAATGATGATCATTCTTCAAGCACAGATGCATGGCAGGCACGCTCACCTAAAAAAAGCTTCTTTTTTTTTCTTGTGTGTATGTGAAACACAACAGGCCTATGAGAGAGAGGTGAAAGTAAGATACATCTAACAAGGGCCAAAAATCTGAGAATAATAAGTCATTTGGCTGAACTGATTAGTCAATGGACAGAAAAGGTATTGGTTACTTCTGTAATGATTGGCAATTAAGCAAAAATGCCACATTTTCACAAATGTCAATATTTAGGATGAACATTTTTTAGTTTTCTGACATTTTATAGATTAAATGAAGAAATGGTTAATGGATTAAATAATCTGCAGATTAACTGATCATGATTGCATGGTAACCATGAGACCTGATCCCTATGTTTGGAACCACTGGATTTACCGAAAACTATCCACAGTAGATATCCCTAACAAATTTCTGTTAGTAAAAGTCTCATATGATGATCACAAGTTATCATCATGTGTTGTCCACCTTTTCCTTTAACTCTACAGTGCATCAGTGTCCATCAGGGTTCAGCACAGGTTTTCTCAGATTGCACCCTCCACGCAGCATGATAGTGTTCACATGTTTGTTCAGCTGTTTGCAAAATGAAACTATACCTGATTTAAATTAGCTTTAATCCCCGAGTGCAGGACATTGTTCAACACAAAGAACATCTGAACCACTTCATGTGCGCGGCAGGTGATGGGACCGATGCTCTCAGTTCACAACGTGTTGAACTCTGTGGACATGGAGCATGTGGTGGGCGCTTTATTTGTCAAAAACAAACGGTTTATTTTAAAATAAATTCATTTTCCCTACATTTAAATTCCCTACATGGATATTACACGCATATAAGGGGGGAAATGAATTCAATAAGCAGCAAAAGCCAGTCAAAGTTATGGAAATACACCACTGCGGGCTTATTTTGGTCATATTACTACGATTTCACCGTTCATATTTCAGTACCCAACACTCCACTGCTGCTGGAAAATAAGCAGTGATTTATTACAGGCTATACGGGTAAAGGCACACGCAAATAAGCGGGCAGGCGCAACGACCCGTCCCCCCTCCGCTTCCGTGCGGAGGTAACAAGAGGAGATGACAAGTGGAGCAGGGGATGGTGATGGTGCTGGCAGCGGCGCTGCTGCGCTCTGTGGGCGAGAAAAACCTACCTGTCATCGTAGCAGAAATCTGCGTCCAGCGTGTTCAGATAGAGACCCACAGCCACGGCGGTGCACACCAGCTCCGTGATCATCTCTCAAAACCAAAGTGGGAGAGGAGCCGGGATAGAAATGACTGGAATCAGGTCTCTGTGTTATTGTGCTCTCAATTCAGCCGCTCGGCAGCACAGCTCTCCAGACAACGCAGGGCATTTCCCATGACATGCAAAGTGTGTTAAAGTTTGCCATATTCCCCTCTAACCCGCTGCGTTGAGAGACGGGTCAGGGTTGCTGGGGAGGTGAAGCTATCGCCGGGTCCGGCTCGAAGCTGTGCGCATTTCTGTGCTGCGGTGTTCTCAGTCAGTGTGCGCATCTCTCCGCCTTGGCACTGGAGAGAGCAGAGCGGGGAGACGCATGTGGTTTTCACGGAGGCGGAGCATGCGCACTGGGCTCTGCACTGGAGAGAAAAAAAAAAAAAGGTGGAGAGTGTTGGGAATGAGTAATTGTGTTTTTTATGCATTACTGATAGACTGGGGTATAAACATTTGATTTAACAGCTACACACTGACTCACATCGAAGAGAAAATAATGTAGTTTATCTTCTTAAAGTAGTCCACATAAACATATTGACATGAATAAAATAATTTAAATCAAATTAATTACTTCAAGTAACAAAGCCTACAAAACTGATCCATTACTTCATCTGAAATAAAAACAATATTAACTATTTATTGTGTACTTTACCATGAAATAACAGATGTTAAATCATTTTTATGTTGCATTTACTTGTAATCAGGTGAATAGTGTCTCTGTCATTCCTACTCTGTAACCTGCATGGCTGCTCCTAACCCTTTGCTGTAATTTGCTAAGTTTGCTGATGGACAGTAAAGTATGCTGCTGTGAACTATGCTGTTAGCTCAGTTTGTTAGCCGGGCTGCCCAGACTGTGAGCTCAGCAGAGCACCGGGGGAGTGCTAGCGTTTGTACCACAGGTGTTTTGGACCACCAGGAAGAGGAGGTTTTCAGGCCCGGGCCATGGGGGAATGCTGACAGGGGGCAGAGCCAATGTCATGCCAGAACCGGAGCTGGGCGAGCGGGCAATGTAACCAGGCTGAGCAGCCGTTATGGACATCATGGCAGAGGTGAAAAGACCTAGGAAGATGTTGACGAGGAAGCTAAGAAGAGAAAAGGAGAGAGTGACCGAGCAAGAACCTGCCAGAGAAGAGTAAATCTGGAACTGATTTTTAGCCGTTGGCGAAAGCTTTGCAAAATAAATGCTGAAAATCAATGTTATGATTATACAGTAAAAATAGACAGTTAAAATCTTTGTTTAATCTTTTTTTAAAACATGTGCTGTAGAGGTTTATTGAAGATGCTGACCAAGTTACAAAAATATGTTCCATGTGGGACCCATATCTGAGTAATTTTATTGTATTTTTACTGTAATTCTACAGCAACATACTATTACAATAATCTGTTGGGTATTTTAATGTAAAAGTTTGAGTAATGATGACTGTAAAATAAGTTACTGTAAAAAAAAAGTAACTTGCTTTGAAAGTAGTAGGCAATAATCCACTGTAAACTTACAGCCAAATATTTTACAGTATAGGCACTTATTATACATTTTCCATTTAATACTAAAGTGTCCTGCTAAACAGCAGAGATGGGGCTGCTGCTGTTGGCATTATCTCATTCTAACCCCAAATTAAAAATATTGATTTCTTTGCTATTCACCAGCCCACCACTGTTTCTACGGAGAGGCTAAACTGGGAGACTAGATGTGATTAATGAACCGGTGCATCTCACCCTATGGTTGAGGATACATACAGGCATAAGTTTGGAAACGTGCAGCCTGGTCCTGCTGACTACCAGCTGGACCGACGCCTGTCCCCTCAGTCGGGGCTCCTAGCAAAGAAATCCAGAGGAGAGCAGCGGAGATAGAAAAACAGATGGCTGGAGAAGGATGTATAGAGGTTGTCGGCTGATGATGGGTGAGGCTGTGGGTAGAGAGTCATTTGTAACAGTGGCTTCCAGTGACCCTGATGCTGAACAAGACTTGACCTTGACCTCATGGAACCTGCTGGAGGCAGACAGCTGTGTTTTCGTTCCTGAGATGTATGTTGAAGAGCTTCCTCTTCTCTGTCAAGCGTTACCTCTTAAACATCTTAAAATATGACCATCTCATTGTTGGTTTTGTCAAATTAGGAGAACATCATCACAACATATCCAAACAAGCTCGCACTCACAAGATGCACACTGTGCCCTCGCTCTGCCCCGTAGGGACAAGCTGCTCTGTCTTGCAGTCGTCACAAGTGATTAAGGGATTAGCTAAAGGAAAAGAGGGGGAAATATTCCTGTACAGAGTGTAAACAGACCCACGGCAAAACAAACACATTACATATGAACAAGTGTTTACCCGCTCTGACTGATTATCTGCTACGTCCTCACCGTGGCTGAGCGTAATGAATATACTGCTTGCTCTTTAGGTGTAAACAGGCAACAATTCTAAATAAAAAACATCCTGTTTTGGTTTTAGATGTGAGTAAAAGGGCAGCTGAGGGCCCTGATGAACAGATGAGGAGGATTCATTCACCATGCGTGCAGTGTTTGTTCCTTTTATCTCTACGTTTCCAAACTAAAGTCTAAATATGCGTCACATTTGATGAATGTATTTTTCTTCTTTCATTTCCTCTTTGGTTTCCTCTGTTTTAGGAAGTGGCAATCATTTTTAGATCTTATAATTTAAAGCGCATGGGTTTTCTCATTTAAACCATATTTTGTTCTGCTCATCGACAAAGCAAATGCTTGCATATTTTACTTGACAAGTGTCCAAACTCTTCGTCAAGGCCTTCAGCATGGGACTTTTTAGCTCAGCTCAGCACAAAAGGCTGGAAATCAGGAGAAACAGCTAACCCGGCCTGGTCCAAATGTAACAAAAAAGCTGACTAATTAAGATGTCTATTAATCTGTTTGTTTCGTTTAATCCGTACAAAAAGTTTAAAACAACAAGACTTCAGGAATAAGTAAAAATCACAACAAGCTAGCTGTGCCAAGTCTTTAGGCCATGTTACGTTAACAGGCTGCTGGCTCACGCCTTATAGTTAGCTTATAAAGATGAGGGTGATGAGTATCTCAAGGCTGTGTTCAGACATAAAGGGGAGCACATTTTTGCCTTGCATCATTTGCACAAACTGCTGGATGGTTTTTGGAGTGCAGATTGATTTGCTCCAAACAGTCAGTGTCCCAATAGAACAACAGTTACTAGCTATCAATAGACACACCAACCATGTATGCCAGAACTCAATCTCGGGACCCATCGGCCATTGTCTGATTCAACGATTTAGCCTCTGGGCGCAACAGCCAATGTTTCTGGGCTTCCGGTGTAGCCAGCAGATATCCAGAAAACGGATAAGGCCAAGACTTCCTCCGCAGTCCAGTTAGCAACTTGATAAACAAGAATGATCAGAGAGACACATTTTCTGCTAATCTAATGCAGATAACTATTAATAAAAAGCTAAACCAACGTCAGACAATAACCGATGGCTTCCATTATTGCATTTCGGTCAATGCGTTCCACGGACTGTTGCAAACAGGTTGGTTAGTACTACTCATCCTACAAATGGAAACACTTGCAGTCCCTCACTGATAGATTCTGCATTCATATATCTGTTTATAGGGAACTCATCAAAAACTCTGGTTGCTTCTGTTATTTCCCTCCGTTTTTTCCTCTCATCTCTGTATGTTTATGAAGCAGATTCATAAAGGCCCGGGATGTGTATGAATTTTTCAATAAAACTGAAACATTTTCAAGATTGTCTCTGCATCTATTTGCCCCACTTTAGGCGAAGCGTGTTTCTTAAAATGTTAAATTATTCCTTTTAGCATCATTATTATTATGCAGAATGTGTTTTCTGTTTGTTTTTAAGTTCATATATACAATTCAAGAGGCAAAACTGACTGACAATCCTTTCCAACAAAGTATACTTCCATTGATGCTGTTTCTGAGAGATTTCCGCTCCCCTTTAAGCCACACAGAGCATGTAATGGTAATTTCCCTGTGCAATATACTCCGGAACCACTGCTTCTTCACCCCAGCAGATAAACATCACACAGGAAACAGATAATCACAGCTGGAAGGGCCGAGCCCGGACCGTACCCTCACAGAAATAGCACACTCACGGTATTAATATCAACACTGAAGCCCAGCAACCTAAAATCAGGGGATATCGCACACCAAATCAAATCCACCCCAGTTTATGGAACATCCACAAGGGTGTCACCACCTCGTTCTGCTCAGGAAGATCAGAAATATAACTGATGATTGTTTGGATTCTGCGCTGAATATAGATGGATGAGTTAATGAGTGTTTGTTATTTTACAGTTACTGTTAACTTCCCTAATGATGTAGTGGGTAATGGCATGAACAGTGGGTAAATGGACTGAAAACAGATTGCAAATTAAAAATAAGGATGAAATAAAAAATCATAATCATGAAACACAGCTGCTCACAATGCCCTATTATCATTACTGTATATATATAATATATTTGATGTGTTTTGGAGTGTGAAGCTGCCCTGTAGATAAGGAATAAAAGGGGAGGTATGCTAAACCTCACTGTTTAAATTACCTACTGGCTTTTCTACTGATACTACACGCTTCCTGGCTGCAGCGATACTGTAAAATCCAATTTATACAACTCAAAGCAATTTCTTACCTCAGGAAAGTCTTTAAACTCGATGACAGTAAAGGACAGTACAATTACTGAGTGGTTTATTCTACATGACAGGAAAAGAATTGTGTTCCACTTCAGTTTCCTTCTGTCACATCCATTAAACATCACAGTTTGTGCCAACATGATGTATTTTAAATGTATTTTACAGTATAGAAAGAATCTCAATAGCTCACTGATTTGCAGATTCAGGACCTATATTCTTCAAACAGGTTATTCAAACAAAGCAGGTGTTTGAATCAGGCTTTATATTAGAGGTAGGACTTTCTACAAGCATAACAGTGTTTTTCGTTCTCTCTGACTGTTTTCAGTGACTTGGCAGATGTTTTAGATTGATCTAATTTGATATTAATCTGGATAACATTGCAAAAGAATGGGCAAGATTAATGGAAAATATGAATATGAGGGACAAGTGGAAAACTACGATGTTTCACATTGAAAACATTGAAAACAGCAGTGTTTCTTGAGGGTGACATTGTTTGAATGGAACATTTATCCAGCTTGACGTGCCTGTTTACAAGTCCACAGATACATTTCTGACAGGTGTGAAATGCATTTATGTCCATGTGGGCACTTCAGTGAATAAATATGCCATGACATGAGGTGATAAAAGCGATTTTAATCTAAAACAAGCAATGTGTGCCCAGCTCCACGTCCAGCCAAATCCCCTCTTTCTCACAAGCAGGGCATCTGGCAGAGAAATGTAGTCCGTTCCTCACTGGAGGGGCATGATGATGGCAGCCAGGGCCACTTCCTGGCACCCTTCTCTCGATGGCTGTGTGCCCAGGCCCCAAAAAAAGAATCCTAGTTTGTGCTCGGGACAGTTAAAACAGGACAACATGATGATTATGCTCAGATGGAAGACATTAGGAATCGGTGTATGAGTTGGTGTAGAAGTAAAGGTGGGTTAGTAGAGCGTGCATGCGTGCGTGCGATGCTTATAAAAGACCTTTTAATGGCTTTTTCGCCATCGCCATGCTTCCTGACATTTAACAAACGATCACTTTAAATACCCCACTTCTTTCTCTCGCTCCTTTTCCTGATTTTCAAGTTGTGTTGATGCTCGATAAAGCCTGCCACTTCCCTTCCAAATTTCACCCTTTGATTCTCTAAGGTTCATTAATTAAGAGTCAGTCTCCCCATTCACACGAAAGTCCAAAAACACAACATTCACCAGCTGAGAACTAATTATGTAGACATTATCGGACGAAGCCTACAAACTCCAAATAGGTGCCTTCCTGTTCATAACGTTGGAGGAACCCTGAGATGATTTTTCAAATCAAGGAGGGTAGCAGGAACTTGAGTCATATCCAAACACCACCGTGAGAAACTGTGAGCAAAGGGCTCAAGTGTTTGACGCACTCCCTGCACTTCCCCGCCACTTCCTCTCATTCCTACCTTGCAATGAAAAGTCATCTGATGTGGGACTGCCTTGCATGATTCCCCATGCAGACTATTTCTGTCTGCCCAGCATTCATCACATCCTGTAACCATTTTCCCTGACTTCTGTTAAGTGCAAAGTCAGGGAATTATTGTTAATCTACTTTGTTGCCTTGATGGCTCTTGTCGTTTGTTTGTGTGTATATGAAGAAGGCCATTTATCATGTCATTTTTCGTGTCTCATGTGGGCACATGAAAGAGGATGTGCCAGGGTGTGTTTATATATACATACATGTGCGCAAACATGCGTGCGAGCGTCAAGGATAGGACAGGTTGACAGGACATGACTCACTCCGCCACAACAAAACTGAGCAACATTAATATCCCAAAACAAACCTTGTTCCCATCTTGAACTGCTTGCATTCGTGTCAGTCCGATTTGGCCACTAGAGTATTCTGTCAGGGTGAAACACGGTGCCGGATCCAAACATGGTCCAGACGCAGCAGAGAGCCACACCATCTGTCTTTACCGAGATAAAAATAAAGCTCTGGGACACAGTTCCACCACAGCGACGTTGACAGACCTATGGATGGCCTACAGATGTGCAGGCAGCTGCAGCTACAGTGACAAATAATAGAAGCAGCGGAAGATGTGATAGGACCAGTACCGCCCAGTGGGAGAGTGTATCACATTGCCTTCGTTTCAGGCTAATTTTGTCAAAGATAGTCTCCATAATTTTGTTAAAATGGATGTTCCTACAGAGCTTTAATCAACACTGTTCATGTGCACAGCTGCTATGACCATTACTGACTCAGTGGTGGGTTACTGTGAAACACACAGGGCAAAATATGACAGAATTAATGTTCATTATGGAAGTGAGAATCTAGATCAGTGGTGCCCACACCTACAGTCCTGTCAGATGAACTTGAACAGATGAAGATCTCCTTCATTAATCCCACTCATCTGTTTCAAATGTGTTTTGAATTGATTTTAAATTGGATGTCATTTAACTATTAATGATATAAAAATGGATATTGCTCTACGACTTGGAGTGGCTGAAGTTGGACATTTTAACCAGTCCATTATTTTTAGCCCAGCGCTAACCACTGCACCACGGTGCCGCCTCTAACTTTAACCGCTTATCTGTTACTTTTAGTTAACTATTCAAACCCTTACGTCAACAAATATCTTGTAACTATTTTTATCTGGTTGGGAATTTTCTTTGAGAAGGGTTAAATTTGAAGCAACTGGACTTCATTAAACGTCTCATCCAAGAGGCTTCCTCAGTTCTGACTGACTAGTGGGGAAACACAGGTATTTAGCCTTGGTGGGATTGTTAACCAGGCCATTGTTTCAATTGATTCTTTAGTGCTCCTTGTTGTCCGAGTCGTTAAGGTCACCCGAGGTCTGGTGTGGACGACAGTTGCTGGAGTCACATGACGCCAAGTGTGAATTGTTGTCCAGTCTCCTGGGAAGGGATGAAAGGACAGCATTGTAGGTGGGGGATAAGTGCTGTCAAAGGCTTCCTCCTCTGTTGAGGGATGGTTTCTCTACTTTTACATAACTAGCCTCCTTAACTCCTCCCTATCCAAAATTTGAACATTACTGTCACTAAAAGAGTGTCCTTTGTCCGTGGGGTGTAAGAAAACAGCAGAGTCTAGTCCTGATGAGATGCGTTTGTTGAGTGGCTGTTTGGTTTTACCAATGTATAGGTCTGTGCACTCCTAACTGCTTTTCTAGGTGTGGTGAGTGCAGTCTTTGGGATATACTGGTTTCTGTCGTGGTGCGTTGCCAGATTTGAAATGCTTGTTGAAGGTCCTCCTGAGTTTTTCAGATATGAATCACTTCGGGAATCACTGACCTGCACGCCAACTCTTTGTAGTATAAAAGATGACAGAAGAATGAATTTCAAGTCTTAGAATATTACACACAGAGGTGAACATTACCTCAGTGTCAAAGTATCTGTAAGTTATTTTGAACTTGTCACATTTCAAAGAGTTTATTTTAATGTGTAAATTAATTTAATAACACTGGTTGTAAATTGACGTCTTTGGTTCCCTAAATGCTCCGATTACCACCTTAGCTCTTGTGTCTGTTTTCACTCAGCTTTAGTGTAATTCCCACTATCATAATTCATGTGTGTACTCAAGACTATATAACATTTGTTAGCAAACATGCAAGAAGAGCATGATTTATTAAATGACTAAGGACAGAGAAAAACAGAAGAAAAGATTAAAACAGGGTCAAGGGCGCCTCTTGCCCCGTCTATCTTTTCCCTTACTTCCTCTGGTTTAGGAGCCTAGAAATGGGGTTTCCAGACCTGTCAACGGAGGGGATCCAAGCCTCCCTAAATCCCACAATGCCCCTGGCTCCCAGGATGGTCCTTAAAAACAAGTATTTTCTCAAGCGTCGCTGAACATAAAGACAAAAGGCTGAGACGGATACAATCCGGATCAATCAGAACAGACCTGACAGTTTTTCCATGTGTTTTGAGCATGTGTTTTCATGAAGACCACAAGGTCAAGGCTAAAAATATTTGAGATTTATTTTTCATCAAAAACAGCAAAGTATATAAAAGAAAAGATAGATTTTACTGAAAATGATAGAGACGGCAAGAATAAATTACATGAAGTTAGATTAAATCATACATATAATTAAAACAAGCAGGAGAGAATACATACATAATACAATCACCCCTGATTGCTGATATAATCATGCGTAATCATGACCGGCGAATTATAATCATATGCATATGTATAAGTTCATCAGCTAGAAGTTCTGTCTTCATAACCCTTCAGTCCAACAACAGCGTAACATCTCGGTGACAGCAGGGGATCAAAGAGTTGCACCAGTGCAGAGAATGATAAATCCTCCTGCAGGACACAAAGACACACACCCGAAAAACAACAAGACACAATGAAACGGAATAAAAAACACATGGACATAAAAATCCCGACCCTCCTCCCAGTTTGGCTTTGTGACCCCTGGCATCCTCTGATGTATGATGTTCTCGCTATTAAAGATTTCTCTATTGAATCCGCAGAGAAGAAACATCTGTAAAAATATTGTGTCAGGTGGACTCCTGTTCATGTGTAAAACAAGTTTGTCTTACTTGATGGCTTGCTGCTTAGTCATACGTCATTTTGGAACAGAACGGAGAAAGTCTCCAGCCACACAAGCAGCTTTTTAAGCCATGCGACATAGGGAAGAACGGGAGAACCTCCAATTTTCCTAAATTGTGTTCACACAGTACTCCGTGCTAATCTTCTCGTCACATAATTTAAATAGCCTATGAGCTACTTCTGCTATGTTAAGTATTTTGGAGAAGTTCCCCAACAAGTGAAACCAGATACAAACACTGTATATCTGCTTGTGAATTAGCTGGAATGACTGAATTAGTGTTGATATCGAATAAGAGCTGGCTGCCAACGATGGAGGCTTTGCAGCCATGTTGGCACCATTTTGTTTTTGCTTATGTAGTTCTTTCCACGGAGTGGAAGATATCATCACTGTCAGAAATGATATCTCTTGGAACTTGGAATTACAAGTCAAAGGCTGCTGTGAGTGTTTTTCCATTTGTTTTCTCAGAAATATCATCTGAGCTATGTGATGCAATATCAACAAACTGATATTAGCATGCTGTTGAGCAGGTGTAATATTTTCCATGTTCTCCATGTTAGTTTAGCACGTAGAATGCTAACATTTGCTAATTAGCACTAAAGAACAGCTGAGGCTAATGGAAAAAGCCATTTCTTTTGTAGGTATTTGAGCTATGGTTGTGGCTCTTTTCCAGTGTGAGAAGACGTTAAGATTTCCATTTCCTGTGACGGTCATAGGATATTTCAAAATGTTGGAACTTCCTCAAAATGATCAACGTTGACTATTGGTTGCAGGTGTGAAAGTCCTGTGTTTGACCCATCAAACCACAACGTCCTCCTCTCAAAGAAGACTTGTTTGCTCTATATTATGTTTATTCTCTGCTCCTTCTATTTAATTTAACCAAAACTTAACAAAATACGTCACATTTCTTAGCATGTTCTCGTGTATTGTGTCCTCAGGTATTGAGTCATGAACCAAAATATTGGACAAACGAAAAGTCAGGGGATCACAGAAGTCTTTAAGAGTCATACTCTGGGGATCATGAATGTGTGTAAAAAATGTCATTGCAATTCATCCAGTAGTTGTTAAGAATTTTCAATCTGGACTAAAGTGGTGGACCAACTAATAGACCAACATCCCATCCCTTAAAACAGCCTTTATTGTTTGAGGAACAAAATCTCTTGAACTTGCCTTTCAGCAGACATCACGTCCACACGGAGACATGGTATATGTGTACATAACTTAATAAGTGCATCATTGTTTGACTATCAACACTGGAGCAAGAGCCTGAAGACTTCATGGAAACATACACAAATGTATAGCATGTTTCTGGATGATGATCGCAGCACTTCTTAAACAACCTGACGTGTATGTATGTTTCTATCCTTGTTGAACTGAACCTGCTTCAGCACACTTATCATCATATGGATCATATTCACATACATCCATCACCTCGTCTTTTTCTTCCACCGTTCCTCCTCGAGGGAAATCTCTCAAAGCGCTGACCAGCGCTCTTGACGTTATATAGTTTGATTATATCGCCCTATTAAGGAAGTCCATCTGACAGAAGTAATCACAGCTTCAAAGCTTTCTGCTTGTACATATCTCATCACAATGACTCAGACTACAGATTAGCATGTTGTGTTTGGCTGCCGAAGCATTAGACGTTAAATTGCAGGCTGGCTTTAATTTAGCCGACACCTACGTACATTATTGTCAAAAAAAAAAAGTTTCCAGATTTCAGCTCAGATTGCTGCATCTTTGCTTTCATCATCTGGGACGTAAATTTCAAATCCCAATCAATGAGCTGTACGAGCAAATTATAAGGAAAAAGGATAAGCAGTGCGCCCAGTGTGTCACATGACTGCTGGTTTAAATCACTGTGAGTTATGATGGCTCCTGTTTCAATGTTAGCAGTTTGGGGGTTTTATTTTTCTTTTAATAGCACTGCATTACTAAATTTCAGTTTGTTCTCAGAAGGAAAATAAATCGAAAACAATCAATCTTTTTTATTTGTAATAAAATATGACAATCTGCTGGATATCTTTCTCTCATATGAAAGAGAGTATCTTTTGGCTTTTGAACTGTTGGTCAGACAAAACCTCTGTGAGCTTCTAATGGGCATTTTTACCATTTGATGAGTTTTTTTTTCAAATTTTAAAGATCAATTTATTTATAAATTAGTTGCAGCCCTAAATGAAACATTTACCAAAGTTTCCCTTTAAGTGGGTTGTGGACAAGGAAATCCATCCATCCATTCGCTAGGGTCGTGGGGGGACTGGAGTCTATCCCGGACAAGGAAATGTAATTCTGATTTAAGTTTTTCACAAGTTTTTTTTATACATTGACTTGTTTCAGGACAGTGAAGTATTTCTCTGGCTACAGTAGACAGCCAGGGTCTTCCTTTCTTTGTGTCTATTCAGTCTGACCTCTTGAGTATTCTAGGTTCTGCCAAAGCTCACAGACAAGTCTGGCTGAGTTGTTCTGAAGCATCATGAGAGCCTGAGCCACACCTCCAAAACAAATTTTGCAGTCATAGACTGAAATGATTTTACCTGTTCTTTCAGGTAGCAGAGGCGATCGAGTAGTAGCAGACCTTCAATACAAGGAGCCAGGGCCACCTTCAACTACACAAAGATGATGACATGAGAGAAGAAAGAAATACATATTTGTTTGTGTTTTTCATAGGGATCTTTCCATCTATCTAGTACAAACTTTCCTGTAAGTTGTCCATTTTAGTCTACTCCCAATGCTGAAACTTTTTAACAAACCCACCATGACTTGTGTCTTCCCAGTAGCTGGTGGGCAATCCCCAGAAAACATTTTACTGCTTTATGTCACGAAGGAAAATTGGTATGTTGGTTGACACCACAATTAGTGGGCTCAGCTGAAACCAGAGGCTGGTTTTCTTCCCATTCTGTACAATCATTCCTGTATTACTTCCCTGCAGAATACAATGATCTCACTTAATGGTCTGCAATTTATTGGCATTATACATCTCATTTTACAGGAATGAAAATGTTTAACACAAAGCAGAGTTTAAAACAGGTTGTTGTGGCTGGAAGTATCAGATTTAAAACACAAAGACGTGGCACAGGTCGGGAAGATGAACCTACCATGTTAAAGGCGTGCATCTCGCCCATTCGCGGCCTGTATGCGTCATGGTATTCCTGGATGTCGTCGTCACAGAGCTGAGGAGAAAGAGAATAAGGTGCTTGTGAGTCACAATATGAGGGATTTTAATGTGAGTACAGGAGGATACGAGTGAGAAATGGAAAGAGGATGAAGGGGGAGGCAAAAGAGAGAGAAGTTTATGTCTTTTGGAGTTGTGAGTGACAGAACACAGACAGAAATACGTCATCCCTGGATACCCAGGGATCAACTCCTAAACATTCTGGTGCCTGGCAACATCCTAAACCAAGAGAGCGAGTATCTCAAGCACCTGTATAGTTTACTAACCTGACATGAATTGTAATATTTAAATAAACACCAACGAGGAAACATTTCTCCTCCAATTGTGCCAAAATAACGAACGTTCCTCCTCGTTCAGTATGTTTGTTTCTGGAAGCCGTTCTGTAAGATGACTGTAATATTCTGGTCCCAACCTTTGACTCATCCAGTTCCAGTCTGCGCAGGGCTCGACGAACGTAGTCCACAAATGATTTAGCCTTTGAGTAAACGTTTCCAACTCGCTTTTCACTGCAGAGTAAACACACACATGAAGTAAATCATTTCTGAGTCCCTGAACGTTTCATTTCTGCTCACTGGAACAAACATCTCCTCTATCCTCATGTTGTGTCTCCTGTTTTTTTTTTTTTTTTTTTTTTTTTTTTTTTTTTAGAATCACAACTTAGCAACCAGGACCTAAAACCTCTAAAAAGGACTAAACCGTGATGAATAGGTGCTGTTTGGACAAAAGTAATGGATTTTCGATCCTGATCTGATGTTAGTCATTACACTGAAGGTCACAGAGCAGAGGGAGGGCAGGTAAAGATCAGTGTCTGCACAGAGCACATCCAAGGAAGTGAAATCTGCTTTTATAACGAAGCATCATCCACCAAAGATCTGGAAATTCCTAAAAATTCTCAGTCATTAGGAATGCAAAATAACAACCGCAAATGACCCCAGAACTTAAAATTTTATGTTTAAACCAGCAGGTTTTGACTTTTAAAAGGCAGCAGTTACTCATGTTTGGAAAGTTAAGCGTAACAAACTGCATCGAGGCCAAACTCTGCCTTTTTTTTTCATGTTCTTCATGGTACTATATGAGCAGAAGAAGTTCATTTCTATGAAGAAACAATGATAAGTCCATTACGGATGCAACTTACTTTTTTCTTCTCATTATCGGACACATATTGTGTCTAAAAATCGAGAATCAGTGACAATCTTCTGTCATTAATTGACTGCTTCGACTCCCATCATGTAAGAAGGAGTGCTACCGCAGGTCCTTCATTCCAACAGCTGTCAGACTCTTTAACACCAGCATGACTTTTGTCTATACATTTCTTGTTTCTGAGTAATTTCTTATCCGCTTTGTGAATACGAGCTGCTGAAACGAGTGAATTTCCCAGATGTGGGATCATTATCTTATATATTTAGCATTAATTTCCTCACTTTTCTTCGTGAAACGGCTCCCTTCCTTTTGTCATTGTATAAAATCTAAGAAAAACAAATTAATAGGTTGATAGATTGTTGCTTTGTCTGACTTAATGACCCAAATATATTCTATTTAGAATCACATAAACACATTTGAAAAAACTGGAACTCGGCAAATGTTTGTCATTTTTGCACAGTTGCACGTTTTCTGATCTTTATGGCCCACTTTGTTTAAATCTATCAAGTAAAACCCGGTCTACTGCTGCGTATATGTGACGTTTGTTTGCAGGTTTTAGTTCATTTGTAGCCCAAATAAACCAGAAACAAAATCTTTTTCTGGTTCAGAGAAAACAAGAACAGCGGGTGAGTTTTTATCCTT
The DNA here is from genome assembly GCA_033000465.1 of Sciaenops ocellatus. NCBI lineage: Eukaryota > Metazoa > Chordata > Actinopteri > Sciaenidae > Sciaenops > Sciaenops ocellatus. The sequence continues at coordinate 13,826,492 of CP136889.1, forward strand.
TAGACTGCTACTGAAGTGTCTGCAAAGCACATGTGTGGACGCTGTGAAATAATTTACATCATAGAAAAAAAGACAGAAGATAGAGAAAATATTTAACCTGCTACACACTTGCTGTAATTCCTCATATTAAAGTGATGCCAGATGTAAACTGCTGCGCGTTACCTTTTAAAGGCGCTGTAGTGATCCCTCAGAATAACATGAAGGACCGCTCTGTAAAACAGAGACTCCATCTGAATCTGCAGAAAAGGTCAAACATAACTTTTTGATTCAGCGTAATGCAGATTTACCGTATATTCCACGTGAAAAAAAACGTAGTTATTCCCATGTGACTCATCAAGCATGTGTACCAACAGTTGATGAATATTTCTGACACTTCCCCGAGCCTGATGCAAGACTAGCGAGCAATCAAGCTGGCCCCAGTTTCAACGAGCAATCAATCTTACCGTGATTGCATTAATATTTATAAACATTCCATATTAATGGCTGGTGGTATCGTGTATCAGCTTTGGCCTGCAGCCTCCAAGCCCCCGCATCTCAAATAAATACACTGTAGTCAATCACGAATTTACAACAATAGCGGAATTAACGGGCTGATTGTTTGAATGCATGCTGGAGATCTACAGGGAAGATAATACAGACTTGAGTGATTGAGAACACCCATGTTTGTGGATTGAAATTTGACAGATTTATTTTGATGGGTGTGACAGTTTGGGGAAAGACATTTTCTCCCATTCTTGTGCGATGAGGACGATTAATTTCTGGTATTGATTACAATTAGTATGCATGCCTTACTTACCCCTTGGCCAAGTGAAACTCTCTCCAGTGCCTGTTTTTGTAGAGAAATGTGAGTGTTAAGTATTTCTTGGAAAAAACTGTAGTCAAAAAGGTAAAAAAAAACAAAAAAAAAAAACACTCCCGACGCTCATTAAAAACTTCATCCACATGCCCTGCTTCTAACCTACAGTTAAAGACTGTTTACTATCAATTCATTACAGATGCTTTTGGTTCACACTGAGTCATCCCTGACAATGGCTGTTAACGGTCTGAAGATCAGATTGTTCGTGTGAGGAAAGAAGCTGCTGTGCACATTTTTCGTGGCGTCATTCAAACTCACCAAACACGCAGACATCCTGGCGTTTCTGCCGCAGAACCAGGACTGTTTGCGGAGGTACTGACTCAGAGGGAAACCACACACGCCGCCCAAACGCTCTGCGAGGGAACACACAGAGATAAAAAAAAAGGGGGGGGGGGGGGTAAACTGATTGAGGGGGTTTCAAACAACTGCAATCAGTTGGTGTGAATTTTAAGTACGCCAGGGAAACTTCAACATAGCAGGAGAGAGGAATGTTTTATTATTGATTTATTGAAGACAGAGAATCTGTCTTAAATCATTTCAATCGCTGTTCAAATAATTAAGTAACTGTTCGTGTGTTCAGTATTAGCCTAAAGGTTTGACATTTGGGGAAAAGTTTAGTTTTGTTGCCCAGAATTATATGAGAACCACTCCTATATTTGTCCATTAAATGTGAAGCTACAACCACCAGACTGTAAGCTTAGTTTAGCTTAGCTTGAACGCAGGGGCAAACAGCTAGCTTGGCTCTGTATAAAGTTATACATTTCAACATTTAAAGCTCATTATATCGCGTTTGTTTTATCTGTACAAAAACTGAAGTGAACAAACAAACAATTTATTGTTTTACAGTAGATCATGTGCAAGACTATTAATTGTCCAGGCGCAGTGGCTTCCTAGCTAGCTTAGCAATAATATTCACTTTTGTTTTGTTCAGCTTTATACCACAGTTTATAATATACTAAAAAATGTTCATTAGTGAGCTTCAAAGGTGCTAGTATGTGATTTTTTTTGGGACAGAGCTAGGTTAGCTGTCTTTGTGCTAGGCTCTGTAACGTCGCGGCTGCAACGCTGTTTTGGTCCATCCTGCACGCAACTTCAAACAAATTATTCCTTCAATGCAAGTCTTTGAATAGAAGACTAAAGATAAAACATAAGTTTTTAAAAGTCAGAATTGCTGTGAGAGCAGCAGTATGCACTGCTAACTATAGCAGAGCTTAGCACGCACACATACACACAGACTCCCAGTGGAAGGGTACTGAGTGTGGCTACTTGACAGCCTGCCATCCTTTTCATGTCATTTCGAAAAGGGTCAGTGGCTGAGGCCAAGGCCCACTGAATCCACAGGGAAACAGTCAAAACAAGCGGTAATAATAACATGTGCAGCTGCGGCCGTCCGGTCGGCAAACTGCTCTGGACACGCTAACACGTTAGCAGTCAGGTTAGCTTCCGTTGTACCCGCCACACGGCCCGCTGACAGAGCCCTTCGGAGGTGACTGAAGTGGACGAGCCTTTCCTCCCATCTGAAGCATAGATTACAGCACGTACGCAGAGCTGTTTATAGGAGCCAGCCTCATGTTGGGTGCAGAGTACACATCTGAAGTGGCCACGTACATGCCCTACCATTCAGAAAGACAAATATTTCTGATGTCCTTGTGCGCAATTGTACACTTGCAAATACTTGAAGAGCCTCAAGACCTCAGGTGCCCGAATTTACTCATCTTAGAGCAGTTGTTGTTGTGAGTAAACAGCATGAGACTGGACTGCACGTTAGGTACTGAACATGGATGATGCAAGTGGTTGCTTCATTCCTAAATGAGTAAATCACATAAGTGTACAACTGCCTTCTGTAATGAAGCTTTTCAGCTGTTTAGCTCCTTTTTAGGGTGATGTAGGCCACCACAGGAGCTGGCCTGTGTCCCAGACTGCACTGTAAGGCCAACAGGGGAAGAGAAAGTACGTGTGTGTGTGTGTGTCTTTGTTCACTTCTTTTTAAAAGATCAAGTTCGAGAAACAAGCATAGAGAGGAGTGTTTTCAATCAGCTGTCGTGATATCATTTCTCATTCTTGGCTGAAGCTGCGACGGCGCCCCGATGACGCGAGGGTCGAAGGTCGTGCTGTTAACAAGAGATGACGCGATATTGTGCCGACTGTAGCGAGGGCTCTTTTCTCATGGATACGCACGGGCTACAGTCACAGCATGAGGACACATGTAGACGATTTCATACCTCATAAACCGAGCAGTGAAAGAGCATGAAACGAGGATGATATCAGTCTATTATTCTACGTTTTGGAACCTGAATTCAACTCTGAGGTGAGGCGGTTGGAGAGGACGACATACAATCTCCTCGTTATGGAAGTTCGTTCTAACTAAATAACAGCCCTATTAAAACAAGATTAAATACCACACACTAGCTGCAGAATCATTCACTTCCTATTGATTCGCTGCTAAATTAAAAAGGTAAAAAAAAAAATCTAATTTTCAGCGGCCTTTAACAGCCATCCTAAATCCATAAATCCACTCTAATGGCTCAAGCAGCGGCTTTCTGAGCTCAACTCAATCTCCAGAATGGTAACTTGGCTGAGTTTTGCAGACTCTCAGTGGAACATTTGACTTGTTTACAATAAAATATGAATATAAGTGTTGATGTGGCTTTTTGTGGGAAGATTTCGATGTGGGTCAGAGTGAGGAAGTGAGCGCTGCAGGTATCTGAGGTGGGATTAAGGGACGTGTGAGAGTGAAAAAGAAGGAGGGAGACAGAAATAGAGATATAGACGGTGAGATGTGTGCACAACGGAAACCATATGTTCCCCAAAAACGGGTGGAGGGAGTGTGTTTTTGTGCGTGTGTGTGCTTACCCTGTCCGGCAGGGTCAAACTCCTCAGACAGCAGGTGATAGCAGCAGCCCACGCTGCAGACTGCGGCCAGCTCCGCTTTAGCCACAAACATCCTCAGGGTGCTGGGAGCCAAGTCGCCACACGTGTGCAGGCCGACCATGACCGCATCCTGGAATTCGGAGAGAGCGCGCGCGGAGAAAGGAGAGAACAGAAGGAGACGAGGAGGTGAAAGGAGCGGTGGGGTGGAGATCGATGGTAAAATTTATTGATGATGACGCGCTGCAGATTTGGCACCGCAATAACATACAGCACTTGCTCCACTAATGCAAACTCCAGCCGCTGTGACCGACTTGTAATTTCAGGAGCTGTTGTGGGAATCGTGCTTTGCTACTATTCTGCACGGCTGGCCTCCTTTCTGCACGACCGCCACTGCCCAAACATTCAGTAAATCTATTTTCAATGTTTGCTTTTTACATTCTGAGTTTGGGTTTGCTCACCTCCAGCTCGTCGATGAGCTCTCGGAGCTCTGTTTCCGCAGTAACGTAAGACGTGAGGGGTGAAAACACGGTGCTGGCGCTGTCGGTTCTGGTCCGAGCTTTCCTCTCCAGGTTCTCCCTCTTCCTCCTCTCCCTCTCCTCGGCACTCAGTTGGCTGGGGGGAACTCTGGGGGGCGTATTCTGTATCACATCCACTGACAGGGCACTAAGGAAGAGCTCATCTGTCTCTGGGTTTGACTGCATTTCCTCTACAGGGTTGATACCTGATAGGCTGCTTAACACTTTCTCCTCCTCGTGTGACACAACTCCCGCTCCATCACTGTAGGAAACATCATCGTCTCCGTTCTTTCCTGGCTTTATTTCTACCAACTCCTCCTGAGGTGAATGTGGGGCCTCTTTTTGTGCCTTCACAGCCTTGCTGTGTTTTTGGTACGCCTTGGAGAACTTCTTTAGCTTCCTGTTCCTTTCCTGAGCTCCGTGGGTGTTGGTGCTGGAGGAGTCAATGCCATAGACCTGAAGGCCGTACTGCAGAGACAGGAAAGAGCTCAGGTAGCCCTTCCCAGAGCCTACATCTATAACCTGGGTGAGACAGAAAAGATAGAAGGACAAATTAAATCCAGAATCAAAGATAACATTTCATTTTAACTTTAGAAATGTACCTGTTTGACTCCACAGTGCTGGGCGAGACAGGCCACCACTTCAGACATGGACTGGACCTCATGAGATTTCTTACAGTTCATGAACTCGTCTGGCTCCAGCTCAGCGCCTGAGTACGACAGAACAAAAAAAAAAATTCATTCAGATGGACATTCCTGGACAATCCTTGACTGGTTTCCTACTCTCAGCATGAAACACTGTGCTCAGCTCAGCTGTCCGTTCTTTCCCTACCTGGGTTTTCCCAGTTCTCTCTGAGGGCCTGCAGTAGCTCATCCCTGCTCATACACACTCCAAGGCCAGGGAGTGAGTGAGCCTTGGCTGCATGCAGAAGTTCGTGGGTATCAATCAGCCGGTTTGTGTCGTTGCAAAACCCGAATGTGGTCCCAGAGTTCTCTATTTAGGGAGACAGACACAGGAATAATGATAAAAGTAAGATTCAGACATCCAGCATTGAAAAATTACATAAAAATCAATGGATCAGACACAGACAAAAATAAATAAATAAATAAAAAAGACTTGCATGCAGGTTTGTGAAGTTTCAATCTCTTTGTAAAATGTGTTTTATGTTTCAAACCATTAAAAAGATCTGACTGTTAAAATAAGAAAACTTATTAATAGATTAATTGACCAGAACAACTTCTGGGTGTACAGGTTTTGAAAAATTAGTTCGACTGTTATTTATGCAGTAATAGACATTTTTCACAGCAGCCATGTCGACATGAAATAGTAGGATAAACACAGGTGTTACCAATGATACAGATTACGGTTCTGTTCCATTCAGGTCAGACAGAGTCAGCGTGCTGCTGTGCTGCATGTTAGCTCACTGGAAAGTCTCTGCTGCAATAAATGGAACGGAACCTGAATTAGTATTATTGGTAACACCTGTGTTGACCCTATTATTTCATGCCAAAATGGCTACTGTGGAAAAAAGTACTGATAAATATATATGAATATTTGCTATAATACATGGATTTTGATCCAGATTCCATGCAGAACTTTTCTGGGAATGGCTTTTTCACAACCTGGCAACCCAAAAGCATTGGATGGATGGATGGATGGATACTTTTGTGATCTGGAGGAAAGTTCAAGCATCCAGTAGCAGCATGTAAACATACAAAAAATTAAAAGCGACACGGTAACCATACATTACAATTAACCTATTTATTGACTTTAAATTAAACCTGCACAAAGAAATTAAGCCTGTGCTAAGAAATGAAACAGGTACAGAGAAATTAGACGTGTTAAGATTTTTACAAATAGAAAACTGTTCAAAAAGTTAAAAAAAATAATAGAAATAAATTATTTTATATAGAAATAAGAAATAGAACTACAAATAGAAATAAAAAAAAAAACAAAAAACACAATTAAATTAGGCTGTAGACCAGTGCTCTTCAACCCTGGTCTTCGGGGACCCCTGCCCTGCATGTTTTAGATGTTTCCTGCTCAAACACACCTGATTCAAATGAGTGGCTGTTATCAGGCCACTGCAGAGCTTGATGACGAGCTGATCATTTGAATCAGGTGTGGTGGAGGAGGAAACATCTAAAACATGCAGGGCAGGGGTCCCCGAGGACCAGGGTTGAAGAACACTGCTGTAGACAATGAATGAAAGTCTCAGCATTTAGAAGATGACAAATGAATGACATGTCCAGGAATTAGTGAATAGTAATAATACATTAAAAATATATACTAATTTGTTGTATGTATATTGTTAGTTGTTAGTTACAACTTAGAAAACTTGCATACAGTTTGGCACCCACGCTGTTATTCTACAAGTGTTCATATTTGGAGAGCAGCTGCAGGCTGTCGCGTATTTACCTTTTGCTTTGTGTTCTGGCGCCCTCTGCCGGTCACTACATGAGCCGACGGCTGACAGCACCTCCTGAGGTGGTACGGCCATGAATCGGTCCCACGCGTCGTGAGTGTAAAACTCCACGGTGTGAGCATTGGCGATGCTCAGAGCCGTAGCCAGGAACCGTTTGACTTCATCTATCCGTCGTTGAATTTCCGTGAGGCTGTGTGAGGAGGATGTCATGTTAACAAAGAGCTCTGCAGAGAGGACCTGAGTGAAACATGCAGGGTCAACTCCTGGTGCACGTCCAGGCGTTAGCAATCGAAAACACGGTTCGATGATTTAGGGAGGTATGCTTCAATTTTTAGATAAAATACACGGTAGTGTACTTTCAAGTGGAGATATTTACGGTGTGCCAAACATACAATAGTTTTAGACAACCTTTGTATCCCGTTATTATGATTAATATGACTAATATCCTAACGTATACGTTATTAACAAGATACATTCAAAACTAAGTTGTATTCAAGCAGTTTGTCCAGTTATTAAGAGCCATGTTGGTGTACACATTTGTCCACAATCGCATGAATGTTAAAATGTCCTCGTGTTAAATAAACGAACCCAGAAATTTAGATATATTTGTTTGTAGATCGGATGCGCCGTAATCGATTTTTCACGTCTGCCGTGCGACGTCATTACCCCGCGCGTGTGCGTCGTAAGGAAATGGCACGCTGATCTGATCCCCCCGCATGAGTTTTTTTTTTTTTTTTTGGTAAACATTTCACGTTTGCTGAAAGATTTGAGCTCGAATGGCACCGACAGATCGAAAAATGAAGAGTAAGAAGTTCACAGCGAAAGATGGCAACTGGAAGAAGTCCAAAAATAACACACAGGGTGTGAAGAAGAAGAGGAAATGGGTCCCCGAGAACAAAATATTCGAAGGAAATCTGAAGGAAGGTAACTAACTACAGCTCTGTGAAATAAATATGTACACTTAACATTTTGTTTAAACGCGCTTTTCTGGATACTCAAAGACACTGGACATAAAAAGAACACCAAAGCAGCAAAACAACATAAAACAGTACACTAAAAACTCATTAAACTGAGCTGAACATTAAAAACAACTTTAAAAAGTGTGTTTTAGTAAGTGATTTGAAGGTGGGCAAGTCAGTGCAGTCACGGATGTGTTTGGGGAGAGAGTTCCAGAGGGAGGAGGGCAGCTACAGAGAAGGCTCTGTCGCCCCCAGGTTCGGTGCTGGGTCCTCGGGCGGTGGAGTCAGGAGGTTCGCCTCAGATGAACGGAGGAGGCTGCAGGATTGGATTGTGCATGGGCGATGGAGCAAGTCAGTGAGGTAGGAAGGAGGCCTGGTCATGGAGGGCTTTGTGTGTGTGTGTGTGTGTGTGTGTGTGTGTGTGTGTGTGTGTGTGTGTGTGTGAGGAGGAGGAGGATTTTGAACTGGGAGCCAGTGGAGGTTCTGGTAGGACGGGAGCCACGCGGTCACGGGTTTTCATCCAAAAGTCTTGGATGTGCTGTAGTTTATGCATGGTGTTCCGTAGAGGATGCTGTTGCGGTAGTCGTGATGAAGGCGTGAATGGAGGCAGAGGAGGAGAGTGATGGGTGGAGGCGGGCAGTGTTCTTGAGGTGAAAGAAGGCAGTTCTGGTGATTTGGTTTATGTGACGTTCAAAGGAGAGGTTATTGTCAAAGATGACTCCGAGGTTGCGACTGTGAGGGGATGGAGACGGGGTGGAGTTGTCAATGGTGAGGCAGAAACTGTCTGTGGTTTTGGTGAGGGTGAGGGAATATAAGAATTTAATTAATAGATGGGATGTTTTTATACTGACTGTACTTTTATTTATACATCTATATAATTGAATCTCTAAATAAACATCAAGACATCTCTCAGTTATAACTTGTATTTCAGTGTGACAAACTTTGATCCTCGCTTACATCTTTATTAATGTATTTCACAAAATATGTTCATGTTTTAATAAATTTGGCATATAATGGTCCATCAAGCAACCCTCGATTTAAATAAAATATCAACTTAAAGGACCAGTGTGTATGTTTTAGTTGCATCTAGCGGTGTAATTGTGGCATTGCAATCTCCTCGCCTCACCCTCACCTTCATAGTCTGAAGGAGAAACAACAACAGCAGCAAAACACACGAAAGGCCCCATCTAGAACCTGTGTTTAGTTTGTCCATTCTGGGATATTATCTTACACACTGGACCTTTAATGTTTCATGATATGCTTTTGTTTTCTCTTTCAGGTCAAGGGTTTGCTTTTAAAAGGAAAGAAAAAGTCAAACATGAGTACAACAAGCTGCTGCGTAAGGAGAAAAGGAAGAAGAACCCGGAGACCAAACCGTTGTACAAGGACGAGTACCCGGAACACCTTAGGCATCTATACATGGCCGAGGCGGAGAAACTAAAGAACGAGGCCTGGACCAATAGAATAAACAGGAGTAAGCTGAGGATGAAAGGGCACGAGAAAGGAGAAGAGACAGGTGAAAATGACGCCGCTGCACACCAGAGTGAAGCTGCCGATCCAGATCCGGATGTTACTGGTGAATCTGAGCTGGCGGATTCTGGCAGTGGGAAGCCTGAACCAACAGCAGCCTCAGAGAAAGAAAGGTGAGAAAACATTGAGACTTGCAGCTTTAAAAATAAGTTTCCCATTCAGGGAGCAGTTTAGGCTGAATTTCTGAAATTGTGAGTGATCTGAGTTACTTATATAACTGGACAGAAATGATAAATTACTACCTAAAAGCTATGATAAAGGCAGTGAAGTGCTTAATACTGTGATTTCACTTGAGTTTGCGTCAGTTGGGTCTAAAACAAGTTTGAAAATAAAAAATGGGGGCGTGGAGTTTACCTGATCTCTGTAGCCTGCTCCTGAGCTCTGCTTGAGACTAGCAGCTCGAACTGTTTGCACTATGGGTAATGTAGGCATCTGGATTTATAGAGGAAGAATGCATGGAATGAAAAAATGGTGATATCTCTGCTTCTGCTCTCGATTTTTGATCTTTCCATCATGAATTTGACGAATGTTATAGAAGTGCAATGTTAAATCAGCGGTGTACTCTTTTATTTGGCTATTACAACATCTGATTAATTATATTGATCAAATTATTGCTAGATTTATCATTTCCATGTCTTAAATGATCCTCAGTGGTTTTCAGGTGAAGGTGAAATTCTTCCAGAAACCACAGAAAATCATTTTAAGCTTGACAATATATATATATTTTTTCTCATCCGCCGAGTGTTTAAGGTCAAGATCTGAAAAGGTCTGTAAAGATTTTCAACCTTTCAAACTACCTTTTGATAATATTTTCTTCCAGTCTTCCAATGAGCAACCGCATGAGGAAAAAAATGCTGAAGAAGACGTCCTATCAGAAGACAAAAGAAGAATTTGAGTCAATCAAAGAGAAACGGAGAAAAAAGAAAGAGGTGATGTTTTTCTCTTTTATTGTTTTAAAAAAAAAGGTCAGATTTTGTTTTTTGGTGACTTCAAATCAAATCGCAGCTTTACTTTCTACTGACAGGTCGTCTTGTTATGCTTTTTATTTATTTTGTTCTGTTTTGATCTCAGGAGTACCTGAAGAACAAGCAGCAGAGAGAAGAAGCCATTCAGAAGTACAAACAGAAAAAGATGGAGACGTTTCAGATGCTGAGCAAAAAGACCAAGAAAGGACAGCCCAATCTGAACCTCCAGATGGAGTATTTGCTTCAAAAGATCCAAGGACCTAAGAAATGACTCCCAAGGCAGAACTGATACTGGAGAATCACTGGGAAAAGAGTGGACTGTGCCTGTATTTGGATTTTAAAAACACACTGTTGTGAACGATTACCCGAGGACAACCACAAAAGCCACTCTTCTCAGTGGTGCTTTCTATGTAAAGTGGTAATCTAAAACCAGTTTGCCGCTTTACTTCTGCTTTTTTTTTCTTCTGTAAAACCAAAAGCTGGGTCCCATTTTAATGTCTGGCCACAAGAGGGCGTTGTAAGCTATGAAGAGATGGGAAAACATGTTCATGTAAGACATTTTATCAATAAAAGTTTCCTGTCAAGTTCTGTTATTTTTAAGTGGCCGACAAGTTTCAGTTGCAGGTAATTGCCGTGACACAAATAATTACTCGATAATTAGTAATGTAGTAACAACTAATTTAACTTTATTAACCCTTAAACACTTTAAAATTATTTTGATGCCAAGCTGCCTCTTTTAAGTTTCTAATAAAACCCATACATTAATATTTGCATCCATTAATATTCAACACACTAGTGGTCTTAGGGCTGCTGTTGTCATAGCTACAGGGGGATGTAAACATGTTGCATACCCGTAGCTTGCATAAAGAGAGCTCACCCTGCAACCCCTCTTGTCTCTCAGTGCGGGAGCAGCTTGTGGACGCAAGAGGCTGCAAAGCCTCAGGCTGCTTCCTCATGACATCACATGGTTGCAGAATGACTTCTCTAACATTCATCAGTGAGGCAAGACTTCCTAAACACAGAGCGCGGTCACTGCTCTGTTGATACTTGGAGCGGAAAAAAGGCTTCAGTTTCTTGTGCGTATCATTTGTAAAAGGTAAGAGCTTTCCTTCTGTTTCTGGTTTATTTAAAGAAGTGATTTGTAGTTCACTGTAAAGTCTGTTAAAGTAGGAGCTAATTTTGGGAGCAGAAAGAAGCTTGTTGTACAGAAATGCCCTCCAGACTTAATATTTAGAAGAAAATAACAGGTTTTGACAGTAATGTTATCAAGCAGAGGGTAACATAATTGAGGCCTGTGCAAGAAGGGAATTTATTTGTATTCAAAAAGTCACCTGATGATACTAAAAGGATGTATTTAATGTCCAATCTTCACTTTTTTCACACTTAGTTTTATTTTGCTGCAAAGCTGAAACCCATCATCTCGCGAACAAAACAAACCTTTCCATCTCAACAAATCTGTTGACGCATCTTGACCTCCAAATCACACATCTGCCTCTCATATTTCACTTTATAATCCTTTATTTAGAATCTCTGACAAGACAAACTGCACCCGGGCTCTTAACAGTGCAAACAAGGCAGCACTTCTAAACCTTGTTTGAGTCACGAAAGTTGTGCTGAAAGCAAGAAATGGCTGTGAGAGCACGGAGGGGATGCATTGCGGCTCTTGCAGTCTTGCAGGCATTATGCCGTCATGTGTTCTGTATGGCGGGGTATTAAGATAATCCTTTGTACTGTGTTTACATACCTTTTGTGAGTTGCTTAGTAGAAAAGGGAAGTACTGTATAGTTGTAACAAATGTGGGAGTGTTGCATTAATTTTTTCATTGCTTGTGTAACAACGTTTTCCCTCCAGTTTTCTCAAAAGTGTCACCTTTCCCCATGTTCTCTCTGTCTTACAGGAGCCCCCAACCAGTTTTGAGTATATGTATAACCCACAAAGTTATCGGCAATCTCATCATCTGATGCTACTTCCTGTTTCTGTTGTCATGGTGACTGTAACAGCCCCAGAGCACTGGAAACAGGCCCAGTGAGTGAGGCCTGATGTCTGATTCCACCTCTCACTGCAGATGAAAGACACGCCGCTAACCCACCGTGCTGCCTGACTGTCCTGACTTAAAAACAAAGAGTCCCAGACATGGAGGAGGAGGGCAGGGTGAATGGCTTTGGCCTGAGACCAGGAAGGAGAGGCTCAGACTGGGGTCACATCGCCCTGGTTGACAAGACCAAGGAGTTCTTCCGGACCTGCGATGTGGAGGGGAAAGGCTTCATAACCCGCACAGATATGAGGGTTAGAGAAGGAGGCTGTGTGTGTGTGTGTGTATTTAGCGAAAGTGTGGTGGAGTGACTAAGGTTAAGAGATTTTCTTAAAGATTAATCTGCAGGATGCTTTATCGATTATTCTGCAAATCTTTGGTCTATAAAATGTCAGAAATTTAAGCTCAAATGTCTTGAAAATGCTTTTATTGTCCAAACAACACTTTTAAACCCAGAGATATTCAATTCAAGACCAGAAAAATATATTTTTCCCATTTTAGTGTCTCGAACTTGCTAAATTTTGGCATTTTTGTCCTGATCAATTATCAAAATTCTTTGTAATTCTAATTAATTAATGCTTTTTATTTAAAAAAAGAAGATAAAGGTTCCTTTTTTTAGTACACTCACTCAATGCATGGATACTCCATGAATGCATTAAGCCTCCACTATAAGAAGAAAAACAGGTGAAGAGGGGCAACCTTTTAAAGATGCGGCATAATTTAGTGTCGTGGTGCTTCACCGACAGTGAATGGCAAGCAGGAAACGCTTTCTTTTTCATGTTATATCACCAGTGTTAAATAAGCACTTCACCCACTCAACGCACTCAACCAGCGAGTGCAGTGGCAGAGTAGCACCATTGATGGAAATGTTTATGAGCATAGGTTCAGCTCACAGGCTGGAACAATACACACAAGCCTCTTCAAAGCGCTAACAGTGTCCGAGCTGTGTTGTCAGTTAATTAGGACAGGGCCCTTGTGAGCATCATGCCTTTTGTTGCTGTTGTTTGTGTTGAGGGTTTCCCAGAAGCACAGCATGGTGACATATAAAACAACCACTTTGTGCCAGTGTTTATTCTGTGCTTGAGTTATAATAATAATACAATACAGAGCCAGATATGGCAGATTTAAAGCTCCAGTGATATTTCTTGATTTAGATATTAGTTGTAGTCTTTAAACAGGTTCTAATCTAACTCCTAACCATGTCCACAGTCAACTATGTACAAGTTTTTGTATTTCTGACAATGTGTGTTCAGGTCAGCTCAGTACAACAGCACTTAAACGTCCTGTGTGTTTGTGTTTTCTTGGCAGAGGCTCCACAGAGAGCTGCCTCTGTCTGCTGAGGAGCTGGAGGATGTGTTTGACTCTCTGGATATAGCCCGCACTGGTTACCTCACACTGGAGGCATTCTCCTCTGGATTCAGTAGGTGTCCCGCAGCCTGGTTTAGCTTGGTTCATACAGCTTTAAACAGAATTCTGTCAATCAAACATGAAGTAAATAACAATCAAGTATGGCATCAAGTGGAACCTTATGATTATACTATTTGTTTTGTTTTTGAAGTTTATAAATGTTTAAACTTGACTATGTAATTTTAGCTAAGCAGTGGCTACTTGTAGCACAACACTGGCGTGATAATTGCAGGGTAATAATACATGCGAACAACAGTAGGACATGTACACTGAGTCAGTAATTGCACAATATCTCGCTAAAGTTTGCTAACATTAGCCACCAATAAATTACTGGTCATACCAGACCAAGTAAGGCTATAGCAGGAAAACCCCTGAGTGTACTGAATTTAAAAAAATGTGCGTTGTCTTACTCATGAATTAATCTTTTCATTTGGAGGAAGAAGAAGTTGTTTCTTTTCTCAGAAGTTACAAGTCTAGCATTAAAACGTGTATTTAATTTATTTATAACGTATTCCTGGTTTACAGCCGATTGTGTAGCTGTTATTTAATTGTTTATCTTTAAAGTAGATGTCACTCTTCTCCTTTTTTCAGTACCGCTTCCCTTACAAGTGTCTCTGTACAAGTACAGAAAAGATGACAGTACAGATGTACAACAGGAAAGATGACAGTGTGATCTGTTTTGTAAATTTACCATCAAGCTAGAGATAATGTCTGAAAGCTACTGAAGTGTTGACCTTAAAAAAACAAACAAAAAAAAAACATTGCTGCCACCCTGTGCTGGTGTATCTCAGGTCAGTTTCTGCATGGCCGGAGGATCTCTGTGGGTGATGATCAAAATCAGGCCCCCAGCCCTGTCTTTAGGGCCAAAGAAGCCCTTTATCAGAGCCAGTGGGAGGCCAAGCTGTCAGGAGTTGAAGACGAGGAGGAGGGGCACTTCTGCATGCTGCTGGAGAGCCTGGGGGCCAGTAATGTGTTCGAGGAGTGAGTGTTATCGCTGCAAACCTTTACGTGTATAGGTATTGTTTTGGTGTGTATTGCACATGAAACATGCAGCGTGACTGTAATCCATCCAATTTCACTAATCTCCCTGTGCGTGTCCCTCTGTTTAGTCCAGGCGAGGTGCGCAGTCTTTGGGCCCAGCTCAGGCGAGATGAGCCTCACCTCTTGTCCAATTTTGAGGAGTTCCTTGCCAGGGTCACCCACCAGATCAAGGAGGCCCACCAAGAGAAAAAGGAGATGGAGAGTGCCCTTCAGAGGTACCTGAACAGGACACAGCTTTCTAAAAAAAATTTCTAGCAAGACAAATGACAAGATGAAGGGAGGGAATGAACAGGGAAGGAAAACATTAACATATGGTATGCAAGAACTAAAGACTAAGACTAACTAAAGAAATGTGGTGTTTATTTACTGCTGCAACAGTGAGCGTGGATCCTGGGTTAAAAAGGCCACGTTTCTCAATTGGTTCCCACACTTAAAGCGTTTAAGAAGTGTAATTTATGTACCACATAAAGCAAACATTGTTCTCTCTCGTTAGCCACCTCAAGAAACAGTGACATAACATGTTTGTGTGTGTGTGTGTGTGTGTGTGTGTATACTGCCTCATGCCGGGCCCGCAGCCTGAGAGCGTTCGCATGGATTTACCTGTAATTCTCTATAGAACAACCCCTTTATCCGTGTCCAATGACCACTAATCTGGGGGCACGCTCTGAAGTCTGACCACCTTCTGCTGGTGTGGTGGAAATCGATTTTTATTACACCTGATGGGGAAATGAAAAAGTATATAGTAATATATATGTTGGTCAAGATATTTAATAGATTTGCTCCCATGATATGCAAAGCAACATGTTTGAAGATGACGTCAAATTGCAGCTTAAGTCAGTGTGACTTTTAGTTTTCCCGTGGCACTGCATGGTACTGTGCTACAGCCTGTTATTCCTCGAGACTTTACTAATTGGCTGTTTGGGTCTTAACAATTGTCGGAGGGAATGTAAATACCACTCAGTATTCTTTTGAAAATGAAGCTCAGCTGCTGTGTGTGTGTGTGTGTGTGTGTGTGTGTGTGTGTGTGTGTGTGTGTGTGTGTGTGTGTGTGTGTGTGTGTGTGTGTGTGTGTGTGTGTGTGTGTGTTTGAATATTTACATGTAATTGCAGATACAGAGGGTGTAATTCGAGCTTAAGTTTAATCTAGACAACAATGCTGCTCTGTTCCTATATTGTGTCATACCGTACGTTTTTTCCTGAATATTTGTAATATCTGGTACTGTCCCTCTTTTCAGGAAAGCTGCGACACACGACAGTGAGATCCGTCACTTATATGAGGAGATGGAGGCGCAGATCAAAAACGAGAAAGACAGGCTGCTACTAAAGGTACGAGAGCTCGAACGCAATAAAAACCAACCAAAGCGTCAGCAACAACAACAACAGCTGTTACTCAGAGAAATCTTTACAAAATCTTGACTTTGTTTTGTCCCCCTCGACTCAACAATGTGCTTCGCTTATTGTTCCCTCTCCTTGATGTTTGCGCTTCACTGTGCAGATGATGTGTGTGATGTATAGAGGCTGATGATCTTTGTGATAAACCATATTTGCACATTCATAGTGTCTGTATTTTTCAATGAGGGAGAAGGAGTTGGTAGTTGGAGTTGGAAGAACCATCTCAAACAAACTATTGTTGTTGTTGAAAGATGTCTGGAGGGGATCTTTAAACCTAAGTCATGTGCTTGCTCCTCAACACTTTTGACTTTTAACCTTTTCTTCTTCTGGCCATGCAGGACTCTGAGCGTCTTCAGTTACGTAGCCAAGACTTGGAGCACCAACTGTCTTCAAAGGAGAAAGAGCTGGAACATCTTTTCCAGAAGCAGAAAAGAGTGAGTTCATTAAGTTCAAGACTCAAGACGTCCATTAAAAAAAATGCTGTCTGCTATGTTTGACTAAGAAATAGCATCGCACATTTCATTCCTGTCATTATGTCCCTCTCTCTCCAGTTAGAGCACCAGTGCCACGAGCTGAGCAGCGAGAGGCAGGAGAGCCACGTGGAGAACGTCAAGCTGAAGATGACCAATGACGAACTGTCCCGTGCGCTGGAGAGCACCAGCCAGGAGCTGACGCTGGCCCAGGAACAGCTGGCCATGCTGCAGGAGCAGGCCGCCCGGCTGCAACAGGAGAAAGAGATGTGGGTAGACGCGCATATCGTTTGCGAACCCTAGTGCAACATAAAAGCAGCTTTAACTTGATGATAAATCCTTAAAGAAGTGAGGACATTAGGTTACAGAGGGTGTGTTGAGGGTTTGTCCTTCTGTCTTGTTTCAGGGAAATGTACAGAGTAACTGAGGGACTGCAAAGAGAGAAGCAAAGTCTTATGAAGCAGCTCGACCTCCTCAGGTATGATGACGATATCCCATGAGAACATATCAAAGTAGTGTGTAGTAGTCAGTTTGAATCCTTTTGGCTTCTTGTTCAGTCCTAATTGGCAAACCTCTCAAATCTGGTTACAGTAAGTGAAAGACTCGGATGCTTTTTATGCTTCAGTGCTTTCTTTCCGCAGCAGATTCCATCTTCATTAATTTCCTTTTTTCATCTTCCCAGAGAGATGAACAAACATTTAAAAGACGAGCGAGACATATGCTGCGGTGTAGTGAGTATACGTTTAATCTGTTTGCATTGCAGCACCACCTGTCATGGCTTTTACCTGATTGATAAAATACCGCTGTAACACAAGCATACATTTTGTCTAAATAAGCCTCGGACCTCACTCAGAAAGAAGCAGAAGCAGAGAGCCGGCCTCGCCAACATTTTCGATGACACCAGCCAGCCGGCGAAAAGGTGATTCATTTATCTTCTGAGTACTCTTTAGCACAAATCATGTCCGTCAGAGTGTTTCCTGTGTGACAAAGAGGAATTTCAGCCTCAGTGTGATCTGAAAATCATGTGTCAAAGGAGGAAAAACAGAGGATATCTGATTCTATACACTTACAACAATCAACTGAATCAACATTTTAGTTTTTAGACTCCAGATTTTCATCTCGAGCAAGTGAATTGATCCAGTATATCCTCTGTTTCTCCTGTTTTTTTAAAGAGCCCCACTGTTGGTGGATGGGTCCTACCAGTCTCTGGAGGCCTTGCCTATAGAGCACCTTCAAATCGTGTTTGTTGCTTCCTCCTCCTGCAGTGAGGATGACACCACCACCTCCACCACCACCACCACCACCACCACCACCACCCCCTCTTCCGCCAACACCGTCGCCCCCCCTGCGTGTCAACAACGACCCACATCGAGGAAAAACTCTGGCTTAGCCAACGGTTACGCCAACTCCGCTCTGCCCAAAGTGCACGACGCGAAGGCAAAGGCCAAAAAGTCACCTGGCAAGATGGCTGCCGCTAAAAGAGTGACAGGGAAAGACAGAGTGAGAGCAAAGAAAACCGAAATTGAGAAAAGGACAGGGGTGGAAGACGAGGTCTTGGACGCCCCTCCAGATGGGTGGCCCCTCCGTCGAGTCATCTCCATTGAGGAGGATCACCTGCCCCACTTGCTCCAAGGAGGACCTCAACCGTTGCTGCATCAGCTCAGCGAGGAGGAGGACGAACTGGATGATGAGGAGGATGAGGACACTCAGAGTGAAGTTGAAACAGGTGTTATAGCTGCCACTCCACCCTCTAGTCATCCTGTAGTCCCCGTGTCGGGAGAAGCTACTCCAGAAATGAAATCCCGCTTTACCCGAGCGAAAAAGATGCCCATGTATTCAAGAGGACAGCCTGTCGGGAAGGAGACCCAACAAGTACGTCTACAGCGTTGAAGCTTCAAAGCTAATGAACTAGATAAAACTAACCAGATTACCATGAATTAATCTTTGCCTGTGTTTTATCTTCTTCAGAAGACAAAAGAAGGAGCACTGTTCGCCCCAGACCGTCTGTTCAAAGTGGTCCTGGTTGGCAACTCGAGCGTAGGCAAGACATCCCTTCTCCGCTCTTTCTGTGAGGGCCGTTTCCACCCTTCCACAACTGCTACTGTGGGTGAGAAGAGAAACCCTGGAATAATATTGTATGCGTGTACAAAAGCATCGAATTTCGAATGGCACGTGCGCGTATGTGGATGCTAGCACAGAAGATCGGAGGGCGACTTAACATCACATGAAAGGGCTTGTGAAGTCACACTGCCTGTCTAAGAGCCCTGGCACGCATTGTACCGCAGATTATGTCACTTCTGATGAATTTTTCTCCTTGCTTTCATCTTTTACCAGCCCTCACTTAAGCCTTGTTATCTCCACTTTGTTCCCCCACCTCTCCTCTGAATTGAGGCAGTCAGTATCACGCCTCGC
This sequence comes from Sciaenops ocellatus, assembly GCA_033000465.1. Lineage (NCBI taxonomy): Eukaryota > Metazoa > Chordata > Actinopteri > Sciaenidae > Sciaenops > Sciaenops ocellatus. The sequence continues at coordinate 13,845,367 of CP136889.1, forward strand.
TAGACCCCCTAGTGGCCATTTTTTGTCTCTGTCGCTCTGTCAAAAACAATGAATTTAAGCTAAAAATGAGAATGGTGGTTGTGTTATGTTGATGTTCATTGTGTCTTGATTAGGTATTGACTACAGTGTGAAGACGCTAACCCTGGACAATATGCAGGTAGCGATGCAGCTCTGGGACACAGCAGGTCAAGAGAGGTTAGTTTCTACTGACTTTGCTAGATACAAGCATATTTTCACCTAAAACACAGCTTGTAACCTTTAAATTCTTATTAATTGTTGTTTACTAATTACTACCTATGCAAATTTGAATAATATAATATCCAGTTTCCAGTATAGACAGTTCTTTAGACATAGTTTTGCAGTATTTTGGCAGTAGCTTAAAGTATTTCTGCATCCCAGGTAAAAATTAAGAACACTGTAATCTACTTTAGGTTTGGTGTTAGATTTAACTGCTAAAAATATATTAAAAGTGTGTTTCACTGTGCTCCTTTAAAGGGTATCATTCCTCTAGTACAGACATGTCCAAAGTCTGGCCCAGGGGGCAAATCACACAGCTTCGTTTTTCTAAGCTTCGTGGCCCACAGCTTCGTGGGCCCACAGCTTCGTGGCCCACAGCTTCGTTTTTCTAATATATTATTTATGGGCTGCTAGGATTGTCAGACACTGTATGGCTGGCAGATTTAGCTTTTTTGGTTGACATAATGAAGCATTTGAATGTGCTAGACGTTAACCTCTAAGGACATAACTGCTGGTGTTATGTACCTGTAGATGTGACACAAAATATTACTTTCTGAATGATCTTGTTAAAGAGAAGAACAAGAGCGACATCTTTTAAACTTAAATGTTAACAGACTTTGCATTACTCATAATAAGTCATGTTTAGAATGAATATGAGGTGAAGATTTGTATCAACTTCATACAAACTTTGTGCATTTGTATGTAACTTTTATTATTTTTCATTCTTAAAATGTTAATATTTGCCCCCTGGGCATCTTCACATTGTCAAATCTGGCCCTCTTTTTGGACACCCCTGCTCCAGTAGTACATCAGCATATCTCAAGTGTACTTTAGTGTATTTTTCGCTAAGTGTACTACAAAGCAACACATACTGTAATGGTGTACAATTAGTAGTATTGTTTAAAAGTGAGATTTGATGAGTTGACTGATAGAATACTAATGGTTGTGTACAGTAGGTCAATGTGGTGACAGTCAAACTTCTTGTCACAGGTACCGCAGCATAACCAAACAGTTCTTTCGCAAGGCAGACGGCGTGGTGGTGATGTACGACGTCACCGTGGAGGAGAGCTTCAAAGCTGTGCAACCCTGGCTCACCAATGTCCAGGTGTGACCTTTGACCCGAGGAAGTCCATGGAGAGATGGAAGATTTACTTGACAGTGTCAAGTTTATGTCATGTGTAGTCTTTGTAGTGTTCTGTTTAGTACTCTCTCTTTGTGGAATCACTTGCAGTCGAATCGTTTTAGTTTAGTACAATAGTCCGCTTTCACAGCCGACATTTTAACTTGTCATAACAGGAAAAGCACAGACTCTGTTCGATTCAAGCGTCCCAGTAAGCCTTGACAGCTGAGCCATTGTTACTTTAATGATTTACACTTCTGGTTTTCTTACTATGACACGTCAAAATGTCTACTGTGAAAAAGGCTCCGCTAGTCATTGGACTACTTTTTTTTTTCTCCAGGAAGCAGCAGGAGAAGGGATCCCCATCCTCCTTTTGGGCAACAAAATGGACATGGATGGAGAGAGAGAGGTGTCATTCAAAGAAGCCGATCAACTGGCCTATGTGAGTTCAATTCAAGGCTTGTGGATCGTTTTATTTCATGTGCAATGGCGCAGCTCTATGACTGTTCTAGTAAAAAAAAATGACTGCAGCGCCACTAAAACTACTCATGTTGGATTAATGATTACACAAAGATGCTGACAGTTCTGGTCATGACCACCAGTGTGTCTTGAATCTGATGAATTTCTGTGCATTTCCTGTGTAGGATAACAGGGTGATGTTCTTCGAGGTCAGTGCCTACACCGGCAGGAATGTGACAGAGTCCCTTACTCACCTGGCCAGGTAAGATCAAGGCTGTAAATTAAAGAAGCGTGTAAAATAATCAAGGCTGACACGGAAACAAACGCAAGTACTTAAAACCTTTTGTCAGGAAATTGATCTGATTGACTCATGCAGTGTTTTTTCTCTCTCTGTCTTTGCTCAGAGTGTTAATGGAGCAGGAAGACAAGGTGAGAGACACAACAGTCACCCTCAGCGCTCAACCCGTAAAGAAGAAAGCCTGCTGCAAGTGAAGTGCATGCTCAATTTACTGAGTTCTGCCTGGACATTGGATTTGCAGTGTTACAAGATGACAAATCATTCTCGGATCTTCATCGTGGAATGAAATGATGTCTTCATTTTGGACCAGAAATGCAAAACATGTTGAAGTTGACATGAAGGACTGTGTTGCCCATGTGAACATGAGAGCTGCTGTCAAGCTTAAATGATGAGGTTACGAGGGAGAGCTTGTCTAAGGAAATAACAAAAGGCGCGTCATTTCCTGTAAATAATGTTGCCAGATCACAGTAGTGCTGTTGATGTCAAAGATTTGAAATTGAAACTTTATTATAATTACTTTACGTAAGAGACAAATCATGAATATACTGTAGCTTTGTTAGCGTTCAAGTCTTAATTTCTCTGTATTTGTCTAGCAGTGTATGTTAATGTAGTTCTATTTTATGTTGAAGCTGAAGGTGAAATAAATGATTTGGAAATCATTAAAATAGACGTTTAAATGAAAATCACATGAGAAAAATTAGACCCGATTCTTTGACATTTTATTTATCATCATGTTCATCTTTTTTTCATCTTCTTTCTTTGTCTGATCTCCAGAACAAAGCGGTACGTGACATATTGCATCTGTGTTTGTTACTCTTCTGAGGCATTGCTCTGTTTTATTCTGGCACCAAAGTACTGTTGCTCTGAATTATCCTCAATTAAAGAAATTAATCAATTACATTTCACACCTTTCTGAAATCAATGAAGCAAAAACAAAAACTTCACATGCAAAGAATAAATAATAAAATAACACACAATTGATTACTGTACCCTTGTTACGATTAAACAGTGCGTAATAAATCTTAACGAATGACTAAAGGAAAAACAGATAATGATGTGCTGTAACCCTTTCGACATCACACAGATCAATGCTTTTCAATTAGCTGCACTAACGATATAAAGACTCATAATGCTTTTCATTTTATACTTAAAATAACAAACTTTCCAGAAACGAGTGAGAGAGAAAAAAAAGTCAAGTTCGTTTAGGATGTTACATTCAACGATGTGCCAGAGTCCATCAAGTTGGTACAGGTGATGGCACTATTGCTGATAGATACTTGCCTATTCGGATGACATCACTTAGGTGCTGGCTTGATGGCATCCAATCAGATGCGTCTGGTCGCCCCTCGCTGGCCAACTGGAATGCTTGTTGGAGAGCCTGTGCCCTCCCCCTCCTTTCCAAGCGGGTCCCGAAGGGCTGAGGGTAGTCGGTTGGTTGTTGTTGTTCCTAACGCATTTTGTAGTCGTGGGAAATGGCGGCCTCACATAGTTGTCCTTTAAAGTCTAGCTCCAGGGTGAACTCCAGGTCACGCTATGAAAGAAAAAACAATATTTAATTCATTTTTAATACATTTAATGGTATATTTTGCTAATAATGCTAAGGTACTTATACTTAAAGGAATAGTGGTAATAGTCTCTAGTAGTAGTACTGTTATTTTAGTTTGTTATTGTACAGTTCTAGAGGTTGACAAGTTTTCAGTGTACTGCAGACATTGGCGCAGAGCCACAACACATATACAATAATGAGAAGAAACACTGTTTTCCATGTCAATATGAACACACCTTTAGATGAAATCTTTGCTGGTTGTCTGGCAACTGGTCCCAGCCAATAAATGGTCAGTTTTTGAACCCATTAAACAAAATAACATGTTATTTATTGAGCTTTATATTGAGCTCCTCCTCAGCCAGAAAGCAAATAAGCATATTTCCCAAATTGTCAAACTATTCCACCACTGTATAAATCTAAACTAGTGACAATGCTGTGCTTATTTCTTGTGAGTCTTACCACGTTCTTCTCATTGGGCCTGACGGCAATACTGCCGAAGATCTCCTCTCCTTTCTTGACAGTTAAGTAGTCCTCTAAGTAAAACACTGTCTGCTTCCAGTGTGTGCTGGCAGCATCCGGAGCTGAGGTAGAGAGAAAAAAAGAGATGTGGGAGGGATGAATATATGTGCATGAACACGAGGGAAACAGAACGTGAGATTTAGAGGAAAAATATGGTGTAATGGGGTTGAAGAGGAAATGGGAAAAGCAGAGACAGGAAAGAGAAGTTTAAGAGAGTGAGAGGAATTATAAAATGTACAAAACGCACTGGCACTCGGCTCCCTCGGGCATGTTAACGTGGAAGAAATTTAACAGCAAAGTGGCTGAAACTCACTCACCCAGTGGGTGAAATACAGAGGCTGATGGGAGAGAACTCCTTCAGTGATGCTGAGCCTCAGGACCAACAGACGCGGCCAAACATAGAACCTCCTCTACACAACATTATGTAAGCGCTGGATGCACGAATGTATTAACATAAGCTTACATAACAGCTTAGCTAGCCTCTCTATAATAGGCATCCTCGACGTCACGTTACCAGAAGAGTGCCTGGCGATTCTGTCGGGCCGGCTCATGTGACACCAGCAGAGTGTAGCCAAGAGCTAAGATGCTCAAGTGCACTAGCTTCTTTTTTCATGGACAACGATTTTACTGCTCAAAAATGCTCAAAGATTTCAAAAGAAATTTGAAATACTTGCTGGGTATTTCACTGTCGGGCAGACCAGAGTGCGAAACTTTGTTCTTTTATGTACTCTTTTCTGAATTCTTATATTTTAATAATGTTTTCTGTGGGCAAAGCTTACAGATTTAAAAATAATAAGGAACAACATTTTCTATCCATATTTGATTATTTTCTACACGCTTGCTAGTGCTAATTCTTTGGTATGAAGCAGTTCCAATAAAATAACAACTTATCACAACAGGTCGTGTGAATAATCAAGAGGAACAGTGTGTCTGAGAAGAAAATGCTGCTGTTTGATCGGCTTCTCATCTCAGTCTAACTTTTTCTGATACCTACAGGTTGGGAGTTTCGTCAAAAGGATATTTCTCTTCATCTCTTTAGGCTCCACAGATCAGCTGGATAGGAAAATTCTTTGAAACTGATTGACTTACTTTTGGTTCAAACAGAAAGTTTTATGAGGCAACATTTTCTGCTCTATTTTGAGACTTTGTGTGTGAGATGTGTGTTAATGTGTGTGTGAACAGTTGGTTTTATATATAAATATTAAAATGAACATATAAAAAAGAAATGAAAAGCCCATTTTTAAGTTTCCTTCACCTCCGTGTAGCAGGGTGGAGGCTAAAATCTTAAAATGTGGTCCAATAAAACTAACTGTGTGCCTCACCAGTGGAGAAGCCAGTCTTCTTGTGACACTTGGTAAACTCAATGTTGAAATAGGTGACCAAGGCGTGGACGTAATCGTTGCGCTGGATCTGCAGACAGAAGGCTGACGTGAAGGACAGGTCCTCTGGCTTCACAGTGTAGATGTCCACTTCCTGGAAACAAGAAAACAAAAGATTTGTTTGCTTTCAAGAGATATCTGTGCTTTTCAGTCCATGAAATGTCATGTGTGACTGGCAGCACAGTAAACCACAAGTTGTCACCCCCACTTGCCACCTCACGCACACACACACACACACACACACACACACACACACATGCGGTACATGTATATGTCAATCCTTCTTGATTATTCACCATGATTATTGTGCATGTGTGAGTGTATGTGTGTGAAAGCCCACAGGTTGAATCACGGCTGGCAAACGAAGCCTGCTCACAGTACACATGCTGTGTGGGTGTCCTCCCTCAAGTCTACAAGGGAGGGAGGCTGTGTATGTGTGTGTGAGAGAGAGAAAGAGAGAGTGAATGTGTGTGTGCGTTTGCTCGTGTCTATATCAAGCACTGCCTTATGATGAATATGCCCAAAATTCAAGTATCACATTTTGTTACCTGGCAGGAATCACTGCGGGTCTGAAAATAGGAGCGTAGCAGGTGTGTCTCTGCTGAGTATAGATGATGTTGCATTTAAGAAGACCTGTGAGGGGATGGGGGGTTTACAATGCAACCTGTTCATCTTGCCCGGCCCATTGGGCGATGGATCGCTCGGCCATGTGGCGTCAGCATGACAGATTGTGATTTAACACCTCTGTCCTTTCCAATGATACAAGGCCTGTATCATATACAGCAAATTGTAGGAGAGAAAAAAAAAAGTCCCAAGGAGCGACTTTGTAATTTTAGTGTGTGAGGAATGAGTGGCAGTTTGAATTAAGATGGCAGTAAGGGGTGAATAAGCCCTGAATACATACATGTTAAAGACATACAGACAGTGAGAATTCATTTTCAGATCTGCATGTCACTAACTAACTCGTAACCACCAAATCACCCTTTTTGAATACAAAAGGATGGGGAGCTCATTTTATTCCCCCTGGTAGTGCCTCAATGCCTGCTCTTGTGTGACATTTCACCATCACACAGAGGGAGAGACAGAGCGAGACCTCCCTGACTAGTGAGGCCTGACATTGTTTAAATCAGAGAATGTGACAGGAGACGAAGGGTAAGAAGAAGTGAGGGGGAAGGAGTGAGAAATGAGACTGCAAAATGATATGAGACAAAAAACAAGATGAAAGAGGAATGAAGATCAGATACTTGTAAAAAAAAAAAAAAAAGGAGGAAGGAGCAGTGAAAGAGGAAAAGCGATTAAAAGAAAAGGTTGAGGTGGAGGGGATAAAGAAAAAAAGCTATTGCCTCCCTGAATGCTCTTATCCTCTGTTCATTTGTGAGATGAAAGACAAGCCACTGTTGTATCTTCAAGCATGAAAACAGAGTCGCAGACTATTACAGCTCTCCAGAAACCTTTATAATGTACTAGGAAATAGTCTCGGCAGACACAAAGTGTTCAGCCGCCCGGGGATTGATAGATGTCTGACATTTTTCTAGAAATTCACTTAGTTGGGAGCAGAACACAAGAGATGAAAAACTTGTTTGTGGTTTTTTGAGGTATAAAACAATATTTCATGAAAGACATAGACTAACCTTTAGGAGGCAGGCGTTAGTCACCACCTGCTTGGGATCTACTACATCCACCAGAGGCTCTTTGATGGCCACATTGCGAATGCAGCTCATGTCGAACCCGTACACGTTTTCCCACCCTGTGCACACAAACACAACTTAAACATCTGAAGTGCAGCGGTGGTATAAATACACACGTGCACCACATTTATGTGTTATGGCGGTTTTCATACACGTGCAAAGGTTTGTTCTCTTCGTTCCTGCCAAAGCTGTCAGCACGAAAAAAAAGAGGAGGGGGGGGGGGGGGGGGGGGGGGGGGGGTAGCGGAGAAAGTAAAACAAAGCGCTTAACCCTGCCAGGAAAAGCAGTCCCGCACTCATGCTGTCTTTCTGTCTATCCAGCCCCTATGTGGAGAAAGACAAGCCCTCCTGAAAATAGACTCCGGCCTCCTCCACCTCCTCCGCCATGTCTGGCAGGCTTTTTTTTTTTATTATAATTTGGACTGAAAACACACCAAGCAGGCTTTTCCTCCCCCATTCCCTCTGTCCTACCACTCTACCTTGCTTTGTCATAGGGCCAAACACTAAGTCTAAACGATGAGAAGGTGGAATATGCCGCCGACGCAGAGAGGAACTAAAAATAAAAGCGCGAGGGTTTGGGTTGACTGAATTCTTTTGGGATTTATGTGAAAAAATGTATGTAATAGAACAGAGAAGGCCACTTGCGCAGTAAAAGGAAAACTCAGTAGGAGTTATTAACCCAGATCCGGTATCTAAGTACAAGTGTGAATGCCACTTTTAATATTGTCGCTTTGATCTGGATCACAATGTTAAGCTCAGCACTCCTGCTGTGATGGCTATTTAATAGAGCAGAGAGCGTACTGTAGTTTAAAGGCACCTCACTGGTTTGGTGCATATTTTATACAGGGTTTCTATGGTGGAACTAATGGCTTTATTATGGGTTAATCAATACTTTTTATTAGTTTATGTATATATCAGTAACGAACCATTTGTACATATAATTTAGAGATTTAGAGGAGAGGTTGCGCAGCTTAGCTTGACATTTCTTTCGCGTCCCAAACCAGATGGGCACTGTGGTGGAACAACTCTTTATTACTGACTTACTAATAATAATAACTGCAGACCTGATGGCTAATTAAAATGTGACAAATCCTTGACCTTTTATTTATGACTTAGTCATTTCTCACAGTCTGCAGCAATACATCAGCCAAACAGATTTTTCACAACCTGGCAACTCAAAATGTTGTCCGTATTAATAGCTTATTGCTACTCAGTAAAGCCTTAAAGCTGTTGTAATTAATATTTTCATATTAACAATGGATCAAATGGTTGTGTGTAATTTAAAATAGGTCACTCATGGTGGTCAACCCACTCAACTCTGTAATTCCCCTCGGCTCTATGGAGCGTTTTAGCATCTTTCAGCTCATTGTTTTGGTTTTTCAAGTTTTTAATTTGTCTCACTTCTCTCATCAGATGAAGGCATCTGTTTTCAGCTAAACGCTCTAATAAATCCACTGAATGCTATCAGCTCAGCACCAAGAAAGCACACAAACAAAGTTAGCGACTAGCTATTGAACATAGCGGAGCATTTAGCGGCTAAAGAGCCGCTAAAGAGAGTGGAGAGAAACACAGAGCTAAAATGAGAGGAAATATTGGACTTACATTCATTAAGTGGACAGAAAAACAAACTATACTGTCCCCAAGTGGCAAAAATATCAATTCATGCAAGCTTAATAACATATCTGTTAAAGCTTTCATAAAGAACGCCTTTCTAAAGTAGAACCACACTATTTTATATCCAATTTGCACAGTGGTCATTAATTATGCACTGCACAGAGAGGCAGACAAAGAGAGACAGAAGAAAGCAATGACTCTGCAAAAACTTAAGAGAAAAAGCTAACAAATCTTCCATAATTACTCACAATGAATCTTGAAGTCCTTGTACTGCCTGTCTTCAATGGCTACCACATAGAGAGCTGCTCTGTCAGGGAACATCAGGCCTCCAGGTTTCTGAATACAAGAAAAGCTTCAGGAATCATTGCACACACAGAAACACACACACACACGCAAAGGTCATCCATCACATTTACTAATCGCACACCTGCCATGTCATATAAGATCACATGTGCCAACTTTAAAGCCTGCAGGCAGCTACTGGAGTTAGAAAGCAAATAATTCACGTATGACCTCAGCATCAGAGCAGCAGACACATGCAGCAGAAGCGTACAGTAAATCCTCTACTTCATCACTGTCTGGTGTGTTTATCTATCAAAGCCTTTGTTTGTCCAGCCTGCTACACACACTAAGGCCAGTTCTACCCAGGACTCCAGCAGCACCACCATACCAGCCACTTGTCCCTGGCGAAGATGACGGTGTTGAGCATGGACTCGTAGAAGAGGCAGTAGCCCATCCACTCCGAGATGATAATGTCCACCTTCTCCACAGGCAGCTCCACCT